>JAWWLZ010000001.1:55718561-55730965 GCA_035041345.1 Poliocrania exsul | reverse complement strand
TGGGATGTGAAGCCTAACCTTATATACATACATAAAAAATTTGGAAAAGCTTCTCTTTTTTGGCAACCTGAAGTTCCTGCCCATCTTGCCAATTAGAATTTGTTTCCTTGAAGAACACTTTTCACTTCTCTGATGTTATTGATAAACTCTTGTTTTAAATTAAAATAATGACTTTCTGTGGGGTAAGCAACATCTTTCATTGTGTGACAACCTCTATTTGTCACAGTCATAAACATAATAGTAATAATAATAATAATGACAAGAAATCTGTTTTAAACTAAAACTGAACAGCAAAATATTTAGTAGCTTTAAAATGTCTTTCAACTGTTGCTTAATCACACATTTTGCAGCTTCATCACTGTCCACAGCACATTGTTTATGGAGCCATGCCAGCTGTGCTGTATAAGCAAATAGATAAATGACAACAAAGCATCACTAATAAAGAAGGTCTATTCTTTTTTTACCATATGTGTGGGACAGGTAAATGTGAAGGCATACTCTAAAAACACCTTGCAAATTCTTAGATGGATGACTGGGTGGCATTCGCCTCTCACTGCCTGAGCCATCTGCTCTGCTCTCAGCAAACTCTGGTCCTCTGTCCCCTCCTCCTCTTCATCTGTATTTCCTTGGAAGATAATATGTGTCTGTGGTGACTGACTGGTGTTCCCTCCTACCTCCAATCCATTTGTTGCCAGCCAGTTTTCTTCCCCTGAGTTCTTTATGTGAAAATTGCCTTTTAGCCACTCTGTTGTGTGCCATTTCTATCTTGTCCAAAGTGGCATATGACAAGACCTCCTCAGCTCCTCCAGTCTGCCAGTTCTTCTAGTGTGCTGCCATTTTGAGCATCAGATTGATAAGAAATTTCTGTCTGCAGAAAGAGAAAATAAGGAGTGCAATAGCTACTGACATCTAATTTTTTCTGTGCAGTTGAAATATGTAAACTGCATGTACAGAAAAAATATGGCAAAGAGCCAAGTATTCTGTGGCCATTCCCTTCCCATCCCTGCCAAGAAAAAGGGTCTAGCCTGGAAGACACCAGAGTTCAGCAGTGACTGTGAAACCACCTCCTCAACATTATATTTAGACTGCTTTAAAAATTTATTTTGACCTCTTTCTTGGAGTTCAAGGTCAGCAGGATGGAAAACTGGCAGGGTTTTGTCCCCAGGTTTCCTTCTCAAGAACAATCCAGCTGCTATTTCGCTAAGATGTTCAGTGTTTTACCAAGCAGCATGAGGCAGAGGCCAGCTCACTCTGAGATAACCTACCAAGGCACTTGTGCAATCTGAGGTGACCCGCTGGCTGCTGTTGGGATACAAGGCCACATACGGCTTCCATTTCCACTTGAGCGCTGCAATTATTGGTGGCATAAAGCCATAAGTATGGAGAAAAAATTAACTCATTATACTTACAAATTACATTCACAGGTACTTAGTTGGCTGATTAAGCTCTCAGTTCATGTTTCTTCAAGTTGTGGTATCATCTTCCATAAATGAAATACACCTACTAGTAGCTGTGTAATGGAATGTATACCCAAAAAGTAATGTGAATAGATCAGGCAATTAATTTATTTAACAGATAACATATTCTGGTAGTCATCTCTGTTGTATTCTAGACAGAATCAAGAAAAAATTCCCTGAAAGGGATACTGCAATGTTAGACATCCTTTTGCTGGTCTTGATCTTGTTGATTTTTCACATTTAGAAGCCCAAAGATCATAGGAGCCCATTTAGTTGTCAGCCCATGGCTGATTTGCTTTCTAATGCACATACACAATCACACAAAAATCAGTTCATTGCAATGAATCCTGGAGATGTGTAGAGCTGAATGTGATTTACAAGAAAGATTTCTCTTTTTTTAGTTCGAAAATGCTAGTTTGTCAAAACTATGCTTCTTTATGACAAAGGATTTGCTTTCAATATTTTATTCCGAGTCAAAAAGATTTGACATTTATTTATTATCTTGCTCCAGTATCTTCAAAATGAAATGCTCTGCTTGTTCATTTCAGAAAATATTTTCCTTCTGAAATGTAACTACAGTGAAAAGTAAGATATTTTCATTAAAAAATCAACACCTAAGAGTAAGCATTTCAAATACACTAAAGCTAAATTTGTAGGGGAGGAGGGTTGTTTGTTTGTTTCATTTTGCTGTCTTTGTGGTTCTTGGGTTTTGTCCCAGTTTGGTAGAGGAATTTGAAATATTCTAAAACTGAGAAAATGAGAAAATGTCTTCTTGCCCTATATAGGAAGAAAATAGCTTGTTGCAGAATTCAAATATGGTAACAAGTGTTATGTCATGAACTGCCTCACTTAGTCATCTTCTGGCCCCTCTGTAATTATATCAGTGGGATTTATATCAAGACAGTTTCATGTGAAATCCAGTTACTGGATACAGTTATTTGCCTGTTTTCCTTACACACTACAACACAAAGGTTTGATTAATTAACTTGATTGTACTTTTTCTCCTTAAAATCCATGTGAGATTGTATTAAATTTCAACAAAGAACCATCTCAGGCCTGCAAGTCAACTAGATATATTTTGATTGAAGAGTCAGTGTAAGGATTCACCATAGAGACATATAAAACTGGTATTTTTGTATCTCAGATTATTATTTTTAGTTCAATCCATTTCTAGAGATTTCCAATCCCAGCATTTAGTTTTCTGAAAAACTTTGGGGGAAATATTGTTCCTCAATAAATGAAGATTAGACATAATGAAAGAATTGTCTCAAAGTAGGCAAACACATTTATTAAGAGCACTAAGAGAATTTAATGAATAATTAAGATTGTATTTAAAATATGTTTTTTTCTGTTCATCTACCAATTCACATTAAATAACATGTCCAGAATTTAAAAGTTTGATGTACTTTAAATATTAATCCAGAGTGGAATTCCTCTACAGAAGCATATAGTCATTAATGCCACTTTGACCTTAGGGAATATTTCAGTTTAGATAAATAGTACTGATGTTGAAAACCAGCTTTTATATCCAATTTTTCTTTTCACAACAGAGCACAAGTAGGTAATTCTAAAGTTGAAGAGCATAATGTCTTTAGTCATATTAGACTACTTAATCACAGTTATTATTCAATTAAACATCTATCAGTCATTAATTTTTAAGTCAGTTTACTGGTAGGAGAAAGCTTTTTTCTCAGCCTCTGACATTTTCATTGTTCTGCAAGTCAGAATTGTAAGAAGTGACTCTTCTTGAGTAGCCTGTTGTATTTGCAGTTATTGATTATAAACTTCTTTTTTGATAATTGCCTTGATATTTCCACCAAAAAAAGATCTTCATACTTTCTCCTGTTTGAGACACTGAATAATAAGAACTGTAAGTGAGCAACTGCATTTCTCAGTGTACAGCATCAGTTCTTTTGTCTTTTGTGAATAAACTTCTTGCATGGATCAGATCTTTTGGTTGACAAAGTCCAAATTTAGAAAGTGTGCAAGTGTGGATTCACAATTCAGAAAATTGTGAAACTGGGATTTATCACATTTAGACCTTCAGATAAATTTCCCATATTTATTTTCTCCAAATCCATCTCTAAGTTCTTGCCCACTGCATAAAGGACTGTGGTGGTTTTTTATCTTCAGCATTAGCCTGTCTCATGTCCTTTAGCATGAGACCAGATGGTCAACTTCTTTTCCCTTTGGGGAAGACGGTCTGAATTGCTGCGAAGAATCTGAGCTTGGCTAGTGGAGGTGAACATTATTTTTTCTCCTAATATTTAAGAGAGCAAAATTGTGAGCTTTTAGCAATAGCAGCATAATTTCTTTCATATTAAAACAGCTGAAATTGAAATTCCTTTAGAAGGTGTCTTACCTTCTCAATACTAATATTTGAACTTTATTACTGTTACAGTTTCTGCTGATGACCGTATCAAACTGTTTTCTCTATTCACTTGGATGCCTTTCTGAAAGTTAGGTAAGGCATGATGCTTGCTGCAAGCCTTCATCAATCCAAACTACAAAAACAGTCTAATAAAATGGAGAAGGGTATAGTGGCAAACACATTGCACTTAGAAAATACCAGAGTTTTGACTGTTTATGCAGCCTTGTCTATATCTATTGTGATACAGACTTTAACTCTCTAGCGAGAAGATGCCATTTTTCAGGTGTCAAAGATTTCCCCCAGTTTACACTGTCTTTCAAATATGTGCCTTCTGTTGCTCATGTTCCCTCAAACAGTCTCCAGCTCATCTTCATTGCTTTGTCTTCTCCTCCTTTAACCCCTCCACTAAGCACAGAGGTATGGGAGACATATATAATGAAGTCTGAGGCAAAGAAGGCATTGAATGTATCAGCCTTGGCTGAAACTGAAGCTGAGAGGGCAATAAACTTGCACAAAGAATTGCTTTGATACCAAATCTACATAAATGAATGTCATCTTGGATATGTCACATGGCAGTGCAATAACTTCTTAATTAAAAAGCATTGTAAAACTTGGGATGATCAAAAGAAAATATTATTTTTCGCTAATTCCTCTATTCAAAAAGGCCAAATGTCATTAGATAGAGTTTAGAAAAACATGTTCAAACTAATACATTGCTTCTTGTGAAATCTGTTGGCCCCAAACATTCAAGTTTGACAAAGAACTGAAAATAACAGAAGTAATCATCTGTGACATGAAGACTTTATTTGCATCTTAATACAGAAGTGTCTGTCAGCTTCATGGTGTTTAATAATAATGATGTCCTTTTATTTTTAGCTAGTACTTTTGAAACAGCTCTCTCTAGAAACCAGTAGAGAAAATTACTTTTACCTTCAGGCTCAAAAATACCTCCATTACAGTCTATCAGCAGCCCCCCACTCAGCCACCCACCCAGCTCCAACTATTTACAATTATTTTTTTCATTGCCAGGATAATACCTTGTTTATTAGCATGGGTTACTAAGTGTAAAAATAATTCTTCTACTTGTACTTTTACTGCACACTGAGCAATGCCAGGAACAAATGATTGCTCAGCTCTCATGTTTTATTATGTAGAAATGTTGCGCATTTCTATTGTGGATAAATTAAATGGACTGATCACATATGATATTTGTATAATTTAATTTGTTGGACTGTTTTTATGTCAGCCTCAAATGTCTTTACAAATTTTAGTGCTTTTAACATTCTATTCTTTTTGTTTTCTGTTGTTAAAATTCTTTGTATGGAGGAGCTCTCCTGATTTCTTGTTACAAATATAGTTAAAATTCTAAATTATTCTTCTTCTTCTGTTAAACTTCGGCCGTTACATAAAGGAGAGGAAATGAAAGGAACATTTTTCCTCATTTCCTTTACATTAACCATGGAACTGAAGAAGCTTCAGCTATTTTTAAGGTATTTATGACATAAAAATGTATGTGGTAACTAGATGATTTGCCAAAGCTGGCTTCACTATGAATTGCTCCAAATCTTAAAATTATCAGGCAGAGATAATTGAGATCTTATGCGATCACATACAGTTGTTGCTAGAAAAGCTTGATCTTTAAATCTTTGCTTTAAACCTAGTTGATATTAATACTACTATGTCCACAATTTTGTCAAGCATATCAGGAACTGCCAGTCCACATTTAAAATAAAATATCACCGTATTTCAAAGTAATGGTTGCAGTTTTCATTCATTTCAATTAAAAATTTTAATTCACAAATTATGTAAATATTAATTGGGAAATACTGCTAAAAATGAGACTGGTTTGAACTCTGCTGAGTGTTTGCGATTTTTAAAACAATTTCAGAAATATTTTCTTGGCTCCAAAAGCTCTCATTCCTCCTTCACTCTGTGGCTGACAGTGTACACCTAGGACAGTTTTGCAGTAAGATGTTTTTTGCAGATTAACATCTTATTTCCTTTTTAATCTCTTTGGATGAGGATCATTCATGTATACTACTCTACTGAAAAGGGAGTATTCCCTGAAGAGAGGCTTTAGTGTGGGGACCTTCAGAACTTCTTTTTTCTGGTAGGTAGATTTTCATGGAGCCAGACTGGCAAATAATGGCTCTTGCTGAGACGGTACTTTTCGGAAGTGTTCAGCACCTACCATAACCCAGGTGTCTGGGTAATTACCTGGTATTAAAAAAAGAGGAATGGGAACAGCAACAACCACTTGGCTTTGGAAATGTGGTTCAACAGAGAAATTACAACACAGTGCATATACACTCAAAGGTGCAAACTACAGAGCTTGGTCCTTTATTTTACTTCTTTTCTGCCCTCTCCAGCTGCAGGGTACCTGGTGCAAGTGCCTAACTGTAGTTTTCAAATCAACTGTTAACATTTCCAGTTTAAGGTTAATTGAACACCCAGTCCAAGGCACTCTACAGGACTTTTTTCTGCTTTAATTTCCTATGCCTTATCATTGTGGATGGTAGGAACATTAGCCAAGTGATCTCCCCCTGTTTATATGTCTTGTCATTAGTTTAATGAGAAGGTATTGCAGTGACTCATTCCCTCTTTTGCTCTAAGGCTCTTGCCTTTAAAAACCTGGACCAAATAAAAGCGCAAGGATCTAATAAAACCAAAATTGAACTGTGTGTCTCCTTCTTTCTTTTTCTCCATGCTCATAACCATGGAGTGAGAGCAGGTTCTTAGTGTCTTTTAACCCTCTACTCCTACTGAAGTGTCAGACGCCCAGCAACTTTTCTGGGAGGGGGGTGCTTAACTCCAATAAATTGTTCATCCTTAGGGAGATTTCTCTGGGAGGACATGTCCTCTGAGCAGGAATGGTGTGGGAGAGCCAGGGAGACATAATTTGCCCTCCCTTTATCCTGGAAGGAGTGACTAGGCCAAACCCACTGCATAGAGAGGCAGCCCATTGCCCGTCTCTGAAGGTAAGACTGCAGACACTCTGCAGACTTTCTGGGGAGGCAGAGCAGCTGAGTGGTGTGCACAGAGGACAGTGCCAGGGTCATGACCATGATATTAGTCCTTTTTGTTCTGTCCACTTTCCCCATTGAAATCTTTGCAGAGCAAAATCTCACTGCTAGTGTGCTGCTGGCCACTGGACAGAAATCAGAGCAGATCAGCTCTGGAGGCTCAGGTGTCTCAGATGTAGGAATTATGGGGAAAGGAATTACTGTAGATTGTCTTATTTAGATCAGTGTAGTTAAGGGATAAATATTTGTATTATGAAACAAGTGGGTCCACATGTAGTTTATTTGAGCATATTTAGTGTTCTCTATTTCACAGAATCAAAGAAAGGTTGAGGCTGACTAGCACTTGGGGAGGCCATCCAGTCCAAACCCCTGCTCAGAGATGGGCCAGCTAAAGTAGGTTGCCCACAGCTGTGTCCAGTCAGGATTTGGATATCTCCAAGAAAGGGAGCATCATCACCTTCCTTGGGAACCTAAACCTATACTTGATCACCCTCATAGCTAAAAGTTTTTTCCTCTTTTTAAATAGTATTTCCTTTATTTTAATTTGCACCCATTACCTCTTGGCCTTTCAAAGAATACCACTGCAGGAGTTTGGCTTCATCTTCTTTACTCCCCCGTTAGGTATTTATAGACATGACCTTTCTCTCCTCCCCTCTAAACAGTCTCAGCCTCCTCTTTTATGAGGGATGCTACAATTCCTTCACCATCTTTACTTCCTCCACACTTTCCTCCACACTTCCTTACTTCCTCCACACTTTCATGTCCTTCTTGCACTTGGGAGCCTATGTTCTCAGCTTAGAATCAAAGACAGGATAAAACTCTGTTTTTGTCTTGTCTCATGTAGCACCATTAACTCTCATAACATAATGTATGTAAATAAAAGCAGTATTTCATGGTAACTTTTTGGAATCTCACTTGGTCACTTTCTACTTATTTTTCTTTACATTTTCTGCTGTGTTTTTTTGCTTTGTGTTAACAAAAGCTAGTTAAACAATGAAAAATACATATTTGTCTGAAATAAAGGATATAAGTGAAATAATAAAATACCTAAGCAGGGAAGATCCCAGAAAGTCCATCTCAATGTGCTCCTTGCAGTAACATGAGTATTGTCCCAGAGTGAAAATTCACTAATTGAATTTCTTCATTGAAAATTTAATAGGCTGCAAGCATGGTGGCAACAGAACTCCTCCTTTCTTTCCTAGATAATAGTTTAGCCAGGATGCTGCTTTGATGAACAGGAAAGATGCAGGACTATTGTAATGGTAACAGCTGTATGGATCCCATTGTCAGGGATCCCAGTAAGAAATGTCTCCCAGAATAATATTCTCCTTAATCCACCTTAAATATCTTAAGCAGGGTATATACCAGCATTAGTGCTCAGCATTTATAATATCAATGCTACACCCTGAGACAGCAGGCCTTGTCTCCATGCATTTTTCTGGTTTTAGTAATAGACCTTGTTTGTCAGGCTGCCTGGCATGTGTGGCTGCACAGACAGGCATTTTAGTCCAGCTGTGTTCTCCTTCCTGCAGCTGAGCCAGCACCAGTTTATGTGCTGTTTATTGAAACACAGATGAAACACTGGAATTCCAGGTGGCATCTCACCTCCAACAACACCACCAGGTGACAGCTAAGCCAGTGAGAAGCCTATCATGTTCCAAATAGTAATCTACATGAAGAAAAAGCAAAGTAAATTGACCCAGTCCAGAACAAGGGTGTCTTTGATCCTGTAAGCATGCACATGAAAACTTTCATTTTCACAGAACAAGGCCCCTCTTTAGATTGCTATCAGTGTTTTAAACGGAATTTAGGGAAACAGATTATTGTTTATGGGATCAGCTTGGGGGGAAGCAGAGGAAACATGACTCTATGCCTCTGTCTTCTTCACTTTGGGACCACACAAGTGACAGCGCACCTCTGCAGTGCTGGGACAATGTGTCAGCAATGGCACTCCAAGTCCTACCACTAATTCCAGCTGATGATGTGTTGCTCATTTTCACACCAGGATTTAGGTTTAAATAAATGCATTACATAGGTGAAAATGTATAAGACTATTTGACAGATAAGAATGCAAAAGTTCCAGATGGTACTGCAGTTGTCTTCGTGCCCTCCTTTCCTTTGCGGCAAAGAGGTTTTCCGACATGAGCATATTCTGAAACAATGACTTTGTCACTGCACTTGGTATCAACAAAAACTCATTTTTGCTCTTTTCCTTGTTCTCTCTTTTTTGATATACTTCTCCTCCTTGTCATTGCTTTGGTCTTTTATTTTCACTTTCTTCTTCCGAAGTTGTGATCATAAATGCGGAGGATGCATGGTGGGAATGAACAGCAGGTACTGAGGCAATGAAACACCAGCCATCCTTTCTGGAGGCTATTTTCACAATATCACTCCAGTGAGCTGAAGATACTTGTCCCTCTTCTTTCTTTAGGTATACTGCTAGAAAATATTTCAAACAGGCTATATCCTTCATATCCTTTGGTTCTAAAATTAAAAAGTTATTTTATAGGCTACTTAATAAAGAATACTTCTGGTGGATTTGATTTTAATGAGAGAAAAGGGTATTAAGAAGTTTGTGCCTAGGGGTGCTTTACAAAAATAAATGACCAATGTGAGATATATTTTCCCTCTAATTAGTACTCTTGATGGGTGGGTGGTGTAAACGCAGTGGGAAATGCAAAGACTTTGGGAGCTCAGTATGAATTCAATTTTGCTATTTGAGTAAGCATCTGACATAGCACTGTATAACTGAAGCATCCTCTACCTCTACAAGATACTGAGCCAGCCATGAAAAGGTTTAAATAACACATAAGCGTCACTGACAAAGCATTTATACCATTTCTGAAGAACAGAATTGCAGCAAGTCTTCTTAAGGATACTCTTGAATGTCTTCTCACCAGTCCTCAGTACTGCCACATTTTAGGGTCATTTTCTCTGAGGAGGCCACTGCAGATCATAGAACCCAGGCATGATATTCTGATTTTGCTTTTCACTGATGGGAAGAAATTGCTGGATTATGGAACCAGGAAAGGATAGACTACCTTCTTAGTGCCTTTTGGCATGCTGTTTGCTATCCTCTACAACTGCTCCTGCCAAATGGAATGGGTCTCCAATGGCACTTGTCATATGTGCCAGACCCACCTGAATGTCCTGCACACCCTAAAGTATCTTTTCTTTTGTGTTGAAATTACTAAATATAGGTTTGCCTTAAAAGAGTTTATTTCCCTCTTCTCATTTATAAAATACAATACAGGATGATATAAACAAAATTTATCGTCAGGAGCCTCAAACCAGACTCAGACCTCTGCTGAATCTGACTGTGTTAGAAACTGAATGGGAACACCTTTCTGTAAGAAGTGATTCTGGCACAAGCTGCCTGTGATTACTGCTCCAGAAACTCAGCACACCTGTGTTATTGTGTCATTTGCTCCTTGCTTAGGACCTTAGTGTGTACCCAAAATACCTGGAAGTTTTTTCTTTAAGTAAATACCTGAATTATCAATTTTCTCCATAGCAGGGACTCAGAAGGCCTTGGGAAGGAGGGTTTGTGCATCCATTTTAGACATAACTTCAACTGAAAGCAAAGGTAGGTCTAACCACCCTCAGGATCTGTCTCTGTTTTGAGCAAAGTTTACAAAATATTTATCAATATGTAGGAGTTGGAAGGACTGTATCCAGCTTTTCTGGATCTGAGCCCTGTGTCTTCAGATAGTCTGGGTTTCTGTTAGAAGAACTAGTAATGCTTTTTTGTGATGCTTATATACCTGTACACAGCAGCATCAACTCTCAGCTTTGGAGTCTGAGCTCACACCTTGCTTTTGCTATATAAAAGTATGCTAGAATATTAACATAAATTGTGCAACAATAAAACGATCTGTAAGCAGGCTGTAACATTCACAGACTCCAGGGTGCAGAGGGTAATTGCAGGACACCAGCTGCTACTATGTTAAGAAGCAGATTTCTTCATTTTATTCTTTTTAAAACATCTGTTCTGTTTACAGATTCTCTACTTTGGAGATTTTGTATTCCTTTCAAGTATATAAAATAATTATATCTGTCAGTTTCTATTTGATTTACTTGCAAAATTCTGGATACTTTTCTTTTTTATAATTTTAAATCCCAATAATAAGAGTAATCAGTCATTTGCAGCACTATGTAAGAAAAGATTTTGTCATATTGTTCCCCACTACTACAGTGGTGCAGTGTTTCATCAGATTGACATAGCATATCATGTTGAAAATTATGTAAAAATGATAATAGCAACTCCTGGTTTCTTTGAAATCTTTGAAATCTTTGAAATCTTTGAAACTGAAGAGACCCTGGAGAACAGGACAGATTCTTTTATAATTATACCAAGTTGAATTAAGAGCAATTTCTGCCAACAGAAAGGAGTTATTTGTATTAACACCAGTGAGAACAAAATGTGACTAGCTCTCCAACAGGGAGAAAGTCTGCTTTGTTTTTGCAGTTTATTATTTATTTGCATTTATTGTTCTGTTTACAGTAGCATAACTATGTGAAAAATGTGCAAGGGCTCTAGATCTGCAAGTATATCACTGGTCATCTGCTTTAGTGAGATACCCCAGTGACATGGGATGCTGTTAGGAGCAGATAGCAGCATGGGCACCTGAAATCCAAATTCCCTTCTCTAATGTCAGATACCCAACTGAGGGTACTAGATCCCCAAGATAATTCAGACTTTAGGAGGAGATTAGTCACTCTGGGTAGATATCTACCAACCATACTCCATCTACAGAGAGATGAGGAGAAATGTGCTTCAGATCCTGCAGTTTGATGCAATAGAACTGAGCCTACATTGTTTTCCCTACATGAACTGTTTTAACTAAATAACTTGTGGTATCAGTATGTTACACTATGCTAAAAATATATGTAGTCTATAAAGAATATGCAGTAGTGGAATTTTTAAGTTTTCTTATATATAACAAGAAAAAAATCCCCCAGTATTTCTAATTTTAAGCTGTTGTACAGGGAAGATTAAGGCAAGAAAAAACAAGCAGAAAGAAGAGCATGAAAGTAGCAATGAGAGAAATCTGTGCAGTATTTTTCCACAACAGTCTCCAATGTTTAGGGAACAAAATAATTGTCTTTGCAACTCCATGAGCAGATTTTAAACAGAGCAACCAAAGATACAAAGAAAGGGATAAGATTTCATAGGTCACAGTTGCTAGATTTTGGATATCCAGAAGCAGGGAGACTTGAGGAAAAGTCTGAAATGGAAGGACATAACTTTCAGTGTGCCAAGAAATAAATATATATATTGCATGCTATATATACAGGTATATATAAATATGAACACATATATGTATCTTAAAAAACAGCTATAAAATGGAAAAATGCCAACTGCCATTAAATTTAGTAATACCAGTGTCACAAAAGGATTTAGGAAATTGGAATATGCTTAATATAGATACTAATTAGATTCCTAATGTTCCCATTTCCTTACTTATTGCCCAGGCTTTCTCAGTCATTTGTACAGGTCCTATGACGTTTAGACATCTGGTTTTGGGCATGACCAGGATACTCCTCAACATG
>JAWWLZ010000001.1:55662933-55712006 GCA_035041345.1 Poliocrania exsul | reverse complement strand
ATGAATATCAGAAAAAAATTCTTTCCAGAGAGAATAATCAGGCATTGGAATGGGCTGCCCAGAGAGGTGGTGGATTCCCCATCCCTGGAGGTTTTTAAACTGAGACTGGACGTGGCACTGAGTGCCATGATCTGGTAAATGGACTGGAATTGGACCAAGGGTTGGACTTGATGATCTCGGAGATCTTTTCCAACCCAATTGATTCTATGATTCTATGATTTAAACATCTTCAGTGTCTCCAAGTCTAAGCAGTTTCTCAAAGTTCTACCTTGTGTGATGAGAGTTGTTTTTCTGTCCTGTATTTGCAATGAATTCTGTTACAAATTAACTTGGAAATTGCAACTCTAGAAGAAATACCCAAATGTTATATTCCAATTCTATATTTCCTTTGTCATTTTGTCAAAAAATACACTGTTTTCAATCTCGTTTAGAAGGATCCAGTAGAACATCGCACCCAGTCTTTGCTCTGTTCTTTGCAGAATTCATGGTCCACATCTACCCCTCTTTCTGGAAAGGATGGATCCTCATGCATCCCGTCCTCTTTCTTCTGTGCTACTCATGGCTTTAGTTGTGGGAACCAAACACTGAATTGTTGGCATTACCTAGTGTTTAATAGAGACTTTCTTCCAAAAGCAAGGAAAAACTCCCAATGTTATATTTTTTATCTGTAAGCGAATAGGTAATTTCTGACAAGTCAGCAAAAGAATTCCGCCAAGAGGTTCCAGATTTGCAGCACTATAGACAACACAGTCTCTAGTTAACAAAGTTAAATACCTGTCTATTAAAACTCATCTACAAAAAGTAACAGATACTCCTCTAATGATAACATGTGTACCTCTGTTACCTGCAGCCATCTCAGGCTCAGATAGATTAGCTACAAATTTGGTTCAGACTTTTCCCAGTTGCCAGAACAACCTTTTTTTTTAATACTCTTTTCTTGTGCTGCTGTCCAAGAGAAATTTCTTCTACCTACTGCCACTCCTAATTCTGGTACATAAACCTTTTTACATGAAACATTATGAAATCTACCAAAAAATTAAAAAATAAAAAAAAATCCAAACAAAAAATCCACATTGGCTGCAAATCAATAAATACTGTCATTTTTGTACTGGGAGGACAAAAAAGAGAAGGCAATGGATTTTAAAGGCAGGATAATCTAAGTAGGAACAACTAAACAAAGAAGAGTTATACTTCAAATAGAAGGTTTGTCATCACTCAGGATCTCTGTATGACCTTACTCTTTCATATCATCTAATATTTATTAGCTGATAACTTTGTGAGTGTAAGGTGCTCCCTGCACTGTGTTCTCTTGGATAAGGCTTTGCTTATGCTACCCAGAGTTTTGCAGATAAATTTGTCTATAATACTATGCATGTTTCCAAGCCATACATAGTTACATGTAGTCCCAGACCTTTAAACTGAGTCTTTTATTAGAAGTTCAGATTTCCACACGTCCTAAAACCAGTGCCATGCAGGGAGCCAGCAGCTATTTGCATATTCTCACCACCATCCTTACATTATATGTGCATTCAGAATCCAAGTTAATCTGATTAATGGACCTAGATATTAGAAACACAATGTCTTAATGGTAGTCATTTTACTCTGAAACTACTAGAAAGTTGAAAATGCCTCATCTATCTTCATGCCTTCACTACTTTCAAGATTTCTTCATCATTTAAGCTATGGAAAGCATCCATGCTTTTCTCTATGCTATTAAATATATTGATATTCTGACTTCTTGCTCTTTAGTTTGCTTCCTTGTGCACTGCTCCCAAGTTGTTTACTTCTCACAGAAAATTAAGGAGAGGCTGTCCCTGGAAGTAGAGTTGAGGCACCTCACTTAGAAATGCAGCATCCCTGGGGTATTTTCAGGGTCTTTTGAGAGTTATAGACATCTGAGGATGACAGCTCAAGTTTCTGTATGTTTTAGTTCTGCTCTGCAGTACCCTTTAGAAGTGCAAGAACCTTTGCATTACCTTTCCAAGGAGTTTATTAAAAACTTCTGAACTACCTAACTTGTGTGTCAATACCTTTCCAGATTTCCATCAAAACCCCCATTTGATAGGGCCTAAAATTTATTCAAAGCATATTAGGGTAGATGGACTTTGCAAGAGAGATGTAAAATTTGAGCATCTATGATTCTCCACCACTCATGCATATAGGAGCTTTGAAGCTGCCTACTGTGAAGAGAGCAACCCACCCAAGCCCTCCTTTCCAACCACCTTAGATGCCAACAACTTCACATCTTCCATATGTTCATGATGAAGTTGCTTTTTTATCAGGAATTCCTCCCTTAGAAATCCCTATGAGTTGATGTTTTATCTGAATTTCTAAGTCACAGAACAAAAAATTTAATGGCCTTAGTATAATTCAAGTCAGGGAAAGAAGGAAGACTTGAATCTTCAATCAGTTCTGGGTGAAATGTATCACATTAGTGGTGTATTGGATAAGATCAGCTCTGGTTCAGCACTCAGTACCAGCTAAAAAAGACATATTTACTTCCAAATCTACTGACAGTGAGAAAACGCTCATAAAAATTCTGCCTTGCTTGTTTAGCCAAGCCATGGAACGGTATCAGTCTAAGTGCTGTGCCAGTCCGGTAAGTGAGAAGCAAAGGACAAAAGAACAGCATGGAGAGGAAAAGAAGAAGGACATATAGAGGCAAAACAAACAAAGGAATGAGACATGGGCAGCAGTAAGACATTTCATAAAACACAAAAATTAAGAGGCAGAGTAATTATAAAAGAACACAGAAGCTAGAAGAATGAGAGGACACAGAGACTGTACATTGATGGCCATTTAAGTACCTCCTGCAAGGACAGAACCTGAACAAAGTCCATGATATTGGGCTGAGAAAACACAAGTGCTACAGCCAAAGGACAGTCCTCACTGTTCCTGTCCTTGCAGTCAAACTGAGCAGCTGATCATTTTGCATGCCAGATGACTTAAAGATGCCCAAACCATCAAAAGGGATTTACAACAGAAGCCAAGTTTTGCAATGAAGCTTTGGGGACTAGTAGTGCCTTCTCCCTTAAGAATGCTGCACAGCTGTGCACATATCAGTTCATCCTCCAAACTGTTAACACTTGTTCATTTTACTGGGAAATCTGTGCTATTTCCCTTGTCTTTATAATTTTGCCTGCTCTAGATGCTTGCAAATTCTTTTTTTCTTAAAATAGTCTAATTTGATAGTTCTTTCTCAGCCAGCATCTTGTCAGAGGTTAAAACTGTTTTAAAATCAGTTGTGGTTGAATGAATATGTATATTTCAAAATAACTCTTGTTAAGATATTTAAAGGGCTATAATGATCTTTGGGCTGAAATGGTCCTTGCAACTTGAACAGCAAATAAAAATGTATGAAAAAGAGAAAGATGCAGATGTAGTGAGGTTTTTTCATCACTCTTTGAGTCATTTTCACATGTGTCTGTTATGTGGGTGCTCTAGAAGCTGAGAAACAGCCCAGAACAAAACTTCCTCTCTGTTCCTGCTAGGCTGTGAAGAGGAGTAGGAGGCATTAGGAAATGCAAACCTTAATATTATTTCAAGTATGTTTTTCATAAAATGGATTGAGTAGGAGAGAGAAAAAGTTCCTATGGAGAACACTAAATATATAACAGGAGAAATAATTTCTGCAGCTCTGTCTAAACTACTTTTTATGTAGTTTTGTAAATAAAATTCTACTTAACACTCAACTTGGAAAATTATGATCCAGCCATTTCATAGAGCCATATGTTTAAATCTTAAGGATCTGGATGCATGAGACACATAGGAGAAGCTCTCTCAGAGTCTTGCTCCAAAGCATGAGATTAATTTAGGCTGAGAACTCTGCTCCCATCCCAGTCAGTAGATCCACAACCACAGATATAACTAAGCACTTTTGTGGAACTGGGATCCAACTAGCCTTTTCTTATTCCACCTCCTAATGGCATTCCTTACAAAGAAAGTCTACATTAATGAACATGTACAGAGAGTAAAACTGAGAAGACTGAAGTAACTGTGATTCTTCTTGTCATGTCTAGAGATCAGTCTTTCTGACTGAATCCTCTCAGTGAGTTGACACTGAAAAAAAAGAATCAAAGAAGAAAGCATTTCTACATTTTTTTATTTGCTGTGATGAATAAGTGTGGCATTTGGTTTCATGCAGTATTTTATATAGTACTTGTTGAAGGTTCAGTTTGGACACAAAGCATTGAGTAGAGAGAGAATTACAGTTTTTCTGGTGCTGCCTCTTTCCTATTGCCTTCACATTGAAGGCTTTCAGGTGAATGATATGATGCTACTTTAGCCAAAGCACACATTTTCCTTCACTGTCGAGAAACTGTTCCTCAACTTAGAGAGAATTGATGTTTTCACACCTTGCTCTGTGTATGAAAAACTCGAAGGAGAAGTAATCTAAGGCTTTGTTGAGAGCAAAATAAATCATTTTGTCTCCTGAAGTGTCAAGGTTCCTGAGGACAGTGTCCAGCTAAGCCATCAAGTACAGACACATGGAAAGCAGCAGAGTGGGTACAGTTTGACATCCTTGTGACCTCTAACTTGTGTTAAAGTGCCAAATGTATTAGTACAAGGGATGTTTTTCTTGGTATTTACACACACACAAATCTTGATTTACATTCATACAAAAGATGCCCTGACCACTGACAACCTGGTGTGCCAATATTTACAGTTCTGCGAAGGGCCTTCTGGACTCTGAGATTAGCTCAGTTGATTAGAGCAGAGTGCTAATAATGTCAAGGTCATGGGTTTGATACCTGGTAGGCCATTGACTTAAGGGTTGGACTTAATGATCCTTCTTGGGTCCCTTGCAATTCAGAATATTCTGTGAAGCTTCTGTGATGAAAATGTCTCTTCTTGTGACCTGACAGCTTAGAAATCCTAGTTATAAGTCTGGCAACCAAATTAACTTTTGCCCAGTTGTAATAGTTTTCAACTTTGCTCTGACTGTTATCTTACTCCCAGTTGAAAATCACTGCCCACCACACAGTACAAGCTGGTATGATTGTTGTATGCAGTAATACTTGAGTAATCAGGAGCATTCAGTCATGTCAGAGGGCAGGGTTGCTCATTCATCCCCAATATCACTGGGCAATTTCATTTTGAACAATTTTGGCTTAGTATCCTATAAAACAAAGAACGTAAAATCCATTAGAGAGTCCTGGATGTTCCTATGTAAGGCTGACTAGTGCCACTCTGAAACCAGCACTGGATGACAACTGGTTCCGGGGGCAGTCAGCTAGGAGAAGGCACTGGGATGCCTTTTCTGGGCTGCAACTGTTCTTGTAAATAAAAAGGTCATACTTATAATTTTGGGTCATCATCTAAATGTGGATATACTCTAGTCAGGTGGGAATTCATTGTAAACAAACATCCATGGACAGTTCTTTGTAGTCTCATGACTCGGTAGAAAAACAAACAAGATTGAACCTGGTAGCTCTTTTCTATCAAAAAATAAAGCTTGCTGGCATAGACAGAGAGCAAAGAAACTTTCTCAGCTGGTCCTTTAGCCCAGGAAATTAAAGGAAAGAGTAATTCCCTCTAACTTTGGCTGCCTAATTGTGATTCCTCCATAAACATCTTGCAAAGGTGCTGGAAATTTGAAGAGAGTTCAAATGCCTCCTGGTAAGCCCTCAAGGACAAAGACAGAGCCTAATTTACAAGCCCAACTAGTACCCAACTCTTCCTGCCTGCATGCTGGGAGAGAGAAAACAGACTCAAAATGGAGTTCACTCCCTTTTGAGGTGAGTTTTGGCTCTGTATAAAGTTGCATCAGTGGCAAAAGGGATATATTCCTCGGGCTTTTTGCAGGACTTTATCTTGTTAAGGGAAAAATTAGACTCAGTTATGCTGCAGCAGACCTGTCAGGACATCTGCAGAGACGAACTCAAAGATATCCACAGAGGTTATTAAGTTTTTAAGATATTCTGGAATGTAAAATGGTAATCCATCAGTATTTATGCAATTCTAAGAAGATGTGTAAGAATTTTAGTTGACTTTAAGTCACAAGTTCTTACTTGGTGAATACCTCAAAAACTTATTACACTTCAAATTATGTTTTACCTAAAGGTCATATTATAGACCCTCAAAGAAAACTTTTTATGACAGGCCACATTGCAAAAGCAGCTATTCAATTTCTCCAAAGATTAGAGTGAACAGAGAAGGTTCATCTGTTGGGGTTGGATGTCCAAGCAGCATTTTAAATTACCTTTCATAATGCCCTCCAGGAATCTGTACACTCCAGTAATGATTTTACTGAGAATATATAAGTTAACTTTGGTATAATCACTGATGTTTTACCCATAATGCATTTCCCTCCCCCCTTTTTTTCCCCAGAGAAGTCAGAGAGAGGCCACAGAAAAACTTGTGCAGGTAATACAGACTCACAGAATAACCTAGTTTGGAAGGAGCCACTAAAATTATCTAGTCTGCTCCCTTGCTCAAAGCAGGGAAAATCACAAAGTCAAATCAGGTTGCTCAGGACCTTTTCCAGTAGTTTTGAAAACTACCATGGATGCAGATTTCCATGGCCTCCTTGGTACCTCTTCTAGTCCTTCATCATTCACATTGTGAAGGATTTTGTCCTTTTGCCCAGCTGGAATGAACATTTCATAGCAAAGAAAACAGCACAGGTTTTACCAGAGAACTGTTAAGTCACCCACAGATTACTAATTCTGAACTGCACCAAAGTAAGGCAATGTTGATTTGAAGGGAAAATGCATGTTACATAGCATCAGGCATTGTTTCAGGGCACATCCTACAAAAGCTAAAATTAGATTAAAACATTTAAGGTAAAAAAGATGTTCTGGGTGATTTTAACAATCTTTATGTAGAACTATATTGAAAATACTCTACAAGCAATATCGAGGTGATTAAAAAAAAGTGGGTAAAAATGGTCATGTATCTTTTTGGAAATAGCTTTCTGGTAATTTTTCTCAGAAGATATTTTAGTCTGTCAGAGCACATCATCAGAAAAGACAAGAGGCAATAATCGATATTTTAAACTAGAGTAGTCAGTTCCCATTTCTTTGTCTCCTGAGTAGTTCTTGGAAATGAGGCATTCATATGGAATTATTAGTGCAATGTTTCAATGAACTATACATGTGAGAGTCATTAGGAAATAGCTCTGCAACCAAACCATATTTCCTTTATTTTAGTGCATTGTAGAAGTACATGAGGAAAACCTTTGCAGTGGAAGTTGATGGATTATGATGTCAAGGCTTGACTTTTCAGGACCACTGAAGAACTGTCATGATTTATATTAATCCTTATATCTCAGAAAGGCAAACAATGAAGTTCAGTCTATTTGTCATATCCCATCATTTGTAGAAGCAAAACTGTCTTGAGGGAGAGTGTAGAAATTACACAGGACCTAACAACAGAAGGGGGACTTTAATTTCTATCCCCTCAGTAGTTTGCTATTCTTCAAGTCATGTTCCTCTGGGAGATGTGAACAAAGCCAAGGTGTCCCAAAATGACCAGTGATGTTCAGTGTATTTTGTGGTAAATCCAGGCTGGCAAGAAAGCCTCCAATGCAAGGGGCAGCAGAAGCAAAAAGTCATTCTTCAGCTTATCAATCCTCCTGATTCATTTTCCCCTTGTAACAAACCCTTGGACAACTACCTTGTGCTTAGTCACCTGTTGTGGCCTAGGTTCTGACTCCTCACATGACGTCCAGGCAGCATGAATGAAATCCTGGGATGTTCCAAACTGGAATTCAGGCTTAGGTGACCTAGGTATGATCCTGAGAGTATGCAATGAAATGTGACTTGTACTTCAGCAGCAACTGAAATTTATCTCTGATGGCCTGAGTTTCAAAATCTGTACCTTTGAACGGGGCAGTCAGGTTAGTCACTTCATGGCATTAGTCACGCTAATGGCCAGAGCAAGCCAAGAACACCTTGTTTCTACATGCTGTAATTTTCCCTCCTTCCTCCCCACGTGGGTCTACATGGTAAATACTTTGCAATGGCCTCCCTTCACCACATTGAATCTCTTGCTGAGACAGACAACATAACATCAATACCTCAGTTTTGCAACTTTGTATCTTAACCAGTGGTACACCTACAATCCTGAAATTTGGCTAAAGATCTGGTTTTTTACCAAACATCGACCTCTTGAATTGAAAATCTTGATCCAAGTAGGTGTCAGGTTCCCACATCTTTTCTTTCTATTATTTGCATTCACTTTGATTATTAGGAGTCTGATTGTGTTGGCAAAGTGCATCACATTCAGGTCATATCTTGGAATGAAATAGAAAGTATCTAAAAAAATATCAAAACTCATTATCTTATGGCTTCAGAAGAAGTACACAACTGCAACTGTTAAGGTTTAATAAAGAATTTTTTGTGGTTGCAGTTTTTGGGTTGTCGGGTTTTGGGCTTTTTTTTTTTTTTTTTTGAAGGGGGAAGTTGTTTTGGTATTTGTTTGTTTTTTAATGCCAACTACTTAATGAGTTCTCAACTTTCTCCAAGCTATTTGTAACCAGTGCACACTGCATGCAGCACATTCAGGAAATGGCTAATGTCTTTGCCTCCAACATTTCTGTTCAACAGTAATAAGGGCTTCAGCAAAGCCCTAAGTTGCTGTAAGTAAGTGGATAAACAAAATCTATTCTGATTACCAATGTTATCTTCAAATGGTAAAGGGAAAGGAAGTTTCCTGGGTTTTTTCTCCACTCAATAACTTGTTCACAGAAACTACAGAAGGTAAGAATGTTTTTGCTTGCAAATTACCATATTTGGCAACAATTTGCACTATTTTCAAGGCAAGCAAATTCAAGATAGATTGAACTCCTTCTCTGGTTTATATTACTGTCACTTTTGTTTCTACCAGGACTAATTAAGTGCCTTGCAAATTTTTGAAATGAAAGAGGAATCACAAGGTTTCCCACTTCTCAGTATCTTCAGAGTAGAGCAAAGCACAGATACAAAGTTGTTCACCTTCATTATACCCAGAAAAATACCCTCTGTTTATACAAAAGAAAAATAGCCCAAAACCATAGGGTTGTTATTAATATCTTCCTTTCTGGTTGTCACATATGGTCTGACATTGGCATTCCTGTAGAATATTGGATGGCCTATATAAACCAAATGTGAGATTTTTTTTGTCTCATATATAGACATTATTTTCAACAAATGAAGTTCTATACCTACAGTAAAATGAGATTAATTTCTTCCATTGGGCTGTAGCATCAGACACCATAGCATTTAGTGTCATTCCAGGTTGATCATAACTTGGTTGCTCCTGCTGAGCAGCAGATATGGAGACTGGTCAGATCCTGTCCAGCCCCACTGGTAGCTCCTGGGATGCACACTAGCTCCTCAGGTTCTTCAAAACTCCTGCTTAGCAGCTACCAGTGCTGATGTAGTTTAAATTATGGGTGATTGGCATATATAAAACCAGTAAAATCTTTACATTTCTTCTCCAGATCACAGGCAAATCAAATTTGTGCCATTTATTCTCTTTAATATTTATAAAGAAGTTGGCATAGGTTCAGAAGAAGAGCTTGATAAAGGCTAAGCCTGGAGGACCCTTGAACTTGCTGATTAGTGCCCTCTGATGGGATGGCAGCTGGATTTAAGACCTTCCTTTAAACTATCACCTAGAGTGAAATTTCTGAACATATCCTGGAAGTGCCATTGTCACCACTTTGCCAGAACCACTCGGTCCTGTTTCCTGTGAGACAAGGTTGGCTGAGATTACCTGCAGACTCAAAGATGTAATTCACAGATGAAAAGCCCAAAAGGTGACAAGATTCCATATCTACAACTGATACAGATTATTAATTGACTGTGGATGAGACAGTGTCCTTGTAGTTGGCAGATTTCCTAGGCTATAAATGCTTCTCATTAATATATGCTGATTTTAAGAGTCCTAGACAAGGGTATGTCACTCCGTGCATAGGTCCTTTAGCCTATGGTGAACTGTGAACAGCAAGACAGCCAGTTGTTGAGTAGGAAATGCTTAATGTGATGCCAAGGTTTCCTCATGGGCCCAACCTAAAGAAACTGATTCAGACTCAGTCTTTTGTCTCTGCAGCAATGGATATGTTTATTCTATGTTGTGATAGACTGAAATGTTCAAGATTAATGACTCAAATAATTGTCCATTTGCAAAAGCAAAAGGGTACTTTGCTGAGTTCAGGTTTGCATCCCACAACCAAAACGGAGGAGGAGAGGTTTTGGATGTGTGGTGGCAAAACCTCTGATCAGCATAAGACAAAGGTGGTGTGCACCCCCTGCCAGAGGATGACAATGCCAAGCCAGCCTTTGTTTAGCAACGCGTTGGTTTTTGAGCAAGATAAGGGAAAAGGCCAATAAGAAGCAGATCCTCTGAGGTGGGGAGATGGGATAATGATTTTTATCATGCCAATGTCCTCCCACCCTCTGCAGCCAGGAGGTATCACACCAGCCAGGTATTCTCCCTTCTGATAAGGCATAATTGGCTCAATTAAGCAAGATCAAACAGTTGTCATGTCATTAGAAGGGACCATAAACCATCAAAACCCCCTAAAGTATCCCCAGACTCATTTCTTGGGTCTTCCCATAGAGGATTGTGCATAATCCACAGGGTTGCATCAGACAATGAAAAACACCCACCCAGGGGAGGTACATGGGTGTCTGCACCTGAACCCGAACATATATCAATCCACTGAACTTTCTGTTTTGTGGGCTTCCCTCACCCCCGACAGATCAAGACTTCTATCATCACTTCAACCAATGGACACCCAAACTGCAAAAATTAAGTCTCATCCCTGGACCTAGGCATGGTGATATCTTTCTTCTCCACTATCTACTCTTAATATTTCTCTTTCTTTCTTCTCCTTACATGTTTTATTAAGCGGTATCTTTATACTTTTTTATTGTTTCATTTCTACAGATTGTAACCAAAACAGCTATACACCTCCTTTCCATTGCAACCAAATTGTTCTAAAATAAACCAGCCATCTATATATAAACACTGGTCATTCAGTGTCATTTCGTGCTCATCTGCTCTGAGGGATCTATTAACAAGAGCCTCAGTTGCTCAGGCTCAAGGGCAGGTAACACATGCCAAATTAAAAAAGACTCTCCCGAACAGCATTTCTTTGCTATTGAAAGCTTTGTTCAGTTCAGCACTGCTGAACCAGCATTGGCTTGGACATTTACAGCCCTGACCACCTGAAACCAGTTGGCAGAAATCACATTCATATTTGAGAAGAAAAGGTTGAGTGACAGTAATTGTCTTGCAGGGAGAAATTGAGCCATGTAGGTGTCTGTCTCTGGTGTTGGGGCTCTCTATTCCAAATTCCTTATTACAAGTATGCAGACATAGAGGGTCTTTAAACTGTAGTGCATAAAACTTTGGGTACATCTACTCTACACAGTTCTACAAAAATATTTGAACTTGCTCCAAACCCAGCAACACTTTAAAGTTGTTTCAACACTAGAGCTGTTTATCCCAACTGTGGCCACCATGCTGTTTCCAAAAACCAAGCACCGTGCTCCACAGTATAGTGTAAAGCTGATGTATTAGTCATGCAAGGAACTACATGGTGGAGTTGTATCCAAAGGTACAAAAGACTCATGACAGTTATGTGAAATGCAGAAGTTTTACACAGATGACTCCCTAATTGGTTCCCATCCTCGAGAACCCACATCCAAATTATCTGCAATGTAATTTCATTCGAGTCGATAGAGACAGTGTTGAAGCCAATGGAGGGTACAACAGAGATTTATTTGTCCCTTAAAGATTTAATAACAGGAAATAACCATCTGGCTCTACACGCCTGCTTTATTTAATTTTTATAAGACACAGAGTGACAGTTTGTATAAAAGACAGCTTATCATTGTGCACTATCCAATCATGTTTCCTCAAAACCAGCTTTTATTCAGCAGGAACAGCTCATGCACACTTGTTCCACTTACTGATGTCTTTCTTCTTTTATAAATGTAGATTGTTTACATTATTGTGGTTGATGTCAGCAAAGTCTCAGTTCCCATAATCCTTATTCTAAGCAAGTGATGTAATGCTTGAAGCCTGCAACTCCATTAAAATATATAAATAAAATCAATAAGTATTCCTTCAAGAATCACATGCCCAGAGCAGTGGACTTTGTTTATTGTCTTTCCGTGTCATTGCCTTCTCCATGTTGTGGAGATTAAATTGATTTCCCAAGTCTTGGCATATGAAGGAGGCATATTTACTCGCAGGGATTTAACTGCATGGGTTCATCCCAATATTAAGAAAATTGTATAGCTAGAACCTCACAAAATAAAATCCACAGGAAATTTACCCTTTCTTAGAAAATGTGAAGTTTAACTAGCAACATAAATTGTGAAAACAATAGTTTTAATGTCAAGAAAAATGGTTGTATCAAATAAATTCATACTACTAGTGTTCTGTCCCCTAACAAAAGTAAAATGTATAAAAACACCCTTAAAGTAAACACTTTCTTATATTCACAGAATCCCTTTTCATCTGATCTGTATCAATATGCACAAAGTAGCATCTGAAGAGAAGACCATAGAGTGCCAAGTTTGGGATGCCATCTTTCTTCTAACCATCTTCAAAACTACTTAAAACATGAAACTTTCCCACCCATTATGAATATGTCTTGGGCCTCAGTGGGGATAAATTTACATGTATGTGAGGCCAAAAGCAGAAGTTTAAGATATCTTAAACTTCTTTAAGAGACATTATAATGGCTGTTTCTTACAGCTAATACAAATGTTTTTCGTGGGAAAACTCTGGCAGGGTTGGTTTCCTCTGTGTCTTTGTAAATAAACAGCATTTGAGAACATGATTCAGTAGACAGGAAACTGAGCTACTGAAATAAAAATCCCAGAAAATACAAACTGTATTAGAAAGGCTAACAATTGCTATTTTCATTTTAATGGTCTAACTTTGTGACATGATTATGATGGGATTTACCAGAATTAATTCAATGCAGACAGGATGCAGCCCATTCCCCATTTTACCATCTGCAGTGTCATGCTGGGTTTTTAATAGAATTCTGTGGGCATGATATAATTACAAATCTAGTAAGGAGTTTGTATCTGCAATATTTGCTGTAATGCAAGGTGTGAAGTTTTACTAGGATCTCTTCAGAAAGCTCTAAGTTATGAGCAGCCAGAAGCCAGAAATGTGCTAATTAAGGTATACAATGAGATATTAATCAAGAGATCTGGGGGAGGAGAAGGGAAAAAAGCAACTTCAATTAGTCACACCATTATGTGGCATCCAGCATAGCCTGAAAGAAAAAGCTAGCTGGACTGATGAAATAGTCAAGGAAAACAGCTAAGAGACCTGTCTGGCAAGGAGTATAAGCATGGGAACCATGAGTGTATTCTGTCGATCCACACAAGCTTCTGACAAAGGCCATTTGCAGAAGAAAACAGTCAGCACTAAGGCCACTGTGCATGAGCTGTTCCAAGAGCACTTCCCCACATTTGCTTTCCCAAGCCTCATGTTTGAATAATAATCACAATAGGGAAGTTAAACATGTCCAACTACAGAAAACAATGACTAATTACTCTGCAAACCTCCTTTCACTGTTGGGTAAGAGCAACAATGGAAATGTTCCTGTCTGTGCTGTTGACTGGGGTTCAGTTGTCTCAGCCCTTCTGTGCATATTGCTTGTATCAAATTCAAGCAAACCAATACACTGTTGATTCTTATTTCCATCCCCTTCAAAGTTTGATGATGGGAGCCACCCCAGGTGCCTTGGAATTTGTCTTGTGACCCCATGCAGATCTCCTGTGCCACACTGTTTGCAACTAGTATTTGTCATTTGTCACTGTCTGGCTGAGATGGAGTGAATTTTTCCCCACAGCAGCCCACATAGTGTTGTGCTTTGTATTTGTAGCTAGAAAAGTGTCAGAATCCTGGCCTAGACCTCAGGACATCTGTGTGATAGATCAAGGCCTCAACAGCATCTTCTCCCTCAACTCTGAAGCCATGTGCTTTGATTGACAACTGTCCTAAGGTCTGACATTTCCTACATCATCAAGGGAAAGAGAAGAATGAAATTTCATATTGCAAAGAGCAGCATATCATGAAGTTGCCAGTTAATTTATGAGTGACTGAATACATATCACAGGGAATGGTCGCTTTTAACTCCTTTCCTCTAACCACCTCTTTTCAACTGTTGCAATTTATTGGTGCTGGGGCACAGCTGTGCAACAAGAGGGGCAAAACAGTATCCTGTAGTTTTCAGCCACCTACTCTGTTGTGTATATACATTCACCTTTCCTTTTGCCCACAGAAATGAGGTGATCATCAGGACAACAGGATTCAGACGATAATTTCCTAAGTGCTTTTCGTCAATCACATTACAAGCATTCTGGGCTTGGTTTTGTTTGGAGGGGTTTTGTTGTATTTATTAGTTCATTTGTTTTCTATTTTTGTTTGTGTTGTCCTGGAAATTCTAATGAACATGCATTTTATAGTAAACAATTGTGCTTTGTCAAGGAGTCAAATTCCCCTATTCTTTCCCTGAGAATTCTGGAAGGTCACTACTTCCTCTTTTGGTATTTGAGAATAGAGCCAATGCCCCACACTAGAACATCAGTGTTTGTCACCAGTATTGTAATTACACCACCAACTTCTTGGTATATTGATCTGCTCCCTGTCAGCCAGTTTTAATGGCAGCCATTGCAAATATTTTGTCCAGCAAAATCCTATGGATGGCTGCTTCTCAAAAGAGACCTACAAAGTCAAGACGAGGTCTTGCGAAATCCCCACCAAAACAGCTAAGGTAGTAATTTTGTTTTATTGGAACAAACTAGGGAGCAGGATGCAAGACAAAACAGTTTGGATTCTTTCCTGAGGTTGCATAGGATGCATTTAATAGAAAATGAGGTCTTTTATCACCTCTGCTTTTAAGTATCTATTTCAATCAGACAATATTTTCAGTGTTTTCAGCTACAGCACTGGAGAATGAAATTACTATTCAAAGGATCAGAGAATTGATAGGGCTGGAAGGGACCTCTGGAGATTATCCAGTCCAACCTACATGCCAAGGCAGGGTCACCTAGAGCAGAAACACATTCAGATGGTTTTGAATGTCTCCAGGGAGACTCCATGACCTCCCTGGGCAGCCAGTTTCAGTGCTCTGTGACTCTCAACATAAAGAAGTTCTTCCTCATATTGAGATGAAACTTTTTGTGTTTTAGTTAATATCCATTTTCCCTTGTCCTGTCTCTGGGCACCACTGAAAAAAAGTCTGGCACCACCCTTTTGTCATCACCTTTGAGATACTTACATGTCTTAATGAGATCCCATCTCAGTCTTCTCTCCTCCAGACTAAACAGGCCCAGCTCCGTCAGTCTCTCCTCATAAGAGAGATGCTCCAAACTCCAAGTCATCTTTGTGGACCCTCTCCAGTAGCTCCATGTCTTTCTTGTACTGAGCCAGTACTTGTACAGCTTTTTTGTACTGTATTCCAACCTTATACTTTTTTCTTCCTACAATAATTTCAGACAGTATGCTGAAGAAGGGAAACTGCTTAGAAATTTTCTGGTCCTTTTGCCTTATGGAAAGATCATGTTTGAAGAAATGAACCCACACAGAATCATCATCTGCATCAGCTGAAATGCATGGTTTGTAATGATTTCACAGAACAATGTGACCACAGTTCAATCTAGATAACATAGCATTTAACTTGGGTAAATGTACAAGTCAACAGAGCATTAACTGTCTCATGAGGACTAATCCCTCTGTATCATCATCAAAATCCCATTTGGCTTCTAATTTAGGTCTTCTGGAAGTTTTTTCATCAACATGGTGATCATGATAGTGATGATTTGAAAGGCATAAACTGCACCAAAAAGTTGCAGGACTATCTTTAAGAAAGAATATTTCTAAAAATCTCTCCTAATAAATACATAAAATATCAAGAAGGCTCATGAGAGAATTACACAAGTCACCAGGACCATGATCACATCTCCTTATGCCTAGTTAAATTTCAGGTGCACAGTTTGACAGCAGCAGGATGTCGGCATAGCTGGAGGAGCTGTTTCTTACTTCTGTTGCTAGAAGAACAGATTGGAAGTTCTCAAATCTTTAGGAAAGTAAGAAACAACTGTTTGCCTCATGTCCTAAACAAAAATAGGTCATAAATGGTGAGAGTTTAATTCTGCAATGTGAGCCTTGTTCCGTAGAAGGTTAGCTTTGAGGCCTTCAAAGGTATGTTCATGAGCACGTAAGTGCTTGTCAGTGTGAGTCTCACCAAGGCAGGCAATCAAGTTAGGAATAAATACTGGCTTTGCCCCTTATTTTCAGGGATGCAAGAAAGGGGTTCTGAACCAAAACCATTGTATCTAAATGCAGTCTGGAGATGAGGAGAAAGACAATATCTTTATAGCACCTCAAGTTACCATTGCTATGTCACTACTTTGAAGACCTGAAGAAACTGAAGAAAATACCAAGCTCCAATAGTTTGGTGCTTAGCATGAGATTATCTGACCCATCTAAACTTCAGAAACAATTGTTTTCCACCATTCCTCACTTTTTATGTTTGGGGTTTGTTTTTTTTTCTTTTAAATACGTCATAATCTTGCCTCTCCACAAAACCCACCCCTCTCTTTAGCTACTCTATCTGTCCTTGCATTTATAGGGAATTCAAGCAGCTTCTCTTGCTTATATTCTTTAAAGTCTGGTGCTTGTCTTCTGCTCTTTTCCAGACCTTTAGCCAATGACCTGTATTGGTTTTAACCCTTAAACAAGTTCTCTAAAGGCCTTGCCTTTAGAAGAGGTCTTTCCAAATTTAAGATATTGGCAGTCATTCAGTCTATTTTCTTAAGAAATGTCTCTTTGACTTGTTGAGGCACATCCCTCTGGAGTCTGTGGCAAGGCAGAGGTAGAATTGGGACTGAGTTGAAGCTGTGACATATTCCTCCACACAGTTGCCTGTTATGGAGACCCTGACAGTCTCCTTCCTTCTATTAAGTTATGACACAAGGATGGTGCAGGTCAGCTTCTTTAAACCTCTTTAAAGCTTTAGTTACAGTTCTGCATACCTGTCCTTGTGGAAACTTGTATTAACATCAGAAGATCTGGGAACAAATCTCACTCACAAACTGCATATCCTTAGCATAGCATCTCATAACAAAGACACTATTAGGGGTTGTGCTCTTCACTGCCACTCAGAGCTAAACCTGACAGAAACTTTTTTTACTTTACTATACAATAGCTGGAGATTAACAGTGTCTTAACTGCATAGAATTTAACCTGCATCTTTACTGCTGTAGTGTCAATTAGCAGATGTTTTGATGGTGCCATAGTAGTCAGTGTCATCTGTCCCCACATAGACATGAGAAACTTAGGAGGGGTTTTTTAACTTAATTGCATTAGCATTAGGTTTCACTGACTTATCAAATATGAAGTAATGCACTTCTGCCACTGCAATGTCCAACTATAAGATGAAAAAGGATCCTGATTGTTTTGTTTGGGGATTTTTTTTTCTTAGGTTTTGGGTTGGGTTTTTTTGTTGTTGCTTGCTAATTTGGTTGCAGTAGATAAAATTTCTAAAAGACAAAGTTCCCATAATTATGAGAAAGATAGGGAATGAAAAATGCAAGTTTGTAGCTAGGTTTTGTCCAATATCTTGAAATATTCATGGGGCGTGAAGCTATTTGCCATGTGATTTGATTATTATAGGACAGTTGTACCAGCTGGAATTATTAATAATTATTGATAAATAAATTGATAAAACCCAGTCTATTCAAAGATTTCAAACAAAGAATGAGGGAAAAAGACTATGGAAAAGAAACAGGATTAGCCCAATGTGAAGGACTTGTAGCACAACTCAGGATGTATGTGAGGGTAGCAGGAGATTAAAAATCCTGGTCAGACTCTAGAAAGATTATGAACAATAATGCTCAGGAAAGGCCTTCATTAGCAGCTGCTTGATGTTATGTGTGTCCAGAATTACTCCTGACGATCAATATCTCATTGTATTATATGATGGGTGAACACACTGGAAAACACTGTTCTGCTTTCAAAGATGTTATAATAGAAAAGGCACACAGGGAGAAAGCAAAAGGTAACAGAATTTGGCAGAGTAGCACTTAACCTTATTTTATTTCTATTATACTATTAGTCATGCTTTGGGGTTTGGGCTTCTTTAACTAAAGGAATTTGAGACTCTATGTAGGTGTGAGAAGGGGTAATTAAGGACCATTGCTTTCTTTTATTTAAGTACCAAAAATTAAGCCATAGCATTGGACAAGACAGAAATTGAGATTAGAGCATTTAAAATATAGTGTAGAGCACGAAGAGCTTCTATTTTTATAGTCTCAGAGGACTGATAGGCACTAAACAAAATTTAAGGATTAAGAGTGATTGCTTTTCATAGGAAAAGGGTTGAAAAATACTGTGCAACATGTCTAATTTCTAAAAGTCTGTCAGTAGTACAATAAACAAAATAGCAGTTTAATCCTCATTACATTTTTCAGCCATCTGAACAAAAGCATTTTGGATTTTGGTCACCTCTGAAGAAAAGTGAAAAAGACATTTTCAGAAAATTAGGTTCAGCATCACAATATATTTCTCTTTCTGGAAACACATGATTGGAAGATATCTTTAAAACATTACAAACTAAAAAAGTAGCAATTATTAGGGTAGCACAGCTGTACCTGACCTGCTTGTGGATTTTCTGGAAGCTTTTCCAGTCTTGATAAGGTTTTACATTCAATACAGATGGAATTTCCAGGAGGATTATCTTTCAAAGCATCTACAGCACTTTAGAGAATCTTCTTGGTGTACACACAAATCATTTAATAAAACATCCAGAATAAAAACAGCTCACTGGATTCTGGCAGATAACTGACCAGAAGGAAACTTCCCTCTCTGAAGCTGATTCACGTGCAAAGAGAACCATATTGCTACAAATATATGAACTTTCTTGTAATAAAATTTATCTTACCCCATTTTTCCACTGAGAACAGGGTTATTAATTAGTGAATAGGGTTCACAATTGTTCTAGGACATACACATTTACTGCTCTGAAGATGGACCTTTTAACCTGCCACTGAAATGCTGCACTGCCCCTTGGGTTGTACCTCAGAGGCACCATAATTCTGTGCTGCCTCACCATCAAGGCCTCATTAATTAGCACACACTTTGTGAATCATGTGAACCCCAGTTGCTCTCAGGTGTCATTCATTATCTTGCTTTGGTATTTTTTATTGACAAACAGAGGAGTGTGATGGCCTACTATTGAGCAAAGGCTTACTCTGAGATTGCTCTTGGCTGTCTTGCATGACACTGTGAGTGCCTCTGGAGAGCCAGCTCCAGCTTCAGGAGGTGCATGAATTGATCTGTGAGTAATTCCTCCTCAGACATGAGCTCTAGGCAGTCTGGAGGCATTGACTAGCCCCTCTCTCCACTGAGCTGCCAATTTAGGAGTGCTCAGTCATCACCATGCACACAGAGACCAAATCTCAGCACATTTCACATATTTTGGCATATTTCAACCAGCTCCCCTCCCATAGAGAAACCACAAGCTGAACACCTGGGGTTCAAACTCAACTTAGTGGTAGAGGAAAAGTACACTGGTCTCCCTCCACCTTTCCTGTCATGATGAGTCTTTATGCTTGTTTCACACTTTCCAACAGGAGCTGCTCTTTCAACAAACAGTGATATGTCACAGAGGTGATGGCATTTGGTGGTTTATACACTTCTATGTAGCCTCCTCATGGTGAAAATGCTCATCATCAAAACAATGATCCAAGTTTAAATTCTGCAAATGTTAAAATGCACATCTGTATCATGGTGGTTTGGAACTAGAAGGTGACACATTTTTGAATCAGCTAAATTAAGCGCTTTCAAATACAAAGGACCATTAAAAAGGGGAACACATTCCCACAAATTATTCTGAAGGCCAAAACTGCATGAAATTGAAAACAGAACTATCAGTTTTATGACATAACAATGACTGCAATGAAATAGATGAGGATTTGAATAACCATTAATTATGTGACAGAATAACACTGATCTATTTATATACATTGTGCATAACTATGACCTAGACAGACTTGAAGAGGACAGTTTTATTATGCAGATATTTTTCAGTATTTAACTTTGGATATCAAACCCCATTTTCTAGTTGCACACGAGACTATGTAGGACTGTACAATGAAAATCTGGAAGGAGTATTGTACCTAATACAAAAAGAAATGTCTCTGATGCATTTTCTTGGAAAATGGTAGAAGTAAAACATAAATAGCATTTTTTAATAGAAAATGCTGAAACAAATCTGTGTTGTTGCCTTGGAGTCAGCATTGTGCACTGCAGAATGAGAATTCCCTTGACTGTAACAAGAATACCTTTCAGGCTACAAGGAGAGGTAAATGGACCAACAGAGGAAGAGCAGCTCCTTTAAACTCTTTAGGAGTGGTGCCACTGTTTAAGTTGCACATGATTGCTGTTGGGAAATACATATCATTGCAAATTAAGCTAGTACCCTTCAAGAACAAAAATGGAAAGCTTGGTGCAAAATGGTACCCACCAGTAATAGTAATAGCATTAACTACTGTCAATGAACCCAGCTGCAGCATAACTGATTGGCTCACTATTCAAGCTTCTGTGGAGGAAGCATTTTGCAGAAGTTACCTGATTTGCGGCTCTCTGAGGGCAATGTCATGGTTTACTTAGACTAGAAATATTCATCATAAGACATGGACTGGGTTTTAAGCTGCAAGGGAGTTTGGGACTTACAGGTTTTGTATTGTTGGTTCTTTTAATTATACAAAATATTTCCCATGTGTAAGTACCTCTTCAGTGAATCACAACAATAGTTCTGAGCAGAACTAAATTAAATACAGCATAAATTTAAACACATGTAATCTTATTAGACATTAGCAAGATAATTTTCCCATTGTAGTTAAGTGTCTTTGTGAGGGTAACAGCCATTCCAGAAAAAAAAAAACCAAAACAAAACACCAACGTTCCATTTGGGTGGATCATTTGTTCTCTTTATTGTTTGCAAAGTTTAATTATAAGTGAATGTCTGTAATGGTGACTTTAGTCCTCCAAAGAAGACTAATGCTACAAAGCCCTTATAACCACAGGGTGCACAGAGATCACAAATACAGGTACACCAACATACCTGAAGCCCACAAGTTCAGTCATGTGTATTCAGTTTCTTGCTGGGCTGAAGGAGCAGTAACAATACTAATTTTAACTGAATCACAGCTAAAGAGGATCATCATACTGCTGTGCATAGGAAATAACTCATGCTCCATACATTGATGTTCTCCCGACTCTAACCTAGGGCATTGCTTCTGTTTCAATGGCACACAAAGCTGCATTTGGATTACCATCACAAATTGCTTGTTAGTTTTTGCAGCAAACTTAAAGTTCATTCTCAGTAGCACAAACATATTACTGCAGGTTAGCAAACTGTGCTGCATTAGTTGTCTGTTGATGGACATGACAAATAGATACTGTTCGACTCTCCACTCCTTTTACTTACCCTGCAGTTTGGTCTTAGGATACTTCATTGGTTGCTGTGATAAATGCTTCATCTAGTCAGTATTCACCACAAAACCCTGTACAAATAGTGAACATTGGGTTAAATAACTGCAAAATATGAACCAATTCATGACTGAATTTCTTTCTTATTTCCTGGAATGAACCACCACCTTGCAGGGACACAAGGGATTACTCCATGGCCGGTGTAGAATCAGACTCATCCATTACTGATAAGCAAATAAGTGGCATGCCTAAGCCAGGAAACCAGGAGTTCTCAGTCCTGCAGAGTTGTAGAAGCAAAACATCTCTGCAAGGTGATTTGAGCTCATATCTGATGATGACTCTCTCTCTCTACTTTGACAATGAAGCAAAGGGAGTAAGCCTGTGGTCACAGGTTGAGCACCTGAGCTGCAGGCAGGCAGGTGCAGTGAAGCAGCTTCACACACGTGGGTTATTTTTAGCTGTCTAAGCAATTGTAAATCATCAGTGGTACCCAGGAACCTTGCAGCATTGTTGCACACACAAAAGACAACAGGTCCTGACCTAAGGTGCAAGTAACAAATACATTTAGAGAAGGTAATTTTGAAGAGGTCATATGGCAGTGTTAGCAAATTTCTGAAAATTCTAAGTGACGCAGAAAATGTGTAAGTTATGGGTTTATATGCTAAGGCATAGACCTCAGTCAGGAGGCTGTGAAGAAGAGCTTTTTCAGCTACAAGGACTCACAACTGAGTATCATCATGACTGGATACAAAATGAAAGTTAAAAGTTAGATTTAGTCTGTATTGAGCTTAGGGTAAACATTTCTAGTTTCTGTATTTGCAAGGTAATTTTATAGAGCATTTAGTATACTAACACAATTGTATTGGTGATTAGATAAAGAGAGTTTTTGCCCCTTAGCAGTGCTATTTTGGCCGTGCACTCAAGCTCAGGCTGCAGTTTTTATTTGTGGGTAAAATAAACCTTGCTATTCTTTTCTTGAAATCTAATGCTTAGGCAAGATTTATCCATAATGGGCTGACCTGTGTTTTAAGAACTTAAAAAGTATATGAATGTTACTACTAAAACTTTTGTTTCTGCTAAATTACATTGCATGTCCATTCCTAGATGAAATACTTGGTTTTTTTAATATTTTCTTTGCTTATTGTTTTCAACAATTAAAAGGTTCAGAAAAGGTCTTTTGAATTTAGGGGACTCGGGTATTTTTGAGGTTTGGGGAACTGGTTCTTTGTACCATTTTGCCTCCCAGTTGTCAATCCTCAGTATAATATATGTTGGTACATAAACTACTTTCACAGAGCCAAGTAGTATAAAGATATTTCAGCCAGTTAAGGTTTTATTACAGACACAAAAAAAAAGATAAAGCAGAAATATGTCACCTTCATATTAGGAAGGGAGAGAAAAGCAGCATTATTTGAATAAAAGACTTTTGGAAAATATTTCCCAGCAGCCTAGGAAACTTCACACCAAAGAGCTCTGCATATGGCGCGTGCCTTGAGGATATGCTACCCAGTCTGTCTAGGAATAGGGGTAACATGGCAGGGGAAACTTAAAAGAATAGAGAACACTTTGCCTTGGAGAATTATTATCCACATCCTTGAATGAGGGAAAGAATATCAAATACTGTTATAAAAATACACAAAGGTCCAAGTCTGGAGACTAGTCCTTTTCTAATCTGTGTCTGGAGCACTTTCTGCTGACCTTTATGAACTCTGACAGCCTTCAGCTACTGTGGAAAGTAAAGGCAGCAAGTGATTGGCAGAAACATAACTATACACACTTTTGTGTTTTCCATTTTTCATGTGTGCTGCTCACTGAAGGCCACACAATATGAATTTGCACTGCACATTTTTTGCACAACTGGAAACTGAAGAGGTAGTTACGTGAAAAGACCCTTCTGCTCTAACAGATTTTCAAAAAAATCTCTCTTTCAGTGAAACGAGCAAGGTGATTCCCTTTTGGGTTTTCTTGAAAACAGAGATTGCGAGTCATCTTCCCTTGTAAGAGGTTCTGGAAACTTGAAGGAGATAAGAAGGATGATGCCTTTGTGAGCTCTTTTAATTTGATCTAGTCCTTACTTTCTTCAATGACTTATTCCAGATCCATATTCACAGTTGGCTGCTCCAACAGGGTCATAATGCTTGCCTAGTATAAACCAGGGGAGATCCCGTATTCTGAAAGAATAATGAGCTCTTGCATCTTCTAAAGCATGTGAAAACATGTTCAATCATGTTTCACAGGAAAGTCTCACTCTGATGCTCTCAAGCCACACACCGATAGATGACAGCTCTGAATCTTTAAATAGTTAATCCTATTTCCTGTGGCAATTCAGCCTGTTCATAGTTGCCTAAGAGTTCCAGTTCATAGTTACCAAGTAGTTGACAAATGCTGGTAACCTATGACTGTTCTCCCAAAACAGCAAGAGTTGCTCCCACCATGTGATTTCAGATCCTCTGAAAAAAGCAAAGGTAGATAGGAGCAGCAGAGGAAAGCATGTTCAGAGCTCAAGTTCGCCAAACTGTGTTCTCAAACAAATGTATAAGTTTAAATGTCGTCCTCTAAATAAAACAAGAAGTTCTGCAAATGAGACTGCAAGTGGTCAGAGCTCTCCTCTGTCTGGCAGAAACAGCAGGAATGTCTCTGCTCCTGCAGCACAGAAAGCCTAGGCACTCATGCTAGGAAATTAACAGTCTACAGAAAGGGTTTGGGTAATTCAGACCTCACTATAATGATTCAGTTGCTGTCAGGGGTTTCTGAGAATACCAGCAAAGTGAACGAGAAAGTGGAACTTGAGATGGAAAATCTGGTGATATAAAAATAGCCATCTAGTACCAATTCTGTGAAGTCTGGAGGGGGAAATGCTCTGTGCTATTCTGAGACATAGATGTTTCAACTCCCTAATTCCAAGATGTTCCTTTCAAGGCATCAATTAGGTCCCTGTGAGTCAGGTATGAAGAATAAAGATCTGATGAAAAACTCAGAACAAGTCCATTTCACAAGTTTTCTACAAATGACAGTATTGAATCCCTTTACATTATGTCAAATTTTGATTTCTTTTGAGATATTTATGTTTGTGAAGGCAACAAACAAGACTTTTAACTGGATCTTTGAGTTTGTGTAATAGTGTAAGACCTTCCCTTTCCACTAAAACATTTCTCACCCTGAAACCACCAAAATTGTTGTACTAATGTAAAAGCAAGCAAACAAACAGCAAAACCACACATTCAAAGAAGACAAAATATTTCAGTTTTACTGTTTCTATAGTTCTTCTGTATTTGGTCTAGCCTTTGCCTGAGGTTATTCTGACAAAATATTTATTATTTGGTTGCATCTGATGAAGAAGAAAGGGAATTGCAGGGGAGAAAAGGCAGCTGATGGGCACAAGGCTTCAGAAATATCATTTCAACAAAATCTTAACTCTGTTTTCTTCCATTGTTTCTGAGAAGGAAAACCCACTGTTGTCCCAAGTAGTCTGTTTTAAACAGGTTGTATAACCAACTCAATAGTAGATGAGGGAGAAAAATGAATCTAAATTTCTTGCAGGCTGGGGAAGTCAGAGCAGGCTAAGCAATCCTTCTGTCTTAGCAATATAGGAAACAGAGACTATTGTTTGCCTTTTTTTTCTTTCTTTTTTTTTTCTTTCTTTTTCTTTTCTTTTTTTTTTTTTTTTTTTTTTTGTGGGGGTGTGTTTTTTTTTTTTTTTTTTTTTTTTTTTTTTATTTTTATTTTTTTTTTTTTTTTTTTTTTTTTTTTTTTTTTTTTTGGTGGGGGTGTGTGTGCAATGCAGGATGGGCAGAATGGATGAATTTGATTCCTCCTGAGAAGAAACAATAAACCAGTAGGTTGGCCTACAGTCACTTGAAAAGTAGAGTAGAACTTCATTTGCTACTTGTGCAAGCAGTCTTGGAGATTCTATAAACACTAAGCTGTTATCTGTTTAGAATAACCTGTTTTCCCTCTCTACCTTTCCAGGAGATCTTTGAAAGATGTTAATATTCTCCTATAGGGTAGGAAGGGAGCTTCTATAACATCTTAAATGTGCAAGTGGAATGTGAAATGCAGCTGTGTTCAGGACAGCTCTGCACATTCATTAACCCAAGACAAAAAGAGCTATATAGTTGTTGGACTCAAATACAGGTCTTTAAAAACTATGACATCTAATACTACTGGCCAACATGAAAATCACCTTTCAGGTGCTTGAGAAAGCAAAAGACTTCTACTGAACTTTCATGCTAAATCTCTTTAGTATCAAAACAAATATTTCTAGGCCTGAACAAACATCTACTGAAATCAAAGGCTTCAATAGACATTGGTCCTTTCTGTGTATAGCTAATATAAAGAAAAATGTCTTAAATTTCTCTTATTCTCTTGCCCAATACTATCCTTCTGCTAAGGTTTTCCTACCCAATATATTAAAATCTAATTATTTTTCCTTTATGTTTTTATTTGTATTTTCCACACAGGCATAAACATTTACATTCCAGACATGCAGTAGCTGAAAAATTAAAGTGAAGAAGCAAAAAATACATTTCACAGAAACTGCAAGTGATCATTAATATTTCCAAACGTGGTTAAATTTTTATTCATAAAAATATTTCTTTATGTTTTTCATAGGATCTCAAAATAGTTGTCTCTGTTTCTCATGACTAAAGAATGCAATTGAATATTGACATTTGGCACATATTACTGTAGTATTTTTGCACACATTTAAACCTAACAATGTTCCTTTAATGTAAGGTAAATTTTTAAATATCCAGAAATCCAAGTACACTAAGAACTCCTGAACATCTAGAATTTTAAATTAAATCTTTAATTAAAAGCCTGCCCCAAGTGTTAGCACTATTATTTTGTAGATAAAACTAATCAGTTGGACTACAAATTTTCTGTCTTCTTGAAGCTGAGATATTGTTCCAGTATCATGATTGTTTTGGAAACCAAGTCAGATTTGGGCTCAAATGTATGGCCTGGGGAACCTCCACTGAAGGAGATTGATCTCCAACAATTTGTTAGGAACAGAAGTGTGCATCACCTGGAGCTTCAGAGGGTAGTAGAGTAAGCCACACTTTGAGTTGAAGACCCTCATGGACACCTAAAACCTCACAAAAATCTTAAAGGAGATTTTATAAGGACCATAATAAAGTTTGACTGGATTTTAGGAGACTTCAGCCTCTAGAGTAGATGTTACTGCAAGAGGAAGGCAGAAGAGAAATATGTGCCCTATGCCATTGGTACCACCATAAGTCACAATCAGACAACACATCCATCATTCTTCATGTTTCTCATTCATATATTCTTTTGAGAAGCATAGGAGAAAGAGGCCTGGAGAAACAGACTCTCTCCCCACATGCTTCCAACTATAGTTATTTGTGCTGGTTTAAAGGTAAACTGGCAGGAGAAATGAACCCAATTCAAAAGAGATTATAAATCAGAGTTACAATTTAATAAAAATAAATGCAGTGGTACAAAAAGAAATTGGTTTTAACCCACAAAAAACCAGAAGTATAACCCAGTACCCTGGGACACAAACAGAATGGTGTTCATTGGTCCCTGTGCTGCATCCCACATGGTTCCCTTGAGTCCAAAGTAAAAGGAAGGGAAAAACCTATTGGTGCGGATGATGGTTGCAATCTGATCGAGAGCAGTGATCACAGTCCTGTCAAAGTTCTGGTCCTCCTCTGGATCCAATGAGTGGTACCAGAAGTCCACAAACCCCAAGATTATATACCCTTAGGTTCAGATCGGAATGCCGAGTACCTCCCCCAGGGCGCAAGGAGTTTGGCAGTGAGTGATTTACTCTGTGAGTTATGGGATATTTTTGGACTCCTTGATGGCCCATTAGCAGACATGACCCCTCAGGCTGGGTGTGAGTGTGCTAATGACTCCCCAGAGGGGATTTATCATACCTGAGTCACTGATGTGAAGACCCAGTCTCGCAGGGTTCTCTAACACCCAACTTGTAGTCTGAGGTGTCAGGTGTGCCCTGGGCAGCTGCTGCAAATGATCCACTATTAACAGTTTGTTAGAAATGATACAGAGGGTATAGAATACAGAGTTTGGTTACACACACACACAGTGATAAGCTGGTTGCAGCTGCTCTAACTAGGGCATTATCTTCTCAGGAAATAATAAGAAAAAAATAGACATTAGTGTCCTGGATTCTAATACAGATGATCAGTTACAGTCTTGATAAGAAGTAATCTGTCAATTGTAGCTGTAACAGGAATAAGAGGAGCCCATTTTTCATCTTCATCCTTTGGCTGACTGCCATGTGCCATGGGACTCCATAGGGCAAGAACATATACCAGAGGAGTTCCTGCAGGGAAGACCCTACTCAGTGACACCCTCTGCTTCTCTGCACATAGCTATCAGGGAACATTTGACCTTGGAGAATATCCACTTATATTCTGTTTCATTCAGCTCACGAGTGGCCTGAAAGGTGGTAAAGAAATAAAAAGCTATTTTTGACACAGCCATCCACTATCTTTTAATATAAGTCAAGGAACAATATATTTAGGGCTATTCACCTTCTAAGTCCAGTTCAGTGTCTTCTACTTTTGCTTTTCTATTGTTCTTCCTGACACATTCTTCTATGCCCAACATACCTTTTTCATTGCACAATCATTATTTTATTCCAAAGACCTTATAAAAACACTCTCTGTATCAGTTCCTTCATGAGTTTTGTCATCAGTTCCTATAGTTTATAATATGAATTAATGGTGTGTTTTAATTTATAAAAGATTGCACAGAACTTCAAGTCGGGCTGATCATCCTTTTCTGTTGTTTTTCTCAGCAATTTTATAAAAAATGTACTATGTCTTTAAAAACAATGTAAATTAAATCTTGCTTATTTTCTTGTCTCATGATAGTTCAAATGATAATTTATTTTCTAATCTAGCAGATACTGCCAAATACCTCACAAAATGTCTCTTGTGCCATATGAGGATAAGCTACTTGATGACACATTTATGAAAGGAAATAATTGAAGGCAAGAGCTCCACAAAAAAGGAATAGGATTCATTTGTCATGTTCTTGAGAAGAGTAGGTCTTAAGTCCTCTACCAGTATAAATGCATCTGATCCTTACCAGCTGAGAATCTGGTCCTGAGCTGGAAATTGAAACCATTCCCCAAGTCTGAGCAGACTTGTTCATCAAGGTCTCTTGTGGGAATCAAACTGGGACTACAAAATGGAAAGAAGTACTGATACGGACCCACATGGAGGATGGAGGACGGCACTGGCAAGCAGCCTGGACCCTACCAGCTACACACATGAAAGACTTTGGTGGTGGGAGTTTAAAAGTTATGAGTTTTACTGTATGATTTTGGTTCAGAAAGTTTTCTCTATGACTCCTCCTATGGTGTATTCCCCCTGAGGCTTTGGCCCTGATGAGTCATTGCACTGCTGAGGTGTGGGGACTGTCTCCTGGGTTGGGGCTGTGCAGCCCCACTTCAGAATCGCTCTGCCTTGAGGTACTGATGTAACTGCAGGCAGTGCACCCATCCTTCCTATCAGTTTCCGCCTCTGTCCTAACCCCATTGGTTATCTCCCCCATCTATCCCTAATCCCTTAGTTCCTATTGGCTTTGATCCTTCCATTTCCCCTATTGGCTAGCCAAGTGCCCAACTCAATCCTTTCTTCTGGAGACCTTACCCAATCCTTTCCAAGTTCCAGCACCTTCCCCTCAGAATCCTATAAAAGCATCATGATCGTGCAATACACAGGTTTTCACCTTCAGTGTCTCTGAGTGAACAGATCTCTCTCTCACGCTCCCCAGCTTGGAGGGTCCTGCGGGAACCATCTCCCACCCCCAGTGTCGTATAGGCTCTCTATGCAGCTGTCAGCAGGAATTATATGTGGAAAACATGTCTTCCTCCCACCAAACTCTTGCTAGCTTCCCTTCCCATTCCAAACTTAACCCACACAAAAGATTCCCTTTGCAGGTCAACGCTTGGCAATGTTTCCTCTCAGGCAAAGTTCAGCAGAGAAGACCTAGATTTTGCTTTTTCTTTTTTTTTCTCTGTTATTCCATTATTTTGTTTGGATTGTTGAATTTTAACTGTTAAAAACTCCCTCAGGGCATTTAGGAACTGTGTGTTCTGTCTGCCATCCTTATATATGCCACAGACATCTTCTCTGCTGACTAGAAAATGCTTTGGCCCTTGTGACACCAACTCTGAAGTTAGCCCATGCCATTTCCATGGATACACACTCTCAGATTTCCCATGTCATGATGCTGACAGTGTCTTCTCTGCACTTTTGTGCAGTGCAAAAGGAAAAGCCCCACTGCTCTGCCATGCCAGTCTGTTGTTTTCTTCATTTCCTACACCATAAGACTTTGTATCCTGAATCTTGTGAGGTGGATGGGATTCATTGTGCTTCACCTCATGATTGACTTCTACATCCAGACTTTTGAGTGTAACATGAACTTATAAGGAGAAATGTTAGGAAAATATGAAATACAAAATCATCTAAGTAGATTTACAATTTTGTCACCTGTTACCATTGTGAGCATGGCATAAGGAGTAAGATATTACAGATAGTAAGACTGAGAATAAGAAGTAAAAGCAGGATAATACCACCATACTCAGCCATCTACTTTTCTGTGCACTGAGTTTTATATGGTCTCTTCTGCCAGACAAAAGCTAATAATAACCTCAAAAGCTGCCTATGTTAATTTAATTCCTTAGCTTTCATACTATTCCATTGCTTTTGTATCCAGGTTTCATGTTTTCCCTCTTCCTTACTTCTTTCCAAACAGCAGTATTGCTCCTTCCCTGTGTTGCTTCCCTTCTCTGCTTTACCCCTTCTGTATTTTCTCTTTTTGACTCAATCCTCTCCAAGTTATTTCCCCTCTCTAAGGCTCTTCTCATTATCTTTCCCTCCTCACACTCCTTTATGTGCTGTTTTCTCTTTCTTCCCCTCTCTTCTCACAACCTTTTGTTCCTCAGTTTCCCCCTGCCTCTCTGACCCATAGTGATACACACACACTGACACACCACCATTTCCCCCCATCTCTAAGTTCTTGAGTGCCCTTGGTACCACACTCCATAGCACAGGCAGAAAGCAAGGAGAATTACTAAGAGATGTTTTGTTGGAAGAGGAGGATGTTGAGGGCCGGTTAATTCAGACAAGGAGAAAAGAAGGAAATCCTTCTGCCAAACCGCAACTAACTTGCGCCCCTCTGCAACTTGCCTTCTCTCTCTTATCATTCTGAACTCTTGCACAAGCCTTCCATTCTCCCTTGAGTTTCACTCACGATGGTCAGTGCAACAATTTCTCCCTCCATTTGCTCTGCAAGTTCTTCCTGAAGAAGCAATATTTTCCACAGCGGCACTGCAGGCTTAGGATTTATTCCAGCTAGTCTTTATGGCTGTACCCTGCTGGGGCATCCAGGGTCCTATCCACTAGTTAAGTGCATTACTATGTACTAAAACATACACTGATCCTGTTCATTCCTCATTATTTCAGCCAAATTTGTCTAATGTTTAATACTTCACTAATTTTATATTTAACTACAGTGCTGGACCACTACACTTTTTAGGTTCTGGTATTTCTTGTGTGTCTACCCAATTCTATGCCTAACTTCTTTATTGTGGCCGTATTCTGCTCTTTCCTGAGGCTTTTTATTCACCTTGGCTATACCCTGATATTGAGCAGCATCCCATGCTGTGCTTGGGCAATCCTCTTACTGCCTCTCAGAGTCACAGCTCAAGTCAGAAGGAAACCTTTGAGGAATAAGCTCTGCCTCCACTTTTAGAGTTGTCAGGTCATATGATCATAGTCCTGTTGCTGCTCTTGGCATCACCAGATAGGACACATCAACACCCAGCACTGCTGGCAGCCCTTTCACCTCTAACTCCTCACAGCAGCTCAATAAATTCCCTCTGAATTCAGTTGCTGTGTCCTTCGTCAATCTGACTCTGGACCAGGTTCCCCTGCCACCGCACAGAGAAACAACTCCAACTTTTTACTCCACAATTTGCTTCGTCCCATGAGACTGTGCTTACCATAGTCTCAGCAAACCAAGACCAGAGCTTTAGCAGATGCTCCCAGACTAGGAATCCTCCTCTAGACTGGTTCCCCACAGCTGCTGGCAGTCGGGAGTGAGCTAGCAGTAGCACCATGACATTTTCCAGGCTCTCTAGACTCTTCTCTCTGAAGTCTCACCTAGCAGCAGGCACACTGTCTGTCCTTCTGTTTTCCTCCATTAATGAGCTCTGCTGATTAGCCCCCTTGCTGCTTCAGTTTCTCCAAGCCACAGTAACCCAGGCACTGCCTACACACATTTTCTACAATCCTAAACAATGACTGCTCTTTTCTCTGTCTTGACCTTTCCCCTGTCCTCTTTCAGCTGTCTTTTATTAGTAAACCACACAGGACCTGAATGCTTTGATTTCAAAGCATGGTGGTAGTACTCTATATTCTTCCAAATAATTCATGTTTAGTGAAACAATGTGCAGGGTCCTCTCAGCAGACAGCTTAGCAGACAAATCAACCCCAAAGCCCATCTGCAGATATCTTTTCTCACTAAAAACATAGTATGATAGAGCAGAAAACTTTTTAGTACTTTGTGCTTTGACTTTCTGGTTGAGACAGTGGGTCCAAAGAATGGAATTAAAGGCTATCTAAGGCAGATTGCAAACATGCCAGAGAAATTGTAGAGACTGCACTGGACAGGAAGCAAAATCCTTGCACCAAAGGAAAAAAAAATAATTTTTTCAGCTTTACTTTGTGTGGTTTGAACACAGCTGCATGAGCACTGTCACAATTCTTGCTGCTCATGACAGGCCCATTTTTCTTATTGGTACCCTTCACAGAGCTGCTAGGAGACTTCTGTTGAAGGCCAAAAAAAAGTTCTGTCCCACTTGACTAGCTTATTACTTCTCTATGTGACCCCATGCAGTATCCACAAGTCTTAAGAAAGAAAGACCTTTGAGCTTCTATGACCTGATGGGGCATAATCTTGCTTTTCTATCTATGTTTGACTGAGTAGTTGTAGCTGTATCTTTTCCTGTGCAGGTGTTGTCTGTCCTTTTAGTTCCAGGGCTGTTTTTTTCTCCTTTTGCCAATCTGTTTCTTGTTTGTCTCTTCTAAATTTCACTGTTCATATTCCACGTCCTATTTACCTATTATGAACCAGAATATTACATTACCCATGGCTGACTTTGTGACCTATTTGGGTGCAACACAAACAGACATGAGGTTCTTGGTGGGTCACTGCTGGGAGCAGAAACACAAAGAGAGAAAAAATGGTCCTTTGGCCTTAACATTGGAGCCTCTGTTATTCTCACTATCTCTTCAAGCCTACAAAACACAGATGAAAAATTTCTGAATTTACTGGGACCTCTCGTTTGCTAGTGCAGTGACAATAAACAAGACTGATGTGACTGGTTAGAGAAAGGGGAGTGAGTTCAACAGTGATTCATATCACACATCTTATGTTGTACAGAATAAGATGAATGAAACCATCCCTACAGACAAGGGGAACAAATCAAGAAAGCAATGCTACGCAAGCGAAGCCTGAAAATCAGAACTAGAAAATGCTTCCCTGAACACAACTGTATTGTTGTTCTTATTTTTTGCAGGTCCAAGGTGCTTTAAAAGGTTTTTACATATCAATGGGTGCAACTTCTGAAACTAGTAATGTGATTATGCACATTAAAAAGCACAGGTACATTTAAAAAGACAACGTTTCAGACGTAAGTCAACTTTTAGCACATTCTCTGCTTTGTGAGACTTTTACTCCCCAGGAACATTTGACTTCTGCTGGCTTTATATTTATGATTTAAAATAATGACTTGGAAATTGAGAAGTGTAACCCTGGTTCAGGACAGCCTTAAAAATGTGTTTCAGCAAGTTTCAAACTGTTCTTCTGTATTGACCTGAATGCCCTTATCAGATTATACAAAACTATATTCTGGGGTGTTATCTGGTATGCTGCACTTACCTAATAAGTCAAACACTTCTTTCGTGCTTGAAGGGACAGATGTGAGATTTATGCATCATAAAAATCTTTAATAATGCATAGGTTGTGGAAAAAAATTATAAACAAATACTGAGATGAGAGACTTGGGCCACTGTATGAAGTCATTAATAGGGGCACCTGCCATGGCCAGGATAATACAAAATTATAAATGCGTTTGTTTAATAGAACTGGATTGCTTCTTGTCATGCAGAGCTGCTCTCCTGCCTCCATGACAAACATGCTGAATGGGAATGCAATCTTTCTGAAGAAACTGTAAGACTTGTAATTTGCTGGAGTAGCAAAGGGACTGAAGGATGACAATTCAAACTGTATGTGATGTGGCTATTGCAAAAGGCTAACTTACTCTGTTTAGCCTGGAGTCAGGAGACTGGGTGCTGCTGGAGGAGCTGAGATACCCTTATCATGTTAATTCAGAGATGATCTCCCTGAAGTTTGAATGACTGCAGCTTTATGTCCAGAGCTTTAAATACATTTGGAGATACAGCTTCAGATCTGGGAATAATACCCATTTTTTGTCTGTTGGGAATAATCCCATTCTTTTTATCTTGGACTTACGGGGTCATGCAGCTGATTTTGCGAAGTCCAAAGCATAGACTTCATTTTGACCCTTATCAGATCTCCCCTTACTGCCAAATGTTTGCAGTTTGCCTGTTCACTGAGCTTGCTGTTATTTTCCTCTTCTTCACTGCTCATGCCCCAGTCTGCTCAACTGTTGAGGCTCTGCAGCCTCCAGCAGGGTGTCATCACCCATTCAAACTATGGCCCCTTTTGTAAACTATGCACTCTTTATGTCACACATTTCAACCAGTGGTGATGTTCCTTGGTTTTTCACTGAATCCCATCCCCATAGTCCCTTAAGATCTCTTGTTTACTACATTTGAAGTCCCACTGTTGACTTCCACTTTCCCTGTCTAGGGAGAAAAAGACACTTCATAAAATAAGGCAGCCATCATTAAAAAAATCCAAACAAATAACGACAGCCAAAAAATACTCATACACCAAAAACCCCCAACTCACATTTTGGAAGTGGCATGTATTTTGCCCCATATGGTTTGATGGTACTGTCAGGTGAAAGATTTGGATGAAACTTAACTGACACCAGGCCATGGAGGAGGATTACAACAGAGTCTAAATGTATGCTGCCTTTAATTTATTTCTTTTATCTTCATATCTCATGCTTCTATGGACTATTTTTCTTATGCTTATGTGGCAGATGCAGAACTATCACTCTCAATACTAACAAGCAAGCACTTGTTAAAGTTCCATATATTATTTTTGAACACCGTGTCTGACTTCCCTGTGAGGATAACTCTGGGGTATACCAGGGTCTCGTCTTTGGAATTCTAATCCATCAGTGTCTATGGACAGTCATTCAAGTCCGACTGCTATTAAACAGTCTTAAAATCCTAATGCCATCTGGGCAAATATGTTTTAGACCCCTTAGTTGGCTGGCTAGGACCTAGATCTAGACTTACAACCTTTATTAGACATAGGCACTAATTCAAACTTCCCTTGTACTCATTAAAAGCTTAAATGTCACAGCAGAACTTGTTTTTCCTACTAACCATCAGCTCCAGATTTAGACTACTCTGTTCCTTTTACTTTTTTCTTTTTACTTTTTTTTGTTCAGAGCCAATCAAGAACTCAATAAAATACATCACATAGGCATCTGTCTTAATAGCTTTTCCCAGATTCCCCTCATCTGACCTTTGTAACTGTCTGAATCATCCTCTATAGCACTGGAGTGTAACTTCATTCCTTGTCATTGGATATTTTGCATTGCATTAAAATTAATAGTCCCACAAACATCTCCTCCAGCTCTATTTGCTTCAGTCCACATACATCATCCTGTCACAGTGAAGCTAAAATCTCTAAAACTACCATTCTGACCGTTTCTCTTAGCTCTTTGTGTGCTCCATTATTTCGTGACTTAGCTGCCTTTGTCACTGAGCTAGTAACACTATTTCTGGAGTCCGTGAGCATGCATCCTCATTACTGTGATGCTGGGTAGTTGCAAAATTCTTTTAAATATCCACTTAAAAATATGTAGAAAAATTGCCTTACAAGTAAGAGTAATGTAGTATCAACTTACAAAGACAAGAAATGGGCCCATATGAACCTCATGAGGTTCAATAAGGCCAAGCACAAGGGTGTGCACCAGGGTGGGGGCAAAACTCAGTATCACTACAGGCTGGAGGATAAAGGGACTGAGAGTAGCCCATGAGCTGGCAACGTGCACTTGCAGACCAGAAAACCAACCCTGGGCCACATCAAAAGCTGCATGGCCAGGAGGTCAAGGGAGGTGATTCTGCCTCTCTGCTGTGCTCTTGTGAGACCCCACAAGGAGTACTGAGTCCAGCTCTGGGACCCCAAAAATAAGAAGGAACTAGACGTGTTGGAGGAAGTCCAGTGGAGGGGCACAAAACTGAGAAGAGGGATGGAACACCTCTCCTATGAAGATAGGCTGAGAGAGTTGGGGTTCTTCAGCCTGGGTAAGAGAAGGCTCCAGGGAGACCTTAGAGAAACCTTCCACTGCCTAAAGGGGGCTGATAAGAAAGACAGGGACAGACTTTTTGTCAGGACCTGTTACCCTTTATTTCTTCTATGAGGAAGGTGTTTTTTACAATGAGGGCAGTGAAACACTGGCACAGGTTGCCCAGAGATGGTCAGTGCCCTAATCCTGGAGACAGGCTGGACAGGGCTCTGAGCAACCTGTTCTAATTATAGGTGTCCCTGATTATTGCAGAAGGGTTGGATTAGATGACTTTTAAAGGTCCCTTTCAACCTAAACTGCTCTGTGATTCTATGTCTGTGTTTATTCACTTTGTCGTGTTCCCCTGAGGACATAAACCTACCTCTGGTGAAGTGAGAACCTTACCATGGACTAAATCCTGAACTTCACTCTGGTTTTCATTGCTGCAAGTGATGTCCCAAAATCACTTATCAGTCAAGAATGGCATAGGTCTGAGTTGCAAAATACAGATTTGCCTATTTTAGTGTGTGGAGGTAATTCACTTCCCAAGTTTCAGGTCCAGAAGAGCATTGACATGGATTTAACATTTTGCATTTGCATTCAAATGCTACCTTCAGCGTGTACTGCCTTTCTGAGGGATGATCTTTGTGTGTGCCTCTGAGGGGAAGTAGTTGTCAAGCACCACCACCAAACAGCTTGTTCCCGCCTCTGAAAATGTAGAGAAGATTGTCATGTTGAAAAATTCCTCACCTACTAACAGCTCTCCCAGGTAAAATGAAAGTGAAGAGGAAAAGCACTGCCTCACCAAAGGCAGTGTCCCTATGCCGTACTGCAGTGAGGGGAAGGAGGAGGTTGCATGCAAAACATTACTGGCCTTGAGTTCTGCTGAAAATGACAGACTTTAATTAGCTGGAGCACCGCCAGGCTCCCCCAACTGACAGCCCCTATGAAGCTCCCACTCGCCAGGCTTGCGCCGGTTTTATCAAGATTCTGAATGCAGCAGCTGAAGAAACTTCTAGCAATGGCTCCTTCTGTCTCTCCCAGCACCCAGACTTTGCTAGGTAAGACCAAATGGTGGTGTAGAGAGGTGCTCTCTCACATGAAAGAAACACAAAAGTTGTAGCATATGGAAGGTATTTGTAAAAAAATTTTGTTTCTACACATCTATTTCTCTCCAAAAATTACTCACTTCCACCTCAAAACTTCCTTTGCTATTCATTATTTAACTAATTGTCTCTTCAGCCCCGTGGTCATTTAACTAAGTGTGTAGAGCTCCTGAATTTAGCCTCTTTTCTGCTGAGGCAGCAGAAAAACTCTCAGTGTGGCCTGGCAAAAAGAAGTTCCAGGCACAACTACCTGCAATTCTCATTGTCCTTTCACCTAGGGGTGCATTGATACAGCAACTTTCAGTCTTGAGATATGCTTTATATAGGCATTTCTGCAACACCAGGAAAGTTTACCAGGTTATCAGTTGTCCCACGACGTCATTTTTTCAGACCCAAAATGCAAGGATGAGTAAAGATGAGCAAATTCTTCCTCTGGAAATTATTGAGCATGCACCACTAGGCTTCTCACATATGCTTTTGTAGTGCAGGGCATCCACAAACAGTGGAAGTAAGGGGAAAGATACTGAGAAAATCTCCAAAACACGTAGGAAATTCTGGCAGATACCAAACTGTAATGGGGTTTGTTCATTTCATCTACCTATTGCACATTATTTAACATGTACCACCTTTTCCTAAAACCCCGAGATGCCAATGGAATCTCTTGCCTCAGGTACCATGGAGGACAACTCTCTCAGCCATTTTCTTACCAGTACCTTCAATGAGGCATTTTCTTCTCTGCAGTCCTTACTTCTCATCACTGCTGCTGTGTGTTATCTTGCAGTCTATTGTCAATAAATGAAGTCTACTGCTTTCAGATGTTTCTACCTCTTTCATGTTACGGGGTTTGACTGCAGTATTCTCCATGCTGGGAATATTATCTCTCAGTAAAATATTCAGGCACTATTTCTACATAGGGAGAATCTATGCTAGCACTGGACACCAAGAATTTCAGAGAGCAAAATAGAGTAGCCAATATACATGGCATCATGTCTAGGCAATGTAGCCAGTTCCTTAGGGTGGTGGACATCTGAGGACAAAGGGTGGCATCCATTCTCTGCTACAGCCACAAAGTAGGCAGCTGGGCTTTATGAGGTAGAGGTCACTGCTGAGTGCGTTGGAGAGAAAAGGCAGTATGTGGAGCCATATTTTGGAAGGTGTAGTCATGTCTCCTTCCACAGCAAAGGAGTCTCTCTCTCACACAGAGGCTGTGTAATAGTATACTATGGTGGCTGTAGTTCAATTCACCTGGTTCAACACATAACAAATACAGTTGTAAGCCCTTCTCCTCCACTGACAGGCATTTCCTGCCAGCTGCAGGGGCAGAGGGAATGATGCACATCTGGTCCTCCAAGTTCCCATAACCACCGGTGAGAATGAAGTCACTGCTGCATGGGCTGATCTCTTTCACAATTTTGTGGCAGGGGAATAGACTTTGCAACAGTCCAGACTGTAAGTTCCCCTGCATGCTAGCAGCTGGCAAGCTTCCTTTACACTTGGATTGAATTAAGTGGAGAGGAAAAATCCACAAAATTAATGTGGTGGCATTTCACTCCCTATGGAAATCTGTAGGCACCAAAATAGCCACTACCTCTGTCAGTCCAATGGTTATAACACTTCCTGACATATTACAGTATCAGTACTGAAACTGGGTCCATCTGCAATCCAGCTGAAGTGTCAGTATCTTACAGGTTTTGGAATAACAGATTTTTTATCCAATAGAAACATAATGACTAATATCAACACTTCCTGCTCAACCCTTGCATAATCACATCTGTGTATGTGATTTTTCCAATATTAAAAGGTTACATCTGAAGATGATGTAAAACATCATAACTCCATTGACACACTCATTTGTCCCCCGTTCTACATTTATTGAAGTATTTCTGCCTACGTGGTATTTTGCACTTGTCCTTATGAAATGGCATCCTCTTTTGTTTTTTCACTAACCACTTTTTCAATTTGTCAAGTTTAATTTGGAGTATGAGCCTTTCTCAAAATCTCTAACAACTTGTTTTAAAGGACAGTGTAATATCTCTATTATCCCCTCTGCCATCAAAGTAACAGGCAAAAGCATGTAATAGAAACAACACTGAGGTTATCTCAGACTTCATGACAATTTTCAAGGAAACTCAAGGTTCCTTCTGACAATGAACCATAAACAGTTTATTTTCACAGAAAGACTATCTACCCAGTGTTAAACCAATGTTTTCTTAGTTTATTAAGTACACTGGTTTCAAATAGTTTACTTCTGACCAATCTACGTTGACAGTCACTCTGCCTCTCCTTAGAGGCTTACAGGTTCAGTTTTGGCTTGTTTTGTTGCAGCATTTTTTTCCAATAATTGAATTAAGCTAACTTGTTTGGGGGTTTTGATCCTTTAGTCTTTTTGCCCTTCTCTTTCAAGATAGGCCCCACATATGTCCTTTTCTAGTCTTCCAGTGCCTCACCCAGTCTCCAGGAGCTGTCTCTGATAAGGAACTCATCCAGGCGTTGCTCCAGCCTATTTGCTAAGCTAACACAGGAACAAGGTCCACCAGACCTTGAAAACATTGAAAACATTGAAAAAATGAATACATTTTTCTCAGCTATCTATACCAAAAGTTTCCCTTCCTTAGGTGAAGGCTGCTATGAAGAAATCATGTTTTAAGTGTATCCACCATAACCTCTTGGCAGCTATGGCTGGATGGCATCCTCCCTCTCCCAAATGGTTGTTGGGACAGACACGCTTAGAGGGCAAAACAAGGAGATTCAGTTTAGATTAAAAACAACAGCCCTGTGTGATGGACTTCTGGCCACCCTGAAAAGGGCAGACAACTTGGTATGGGGAGAGGAGGAAAGCATTTCTCTACACTGAAAATGCAGCTAGGATAAAGGACTAAGGGGGAAGCATAGCTACATCCACATGGGGGTAAAATACAGAGAGTAGTTTCACTCCCAAGAGAAAAAGAGACAGACAAAAGTATTAAAAATCTAATCTTAAAAGTTTTTAAACAAATTAAACTCTCAAAAAACAAAGGACAACATTGCAAGAATTGAATACTGAAGTGGATTTTACTCTGCAATTATTTTGTCTATTGTTAAAATGAGCAGGGGAAAAAGGTTGCTTTTTGATAGAGATTACAAATCATTTCAATCTCAGTTTTTCAGGTTAGCTGCAGAGCTTAAAAAAACCCCAAATCAATTGTTTGCACAGCTCCAGTCCCGGAGCCTTGGAAAATTACCCTCTAGAGACAACAATTACAGGAGTTATGGTGCAGAACACCATCATGGAAGTTTAAATCAGAACTGACTGAGTTTTAGATCATTTTAGAAGAGACCATCAGAGCTGTGTTTTTAAATGGGCTTAAAAGCAGTTTCTGAAGCAGTAATTCTAGAGCAGGGTTGGTCTTCCCTGTGCCTCTTTTTCTGGCACCATTAACTACAATTAGTTGTAGTGCTCTTGGAGCTGACTGCATCAAATGACAGGTAATTTTCCTGTTGTAGGTGAGATCTCTAAGATGTTTTGTGATTGTGCAGCTGTTTCCCACACTGGGAAAGATGAGTTACTTTTACCACTCATTCATGGTGTTATTTGCATTCATGGACATCAGGATGTAATGGCCTTTTATAGGTAATTCAACACTTTCTTGGGAGTTGAAGTTCTGAGTTTGTCCATTGGGGCTCAGCAGATGGGTTGTTGCTTTCTTCAGATCTTGCCTAATAAGAATAGATTACTTAAGTGATGAGTGAAAAGGTTGATAAGTCTATTTTTTTTCCTGGTATTTAGTGGATTAACTCATCTCTGAATCCCATTCCTGTTCATGTAGTTCATCCAGTTTACTAATACCATAAGACTGTGGAGACCGGGAGAAACCCTCTCAAGATACAAATTTCATTCAGGTTCAGCCAGGTAAAGAATTCATGACTGGTTCCTGAAGCATCTTCATCAGGTATTGGCCATTCAAGGCCCTTAATGGCCTCAGCTGCAATCAGTTCACACACTTTACAGAAACCACAGCTTGACCAGCTACAGAAAGGTTTTATACAATAGCTGTCTTACCCATTTTTTTTCATCCTAACTGCAGAATAAAAAAAATAATCTCTGATGTTCTCAGAATCAAACCTTCCTGGAGCTTTAAGTAAAAGCAAAGAGAAAAGGAGTTTTAAATTGTGTCTTGTATTCTTTTTCCCAAGTATTTTAGTGAAAGCAGTGTAGAACACCAGGATGGGATAGGAGTTCTGTTCACAATACTACAGAAGACAGGAACTCCCCCACTCAACTAATGCTATGAGCACCTCTTCAGTCTGTGAAGGACCTAACTTTGTATACTTTCTCTATCTGATACACACCTTGACAGCAACTAAGGGTTCCCATACCCCAGAGAGAGAGGTCTGGTTCCTGTCCTCAGCATTGTTTAAGAGGGCTTTTCCATCTCTGGCTTTGGGATTCTTTTCTTTGTAAACAAGTCTTGACCAGTCACGGAAGTAGCCTTGAAGACTAACATCAGTCACAGAGGCTGAACTCATTAGGGTCCCTTTATAATCAGTGAACTACCTGTTCAGGGAGCAGATACCTAGTTTTGCTGTGAGTTCATTTTCTGAAGTGAAAGGTACTACCAAGATGATTCTCACATGAGGTCTGTGTTTTTGAAATCAATTCCCTTTCACCTAGAAATATGCCAGTTTTAGTGTTACTGAAAGTCTGATTCACCCTGTATGTTTTCCCTCAGTTTTGCTCAGAGGTGCACTGAATAACTGTATTTTTAATACAATAAAAAAACCTCTTTGGGATTTTGGGTGCTTTAATATTTCTTATGTGAATCATATAAAAGCAAAAAGAAGTAAACACTGTAAACATTGTAATGTCTCAGTGGCTGATATATTGTATACAGACAGTGGAAAAATTGTTCTGAATCTCACTCCTTTGAGTATTGTTTCTTCTATCCTCAGTAATAAAGAATGAAAGGTTAGTAGTTCATACCTGTGGGTGCCCAGCACTTTCCTTTAGCAGGCAACCTGAGTAGTCAGGAATATTCCTGTTTAAGCTTTATCAGATGACTGTGTTTGAGGAACAGATTCTCAATGCAGAAAGACCCTGCTGGGTTTTGTTTCTATTAATTTTACATGAAGCATTTTTGTTAGCCAAAATTAGATAGCACTACTTATTTATGAATAACCCATGAAGGAATGCATGAGTCAATATGAGGCACTTTCCCAGTCCCTGGTGCTGGGTATTCACAAATCAAGAATGTTGTCTACGCAGAACAATCACCAAAAGAGATATTTCTGTGCTACGCCTGGATTAACTTAAAATGAATTATCTTCCCAGATATATGAATTGCTTTCCCTGAAGTATGTTTCTCTCATCCTTTCCCTATAGGGAATGAGTAATGAATATGGTGGAGTTTTTTAGCAGTGCACTTTGAGTGGCCTCAGTCTTCTTCTACTCTTTTATTAAATTGTTCTAATGACTGCTCCTGAAAAAGGAAACATCTGGTACATGTTGTGATGGACGAAAGACAAAGTGATAATGGTAAAATATTTGCCACTCAAGGTTTTTTTTTAGCTCAGCCAGTCCTGCCTAAATGTGAGGCACAGGCTCTTTAACAGCCCTTTGATATGGTACTATTTATTCAATTCCAGAAATTGGCACAATAGATAAAGACAAAAAAAAACCCTCAGGAAGGAGGTTATCTCAACCCCACTATATATGTATTCATGTATGTGTGAGCACACTCACATACCCCTGGATTGGCAGTTTCTTACATCTGCACTATGTCTCCTGAAACAACCTAGTTAAAGTAGTTAACCTTTCCTTAGTTTCCCCTAGGAAATACCTACAGAAAGAAAAAGAAAATACTAAGTTCTTCTAAACCCAGACTAGATTTCCACAGGTTGTTCCTTATGCTGTAATGGATTTCTCTTTATCCTCACTGAAGAAAAGGAGACAGTTTTGTGTCTTTCCTATCTCACACACTCAGTTCTTGCCCTAACTCAGTCTGAAATTTCTATAGAAAAAGAATCTTCTAGTCCTCTGGGCTCAGATTTTCTAATCCACTACACCCGAGATTTGCAACAAAGGAGGAAAACCAGCATTTATGTGTTGTAACCCAAGAAAACATGAGTCTGGAAGCTAGAGTGTGATGTACAATACTGTTTAACTTAGTGAGGGGCAATAATGCCTGTTTATTTCTGATCACACTTGAAACTTGTCCTGCCTCATGGTACAAATAGGCTCATAATACATTCACAAAACACTGACAGCAATTCATGAGCAACTTAGAGGTAGGCTGGAGGGAGTTTATGATTAACACAAGAACCTGATGAACTTGGGTGTGGGAGTGAACTGTGATTTCCCCCAGTGATTTAGGATAATTTCAAAAGAGGAAACAAGCTGAAATTCATAGGCTTTATTGTCAAAGTACACTTTATGTTTTCCTAACAATAATTAATAACATTAAACAATCACATCTCAGTATATGGATGAGCACACTTTAGGGCTGCTCACCTTCAACAAGAAGGTGGCAGCTTCCCTGGGAGGGTAAAGTATGGAAGCAGGTCACAGGCAGCTCAGAGACGGAACAAAGATTGTCACCAGGGGATGCTATCAGCATCTAAGCAAAAACAAAGTGGTAATATCCCTGGCCCACTCACTGCTAGATTTTTGGTCACTTCTGTAGGTTTGCAGAGAGAGAATTCACAGGTAAATCAAGCAAACTGAAATATGGGACACTGGGCATGAAAATTCTTGCAAATTTTAGCTGCACTGTCTAAAAACTTGTCTGAATAGTGTTGTCTTTCTCTAGCACCAAGAACCTGGGAAAGGCTGGGGAGTATTTTCATTCTGTCCCCTGCAGTGCCCAAAACAACCAGGAGGAACTGCTTGTAGAAGGATCACATCATCCCTTACAGAGAGACAGTAATTTCAGTGCGCTATAGTCCTCTCAAAATCTCCAGAAGAAGATTTGTTTCTAATTTGTTTGCTGGAACACACTGCCACTCCATTCAGCCATCAGACTGTTCATTTTGTGTGCAAGTGATATATAGCCCACAGCAATGCAGATTCTAAAGTACAAGTGTTTATATCTGACTTAGGTTAAATTTTTTATTGTATAATGCATAAGGAAAATGCTGACTTGTAATTTGTCAGAAGCTTTCCACAACTGGTAAAATACCAGATGAAATTAAAAAGCAGATTAAACACATTCAACGTAAGTGTTTAGGCTCTTGAGTACATCCAGCTTAAATCCATGTATGTAGGCAGTAAAACATGACAATGAATTGCTTTGAATTGATATTTAAATTACAAAGAAGTGATTGAAATTATTAGCAAGTCTAACGTTGGGGTACATTTTTGTAATTCATAGATATAACCATTAAAACAATGGGCATAAGCTTAACTGAATTTAAGAGGATCACTACCAAAATTCATGTCCAGAAAAATCTTACTTTCCCTGACTAGTAGATATAGTTCACTAATATGACTACTTTGTAGTATTCTTGGGTAACTATGTGAGTTTACTACACATATGTATCCCCTAAAATGGATATTTCAGCTCTCACTCACCATTCCTGTAAGAACTTCTGCCTTAGAAATTTACAGGTTTGATTTAGTATTTCTGCAGTGTGTATTCTGAGCACACTTGGTCTCTTGGAATACATGGAATTTGCACTGATCCCCTGGATCAAGATGAAATTCATACTCAGGCGAGAGCAAGCACTGACAGCTCAACAGGTTTAATGGTTCTACTCATGGCAGTGAGTCCTTGCCTCATGAGAGAGGACTGAAGACTCTAAGAATTAAGATCTTTAAAATTTCAAACTACAAAATTAAGTTCAGGAATGTTTTTCCTTTGGGAAAAAGGGTGAGGGAGAGTGTTCACCCTGCATAATAAAAATGGCTTAACTCAGGCTCAATGGTTTATACAAACAAGATGAAACCCTTTCTGTCAGAATACCAAGTGAAAAACTGAGCTTTTCTGTGTACAGAAGAATTACGAGGCAAATTCTTGAATGCTCTAGTCATTTTGCTTACTTAGCAATATTATACAGTCTAGTCTCCTCCTGGAATTAAATTTCAATTTTTCCTTTCTCATTCTTCAACAGTTCATCTGATTTTTCAGATGTACTCTCCTTCCAGAATGCGATGTAGATACACAAGCCAAAACTAGAAAGTCTGGTTCCAGGAAATAATTATGTTTGCTTTTACAGACTATGTACCTTCCTAAATAATCCAAGACCAAAGGTCTGAGTAGTCTAGACCAGAGAAACATAAAATCCTAAATAACCTAGTTTGAGAGGGAGCTCTGGAGCTCTGGAGCTCTGATCATAGTAAAATCAACTGCAAGATCTGTGGTGGCATCAGGTTGCTTAGGACCTTCTCCTGTCAATTATTCAATGTCCAAGGATGGAGATGCTGTAATACCATTCATGTGGCTCCTGTATCAGACTGTTAATATGCAGCAATGCTCACAATAGAAACAATTCTTGCTTCATGTGATAAAAACCATACAGTCACATTTACAATCAAAAAAACAGCCAGAAGAAAATTAACTTTCTAGTTGAAGTAGATTTCCTAGAATTTTAAGTTCTGAGGGACAATTGTGACCATGTACTCCAAATTCTTAAGTAACACAAGCTGAAAAGTTGTCCTTTGACAGGCTGAAGCAGTGGTCAGGCACCCCTATAGTCTACTGCTGTGAGACTCCAAGATCACTTGTGGAGTCAGCTTTATGGTCATTCACAAAGGACAGTTCTAGCTGAAATTCTGCAATTATGTTCCACCTGCACAATCTTCTGCTTGTTTGTGGAGAGACTTTCATTGCTGTCTATCAGGCAAAGAAGCTTCAAGGGCTCTCTATCTCTATCCTGGCAATCATTTCAGATTAAATTTTAGCCCCTCTGAATTGGTTATGGAGTTATTATTCAAAATCAGTTTCAGCAAAAGAATTATGTGAATGGTTAAAGGATGTGAGATTGGCCCCTTTGTATTGCAACTGTAATTCAGGATGCAGAAACAGGCTGTATCTGCATTTTAACGAGCTATAAGACAGGAATTTCCAAATCTCAGCAGGTGCTGTTATCAGGAAGATTTTCAGAAAAGATCTAATCCTTTCTAGTTGCTGGGTAGCTGAGGTAAGGAGGCTGTTAACATCTTATTGTATCTCCTGCTGTGTTGAAAGATGTAGCTTTCTTCTCAAACAACATTTTTGTCTCCACATGGGCTGAAACACATCTGCCATGGATCATGTAGTGATAAGGCACCTTCTCCTGCTTCCAGGGTGCTAGTTTGTTATTGGTGTACATGAGAAGCATGAGCTGCTGCTTCATGACTGTACAGCTGTGCTGCCCTCATATGGCCTAAGGCATCAAATCAGTGCCTGCCTTACGGATATGTGCCAGGTGCACATCTGCTCAGCTTCACCTCATGCTGGACCTGCAGCTCTCCTGCATTGCCTCTGCAAAAACACTTGACTGTGAACAAATAAAGACCAACCCTTGACTCCTCTGCGTGTTGGGTGGTTAGCTGCCTTCTATCTGTGGTTTTATCTGTAGGTTTCCAATGAGGCATTTGAAGCTCTGGCTACTAAAGGGTCTGTATTTTCAATGTAGTCCAAATTTAGAATTCAATGAGTCTGAAGTATTTAGCTCCCTTGCTCACCTTTGGTTTCTGGTTGATGATTCTTGCTGCAAAGGTCAGAAATTCTAAACTTTGGCTGGTGCACATGTGTCTTTAACATAGAATCACAGAATCATAGAAAAAATTGAGTTGGAAGGGACCACTAGAGGTTGTCTAGTCCAACACCCCTGCAGTGAACAGGCACATTTTCCACCAGCTCAGGTTGCTCAGAGCCCTGTCCAACCTCACCCTGAATGTTTTCAGAGACAGGTCATCCACCACCTCTCTAGGCAATCCATGCCAGTGTTTCACCATCATCATTATAAAAAGGCTTCTTACTTCCATCTAATGTAAATCTAACCTCTTTTAGTCTAAAATCTAACCCCTTGTCCTATTGCAACTGGTCCTGCTAAAACATTTGGCCCTGTCTTTCTTAAAAGCCTCCTTTAAGTACTGAAAGGCTGCAATTAGGTGTCTCCAGAGCCTTCTCTTCTCCAGACTGAACAACCCTAACTCTCTCAGCCTGCCTTCACAGGAGAGGTGCTACAGCCCCCTGACAGATTTATAGAACAGTTCAGGTTAGAAGGGACCTTTAAAACAAGGACTTTATTTCTGTGCTACACTTGATTCTGGTCTAACATAACTCCTCACAAAATCTTCACACCATTCATGCTGCTCTTTGGGCTTCCCCTCACCCTGCCAGGAACAAGCTAGGTGGCAAGAGAGAGTTAGGGCAACATGCTGCAGACCTAATTCCCATTTGCTGCCATCCTGTGCTTCTGGGCTGCCTCAATAAAGCAAGTGCTTAGCAATATCCAGTGCAGTCTTCATATCTTCTCCTGGTTTGGAATGATCTATCTGATGTACTGCCACTGTTCCCTAATGCCTCATCTTCCTATAATAAGTTTCTAGTTCAAATATAATGAGCACTTGCTCTTCTACTCAGTGGAAGTCTTTTTTTTTCCTGTCCCAGATAAAAGTTTGCAGCAAGTGTGGGGTAAATCAATGCTATACTTTTCCACCTCATTACACTAATTTAGGACATATAATATGTCACAAAACTTCAAAGGAGGACAAACAGACTCCCACTTGAAGAAAACCGCAAGATTTTTATTTTCTTTGCATCTATGAATAGGATGCAGGTGGGAACATATGTATTTTAGTGCACTGGTTAAATTAAGACAAAACACATTTGACTGACATCCCACTCTTCTTGCCTGATATCAGAAGTAGAAGAAAGGTCTGGAAGAAAGTGGAAGAAAGAAGGAAGTTCAGCCAGGTCCTTCTTCATGACTCTGTTCCAGTTTCCCCGGTGGCTGATGCAGGAGCAATTATTGCCTGCCCTGCTGCATGCAAGGTAGTCTCACATCCTGCTGAGGCATGACATCTTTAAAGAACAATTCAAGTGTGTTACCCAAAAAGACTTCTTGAATGAGGCATAGAAAATATTTGCAGTCACCTTTGCTCATAGAACAGAAAAACAAACCTCCACATTCCTGGAAGGTGAGTCTTTTTGTGAACAAATTTTGCATGGCTCTGCAAAAACTCTATAAAACTGCCTTGTGAGAAGTTTCTGACTACAGGGGAGAAATATTAATAATGTTTCTGTCTTGGATAAACATTTAATTAGTGACATGCCACCACCAGATAAATGCTAAACCTTTATGAATAAAATATTAGGAAATAAAACCTAATTATATTTTTAAGAATATGGGGAAAAAAGGCTATTTTTTCAAATATGTTATAGCTCACTTTGGAAATTTATGATTCACCTGCCTGGACTACACTTTCCCAAGTACCATCAGTATTACAGACAATGACAAAGCTGTGGCATTCAGCTTTCATGGAGCTGCCCAGCCAGAATTTCTGAAGCAGGTACATGAACCCCAGGCCTGCAAAACTGGGTGGGAATCTCAAGAAAGTGAACTTGCACATCAAATTTACTGTTTGTCTTCTCAAAAGCACAGTGTTTGCTAAATTTGCTCCAGAACTCCACTAGAATGCAGGGACAATAAGTAATAGCACAGTTAATTTAAAGTATTCTATTGTCTCAGAGGAAGTTTGTTTTGGGCAAAAGATTAAAGGGTTGTTATTTGCACAAGGAACTTTTCTATCCATGATTAATGAGCCATAAAATACTTCAGTTTGTTAATCATCACTGCCAGCTTAATGGTAAAACTTACCTTACATACTGACAACTACATTTACTCATTTACTGCAAAGCTCTTCTGACTATTAAAATGACTGTGACTGGAGAAAACATTACCATGCCCATTTCTGCATTTTTTTTGAAATATCTGCCTAATCTTCAGTATCCTCTTCAGCCTGTACATTAGTGCTGGTTTAAAGGTAAACTGGCAGGAGAAGTGAACACAAAAGACATTATAAGTCAGAGTTACAATTTAATAAAAATATTACAATAAATGCAATGACACAAAGAGAAATTGGTTTTAACCCA
>JAWWLZ010000001.1:55641017-55662833 GCA_035041345.1 Poliocrania exsul | reverse complement strand
CTCAGTACCTCCCCCAGGTCAGAGAGTTCCACAATGGGTGATCTGATTCTGTGTGTCATGAAGTATTTTTGGAGTCACTGATGGCCCATTAGCAGACACGCCCCCTCAGCCTGAGTGGGGAGGTGCTAACGACTCCCCGGAGGGGAGTTATCACAGTTCTTATCTCACAGGTGTCTTTAACACCCAGCTCACAGCCTGAAGTGTCAGGTATGCCCTAGGCAGCTGCTGTAAATGGCCCATTGTTAACAGTTCATGAGAAATTACATGGAGGGTTTAGAATGCACAGCTTTGGTCACACCCACACAGGGATAAACTGGTCCAGCTGCTGGACTAGGACAACACTTTCCCTATATTTTGCTGAACCAGGACAGAATCAAAACTTAGCACTTCACAGCATCTATTGACAAGTCTTTTGGAATACTACTGGATGCACAAGTAAGAGTTATCAGGCTGTGCTGCTACCATCCTCATTTCAGGTATGCAATACTCAGTCCATCCTAGAATGCATTTAGTAATAAGGATTGAGCTGAAGATTTTTGGGAAATCTTACGATAGGACTCACACAGCCATGTTATCCCAGCTGGTTAATCTCTGGTAGCTTAGAGCAGTTCCATGTACTACATTTCTCAGAAACAAACTTCCTCATCTTCAGAGCAACAAAGGGGCTCATTATTACAGAAGGCTGCACGGCTTCAGAGGAGCTTGGAACATTATAAAGTGTAATAAGCAAGACTTTCAAAACTGGATATTTCCTTCTAGGCCCCTGAGCATAGATCTCATGCTTATAAAAGTGGTTTCACTTTCAAATGTACCTAAAACCCAGTGGAGATTATGAAAATTACATAGTCTCAGAAAAGATAGCTTACATTTTTAATATAATTTGTCTGGAATATTTTTTTCTCCCAAGTGAGTTTCAAACTTCTACATTTTTGTAGGGTGAACATAAACAGCAAAATTTTCATCCCATGGGAAATTCAGGTATTTAGGTAGTTGTTTTTAATATGGAAGCATTACATTGAGTTCAGCAGGACTTATTTTTCTCTGAGTGTGCTATCTCTGTATAGTTTTCTTTGTAAAGCTAGATTATTTCAAGTCAACTTTGTGTCCATTTTAAACTATAGCAAACTCCATGCAGATTTTACTTCAGACATCTTAGTCTCCTATTCTTCCTAAAGATTTAGAGTAATTTCTAAACTAGATCACCAATGATGTTGTACTGTGGATAGTCAAATAATTTGTATAAAATGTTTAGTCTTAGTGGAATAGAAAAAAAGAGAAGAAAAATCACTAAGAGACTTGAAGAACATTGAAGTATCTAATCTATTAATTTAGTGAGTCACCACAGGATTGTATGCAAATAGACAGAAACATTCATTTCATCACGTGTTGGTCTTTCAAAATAAAAGTCCTCCTTTTCACTTCATTTCCACTTAAACTGTAGATCTAATCAACACAGTTACATTTTGGTATAAAATGCCTATGTTGAAATAATTCACTTTCCATGAAATAAAACAGGTGGGAAACTCCTGAAGGTCACTATTCTTTTATGTAAGAAAAAATGTGAAATTGTGAATGTTCATGGAAATAACTCAAAGAAGAACAGCCAGAGGCAAATGCCGTATAGTCAAGTGAGTTTTTGGAAGCATAACACTTATCTCACCAAACAGGAGATGAGACCTTGGTTTAAAATTATTTTTCTTGTTTCAAACAGATCTAGCCTGTTTCTTACCCAGTCTTTTTGGAAACTTGTGTGACTTTCCAAAATTTAAGATTGAAGATGAGATGACCTAATTATCCTTTCATTATAGCAAAAGGGCTCACAATATGCAAGATGACGTTAACCTGTCTTGATTATTATACCCTGTCAACTTGAAGCTGAGTGCAGTGGTAGTTACAAAGAACAAAGAACCTGTGCTGGTTGTTACTTCATGTTGAAGCTTTTTGAGAAGGAAGGCTTTTGCATTACAGTTTTCTTGAACTGCACTGCAATTAGGAACAGATTTTAAGCTTTATTGACGTCTTTTTAATAACTGATTCAGTTTTGCATATGAGATTTATGGCTATTCGGCCTGTCTCTGTTCCTGTAATAGGCAAGCGTTCATCAACAGAACTAAATGCTTTGCAGAATGATGGCATATCAAGAAACACCAGCCAGAAAGCGATCAAGAAATACTAGACAAAAATACCAACCAAATTTAGCCAAAGATATTATAAATCCTAATTTGTTCTATCAAGTGAAAAATTTCAGTCACATCCCTCTTCACTGAATCTTTCCCTCCTTTTGCAAAAGAAATAGCATCTGCATGGAACTAAAAGAAGACACTGAGGTTAAAGTGAGATACTCGAGTAACTGTGCAAGCTGTGTCATCCCTGGTGAAGGAAAAGCATTTTTCTCCTAGTCATAGAATAAACACATCACTAGGAAAAACCAAATTGTTAGAGAAACGCAAAACCTAAGACATGAGACAGATGATTTGTATATGTGTCAGGGAGCTGATGAAGGTAACAGAGCCTGGGTGAGCTGTAAGGCAGCAGCTGCCTGCTGTGGGAACAGCAGCCATTTATTCCTTAGGTCTCTGAGTCAGAACATTTATTCTCTAGACTTAAGTATACAGGCGTGTTTTCACAGAGAAGCTCCTGTGAACTGGCTGCATACAAGAAAAATAATGTTTACTTGGTTTTTTGCCTTGAGACTTGGATGAAGAAACAAGTTTTTAACACAGCATTTTATTTACCTTGCTGAAAACAAGCAACATCTACCAAAAACATACGTAACTTCACACAAACAGAGAACATGGACAGCAAGAGAACTACTGAGACTATAGTGGGAAACTCTATGCTTCCATTCTAGAAAACAGCTTCAACTCAAGCTAGTAACTAGTGTTTTGTTTGCTTCATGAAAGGAATTAACTAAAAAGCCATGTGAAAAAAAGCACACAAACATCTAGGCTGGAAAAAAGTCCTTGTCCTTTGGAATGTAGCACAGAGGGGAAGCTAATTGTGGGCCATTTCTTAGAAGTGTCTCCTTATCAAAGTTACATAGTGTCCTTGCAGACTTTACCAATATTTACCTGAATTCACGGATCACTCTTTCTAGTGTGACATATCACACATATATGGCAACACTGTTTCTGTTATGTACCTGGAAAACTACATTTTCTAAAAGAGAGGAATAATGAATGATAGTTAAAAAACAGAAAGAAAACAAAAAAAAAAGTGGGTTTTTGTTAGTACAGGTAGATAAAACAGAGTATCAAACAAGGATTAAGTAGCACTTGCAAAAATGGCATCTTTGTATGTCTAAGTTAAAAGTTTGTTGTTAGTCTCAAAGAGGCAATCATAACAAATATGCAGTGGGAGCTATATTGGTGTATTTGCTTATGCAGATTTTGGAACAACATGCAATTTGAAAAGGCTTTTCTTTTTTCTGAATCACCTGCAGAGGCAATAAAAATGTTGAATGATACCCATGCAGTTCCTGAATACACTTCACACTGACATTCTTGTTCACAAAGATGAACCCAAACTGTACACCAGAGCATTTACTAAGAATCTGGCTGAATTTCTATGACACAGGAAATAGCTGTGGCTAAAAATGCTAAATACTGTAAGCTGTATCTTCTAGCTTGATTTGAGTAAGCATTTCAGATTGGGAAAAGAAATGGAACCCCACGCCATTTAGCTGTTCAATTGGCATGAAGCAACTTGACTGACAAAGCTGTACACACATCCTGACACATGTCAATCATAAGCAGCCCATCTGGGCTCTGTTCTATTTATTCCTATTCAGTAAAGAGATACTGCACAGGAGGCGGGTGCAGTATACAGAGAATGCTCCTTTCTCCCTTCATTTCAATGCCTCTGCCTGAAAGGGGCTTTTAAGGACCAAGTTTTAATTTGATGTGATACCAGGAGATAGATAGATGATAGATAGATAGATAGATAGATAGATAGATAGATAGATAGATAGATAGATAGATATGGATGGATGGATGAATGGATGGATGGATGGATGGATGGATGGATGGATGGATGGATGGATGGATGGATGGATGGATGGATGGAGTTCTGGCATAATGATGCTGTGGGTTATAAAGGATAGAGCTGTGTCGAACTGGCATGCAGTTGGGACTCACCACAGAGGCAATGTCAACCAGGAGATGAAGCTCTGTCTCTCACTGTGCCTTTTCCACATGTAACTCCAGCACACAGTCCCCATAAGCAGAAAGGAGAGCAAAGGGAACATGGTGCCCAGCACCTCTCTCTGCTGAGAATGACCAAGGGAAAAAAATGCATAATAGAGTTCTTGGATATTATGCACATTGTATGGCTGTTTACATGTAGTCTTTATTTTATGGAAGGAAACTTTATTTAGAGTAGGGAGGAACACCTAAACACATCTGCTATGTTTTTGGAATCAGAACTACAGGTCACATAGACAAGCTGCCATTTTAAGAATTGTGTTATTATATACAGAATACCAGAATGATGACGTCAGCAAGCCTCTAGGCTGCCAGCTTTTTGTCCTGGTTACCATGACCTGAACCCCTTTGCATGAGGGTTTACAAACTGGGATCAGAGAGCCTGGACTGCCCAAGACAGGGACAAGGGGATGTTTGAATTGCTCCAGGGCGGCAAAGCAAAACCCTGTGGGAGCCCGGGTCCTGCTGCTGCAGTGCCCAGTGCACCATGGCAGAGACAACAGCAAGTTCAGAAATGGGAGAGGCTATGCCTTCTTTATTTTGCATTGAGTTTTCTGTTCTTCATATATAGTCATACTGCTTTTGAAGACCTTTGCCATAGACAAATGATAAGCATATAATCCTTTGTGAAAGTATTAAGAACCATTTTCCATTTTTTCTTTACAAGATACTTATCATGCTATTTCCAGAATTTAATTTTGCAGCTAAAAAACTATACAGACAAAGAAAAAAGCTTTTTTCTCACTTAAATTAATCTGGAAACATTAGTTCCTTTTTCAATCCATTCAAGCCCAGAAATGCCAAAAGCAATGAGCCTACAAGTTTAACAAGCTGACCTAGAGCTCTGCAATAATTACAGTTCCCACAGGAGCAGCTTGAGCAGTTACAAAACCTTACCTGAAAAGAATGAAAGTCTGACAGGAGTGATCCCCTGGCACCCTTTGTCACTCCAAATGGCCCAGGGACAGACAGCCTGGGAACATGAATGACCACCTCAAAACAGTATCCATCAAATGAACTCAAGATGTTTCAGGCGTCTACAGTATTTCCTGTAGAGCATCCCAGCTCTTTGATCATATGGTATAGAGAGAAATAATAGTTCACAGGTTTGTATTGCTGAGGAATGAAGAGTGTAATTCCTCTAGTTTAAATTCCAATGAGTGCTACTTCTGTGACTTGTCTTCCACATATGTTTTTGGACACAAAATATTTTCCTCCTCCTTTTTACTGACCAGGTGACAGGTTCAGATACAGATGTATCAAACCAACAGATGGCATAGATAGACACAGAGCATGTGCACATCCAGGACAGTGTAAGGGTTTTTTTCACATTGACAAGTGTGAAATTTCAGGGGATGTTGCTTTCATGCTGCCACTCACACTCTCACCCTTGCCTTCTCTGCAATCTGACCTGCTGAGCCAAAGCAGAACTATTGTGTGGGGAGGGTTACTCCAAGGGTAGGGTGGGCTTCTGGAGTGGACAGAGCAGCTGCATCCCATGCACTAATCCCCATTCTTCTGATCACCATTTCATTTCAACACACAGATGTGAAGTCTTAAATCCTTATGTCCTGCCTCCTCTCTTCTTCCTAGAAGTAGAAATTCCAGGTCTTCTCAAGTAATTCCCTTGCTTGAGAATTACAAGGATAAAAAAGAATAACACAGCACACGAAGAACATCTCTGAACTAGAATTAATCCACAAAATATTTTTGGAGACTCTGAGTTCTTACAGGCTAGCACAAGCCTCCAGGACCATCACAACTACGTGATGAAAGTCACTGCTCTGAACAGCAATCTGCTGCAGTCTGTCCCACTCCTGCTGCTTTGGTCCCTACAAGAATATTTGGGTTTCAGCAAATGCTTCAAATCATTGTTCCTTCTGTTTTGTTTGGCACAGCAGGCCTCATTTTCAAAGAAAAAAAAAAGATAATAGCTCTGTAAACACATGTTCTACTGACAAGCAGAGCAACCTGGTGGCAGTGAGTCCCCAAGGACTTGGGTGAGCAGGTGCCACTGCCAGCAGCACAACCAAGCCCTGCCAGTCCCTTTCAGCAGCCAGAGAGCACACACTGCCACAGTCAGAGGTTATCTGTCTCACAACTCATGTAAACTGTAAACTGTAAAAGCACAAATGTGCTTGATTTTTATTATTACTTTTGACTTCAGCAGATGTCTCCTTAATATTCCTGCAGAGCAGTTTTCAGCTATACTGTAGACAATCCTTCACAGAACAATTTCACCACTCTGCCTTGTGTTTATGTGTAATTATGGCATAAGGCTGGAGTATTTCAGAACAGATAGCTCATTAAAATAACATCCTAGCCATTGACATTCTACCTGGGAATTAATAGAAATATAAACTTTAAGCCAGACAGTAAATCAAGCCAAGTTCTAAACATTTAAACCCACAAAATATGGAAAAAAATATATGAGCTATACAGCAATGGAAATTATCTCTTCCTCAGGCTCAAAATTAGGCCTTACAAAGGTTAGGTCCTTTCACTCAATTTTTATTAGGGAAGGGGATAAATCATCATGTGTAGGAGGAGCAGCTTTGCCATGGAGCCCAGAGGAGATTAGTGTCTCTCCTTTACACCTGCTCGTCACCTGTAATTTGGGTGCATGTGGAGTTTTCTGGCACTGTTCGTCTTCCATATTCTCATCTAGTTATATCTGTTACACTACAGAAACCATTGCATCCACGATGATGGATACCAGCTGCTGCATTTTAAACATTAGCCAGACAATCAACTTACATGTCCCATTTGCCACCACGGCACAGATTCCAGTCACCATCAGACGCATTGCTCCAGTGGAAACCTGTGGTATCAAAACATAGTGAGTATCTTCATGTAACCAGGCATTTCATCCATCCTTTCCCCAAAAAACATCTTGTATATAGCAAGATGAGGGATATGTGCCATGTTAGGAGAGGCCAGAAAGAACAGACATTCAGTGTTCTGGGGAAATTGTTAGTGATACTTAAGCATCACTTTCAATTTAAGAGGATTTGGACTACATATATGTGCTAAGGACCTCATCATCAGAACCTTTCCTGCAGTTTCAAACACCTGACAAGCCTGTAATGTGAGCAAGCCTGCCTGAAAAGACTGAGGATGCTGGAAGCTCCATCTGTTGCCAATTCACAGCACATTTTTTCAGATCAGGAATGCTGCTCTCCCACCTTTTCATGCTTTTTCTCTGCTTTGCATCGATAAGATTCCAGATGAACATTTCTGGCTCAGCACAGAGGGGAATATGGCAACACACCTATCATGTTTTCCCTCTGCTGACATGACTTCTCTGCAGACAGAAAACAGATCTTCTACTGTCATACTCTCTGGAAGGACAAAAATATTACAGGATTAATTTCTCTACTGTTTTCAGAGGCAGATGTTTCTTTCCTCTGCTGCTTCTTCATCAGTACTTAAGTCCTAAGTCTTTAATCGATATTGTGCCTTGACTTTCCTGGCTGTGCTGTAATTTACCTTTCCTTTCCACTTTAGCTTTACGTCATTTCCATCTCTCCCTGCTCCACTTGGGCATGATCCTGTCAAGTAGGGCATGTGAAACACCAGGTACCATTGGTTACAATGGTTACAGTGGAAGCAGGGAAGGCAGAGCGTAAGTCCAAAGGCATATGTGAAAAAAGGGTCAGAAGTGCTCAAGGACATTCAACATTTCCACTCTGGAGTGCCCAGCCTGTGATGATCATGGCTGGCTGTCCACAGTACAAGCCTGGTACTACATTTTTAAAGGCTTGTTTATCCTTCAGGGCATAGCCAGAGATGTCACACTGCAGGGTGAAATTGCACTGGGGAATGGTGTCAGTGTAAACATCACTCCAGTTTGCATGGTCTAAGGTGGCTGGTTGACCCTTATTTAATTTACAATGTGTGGAAAAATTGACATCAATTCACGGTATCAGTTTGTGGTCCAGGCCACCAGAACTCCCAAGTTTAAGGGAAATAAATTAGACTGCTGTTCTTGTTTCCCTGTTCTATAGGATGTGAATTTCTGAATTTCACTTTCAACATACACATACATGAGTGGATGTCATGATGTAAAATGGATGAGCAGATTGAGTCCCTTCGTGGCCTTAAAACATGGTGAGAATAGGATGCAGGCTGAAAACACACTTAAGCCATCGTCCCATACAGCATTCATCTTGCCAGCTCTGAGTCACACCTTTTCCCCACCCTGCTACATTTGGTGCTTAGGGACACGGAACAAGAGTCAAGTTATCACTCTAAGATGGAGGCAACACAGAAACTCTGCAAGACAGCAGTAAAGGAAGGCAGTAACAGGAATACTACAACCTAATACCAGATTGAGCTGATACTAGACATTATTCCAAGGTATTTTTACAGGCAGAAGTTGTCAGTTGCTGAAAAGCCAATATAAATTGAATTACTAGTGAAAGAAAATCCAAATCATTAAATGAACATCACTGCTGAGTACTTGTTTAGTGGAAATAAGGTAAAAGAGAACTCAAAATATGAAGCAAGCTTTAGCCCTGAGTACCAAAAACTCAAGCAAACAAAGCAAAATAAAAGTTATTCAAAAACAGCATCTGTTGGAAAAGAATGTAGATTTGTTCTTGAAATTACTGCAAATAAATGTTTGGCTGATTATCTGTTTTGCATAAATACTCTGGGAAGACCCTAGGGTATTACCAATTTATCACAAAATAGTAAATGACTACTTACAGACAAACATCTGAAGTTTATTTAAAAGGGCAATGTAACTTTTCAAATGTTGCATATTTGCTTCAACATGTGCAAAAGTAACAAGAAGAATCACAGTCTTTGCATGTGCATCCTTTCTTAACAGAGAAATCCACAATGATAACATTCTTAATAAATTCAGTTCACATTACTGTAATGATGTTTGTCTAGCAATGCCTTGGGAATTAGTTAGATTTAGCATTAATTAATTTGATGCAATTTTCATGTGTTATCTACATATTTTACATCGTCTGATGGATCTGAATTACCACATGATAATGGAAATTTTTCTGTGCATGAATTTTCAAAATGGCTTTCAAATACAACAAAGCATACACCAAAGAAAAGCAATCTCTTGGGAGCACCAGCATGCAAGATGGAATTTCTAGTTCATGAGCTGCACCTATGTTTCCTGGCTAGTAATGTGAAATCTTAAAATAAATTGAATGCAACAGTAGCCAGATCCTTGTGTCATGGTTATAACACGTCATTAAGAACTAGGTTCTATGTCCTATAAAAAGGCTTCCCGGGAGAGGAAATGAAGATTATGATCAGTTTTTAATAACTCACTGAGGAGTTTCTGATTAATTGTACTATAATGATGAACAATTTTGAAACTTGGTAGTTTTTTGTAGCTAACACCAATCAAAATGCCTTGGGTTTAGCTATCAAAGAAGGAAAGGCATTGCTTCAGCCACACAGGAGCCAAAAATTAGAAGATAGAAAGTTAGGAGAAGGAATTAAGCAATGGAAAATAAAATATAAATATCAGGGATAAAGCAGCTGACTGTGAAGACTCTTAAGTATAAGCTGCCAAAATTGCTGTAAACAAAACATGAACAAAGACAAAATCTCACAGGCAACTATGTTGCACTGCTGACAGCAGTGGTGGTTTATCTCTCTTTTCTAATCTGGCATATTCCAGACCTGAGTCTTCAGCAATCCTTTCATATTTAAGCCATGTTTCCCTTACTGCTTGCAGTTCTTGTAGCTCAGGACAGAAATAGGAGCAAGTGGGACAGAGAAGAGTTTCATGCTGGAGACAAGGTGTTGATGTCCATGCTGTGGAGCATATGAAAAAAAGCCTGTTATTTGGGGGGTTATTTATTGGACTATTTAAAGCAAACTCCCTTTTCATGCTTGTCCACCGAAGGGGAAAAGGAGTGAGACAGTGAAGCTGAGTAGACACCTGGTTAGACATGCCCACTTGGAAGGTGTTTCATAAAGCAGTTACAATCAGTCACCAGAGGCATGCCATCACTTCATCTGGATAAAAAACAGAGAGGACTTGAAAGAAAATCTCACTCTCTCTTTGTTGTCATGACAGCCTTATGAAAAATATAGCAGAAGATAACACAACCATCAAACTCAGGATGTGAAATTCTAGTGCAGTCAGCATACTGTCTGATAGACTAGCTCAGAAATTCAATAAAAGCCACTGTCTTCAAAAATCGTGTATACATAGACCAATGTTATTGTGAAGGAAATGCAGCAGAGAGAACTGCTGCATGCTCCAGTTCTGTCTTCATGGAAAACAGTGAGACAGAGGGATTAGAAGTAAGGTTTTTTGTTGTAATCTTTCTTTTCATGACCATAGAAGTTTTCCGAGTTCATCTTGAATGTGTCATTCTGTCAACCTGACTAGATTTCTATCTGATTTTTCACATTTTAACACCCTGAGTGCTGAGTAGATTTTACCCTCACTCCAAATGACCAGTTATTAAGCACCAGTTTTTCAGCATTGAGAACAACAACCCAACAGAATATAAACCCATGGATAAAACACTTCTCTCTACAGAAAATCAGTGCAGACAAGTGGCTATTTAAGGTCAGGACTCAAGAGGTCTTCTGTGCTTAAAGTACTTTGATGGAGATGAAATTTGCCAGATTAAAGGTCCTCTGCCACCTGCCTTCCAACTGTATCTTATTTTTAATAAAGTTCATAGCACCTACAGCTTTAATTCATGTTTAAGTGAGCCCAGGTCTACACAGCCCTGGAACTGAGCCAGACAAAGACTCTCTCACATGGCACCTGTCCCACAAGACCACTGTTCCCAAAATCTGCTGGACAGACAGCATCACATTTTCTAAGAAATGAATTAGCTGCTACTTTATCAAAAGCCCGAAGGCAGTAGGAATGCTTTGGGCAATTTCTACCTGTTACTTATGCATCATTTAGCATTAGAGCAACAGGCCAGCCTTGAAAACCTGAGGTGGGTCAAAGTCATATCTTGTAGGAAGTTATCACTTGAATACAAGGTTACATCTAATGGAGAAGGCACAGTGTGCACTCTCACACTGTCCTTCACGAGACTGAAGGCACAGGAGCTCACGTGTGCACAGTGCAGGCTATACTGGGCTGGGCTGGGTCACCTGCAGTTTGAAGCTCATGGTTCCAGCTTTTCAGTTTGCTTTCAGTCTTTGTGTAACATACAACACAGGACTCTCCCCTGGCCCGTTAATTATCACCTCAGTTTAGAACTGGTCTAAGGACAAGCTCTAAGTATCAAGTATGTCTTTGCTGCACAGTGGCATAGCTTTAGGAGGAGAGGTAGAGGATACTTCTTGCCTTCTCAGTTCTCTCTTTGAACCCCACAGGGCTACAGCAGAAACTGAACCTAGGACTTTAGCTGTAGCCTAGTAGCTTAGTATCTCACTATGTCTGTCATAAGAAGCAGCACCAGCTTTTCCAATTATCTTGAGGCAAGAGCCTGACCATCACATCATCTTCTAAGGAAGGATACCATTAGATCAATCAGACCTGTGGCCACCACTTTGGCAGAAGTGTTTCCTTGAAACTTTAGGTCAGATGTCTGAGCTCTAGAAGAGTGTACAGTCTCAGGACAATTCATGTCTGAGCATTTCCTGAGATGTTCTCTAACTGCATCCCAGACATTCCACAATGAGGAAACTTCTGCTGAATATGCTGCTGTACTGACTTTGACATATCTTAGTCTGTGTCTATAAAACTCTTTAAGAAGGACCAGAGAAGGATTCTTGATCTATGTAACCCTTTGTAGAACAGAATGACCATGACCAGCCAGCACTCAGCTGATCTTAATGTCCCACCCTACGACATTCTTACAAAATTACTCTTATTTGTGAGCATTTCAGCAGCACAAAGTATGAGAAAAGTTGAAAATGCAGCCAGGCTGAGTGGCCTTGCTCTGGCATGCAGCTAAAAGTGTGTGTAGCAGGTCATGGAGTGTGGCACAAAGTAGTGCTGCAGGAGTAAAGCTGCTGGAGATACTTGGAAGGTTTATATCTCATACCTGCTGCATGTGGAATGGGTTGCTTGGAGTGAATCATTACCAGCAACACTATTTTACATTGTCTTGAAGAGGACTCACTGGCACTGTCTGAAACAGAGCCATGAAGCAATGTAGTACCAACATGCCATCAGCCTCTTCATGTGCAGCACATAACCAGTGAACACACAATGCTGGATTTTACTCCTAGGATCTGGTACAGTAAAGTTAGACGATGTAGCACACTCTTTTCAGCCAAAGCCATCTTTCACATCCTTTACAGCCCTAGAGCCATTCTGAATCCTAGAGGGACAATACTCAATAACTTTGAGAAACATAATGCTTTTGGTAGTGTACTTTCATAGGCTAATTTTGCAAGCTTTTGGCAGCTAGCTGTTACCACTTTGGCCAAAGCCTGTAAATAGTTGAGACAAGAGCTACTGCTTTCGCAACTGTATGCACTTCAAGCTGCTGCAAACACCTGATCTTTTCTTCAACTCCCGTTAATCTGCCAATTATGAGACATGAATTCTGGAGCACATGGAGGGCTGTGGGACTTCTCTTTGCAGTTTTATGTGCACTGGTGGCTGTCCAGCAGTGTAAATTTTGAAGGATAAATTAGAGGCAAAACCAGAAAACAGGAAAGAAAAATGATACTCAAATGAAAGTGTCTATACCTTTCCAGAAAAAAAGCAACATAAGGGCATGAAGGAACATCACCTTGCAGATATTGTCCCTTGGGAGTTCAGTGAGACCTAATTCAGGTCCTGATTAACATATGTATTTATTTTACTGCCATAGATGAAATATGACCCTTCCCAGGATAGAAAACAACAGGGGATCACAATAGTCTTACAAAAGAGATTGTAAACAAAAACACCTACTGGGCTCTGTCCTGCATGAATAAAAAATTCAGAGACAAAGATGTGTTACTTATAGCCCCAACATACAACCATGTACTAGGGTATAACACAATGTATTCCAAATTTACTGAACATTTCAAAGACACAAGAGAAAACAAACTCCAGCTGATTACGTTTACTGGAACAGTTTCCCTGATTCAGTTCCTAGAAACCAGAAATTACAAATTTGATATTCCTAACTGTCTTACTCCTGACACATACACTCTGCCACATTGTTTTCTCTCATGCAAAACATATGCTGATTTTGCAAAAGGTCTTATATTCTCGAAACTCAGCCCTTCATTAAAAATGTATATTTTCAGCACTGAATCAGTGCTGGGCCAATGGTCTCTATCAAAGGCAAGCACCAAGCCAGCAGCATGAGTCCTTCTCAGCTTCAGATGACTGAAGAAGGAGGAGAAGTCAGGCAGCCCTTGTTCTGCTGAGGAAGCTAATCTTTTCTGCTCCTAGGGACTTTGTTCTTCTGTATGTAGGACAAACAAACTGAAAAAAACCTGTCTCTTCCTGTAGCCCATTCTTCTAGCATATGTCATCTAATTACACCCAGCTATCCTTGTACTGAACTCAATAATCTGGTTTTGGCTGCAGCATATCTTCCACAAAGACCTCCAGTTCTAATTTGCAAACACAAATGAAAAATTTGCTGCTTCCAAGGCTAGTTCCTTCCCAATGATGAATCACCCTCCCTGTTAAAAGCATATATCCTCCATCTCTTCTGATTTTTAATTGAAGCTCTCATGTGAATGTTATTTCTGGCTCCAGTAGCATTAAGTCAATGAATTATCACAGCTCTGATCCAGCATGGCAGCTCCTATGCATAACAAGGAAATCCATAGCCTTATGAAACATTGACAGTTAAATGGATAAATGCTTCTTATATGGCAAATCTACTGGCACACAAATCCCTGCACGCTGCACTGAGCTAACAGCATTCCAGGGACAGGCAAGCACCAATTAGGATATTTTTTTAATCTAGTACCATGATCAAATATTTAGGAAGACAAATTCTAGGGGAGTTCAAACCCAAATAGAGATCTTCCTGTAAGAGTATAAAATCAGTATACTACAGAAAAAGAGACAAAGTTTGAGCTTCAGGATGACACCATGAGGCCAGAATGATCTCATCAGATGTCTTTTTTTCTTGGATGGTTTAAAAACTGTGTTGGAAACTACCCAGTCCTACCATAGAGCACTAGACTTGAGTTTGTCTTCCTCATCTGCCTGTTCATCAATTTGTTCTGCAAACATTGAGGGAGACTAGCATTATCTCTCTGTTCTCTAGAATGTTTTTCAGTTAATTATGATAACTCCTTTTGTGGAGAAAAGAATTGACTAAAGCATGTTTTCACACAAAGCATTGACTCATAAGGGCTCTGCTTTCTTCACTTCGAAGTCTGACTACCTGGCTCAGCTTGAAGGAAATCATGGTCCCTGTAGTTTCCAGGAGCATGAATATAAAGAAGAACTGCTGAATTCCACAGAAAATAATCACACAAAAGATAGATGCCTGCTACCTCTCAAAACACTTGAGTGTGGGATTGTAATTAAAATCCTACCTTACAAGAAAGTCTTGTATTGCTCCAATAAACACACACCTTCCCAGCACTTTGCTTAAGGTTGATTTGAGTGCACTGAAATGTTCTTGCATATTCATTTTGTTCACAATGAGACTCCACACTTCTGGAACAGTTTACATTTAAATACCTGCTTAAGCTTCACTGAAACCAAATAGTAGCTAAGTAAATATTGCGAAAAATGGGACTGCATTGCACCAATGGCAGCAAACAATGTTGTTAATACAAAATACTAATATTAGTAAAGCGATAAGCTTAGGCACCTTCATTACTGAACTTCATCAGTTCACATATGCAAAGCACAATGCAACTGGCTGTTTACAGAACTTCGCGTGCAATGCCAGCAAGCAACACCAACTCTGTTTACTATAGAACTGAGTTTTTCAGAAATGTGGGTGCACACTTTGTGATGACTTCCTAATTGGAAGTACCAGTGCAGACATGTCCCCGGAGCAATGTCTGATTAGATACTATTACTCACAAGTAACTTTGAATGAATCCCAGGTGATTTTATTCCCTAATTATGCATATATTTGTTCTGCTCCACTTCTGAGTACCAGGTCCATTAAAATAAGCCAACACATCAGCCACAGCATATACCCATGTCAGTAATCAGGAGTTCCCTCCTCTTAAACCAGGTCTTGCTACACCAAATGTGTACACCCTCGTGTGCTGCTTCTCTTTGCGGGGACCATAGTGCAAACTCAGGGTGTGTATCTGAGTCACTGAAGGAGCATAAAATGATTAAGTTATGCTGCCAGTACAAAGACTGGGGGAGAGATCCATGCGAGCACTTTGCAACAGGGCACCAGGCTGCTCCTGGCCTGCTGGAAAAAAAGCTTGTGTTCCATCAACTAATATGGGCTATAAACTGGAAGTCAAGTCTAGGGTGCTCAGGAAAACTCAAGACAACTACATGTATCACAACATTTTAGAGGTGCAAATAATGAGTCTAGCATGCAGTTTATGTGTTCTCATATAGCTTATGCATATATCTGTGCTAGCTTTTTCGCCTTCACAACTCCAGGTAGCAACTTGTTACCATCCAACATACTGTTACTGTTGAAATATACAGCGATAGGCTTTACAATGCATGGAAATCTCCCCACTTCAGTGGTGAAGCAAGGGCTGTAAATAAAGCTTCCTTCACTTTGGAAAAGAAAATGCCAAGTTGGCACAAGTAAATGGAATGAGGATTTAACTATAAAAGTCCAAGGAGTTGAACTAACAATCTGAGGAAACAGGTCAGTCCAGTCCTCTCATGGCAAGGAAAGGATAGCCAGCCTAAAAAGACATACATGAGGTTTAGCTGCAGAAAAAACCTCTCATGATAAAGAGGACATCAAAGTAGACATGAATAATAAAGGACCCCTATGCCCACCACTGCACACTCCAATACAGGAATCAATATAGAAAATGTGCCACACTGATTCAAAATCAACAAAGTTAAATTGACTATAAAACTCCCAACAAAACAAAACAATAGACTCTATGGAAATTTACTACCTATTGTTACTGTTGTTGTAATATTTGTTTAGGTTGTAGTTAGCTTGTGCAAGGTCCACAGCTGCTCCCCTAGAATTATGCCACCACTAAATACTGCCATTAAGAAAGAAGGACAGAGATTTTAGGTTGGTTAATAAGTTTCTATTGGGTATAGATCCCACCAATCCCCAGAAAAGAGCTGTCTGTCTCTTGTCTTATCAGAAGACCAACATCTCCAGCAGTACAACAAACCACATCCATCTGTGTCCTCTCTTTGCATAAGAGATAAGGGATGTCTATGGAACTGGTTCAAACTCTGATAACTAATTTTAGACATTTGACATTAGCGTAGGTGAACATCATCTGGTGCAGGTGAGTATTTCCAGTCATGAAACTTGTCTGAAGCACTTTAGTTTCCAATCAGCTGCAATACTGCCTTGCATCAATGTGAGCAACTTTGATTATTTGCTCACTGTAACATGAGCAGCATGCAAACCATTTGTTCTTCCAAAAAAAAAAAGCTGTGTGCAAGTCCTCTGCAGAGACTCTGGCCTGAATTTCAGGGCTGATCAAGTCATACTCTCCTACAGAGGACTTGTAGGACCAAACAGCTTTAAGAGTCTACATGTACCCTGTTCCATCAGTTTTGCTGCTGTTACCTTTTCCTTACAGTTCTACCATGTTGGGTGAGTTGAGCAGGTGAGAAAAGGGCAAGCAACACACATATCCCTCTCCTGTTCTGGAATCAGTCCAGTGTGCACCCCTCCTGGTACCCCAAACACAAGATGTTACTGGTGCACCTAAACAACACCTCTCACTCGGCTATGGTGGGTAACCATGCCTAAAATGGAGGACAAAATGTCAATGTATCACTTTAATATTCTGCAGGAGTTCTAGCTTAAGGGAGTTATTTTGAACTTATTTGTTCATGATTTGAACCCAGGTCTGCAAACTGACTTTCATGTCCTCTGCTCGCTACCTCTCCCCGCTCCCTCCATGGGAACTGTTGCTTTAGTTCAGGGTAAGTCTTTGCTGCAGCTTTCATCTGGGTTCTTGCTCAAAGATTTTTTTCCTCTCCTGTGCACACAGGACAGCTGAGGATACAGGATTTTCTTTGGATTTGGCCTGGCCTGACAGATGTCTACTTTGTAAATTAACTCAAAAACTGTAACTTCTGCCACCCTGTCCTGCAGATTCATAGAAGAGCCTTGTCTCCTTGCCGACTTAACTGCCTCTTTTGGCACTTCTTTTGGCAAATTCCTTTTCATTGCTGTGCTTTGTTGTTGCCATCTTTGTGCAACATTTGAACAGGAACTGTGTGCCTGGACCTGACCTTGTCTTCACTAAGCTTTTGGTAGGAGTTCAGTAAGACTCATCACTTGGGAAGACCCAGAAATCAGAAATTCTGTGATTTCTAAGCAGATAAAAGAGAAGCCTAGCAATGGGAAATAAATAAAATACCAAAAATGTGTTCAGAATAACCAAAGAAAGCAGCTCAGCACTTGACAGGTCAGTTGTGTCTGATACAGTTTCTGTTGAATTACTGATGATTATTCTCATTTTACTCTGTGGTACTGCCAGTGTGGATTCAAGGCTGCTTTGCAAAATAACAACTGACCAGCTCAGTGGGATTTTGTTGGCTGTCTTCACTGCCTGCATTTCCACAACATAATATGCTTCTACTTCAATGCAAAATGCCATCAGCATCCTTTTTTCCTGCACTGACTTTCATTCATTGCCATGATACTGTATCCCTTCCAGTTCTTGGCTTAGTTTGTTAAATCAGAAGAGTAATGGCACTTCCAAATGTGTTTTTCCACACCACCACTTTAATCTTGGATTGGCATAGCTTGTGATCAGAGGCAGGAGTTCAACATGGGTTTATCCAGCACTGAAGGGAACAAAGCGGTACAACTAGAATTTTGTGTATGCTCACTCTTTGCTGATGACATACCCTTGATATAAATGACTGGCATTTTATAAGCAACAATTTCCAACAGTAAAAATGAAGTTAAATTTGCATTGAATGTTGGTAGGTTTGGATCTAAAATAAATAATCTGGATAAAAGACATTTCTGAAAAATTAATGTCCACTGACGGAGTTGTTGCACAAAAAGGGATTTTGTTAGTTTATCACGTGGTGTTTAGGACAGTCATGTCATTTTTTAGTACTGCCATACTGAAATTCAAACTGTTCTTGCATTACCTATGAAGTGGGTCACCTTCAGGTTCGGTCTACCAGGTTTCCTGCTTTTGTTGCAAAGTAGCCTGAGAAAAGCAGATCTGAAAATGTCTTAGAGAAACCAGATGAAAGAAGGCAGTCATGGAAAGAGGATGCAGCTTGCTGGATGAAATCCTGAATTCCTACAAAACAGGGTTGGCATGCCTCACAGAAAGGACTTTAGACCAGAAAAAACACTAAAGGGGGAAACAGGGTGGGGTTTTGGTTCTCAGGAATAACAAATGAGGTAAAAACATGGCAACCACTGATGGAGCATGAGGGAAAAAACTCCCCATGACAGAAATAAAAGTCAAACAGCTGATAGTGCTTCTAGGGAACTGTTTCTGCCCCGGATGGATTACTGACTGTGGCTGGTAAGAAGCAGCTTCCCCGTTGCGCACTAATGAAGGAGGGCCTGGCAAACAGACTGGGCAAGGTCAAACTATTGGAACAGGATGTGAAATCAGACAGTATATGCAATAACAGCATGTGGCAAAATAGCAGCCACATTTAGAGCAGATGTATTGAGGAAAAGCAGTCTGCAGAAAGTCAGAGATGAAGCTAAAGGCAGTGGGGTGCATCAACAAAGGAATTGAGCATGAAAGTGTAACGGTAGAAACAACGACATAGGCACAACAGTATCTATCAATCTCACTGGGGGAAAAAATCACAAAAGAGCTTTTACTAGGCTGAGAAACCACTGTATAATTTCATTACAAGGTCTGGTTGTTATAGATATTTAAACAATGTTATCAGGAAGAGAGTTTTACTAATAATCACATTATTAATGGACAGTTCGATATCCTACATAAAGAATGCAGAATAAATGTGATGAGTAATGGAAGGCTGAATTACTTCTAGATGGGATGGGTGGCAGATTTCTCCACCAAATAGCCAAGAAAACCAACAGACTTCATGATATTCTTATTGATCTTGTAATTGCCGAAACCATTTTAGAAAATTTGTTCATTAAAAATAAAATCCCAAAGACTAAGAAGATGAATTTATATTAAGTGGAAGAACATGTGAAAGTAGGTCTTAAAGTTCTTCACTGAAGACAGAGCGTTATTAGAAACTAGGGAAACTAATTTAGTTATATGCTACTGAAAATACCTATATAGTGACTAACTGCAAATATTTCTTCTGTTTCCTTAGATTTAACTACTTTTTTTAATGGAGAAGGACATAAAATATGGTAGGAGTGTTGTACAAAACGCTGTAGAAATGGGTATAATTATGAACTACATTCAAGGATTTGAGCTGAGATTTAAACAGGTGCAGAGCAACACTGTTCAGGTCACCAAAGAAAGAGGCAGTTTGTCTTCTAGGGAAAAAATGGGAACACCTTGATTTGTTTATCCTTTCAGAGAGAAGAATAAAAAGTGTGTTAAACCCAGACATGGTGGAGAAAAGATCTGTATATACATATATGTGTATAAAAGCATTGGTTATATATATAAAAGAGCAAGGAGGTATAACAATACAATAAAATGACTGAATGTACACACATTTAGTACGGAAATGGGAAGGTCTCTTGCCTTTAGAAAAAGAAGGTTATAAAATAATGGTTTTTTGGTCAAAGCACAGGCACAAAACCTAATGAAAGCTAAGACAGAGCTAGACCAATTGTTATGGCTGCAGCGAGAGAGAGTGGCTCTGAGGTTGAGGAGGCATCTTCCTGCCTCCTGCAATGCCACTATAAGAAGTGCTGTGCTGCTGTTGAAAACAGATGAAAAGTAGGGCAAACTGGACATCTTCCTGTTGTCTCCTTAGTAAAACAAACAATAAAGGAAATAATAAAGCAGCAAATAGCAAACATCTGAAGTTCAAAGGTGCAGTATTCAGCTAGCACTAATGTTCCAGTACTGGATTCCATGGTGTTGCTTTTGATGCTGTGCAAGCTGCTGGCTATCAGTTGGGTATGCTGATAATTACATGGTGTTGATTTTTATTTTAATGTCTTTCTTAGTATGAGAATCAAATTCCCTCCTTGGTGGTGCACAGAGCTTGCCAAAGTGTGTGGGCTGAAGGGGAAGAGCTTGGACTTGATAAAATATCTCCCTTTCCACTGCTAGCAGTGTCTTCAATAATGAAGAAATAAGGGCTCAGCCCTGCAGAAAGCTTCTTGTGTTACTGCCCATGGTGCCAGTTACTGTCGCTAGCCTCAAAGAATTTAGCTGCAAGGACCCCTGTTGCTTGAGACTTTTACCCTCAGACCCTATATGAGCCACTCTCCAACAACCACTCTGCAGAGGTAATCCAACTGGCCTTCTCATTTGCTACTTGGGATGCCAGTAACAACCTCTGTGGCTTCAAAATCTTGCTGGGCAGATAGGTGAATATTCAAGCAGCCAGCTGCTGCTGAGCTCTGCTGCAGCTGCTCCTACTGTTCTGAGGGAAGCTCAGGTTTAAGACAAATTGTCCCAAATACAGTACAAAGAAACGTGTTGAAATCATGTCTGGTAAACAAGAGAAGTAATCTGAAAAAATGAACCAAAACAGCTGTGGCAGAAACTAGAATTAGATAGTGGGTAAAACAATGAAAAAACAGTCTATTGTCATCCTCTTCGTCTTTTGAGTGCCTTAAAAACAGCTCAAACAAGGGAAAATCAAGAACTGAAGCAGTGATTTACACTATCCTCATGGCTGCTAGACTATACTTTCCTGGGGCTCACCTCCTCAGTTATATAACCACAGCCACCAGATTCACCTACATATGGAAGAGCACCTGGATACTAGACTTTATTTCTTCTTTCCACTGTGTCTGATTTTCTTGCTGCATCTTCTTCCTTTGCCTTTTTGCTTTACCATCTGTTTAAAAACAATTCTGTGTCAGAGAACCAGGGGACTGTCGGCACATGCTCACAGCAGCAGCATAAATAGTCCAATGGTTGAAGGTTCTTGCCAGCTCTTGGAGTTACTAAAAGATCATTTGCTGTGCCTGACCAACCACAAATAGGGAGTACACTCACTTCTTACCCTTCCCTGTAAGTTGTGACATGCACAGCCCCAAATCTGGAACACAGCATAGCTGCTATTTTTTACTAGTTCCAAGCTACATTCAATTATTTAAATTTTTTCTAATTATCATATTAACTCTTTTATCTTAATAGAAGAGTATCAGGGTTATTTGTGGGGAAGGGAAACAAAGGACAGTTACTGTGTACTTCATGAACTAGCAGTTGATTCTTGCATGACATCACATTAAGTTCTTCTCATTTTTCCCTACTCTATATATATAATTGATTTTTTTCTTCTCTCAGGTAGCACTGTAAAAGATAGCTGATTTTGTCTTATTGTATGTATTTATGGCCAGACTTCACGAACGCAGATTTGGGCAGGGCTCTCCCCATGTGGCTGTGCCCTTCCAGCCTGTGCAGTGGATTTTTTAGGTGAGGCACAGCGTGCGCAGAACTGGCCCCACCGTTTAAGTCC
>JAWWLZ010000001.1:55593060-55628168 GCA_035041345.1 Poliocrania exsul | reverse complement strand
GGGGGGTGGGGTTTTTTTGGTTTTGTAATAGAGAAGAGGAAGACAAAAATGACATTAATCCTGAAAATTGTGAGGTTTTCCACTGAGCTGGAGAGGCTTTATTCTATCATTTCTGTATGTATTTTATTATCTTGTTATGACAGAAATGGGTCTACAGTGTGCAGATAAGCTTCCCTTGTACCCTTTCCACTACAGCAATTTGTGCTCATCTAAAAGCATTATTTTTTAAGTTGTTTTCCAGCATCCATTAAATAAAGTTAGATGCTATTTACGTACCTAGTACTTAGACCTCAGCTCTTGCAATTTGTTCTCCTCAATGGCTTTTCATCATGGAACCTAATATTAAGTATTTATTCCAAATGGAAATTAATCACTCAGTTTTAAGTTTATTTTGTTACAAACCTTGTGAGATCAGAGAGAAAAGGTTTCATTAAAGTGAATTTGTGTGACTGAAAAACTGCTGGATATCTTTCATCACTGGATCTCCCTATTAAAAAAAATAAAGGGAAAGGGAGAAGTGCAGATGTTGTTAAGCCTTATTTTTGATACACTACTTTGGTCACCTCTGTGTTTCTTTGCAGACATCTGGACCACAAACATCACAAACTACTATGTTCATGGAGAATAAAAGACAGCTGTTCAATATTGCCAAAACTTTTGCATAGATTGAGGAGACTACATGGTGGAGAAACAGTCTTGGATAAAGTTTCACTAACAAGTCTCAGGAGCTAAATTCTAATTCATCTTGGAGAGCTGTTCAACTGAAATTAGTCATAGTGTATCTTGTATCTCAGTACATCATGATTAAAATAAGCAGCTCACTCCCATTAGAAATAACATGGGAATATCACTGATAGGTTCATTTGTAATCTCTTGTCCAAAAGACACTCTGAAGGTCAAAATTTGCAAAAATCAATGTGTGTCTGGAAAGTCCAATGCAATCCGTTGCCTGTTGTAGGTGATTGATCAGAGACTAACACCAAACAACACAAAGAGAAAGAAGGACCAAAACCCAGCAAACATTGACAGTAGCTTCTCAGAAACGTTCTCAATTACTATCACACTGACGAACAGCTACAGTTAATAAAATGCTTAAGGGAAAATAGTGAGTACACAAGTAAATAATAGTGGAAAAAAGAGGATCCTGCTGATAAACACTTCTAAAATCAGGTCATTCTAGAGAGATTTATCACAGATGTTACACATCTGCTCAACAGTGCATGTCACCTGGTGAGATAAGAGGACCAAGAGCAGCTAAGGACAAATTCAGTGCCCTGCATCTTGTTACTAAGTATGATTTTAGCTCCTGTTTCACATTAAAGCAGTCTAAGGACTTTAACAGGACACATAAGGTAAGCTTAGAAATGTTATCCCCCACTGCCCAACAGGAGAGTAGAATTTGCATTTCCAACACTTGAGATGTGTTGACATATTGCAGCAATGAAGATTTCAGATCTACTGAGAAACTGAGAGTTATCCCACTCATTCTTCCTATTTCAGTCATTTTAAGACGGTCTTGGTCCTTCACAGTTCAAATGTTACCTGCTCTGTGTATGGTTATCCACCTGAGGTGCATCTCTCACAGACTGAACATCTCCACTGAAATCCAACACATGTACAGGATAGAAAGAATGAGTGTCCTGATGTAGGGTTTTGCATTGCTAACCAGATCTTAGGTTTTCTGGAGGATGGGTGTGGTAGGTCATAAAATTTCACTGCTATTTTCTAAAAAGTAGAATTAGTGCTATTTGTGAGGGTTTTCTTTGCCACTTCCACACTTTATTCAATCTGAGCACTGCACAGGATTTAGCTATGATTCACTTACTCAGCATTCAGGGAATATATGGGACTAACAGTGTTTGCCCAGTGATTTTTTGGCATGAATAATGAACTTGCAGGAAGCCATATGCTTTTTCTAATTATCCATTTTCCTCATTATTCAGCTACTGCCTGATTATTGATTCCAAAACTCCAGCTCAGCATTGAGATTTAGATTCAACGAATTAAATTTTCAAGTTACTTTAGGATAACCTAAAAAGAAAAGAGAAATCTCCCCGACGAATTATACATTTATTAAGATAAATTACTGAGATCCCTTCAGGACATGAAATTAAAAGTAATGTGTCATGTGAAAGGTTACAACACAAGACTGGGAGATTTATTTCGTCAATTTTTACAATTTCTCCTGATGCTTTATATCTATCTGGGACATTCTCTCAAAAAATTGAACTTCCACTCAGGAGGAAAGGAATGGAAGGGCTTTACTACTAGACATAGAGATTTGATGGTCCCACTTGTCAGGCCTCACTTGAAGAACTGTGTCCAGTTGTCATCCCCAAAACTCAAGAAAGACGGAGACAGACTGGAAAAGGCCCAAAGGAGGGCCATGAAAATGATCAAAGGGCTGAAAATATGCCCTGTGAAGAAAGACTGAGGGACACGAGTCTCCTCTCCCTGGAGAAGAGGAGGCTCAGGAGGACCTCATCATAGTTCTCCAGTAATTAAAGGGTGGCTAGAAAGAAGAGAGAGGATCTCTCTTCATAAGGAGCCAAGTGGAGAAAAAAAGTAACAACGGGTACGAGGTACACCAGAATAAGTTTCATCTTAGTGTAACAAAGACATTTTTTAAATTTATAGCAATCACTGGAACAACCTCCCCAGAGATGTGGTATACTTCCCATCACTAGAAATTTTCAAGATCTAAGTAGAGGCAGTACTAGATAATCTTGTATAGGTTGCCTTTCTCATGAATGGTTGGAACAGATGATCTTCTTAGGTCCATTCCAATCTGGAGTCTTCTATGATTCATGAAGAAACACGTAATAAAAGGTGCTAATGCACAGGTAATTCCTTAAAACATTTTAAGTTGAGATAGCCATGTTTTTACAGACAAAAGATACTATCATAGGTTACTCCTGGAGGCTTTAGAGACTCATATTTCACCTAAAGGCAATCCCACAATCCAGCCTCTGCAAGATCTCACACTGAGGCTTTGCTGGTGCTGTGGAACCCCTCTGACTTCTCTTCCAAACTCTCATGCCAGGTATTCCCACTGACTAGTTTTAGGCCCTACATGTATCACAATGAAGAGCCTCTAAGCAAGGAGCTCACTACTACCTCTCTTCAGGCAGCCTTCTGTAAAATTATCTCCCTCCCCTCCAGGAGACCTGCAGACTTTACTCACTTGTCCCTCTCTCCACTGTAGATCTCATGGGAGCCATGTTAGTGAAGTTAAACAACTCTTGTCAGCAGTCTATGTGGGTTCATGAACCTTCTCCTCCCTCACACTGAACATTCTTCTACCACACCGCAAAATGTGGTTCATTGCATCTAATTATACTGATGGATTGTTTTTTACTAAAATGTGAGATGAAATAGTGGATGTGCTGCCCCATAACAAACTGTGTATGAGACTTGAACAAGTTAGCATGCACATTGGAAATAAATTATGAAAAAAGTACAACTGGCAAACACTGCCAACATCGATGCAGGACACAGAGTGCTTTCTGCATAGGTGATGTGTTTCATCTCCTACACAGGAAAGGATTTTAAAAAGAGTCAAGTAACACAAATGAGAGGTGCTGGAAATGTGCTAGAGGTGATTGCCTATGTCATTCTGTTTTCATGAAAGCAAAAACCAATTCCAGACTATTCCTCTGGCCTCATTGCTGAATATCTGATGATGAGATGAACCCAATATGAAGATGGGGCACAAAAACTATTGTCAGGAGATAACAGGTTGCACTCAACCAATTGCAGAGATTATGGACAGAAGGCTGGCCAGGGTTACACAGCTGGTGAGCTGGACCCATATTCCAACTACATTCACTGAGATGACAGAAGTCCTCAGCTCCAGCTAACCAGGACTAAACCTTGACCAGTATGGACGTGAATAATCTCTGTATTATCCCCTCATCTCTGTGAGTTATGAGCAACATGTATGCCAAATTCTTCCCAGTTCTGCTCTGGGAATTATACCACTATCTTAAAATAACAAAGGAAAATTATTACTGAGGTGGGAAAATGATAGCAACATTTAGTCCAGAAATTTTCCTTCATCCTCAATCTATGACCTCATAAGCTGAAATGTCTATTTTTTTAGCTTTGTACAGGTACTTTGATACTCTTTCTGGAGACATTGTAATAATGTACAACTAGGTGAGCCAAATATGACAAGGAGGAAGTGGAGACTATTGGAAGGCAATATATGAGCTAAAACCCAGGCAAGGAGCTTTTCCATGACCTCCCACTAATTTCTGATATCACTAGGCAATATTTAGTGAGGTTATGCACCTAAGTTTGTGAATAAGCTGCATGGTGTTGTCCCAGTATATGCCATTCATGCTGTGACAAGAAATAGAGGAGTCATGCCTGTGACTACTAGAACAACCTCCCTGTCCCTACTTGATGTGGAGAAAAACCTGAGCTAAACTTGTCTGGATTCCTCCTGTAGTCTGCACAGTTGTCTTAAACAGACACAAAACTTAGGTTCATCTTTCTGAACTCTAGAATTGTACTAAGTTCTGATTCTGAAGAGAAGAAAAAGATTTCATGCAATAAAGATTTGTCTTGTCCAAATGTACTTTTCGCAGTCAGAATAATTGACCACATTTGCTCCTCGAAGTTGTTTACCCACTTTATCTTTGCAGTTTGGTGGCAGGTTGCCACCTCTTGAGAACTAGAAATATTATCTTCCAGTATGTGGTTTCTGCTGCATGGAGTTAACAAAACATTCAGATGTTCAATCAATTTATGCCGCTTATCAGACATTTTGCTTCATTAAGCATTTCCTTTGATCTCCAGCTTGTCTCTTCTTGCTTCTGAAACAACATTATTTCTCTTGGAAAATTACCCTAATCTGACAAAAGTCATTTGCCTTTCAGTGAAATATTTTATGGGTTGAACACTTCAATAATGTTGTTGAGAGAGGGCTCAACAGAAGTGTTCATGATTCTATGCACTTTATTGACTTCAGGGTTGCAATTATTTGCAGGTCTGAGACTAAAAACAGTTGTTGGAGTAGGCCACAAAAACTTCCCACCTTCTAAAGTATGTTTTGATCATATCTTATTTTACATACTGGTTTTTTCTGATCGGAATAATATTTTTATATTAAGTCAGATTTTACTTGATCCAGCTTATTTTCAGAATTAATAGTATTTGCATTAGGCATTGGAAATTCAGCAAAATTTTGTCATTCCTTTCCTAGTTTGAAAGGGGCTGACATTTTTTAGAGATTTTTATTTCTGTTGCAGCAATGTTGCAGTGGACTGACAGCTGGCCCTTCAGTTAATGCTTTGCAATGAACTGTATGATAATTCATAGCTAGAGCCTAGAAATACAAATTTTTTGACCTGGGACCTATCATGACATATGCACAAAGTGTTAGTATCCATCTCATTCAATAAGCTATGAAACAAAACATACTTTTTTGAAAGTGTGGCACTCTCGCTCCCTTTGCAAAACACATAGACAAGTCTCTCCCAAGACTGGGTCAGGGGACGTGGCTGCCTTCTGCTGTGGTGAGCTATTGCCAGTCACCCTGGCTCTGTTCTCCCGAATTTAGGCCTGGAGCTCTACTGACACCATGCAGGTCCTTCTTACACAACTGAGAGCACCAGCATAGGCACAGCAGGAGGAGAGGAGGAGAGCAGGGAGTGGTAGAGCTTGTCTAAGTCAAATGCATGCACAGAGTGGGTGTGAGGCATAAGGCATTTCACATCTCAGAGGGACACAGGAGCTGAAGGAGCATGTATGCCAGGGTATGAGCCCTTCTGGGGTTACCCAGGAGCAGGTCCTGGCCATCCAGAAATACCAAACTGGCTGAGGGCTCAAGTAAAAAACAGACGATTTGAAGTTCAAGGAGGCAACATATTGAGAGATTCATCTGCCCTGCCCAAAGCACCTCTTGTCTTGCTCCTCTCACACCTCCCAGAGCTCCACTAATTATTCACTAATCCATCTTGGCCCTCTGAAACACGCATGACACAAGGTTCATCCTCCTCCCAAACCACTTCCATGCTGAATTTTGCTGCTGTCATCAGTGGGCTCTGCACTCTCTTGTACTTACCCATCAGCAGCTCCAGACTAGCCACAGCCACATTCCTGTGTGGCACAGGAAGGCATTGTAGGGAATAGAGGTGGGAGAAAGGAGTCAAAACTTTTAACAGATATTAATTACAGTTCTAAAAACACGTATTTGCAGTACTTCAAACTGTCACCCATGCACCCTGTTCAAACAAGGGCAGCAGCCTTTGAAGAGTAATTGAATTTATTTGAGATCCATTTACCATTGTCTGTCCCCTACATGACACTGAGTCACTGTACATTGCACACCTTGGAGGTCCATGTTCCAAACTGAAGGAAAGAACAGGTGAATAAAACAAAACATTTAACACTGTGAGTGGTATTGTCATGTATGAGTGGGAAAAGCTTTTCACAAAAATTGCAGTTAATGTTACATTCCTTTTATGGTGGAAACACAAACTGAGATTATATCTATACAATTCTTAAATGGAATAGATACAAGCTTTGAATTTAAAAATATGTCCCATTAGTTTTTCCTGAAAATTGTAGAAAGCTCTTCAAGGGTCATAGGCCAGCTTTCAAGAGAAAAAAAAACAGAACTCCATTTTATCATAACAAAAGAGGCTTTTTATATCTCTCCAGGAAGCTCAAACTCTCAACCTAGAGGGTTTTGAGCTGTTTCAGTCTGATAATTTTGTTGATGACCCAAATGTAAGGTCAAAAATCATTTCTGTTCAATAAGCCATCTGGTAAGGCACTCAAGCCCTTTCTGACTTCACATGTTGGCAAGAAATTCATGGCAAAAGTCACGGAGCAGAAGACATCTCCTTCATGTCTGGGCAGTTGTATAGATCTGTGTGCTGCTACTCAATTGGAAAGTAACTCGAGGAACAACTGTTTGAAAGGAAAGAGCTGGGCTTCCTTTTGGACACCTTGGGTGTCTTTGTTTCTTCAATGTAGTTCTTCAGTTGTGAAACATAACTCTCACATGGAAGGGGAAAGGGAAGGGGCAGGGGAAGGGAAAGGGGCAGGGGAAGGAAAAAAAGTCCTCCTTTCCTCACAGGTTGAGTCCAGTGTTATCACAAATTGTCTGTGTTCATAGATCATGTTTTGACTGGCTGAGATGTGGAGGAGGTGGTAAGTCAGCTGGCAGACCATGTCACCATGGTATGAGTTTCCTATATCTTGTTGCCTAAAGTAAAAATACTTAATTTTTTTCCCCCTAAAGGGAAACTCAATTGAGGTAATAATATATTAAGACCAACTGCACATTACGCTTCAGCAACACTGATCAGCAAATCAATTTCTGTTTGCTCAGAGTAGTGCTTTTGATTTCTCTGCTGCTGCTTCAATTGTCTGAAAAAATGCATTCCAAACCTCTCTGGATGAAGGCTATGGCTGGCAATTGTATTAAAGAGGACAATACAATTATCTATAAAAGGAGTCCAGCTTGTCCATGCAGAAAAGACAGTGTCTGCAGGGGCTGAGTCAGGTCATGAAGTGAAGGACCCCTGCAGGTAGGGACCACCGCAACCCTGACACGTGGTGCTTCTAGACAAAGCAGGTTGCTTTGACTCCATCATCTCTACGCACATAAACACATGTAAATATATGTTCCTTTTTCTTTAAAATCCCCTCTGAAACAAGAAATATCACTGCATTCATCTCCATTTCCCAAGTGTGGAAAGGAAGAGAGAATAAACAACATATGACAGATGTTATTCATACTGGATAAAGTGCTATTGGAAGACATTCATATACTAAGTGATATCTATTAAAATCTCAGTAAACCAGACTTCATGTTAGATCTCATATAAGACATGGCCTAACAAGAAAGGTTCGTCAAGGCTTCCTTCTCATGTACTGCCTAATGCCTCCAAATCTGAGGGGAGGGAGAGTGGTCTCATGCATCAGGAACTGCACAGGAACGTCTCCATTACAGAAATGCACCACATAATAAGGTGTTGTAGGGCAAGGGAGGAGGAAAAGCATAATACAGCATAGATTCCAATTCTTTTTAGTCCAGCAATATTTTGAATGTTATTATCTTGACTTGCAGTTTGAATCTAGCCATTACTATAAAGAGAAATTCATTTAATGAATTTAATTTTTGAGATTAAATAAATGCTTGCACTGAAATAAATCCTTCAAAACAGTAATGCTGACTTTGCTCAATCTTCTTGCCACTCCCCACACAAAACTGGTAGGGCTGATCCTCTTTTCACTGAAGTCAACAGCAAACTGAAACTGCTCCAGTAGGAAGATGATTAGATTCTGAATTAGGGTAAAAAACACTGTTCACTTACCTGTACCAAGCATTTCTCCTTCCACCATATCCAATATCACATAGAATAGCTGAATTTTTCTTAAGCAGTCTTTTATAACATTAATAGATGCCACTGTGGATAAAATGTACATGCTGGTAGGCACACTGCAGTGGTTTGGAAGCAGTATATTAATGCCCTTGCTGTGCTCTTTGACTCTTTTTTAAATTAGAATTTCCTTTTTAACAAGGAGATGCTTACAACTGAGTCAAATGAGAGTGAATGTACACGAAAGCACAGCTATAATTTTCTCCTAATAGCCTGTTCCCTTGGAACAGTCAGTAAAATCACCTTTCTCATCAATCCCTGTGTTGCCTCAGAGCCATGCACAAGAGCTGGGAGCCAGCCCCAGATGCTGAGTTGGCACTTTCTGCCATGTCTTGTAACTTATCAAGTTATTTTTCATTCCAAAACAGTATCTTTCTATCCTGAAAGAAACTATGTGGACTTTGCTAAGTTTCATACTGCAGGTGGACTGCTGAGGCTAGAAGCCTGCAAGGAGTAGCAAAAGCCTTGGCATAATGCTGCCAATTCCATAAGAAACAGTCTGGATTTTATGCTGTTTGGTTGTGGAGACAGAATTTTAAGGAGGAAGTGGTTGCCAAATGAAGGTCATTTTATAAGAAGAATGGTGACATTTTGGATTGTCAACATGTCAGAAGAAACTTGAACCAACCCTGACCTGACTTTGTGGATTCTCAGCTGTGGTTTTAAAATCTTACAAATTCAGACCTTTCTATTCTGAAATCATCCAGCTGAAACTGAATGAATGCTAAAAGCCAGGGCAGTGAAAGCAGAGAAACATTTTGTGACAGAAGGAAGAAATTTAAACTAACATAAGAAGCCAAATCAAGACTTGAGGCTAAAGAGTTTCTGTCTAAAAGTCCGTAAGATTTACAAGAGAAAAAAGCTAGATTGTCTTTTTATTTCAGATGAGATCATCAGATTTTCTCAGATCTCCCTGTTTGCAAGATGAATTAATTTCTCCTTAAGTAAAAGATTTTCACTGAATATTGGCAGTGTTTCTAAATACATCACTGTCATTGCCAAAACTGAAGCTTCTGAGCTTCAGTTTGGATATGTCTGTTATGAATTTTGCATATTCTGCCTCAGAATATCTAACATTTATAATTTTCAAGCAATGTAATGACCCAAAAAAAAAGAAGAGTAGAAGGAAAGAGCCAAAATTGCAGTTGTCTATTTTATGAATCCTTCAAAATACTCCAAGCAAGACAACATTACTTATGAAAACTTACTGCTTGGATATGATTAGCATACACAAAACATTGTACTGGATGCCAGGCAATTTTTCTAATACTATGGTTGATAGAACTTTTGTGGAACATAATCAAAAGCAGTGTGCATCTACTTTAGCATTTGGGGCAAGAATACACTTTTAAGTGAATTTCATGCTGATCTCTATCACTCTTCAATACCAGGGGATGTAAATGAGATTCCTTATGGACAAGGCAAAGAAAACAAAACAAACTTGATAGACCACTGTCTTATCAGCTTCATCCATTTATTGTAAATGCCTCATACACACATGTAAATGACTGCCAACGGAGAATTTCTGAGCTTAGCAGAGTAACAGGAAATCTTGCCATGAGGAACAAGAAATACAGAACTTCTTCCCAGGTGTCTTGTAGTCTTCAGACCCACACGATCCACTCACGTTCTTTGTCCTGCTCACGGGACCACTTCATGGAGAGTAGAGCTTATTTGGGATTGTATTTTGAGCGACAAATGGTTGAAGGTTGGGATAGCACTCAGAAAAAGCCATATATGTTGCACTGTCCTTATGATCTCCTGTAGGTGTCTGCTTTTTTCCACTCTCAGAGATGGGATACTGAGCAAGGTGTACCCAGGGTCTGACACAGACTGATCACTGGTGTTGTTTGAGTTCTCAGTGAACTCCAAACAATACATCACACCAGGCTGGTTGTTCCACTCCTGACACGATTGTTGCAGCCTCTATCACCATGCAAATGGCCTTAAAATCTCTGATTCCCTCAGGTGCTCAGCCTTTGACAGGTCTCACAAAAAAAAATGCCTTGAATCTGAGGCTATTTTTTCATTACTGATTCCAGAAGTTCATTATAAAACACACTGCATATTCTGTTGTTGGTTTTTTTTAAAGGACCTATGATATTGATGATCCTGATTTTACCCCTTCTATTGGCACAAGGACAGCAAGAAAACTAAGTCATCCAATGCATTTCTGGTTTTCATCCCAGTCATGTTTCTGAGTACTTTCACCACATTCGCCACTTCAGCTGATCAATCTTAGCCTCCAGAAGTGACTGCTCTCTCTAAAAAATGAATGGGTGAAAATGAGGCACAGCTAATAAGCATTTTGTCAGAGGTATTTGCCCACAGACATTTTCCCTTGATACCAGGCACTTCAATGAATCAAAAGAAATACACCTTTCAGAGCGAAAATAGCGATTCACTCAGCATGTTTATTGTAATGGGTGAATAAGAAGATGTCTTTTAGAGAAGATGGGTGAATTGGCTTTGCTAAATCTATTTTACTGTAAACCTTCATGTTTCTTAAATGTGTATTTTATTATTTTGCCATTCCTATGACTGTAAGGCTAATGTTTGATTTATGGCCAAAAAAAAATGCCCATATTAGTTGTAAGGCAAATCATGGATTTGTTGCAGGAAGAAGAGATAAGGAGTCATTTCAAAGCAAAGAAAGTGTGTTTATTAAAAAATGTGATAGTTGTGGTGTTATTCACACACCTATTTGAGTGATCGTCAAGACAATTTTTATTAACTGCTGTGCTCCCTCAGAAATGCTCTTTTTCAAATATAAGGGATATTTCTATATTCAAACATAAAAATACTTAGAATCTATTATAAACATATTCTTTCTGACTATAGTCACTTCATGAAGGACAATTTTATGCCAAACTTAATGGAAAAGTTTGATTTACTAGTCGTAGTTAGTCCAGAAGAAGCTAAAGTATAAAATGTATTTGCACACACATTCATGCAGATTTATGAGGAACAGATCTATTAGTATTATAATTTGTGCAAAGACAACTGTCAAGCAGAAGAAAGACAAAAATATAGCAAAATAATTGTTCTCTGCCAATTATTTCTTCTGCTAATTTTAGTATGAGAAAATAGGTTGAACTTTTTAAGGAACACCTGAGATTGAACACTGGGGGGAAAAAAGAACAAAAAAACCAGATGAAAAACTAATGTTCTGGGGGGAAATTATGCCCTGGGTGTTTGAAAAAGAAGACCCCTAGATTCACATATAGAAGACTCCATGTTTTTAATCACCTGAACTCTATGATTGGCATACAATTAACACACCCTTCCAAAAAGCTTGTGGTGCTGCAGCAGAATCACAGAATACTCTGAGATGGAAGGGACCAACAAGGATCATTCAGTTCAACTCAAGTGAATAGCCTATGTGGGGATCCAGGATGGATTTGTCTGTATACTTCTTTCAGAGCCAGCTCCATCATACATCCCAGCTCTCTATATGCCAGAGGATCTTTTGCCACTGACCATGGCTTCCCTGGAAACTCTTTATCAACAGGAGCCACAGCAGAGATCTTGTTCCAACCAGGAGCCTGGTCCAGCACAGGCTTCCCACAGGGTCACAGCCTTCTTTCAGGCATTCACATGGTCTGGCATGGGGTTCCTCCAAGGGCTGCAGGTGGATTTCTCCTGCCTGTGGACCCCTGTGGGCTGCAGGGGCATTAACGGCCTCACCATGACCTGCACCACGAGCTGCAGGGGAATCTCTGCTCCAACAGTTGAAGCACCTCCTTCTCCTCCTTCTTCACTGACTTTGATTATCTACAGAGCTGTTCCTCTCAAATATTCTCACTCCTCTATTCTGTGGCCACAATTACTTCTTCACAGTAACTTTTTTCCCTTCTTAAATGTGTTATCCCAGAGGCATTACTACCATCACTGATTGGCTCGGCCTTGGCAAGCAGTGGATCCACTCTGGAGCAGGCTGTTCCTGAAGGTCTGCATCCCACACAAAGGGACCCACACTGGAGAAATCAGTGAAGAAGTGCAGCCCATGGGAGGAACTTACATTTGAGAAGTTTGAGGAGTACTCTTTCCTGTGGGATAGACTCCATGTTGGAGCAGTGGAAAGACTATTCTTCCTGAGGAGGAAGCAGTGGCACAAACAACATGTAATGAACTGACTGAAACTCCCATTCCCCATCAAACTGTGCCACTGGGAGCGGAGAAGGTAGAGAATAGGGAATAAAGTTAAGCCCAGGAAGGAAGGAGGGGTGAAGGGAAGTGTTTATTAGGATTAGGGTTACTTCTCATTATCCTACTCTGATTTTGATTGGTAATAAATTCAACTAATTTCCTTAATTCAAGTCTGTTTTGTCTGTGACAATAATTGGTGACTGATCTCTTCCTGTCCTTGCTTCAACTCATGAGCCCTTTTGTTGTATTTTCTCTCCCCTGTCCAGCTGAGGAGGGGAGTGATAGAGAGATTTTGGTAAGCACCCAGCCTCCAGCCAGGGTCAAACCACCACAGGACCACAAAGATAATCAGAGGTCTAGAGCACCTGTACTGTGAAGACAGACTAAGAGAGCTGGCATTGCTCAGCCTAGAAAAGAACAGATTCAGGGAAGACCTTATAGCAATTTTTCAGTACCTAAAAGGGGTTACAAAGAGAGCTCTAGAGGAGCCTTCTACAAGGGTATGTAGTGATAGGGCAAGAGGGAACGGTTTTAAACTAAAAGATGAGAGATTTAGATTGGATATTAGGAAGAAGTTCTTTACTCAGAGAGTGGGGAGGCACTGATATGTGTTACCTAGAGGAGCTGGATGTGGATGATCCATCCCTGGCAGTGCTCAAAGCCAGAGTGATGGCCATGTTAGGGGTTTATATGTTAGAGCTTTAACAAGTGGTTTTAGTGGAGGGTGATGCTGCTCATGGCTGGGGTTTAGAAGTAGATGATCTTTAAGGTCCCTTCCAATCCAAAACATTCTATGATTCTGATATTTGGAGCTATCCCAATTTCCTCTCTTGTCTTCCGCATGGCACTGCTCCAGCAGAATTCCTCTGTCAGGATTGTGCTTTGTAGAATCTGACACATTAGGAGCAAAAGTATAATGAAAATAGCAGAAGTCTTGAAATTTACAGACTTGCCTTAGCGTTGATTTGCTGGCGTCTTTGCCACCCGATAAGACAAATCAGAGATGCAGTTTGTTTACAGTCATAAAAATGTTACCATTTATTTTCGCTATGTCTGTGTTTTGAAATTCACAGATGGAGACTTAATGTTTGAGTTCCTAGGGGTCCTAGGGATTCCCAGTTTACAGCAGATCTGTTCATGTCAAATCGTTATTAGCACCATGCTGTGGACCTTGCTGGGAACCGACTGACAGTTTATCAATACTGTGACACTAAGGAAAGATATTCTGCTGTTGTGCCTCTTTCCACCAGGAAAGCTCCAGGAGTCAACCTTTAAATTACCTGCTAGTTGCTTTCTCTTTCCATTGCCTACATCTTTTAGAGGCTATGACTTGCTCTACAGGGATCACCAACAGGTCCTTTTGCATCCAAGGATGAATATTTGTAGTGACTTCCAGAGTGCCTCTCCCACCACTCCACCTCACTCCAATATTTTTAATCAAAGAACCCATTCAAAACAAGGTGTCAAAACTGAAGAATATATCACAGCAAGTCACCACATACTGATGAAAAAAATGCCCTGGCAATATCCAGCTGACTGAATTCAAAAGGCCCAAACAGTTTCCCTTTGTGTGTTCTCTAATAAGGTTCTTGGACAGAAACTCATAACCTATCACATGATTTCCTATGGATTATCACCTTCTGTCATGTCTCTAGGCATTAGCAATCACAGCATATATCCCAGTTCACAGAAAACATCTTTGAATGTCATATTCAGACTTGCCCCAGGGCACTTTGTCACTGCACAAGAGCAACGTGCAAAGCACAAAAGTTTGGATAGGCTTTTGTTAGTCCTTTGACTGACTAGTCTGTTCTCTAAATGTTTTTCCAGAAAACATGTAAGCTCCCCTTTAGTTCCTTTCTATGGCTACTGATATTCTGATGGATATTCTTCAGGCCTTCTGAGCCAGGTATCCAACACTGGAACCTCTTCATCCTCTTTACTATAAAATACATAAAAAAAGGTCCAGTGCAGAATGCCTTGTGGCCACTGCATACAAGTAAAATGGATACAGGAATTTACATCATGATCACTCTATTTTGCAAAATAGCAGCTGGCTTTCAGAAAAAAACTCCACACTCCTTTGCTTCAGATGGCAAGTGATGTAAAAATGTTTCTGTGGGGATGTACCACTCATACCCTTTAGACTAACACTTATTTTGGCTATTCTGCTTTCACTTCACGCTGTTCTTTCCATTCAGTCATGTTGGTTAGAGTTGCTGACAGGTAGATTAATGTGTTTGTTCCCAAATTATCAGGAAGATTCTTCTGTGACCTTTTCTTGTAAAAAGGATGAAAGGTAAAAGCAGAATAGGGTATTTTGGAAAAAACAGATGTAAAGTTGTGATGTACAGTAGGTGTACATTCTGACAGTTTTCTCTTTAGTAAGAGGAAACTGCTTTGAACAAATTCCTTTCCAGGTTTCAACTGAACTTGAATTGCCATGGTGAATACCATCAGAACTGGCAGCAGACTGTGTACTAAGCTGACTGAACTGCCTGGGAGAAGAAGGGCAGATTTCATTTAGCTATTCCTGCTCTTCCCTTCCCAAGTATTCTCAAAGGGGAACAAGCAGATAATGATTCATATCGCCTAAGCAGGGAGGGATGTGGAGACACACCGTAGGACTCTAGTTATCATCATTCATACCTGACATATGTGGGCCAATGGTGGGCAAGGTACTGATAATGAAGACCTATAGGGTGAGTACCCCAAACTCCACCTCTTGCACTCAGTGCACTGTGTTTTACCCCATATGGCTCACTGACTGAGCAGAGGAAGAGCACTTATAAAACCACAGACACCCATAACCACCCCAGCTCATGCAGAGATGAAATCCAAAAAGCAGACATCAAAGGTTCTTCAGCTTTCCTAAAAAGAGGAAACATTATGGGGTATGGGGTAATCATTCTACTGTATTCTAAGCTCCTGAACTGCCAGGAACAACACACGATAAACTCTGACACTTCTAATAAACCAGAGCATTAATAATAGGCAGGGACCAAGAAAGCTGTCTTCAGAATAAAATGCTGAAATGCTCCCAGTAGATGCATGATGAAGACCTTCCTGAAATACATATGACATAGACATACACTCCTGCTCAGCAAACAATATGAAGGGAATAAATTAAAGATGCACTTCATATTGTCTGCTGCCTTCCTAATAAGCTAAATCACTTTAAAGGTCTTTATTTGCAAGTCCCATGATTGACCTGATAGCTTTATCCTGTCCTTTTCCCTTCTACCAGAAGCTACGTGAAGCTTGAAAGTTCAGCTTTGGCAGGGAGATGCCATTTCAGGCTTAGTGGCTGCTGAAGGGCCTCTTCTGAACAATGAAAATCTGTGCTAGGAAACTATGTCACTTATTGTTGGGTGGATGTTGAACTGCTCATTGAATAGAAAGTCTTCAGACTTCCAGATTTATTTCTGAAATTAGAAGAAAAAGAAAAGAGTTGTCCTGGTTATGGCTGGGATACAGGTGGGTTTTTTCCACCAAAAGGGTGCATCTCTAAATGGTGAATTTTTCACCTTCATGCTTTTTCTTTCCTACTGCCTTTCAAAACTCAGCATTTTTCCTTGACCTATAGATTCATAGTTGAAAACTGGGGGAAGGGTGAACTTTTCCCATGTGCATTTCAGAATGCTTATAGTCTTCTACTTAGCGCAAGGATGCTAAGAGTGACAACTTGTCATCTGTGCTCAAAGCAACAGTGCAAACAATAACCAACACGAATGCTGTATATCTGCAAAACACTGCAAAATAATCCATCATTATTACTTTTATTTCCTCAAGAGTAGTAAGAAATTACTTGCATTGTTATTGTTTTATCAAATGCAGGGGGTTTACTCCTAGATTTCACTGGCTTCTGTGTAATTTAAAGTAGACACAATTTAGCAATGGCATAAAATACAGAAGTCCTGAGTACAATGTATTTTTTGTGAAGAAAATATCTGTCTTCTGCTTTCAGATACTTTACCCACTTGTCCCTTGTGTAAACTGTATGAGGCAAAGAGAAGCACAAACAAATTATGAACTAGGACACATTTAGATGAATTACTGTTTGGAAACCTTCCTCCATCTTAGATTCAGATGCTTTAGAAGTGAGTGCAATAGTTGTAAGATTCCAAAGGGAAGTGAGAATGATGGAAGTTGAATTAATTTTAGCTTCATTATACAACCTTCAAACAGTTTCTGAAGAAAAACAAATCAATCAGCAAGCTGCATATGTAGGGGAATTATTATTCTTTTAAAAGTATAGGAAAGAGAATGAAGGAAAAATTGAAAGTAAAAGACATTCCAAATATATTTTAAAGGATGTATTTCAAAGTTGCCTTGGAAGATTTTTCAAAGATGAGTAGAGAGACAGAGACACTGCAAACAGAAATATAGACATTTATAATCATTCAAGGAAACAGATGCTGAGTAAGTATTTGCTATTGGTTTTTGGAGATTTCTGATATTTCAACTGAGATGAGGGAAAATAGAAAAGATAATTTACAGAATGTTTCCTCTTTTTTCCCTAATGTCCAAATTGTGACATTTCAGACAACAGTATCAGTATCTGTTGCCCTGTTAGTAAAACAGCCTAAACAACAAAACTAGAAAAGGAAAATGATTCTACTTTGTGACTCAGTAGTAGACATTTCAAAGCATCAGTGTGCAAACCAAAATAAAATGCTTGTTTGCTATGTTTGTTTCCTCTAAATCTCTTAAATTCATGCTAATGACTACAATTTCATCCCTTCCACTCAGCAACTCACTCCAGCAGTGTTCAAACTCCAGCCATCAACTTTGCATCCTGTCAGGACAAATTTGTTTGTCACTTGCCCAGTAATTTTCATGTGGACTAGGGTTTAGCAGGAGTGAGAAACCTGTCAGTTCCCATGGAGTTGTTCTTTCTTTCCTCTGTCTACTGTTAATATCTTCTTTATTTCCTTAACCATTTTGTAGATACTTTATTCTCAATGTTCTTGTACTGGGAAAAATGACAGATTTCTGTTTCTAGCATGATACAAAACATTTCAGAAGTTCAGAAATGCTTCATCCTATAAGACCCCAGATGCTACTTTAGAGATCCTCATTAGGTTCCTAGGAGTTTGTGACAGTCCTGATATTGTTTCACAGAGGTCCACAGGTGTGGATTTACAGCAGGAGAGCTAAAAGGAACTCTCATACTTTGCATCCCATTGTGAAGGTGCAGAATCTGACCTGTCCACCCCTACTACAGAACAGTGAGATCCAGAACCTATGGACTTTTCCCACTCTCAAATGAGCACTGCTGTCGTGGTTTAGCCCAGCCATCAACCAAGCCTCACACAGCCACCCACTCACTCCCCCACCAGTGGGATGGGGCAGAAAATCAGAAGGGTAAAAGCTAGACAGGAGAGCAGGGCCCCATCATACATGATATTTGGGAAGACAAAATGCCACCACTCTAAATATCCCACCCCTTCCCCCCCTTCTTCCTTCTCCCCCCCAGATTTATATACTGAGCATGATGTCATATGGAATTTCCCTTTGGTCAGTTTGAATCACCTGTCCTGGTTGTGTCTCCTCCCTGTCTCCCAGGTACCCCCAACTCCCTTGCCAGGGAGGCAGAATGAAAAGCAGAAAAGGCCTTGGCTCTGTGAAAACCCTGCTGAGCAATAACAAAAACATCTCTGTATTAGCAACCCTGTGTTCTGGACAAATCCAAAACACAGCTCCATACCAGCCACTGCAAGGAAAATTAACTCTATTCCAGCCAAAACCAGCACAGCTGCTTACACTCCAAGCTGTATAGAAGCTGCATAGATACCATTAACATAGGCACAGAGAGATGAGCAAGAGCTACTGAAAAACTGTGCCTTTCAAACTGGGCTTAGTACCATGGTAATACAGCAACAAGGCTTGTGAGCATGTTGGCCAAGCAACATGTGCAGGCAAGGGACCATGCAAATATAATGTTGCCTAGAAGCATTACAGGCTCATAGTGTTTAGTGCTGTCTTATGGCCTGTTGCTAAAAGCTTGGAATTAGGTCACTGGCACTGAAAAATTATCAGCCAGTAACACCAGCCTCGAGGAAGTCAGATTGATGAGCCATTTCCTATGAAGCTCTGAGGCTGGTTTGAGAAGTATAAGATTTTCAAAAACTATAATGAACGTCTGGTTTCCAGCCTTTTCCTTAACTGCCAGGCTGTGTAATTAAGCATATTATGTGAATGTAAGTCTCATCCCAGGACTTTTTTGCTGTTACTTCTTAATGTCTCAGATCCAGGACACGGTAACACTGTGAGCTATAAGAAGTGACATATACTTTATTTTCTAGATTGAAAACACAGCTGATTTGTGAGGTTCTGCCATGTTCTATCCTTTATACCAGCACCAGGGGTTGATCAGTTCACTAGATTTCATTTGACTTCAGGTACAAAAGATGAGATTCCACTACCCAAACTGCTGACAGTTAGAACCTGTTTAGGGAGAGTCAGCTTTGAATGTGTGCCATCACTGCAAACTCAGGGGGTAGCTCAGGGAGACCAGCCTCCTGCATTAGCCTTCATTAAAGCACATTAGGCTCAGCAGGATGGGTTTGGGCTTCCATGTTTGCAAATGTGTTTAAAAAGAGGAGAGGCTCTTTCCAGCTCTCCCAGAATTACAGGCTTCATATGAAATCAATGCTGAAGTAATTCCCTAAGGCCCCCATCAAAACATATATATTGAACACATTCTTGTATCACTTCCCTAACATCCTGCATAACCTCACGTCCCACTGAAGTGAGTATTGCCAATAGATCTAGTTAACTAAAAGTTCACGAGAGTACTCTCTGAGAGCAGATATGTTTCTGCACATGCTGAAGAGTTCTCCTGGGTGGGACCTTCTAATTCAAAACGATGTCTTTAACTTGAGTGGAAGTGCAAGCAAGAACTTCAAGACTGTCTCACAGAGCCTGCTGCAAAGATTATATGGTTTTCCTACGGGAGCACAAGAATTTCCATTCAGCAGAAGCTGCCTTATAACAAACTTGTGTGTCCTTTCAACATAAAGACAATTCTGCACTAAAAAGTTTTGTCTGAAGTCAAAGTCTATGGAGTATAGACAATAGACAATGATTTTAAGTCACTCCTTGGAAAAAAATTTTCATCTAATGTTTGACTTGGTGATTTTGACACTATCTAAACCAAACATTTACTGGAGTTCAGTTACAGATGAATTCTCTACCTATTCCACAAGTAGGAAATACTGTATAACTGATATTGTTCAACAGAAACCCATAAAATCTACATTTAAATAAGCAATCTTTTTTTCAGTATGCCTTCAGGTCTTACTTTGTTTTGCTGTGCTCTCTGAACTCACTGTATTCAATATTTCTGTAAAATGTATTCACACAACAGCTTGTCCATCAAATTGATTTACAATACAGAAGAGTGTAAATAACCAAGGGATAATATTTTATACTTTAAAAATACCCTGCCAAGGACTCAGTTCAAAGTCTCACTATTGGCAAAGGGAGTATTTATACTTTAAACACTGAACATTTAATTGATCTGTTAGTTTATTGGTCTGGAGAGAGACCTATGGCCAGGGTGAAAAAGCACAGATCTAGCCCTGCAAGTTACTTTAAGACATCCTCACACATAAAATTTACACAAACTTTTCCTGTAGGAATGACCTGTTGATAAAAATGTACCAAGCCAATATTCATTTTATGGCTGTTTACAGACAACGCTGAAGAAAGGAACTTTTCACTTTTGCCTTGCAGACTCTGTTATTAAGACAGCTTAGATTTATGAGCTTGCAATTCATCATCCTAAAAACTGATTTCCTCTGCTGCCTGACAACAACATTGACAAGGCATCTCTGGACCAACCTGTAAGACAGGTATACCCCAGGGTACTGAACTTTGGCTTGATCTCAAGGTTAATGGGCCCAAGTTCTGGCACCATTTTGGGCAAGAGTTTGTCCTACTCACAGGCTTAGGCTTCATGCAAGGAAGGATTGCAGTTTCAGGTAAGCAATTGTCATCAAACACTAGCCTCAGGCTTTGACAACTTGAAAACCAGCTGTCTGTCACTATTACCTCTGAACTATTACTTTCTGTCCTTATGGTTATGTATCTGGGGTATCCCTACATATCGCCAAAGGAAGTGAAAATTGTTCTACATTTTCAAAAGGGGAAAGGTGATGAAGGTCAGCACAGGATGTAAGAGTATACAGACAAAGAATATATTTCTTCAGCTTGTAATAGACAATGCCAACTTGCTGATGGGACTTTTTATTCTGTTTCTGATTATCTTTAACTGAGGATATCCTCAAGGAGTACTTTCTGTGATAAAAAGTTGCTTCCTTCTATACAGCCCAATTCTAGTCACTTAATTTAAAAACCAAGCAAGAGAACTGTCCCAGTTAAAATATAGGATTTGCATAGTCAAAACAATTTCTATGCAATTTCTCTCTTAGAGGTGGTGCCAGTTTTGAGACAGGCAGTGCACACTAATGTCTTTGTGCATCCAAACAGGAGGTGTGTTGTGGCATTATGCACCATGGTCTTTGCCTGCAGGCAGCTTCACTTCAGTCCACGTGTGAGAGGAAAGGAGTTAACACATCTTTGAAAATCTTCTCAAGCGAGAATCCTCATGAGGTAATGCTAATCAATAAAATCATTCAAAAACAAGGCTATGAGTTGCTCTGTAAGTTTATTTACTCAACACCTTCCTCTGATCCTGTATAGATATAAGTAATCACCAGGAAAACCTCTCTAACAGGGTACTGGCCTGAACCATCTGTAGTGCTGTCCAAAGACAATAATCCAGCAAATTCCCAAAGCAATCTCTTTCAGTTCACATCTGAACCTCTTTTTTGCTAGGTAAGGTGGTTAAATCCTACCCTACCACCAGTTATAGAGAATAATGATCACCATTCCAGCGGTATCAATAAGTTTAAACACTAAAGAGATTGTCATTTCAGCTCATAGATCTTCTTTTCTAGGAAAAGGACAATTACTTCAGGCTTTTCTTATACAATCCAAAGTTTTTATCACGATCAGTTCTATTTTCTGTATGTCTCCTACATGTTCTCATTCTGCTTTACAGATTGGTACCAGTAATCCAACTGAGGTCTCACCAGCACAGTGAAAAGACATACACTTATTTCCATGTGCTTTGCACATCACACTTTTGATAATGTATTCCCAGAAAGGATCCAGCTTGTGCTACACTCCAGCTTGTACTACACTCCAACTCTCAAATGCTTTTTCACAGTACAGCTGTACTGGCAGATATTTCCCATTTGATAGATGTCTTTTACTTTTTTTTTTCTTAACCACCATTCTTTGCTCCTTCCTTGGTTGAACTCTATCTTGTTGATTTTGGATCACTTCTCAAAAATATCTAGATTATTTTAAATTAAAACCTGGTCCATCAAAGTACTTTCAATTCTTATCAATTTTGTTTAATTTGAAAAGATTATAAGGATTTACCAGATTCCATTCTCCAAGTCATTAACATCTATACTGAAAAAACAGATAGACCTCTGCAAAATTCAGCTTAAAATGCACTGTTAATTTAAGATGAAATAATTCTTAACAGTTTTAGAGCAATTTTAATGCAATTATTTGCCCAAGTCATCATTATTTCATCTGCATATTGCTTATGCAAGACAGTGCCGAAAGTCACACTCAGGTCAAGATATATCATACTTTTTAATTTTCATAGATGGTTTAACATGACTTGTTCTTAACGAATTCATATTATATGGCGCATATCACCAAATTATTCTCAATATAGGCCTTTAATCTGCTTTATTTATGTATGGTGCTTAGGGGCATGGCTTAGTGGTGGACTTGGCAGCACCTGGTTAATGGAGGAAAAGACCTCTAGGAGTCCTTTCCAACTGAAATGATTCTATGATTCACTAAATCCTCCTTTTTCTCCTTCTTGGTGACCTGTGCAATGTCCTTCTTCTGCCCTCTGGACTGCTGTTTGCCAGGATCTCTGGCATGTGCTTGCAATTGGATCAGACACTGTTGCAGTCCCTCCCCAAGTACCTGCAGGAAGGCTCCTTTGGGACTGACCAGCCAAAATGCCTCCAATTTACTAGAGTATAAATATTCTTTACCAAGATCTTTTTCTGATTAAACCTAAGGTTTATATCCTTGTGTAATAACTCATTATATTAAGTATCCACTCACAGGTAACCTTTTGGAAAAAACTGAAGCATAGAAAAGGAACTGAGACCATTAGCCTGCTTTATGTCACCTGCTATGCTTGTCTCTTTTCTCCTGCATTCACACAGCCTTTTCTTGATGCCTTTCACAAACCTCACCAGCTGGAATACATTTTGTGCAACAACCTTTCTGTTCTCCCCTCTGTGTACTTTACCCAAGGCCAGCAACTAAGTAGGGAACAGCAATCATTATTTGGGCAAGGAAAAGGACATATTTGAGAACTTCATCCTAGACAGGCGTTTGTGTACACACCTGCTTTCCTTCAATACCTATTGTTTTCCAGTAACTTTGCCTGGTTTCCACAGCCGTAAAATGGGATGATGGTTTCAGCAGTACAGCCTGCTGCTGCTGACCCTGTGGTAGGTAGCTGTCAAAGCACAGTTAAAGCAGAAAAAACTGCCCAAAATGCATCTTGCCATGTAAATTTATGTGAGTACAAATGAAGGTGCATAGGCTCATTTTTTGAAAAATTAACAGAATTGTAACTAACATAAATTATAACAATTGAGTAATTCCTTTGGCTAGCCAGAATACTCATCTAAAATAGCAAAGAAAAAACATTACTGGTATAGGTTCTGTTAATAGAATTAGCATTTTTCAGGCGTTCATCCTGTCAATCCTAAAAAATTGTAAAATCTTATCTTCTTTAAATCATACATTATGCAGTGGTTATATAATATTTAAGCACCTAAAGTTTTGCTGATCAACAAGTCTTGGGGACTAGTACCAGTCAAACATTTTTCTACAGAATACTTTTTGCACTGAAAAAAAATGCTTTGACAAAACAGAACCTTTCTGTAGGCACATATCGCTTGCAGTGAAATTTCATTCTGTGAAAAAAAGAGAAAAAGAAAGAAAAACATAGAATCACAAAATGTTAAGAGGTTGGAATGGACCTTAAGGATTATCTAGTTCCAATTCCTCCTGCCATGGGCAGGAACACCTCCCACTAGACCAGGCCTTATCCAGTCTGGTTTTGAACACCTCCAGTGATAGGGTACCCACAGTCTGCCTGGGCAACCTGTTCCACCCACATGGTAGAAAATTTCTTCCTAATATCTAACCTGAATTTCCCCTCTTTCAGTTTGTATCCATTACTCCTTGTCCTGTCACTACAGCTCCTGATGAAGGGTGCCTGTCCAGCTTCCCTAGAGGCCCCCTGCAGATACTGGAGGGTTGCTAAATCAGTCCTCTCAGGACATTCTGCCAATCTAGGTCTTCAATCCTTTTCAAACCACCAGGTCTGACTTTTCAGCTTGAAATTGTATTTGGTTTTGCAATATCATGGTATTAAAAGCAAAAGTTAATCAAAGCATTTTAGTGTTACCACTAAACTGAAACACTCAAACAGATTTCCAAATATTTCTTAGTTATTTTTGTGGGAAGTGTCAAAAACTGACAGTTTTAGTTAAAAAAATTAGCATTTTGCAAACTCCTGTAAAAAGGACAATCTGGTCCTTTTTTACTCTTTAGTGGGAATGCTCTAAGTACCATTTCAGTAAAAATACATTATACAGATATTTATGAACTCCAAAGTTTCAATGTCCTCAGCTGAACAGTATCTTCTCATTTCTGACACACCTATTGTGTCATGCTCTATTTGCAATTTTGTTAGTGACAACAAAAACTGGCTTTGGGAGTTGGCCCAAAGGATCTTTGTTTTCAGTTGGGAATCTTGAGAAACAAACTCAGTTTTCCTTGATTTGCATTGAGTCAGGTTCAATCAGCACACATCTAGGATAATTAATTACTAAAGATACTTTTTTAATTCTTACATTAAAAAAAATTTATTTTATTTTATGTGATTATTAATATTATCATAGTTATCCTTTGTCCTTTGAACTAGATTCCATCTTCAAACATCTTTTGCTTCCTCCAAAGAGGACAGGATTTTCAGCCACCAATGAAGAGAAGAGCTCTGCCAAAAATTACACAGGGATGGATTTACACTGGGTTTGCAACAGAGTGGAATACCTTACGTTTGCATGACACCAAGTTCAGATTTGTAGACAAAGGAAAAACATTAATTTATTGTGATAACAGTTAAATCCTTAATTTTGCATTAGCAAATGGAATTACAAGTGTAAATCCCTAAAATAGAAAATGGTTCTCTAGGTTTCATTTAAAAACCATGTATTTTGTTTATCATTTCAGCTTGTTATGTAGTTTACAAAATTAATAATGCAGGGCCTATTCTGCACTCCACCTCATAGCCAAGTTCCTTTAGACTTTTGCTAGCACAACATTTCTCCTGCATGACTTTTACTATCAAGATTCTTTTTCCTTCTATTAATTGTATGCTTAAGAAATTGTGGTACATACAACTTGTTATATCCAAAACATTTCTCTCCCATTGGTTCTACTATAGTCTATACATGCCTTCCTAATTAAGTTGGGATGGATCTGGCACTAATAATGTTTTTATCAAGTAATTTTAGGAGATCCATTATTACATTTTTCTAAGTCCATATTCTTAATATGAGGTGTTCCAGCAGCAGCTATTCTGACTCGGAGCTGAACAAGCTGTATATGAAGATATCAACACACACATATTCTTGTTCCCTCACGCTTGCATGTGCAGCTGGACCCTTAGGCACTCAAATGAGAACTTGCATCTGCAATTACCTGTCTTCCACATGAAGTAGGAAGGCATGCATAACTCATGAGGCTTGAACAGCAGCACAAAATACTTGTGGTAGTTCATTTGCCCATTGTTTGTTTGAGAAATTATTTTCATATTTTTCACCGACTTAATTTATTTACCAGTGCTTTGGAGTTTAAGCTAAATTTTCCTGAAGTATGTTATTAAATGTTTCCGACACAGACCTTATTCTTGTTTCTTTAAATAATTCTATTTGAAAGAAAGTACACTAAATTTCATTTTTACAGAGAAGCTGAAAAATATATATAAAAAAAAACAACCAAAACCCAGAAAATAAAAAGCTGACTAACAGCTATTTTTAAAGGGCAAAGACTAAAGTACAACTTTTATTTCCTGTTTCAAGTGGGTGGAATTAATTTTTCACCTGAAATGTTTCTCATTCACTAGCAAAATATATTTAATGCTACTATAATTACAAATTAATTCATTTCCAGGCTGCTACTATTGACACTCATTTATGCAACCTGCATAGGAAAACTAATAAATGCAGTTTTAAATAAGATGTTACAGTTTAAGTCTGAATAAAAAATCAGGCAGGTAACAAACATACTGAACTGCTAAAGATAAAATATGCAATTACTGCAAATAATATTTTATCAAGAAAATATTTCACAGTATTTATTTGAGGTCCTAATGACTGCTTAAACAACCCTTACCAAGCACTGTTTTTTTTCATTTCTACTCCAATGTCATTATGGTGCTGGCTGCCAGACGTTAGTGAATCATCAGGACTGGGTTCAGAAGTTCAGACTTCCCCAGTCCAGTGGCTTACCTGAGCTGTTTGTAGTACTCATGCTCTCAACAGCAGGGGCTCTACCAAGGCAAAGAGTAAAATGGAAGCATCACTGCTCAGATTAGATGACCTTGGTCTTCCTGTATGATCTTTAAAGATCCTTTCCAATCCAAACCATTCTATGATTCTTGAAGAAAGCAGTCAGCACACAAGGCTTCCAGCACAAAGGCAAAAACTTTCAAAGCTGACTTTGCTGACACAAACTGCTGCAATTGAGTGATGAGTCTTTTTCGTCTTCCCTTGTTTTGATAACAAGCTTGTTTTACAATCTTGCAAACATTATCCATTCTTTTATTTAACTGATCTGGAGATGCTTCAAACATTGTAAATTCCAGAAACCTTGAACTACAGGAAAGTGTGAAGAACCATTCATTTTGTCACACTGTCTCTCTCTTGACTTCAATCACTACTGATTAAAATCAAAGGCATTGAAGCCCTTCAGTGTTTATTTGCTTGTGTGACTGCCTCTATTTGACAGTAACATGTTAATCTCCTTCCACCACCTCTCTCCCAAAACAGAGCAGAATTACAAGTCCCTATAAGATAAATAAGCCTTTCTTCCCTCTGTCTCTGCAAGTGTTGTCCTTGTCAAATCAATTATCAATTCTGTTCTTCTCTTGAGTTTCTCAAGCCTTTTAAAAGATTCTTGGCAGAATAGGCAGTTGCAGACATTTTCTTACATTATAAAACAGGGAAACTTTGCTAGAAAATGGTAGTGAATTCCCCTAATAGCTTATTGTATGGCACTGTAGCATCCCAGTGGAAGATGGGGTAGTTTTTAGGGGGTTAAAAGATAGCTGCTTAGGAACATGCCAAAATCTACACTGACAAATATATCTAAAAAATATCTTAAGAACTGGCAATGAAAATATACCCTCATAAGTATAGTTCTCACTTTACAACCCACTTTACCATTCATTTAAATTTACACCACTGTGAATGTGCAAGGAGGTGAGACATCACACATGCATTTCAAGCACACACCCCTGGGCCTCTGGCTGCTGATAGATGAGAGTCTTCTATAGATTTTTTTGGCGTTTTTCTTGGGTGCTCGAGGGCATCTAAGGAAGCATGACATACCCACATCTGGGCACTCATCCAAGGCACTTGTCTCATATGTAGATATTCTACAACGTGCAGCACCAGATCACAGGATTTAGTTATTTGGTTATTTAGGCATAAAATATATATTTACGACTGCTGATTTCAACGTACCAGTGCCTTTCTAAAGGATGGTTGATTTCAACATGTCTTGAAATGCCTGGCTGAACTGAGGCTCGTGAGAACCTCTTTATCAGAAAGTATCAACAATAAGTTTATTGAAATGTTTAAAGGATAACTGGCTATTAAAAACCCAATAGGCAAGTCAGGAATGCAGTGATAAGTTAACAATTCACTCTTCCATGTCTATGCACAACTTCTTTCCATTCCTGCAGGGATGCCTAGAGCCTCAACACAGGGAAAGCCTGATGCTCACAAAAGTCACTTACAGACTAGAACTAAATAACCAGCTAATTCCTCAGGCAGTGGCCTGGCAGCAGCTGCCTGCCCAGCATTCCCAAACTTCCAAGCTCTTGCCCAGGGACACGGGCAGACGTGGCAGCCTGTCCCCACCTACAGTGCTGTGACTGTCTGAGTGGGCTGCATCAAGATAAGACTGAGCTGTTCTCTAGCATCTTATCCTGGGATAACAGAGGACATTTACCCTCATTGGATTTGTCTGTGTGACACCAGGCTCTGAAAAATGCCATCATTAGGTACATTTTCTACTCAAAAAAAAGTCTGTTCAGTTCCATTTATGCTCTTGTTATTCCTTTGAAGGTCATGTCCATTTGCTAAATACCATAACACTATTTTGAAATGCTGAGTGTTTTAAATCTTTGGCTTTGGGGATACATGCTAATTTAGCACATCAAAGCACGTGTTTTCAGCAACTACAAAGGTGTAGAATTACTTTTACAAATGCTGCTCAGCTGTCTGTGTGCTGGCCCTGTCCCTTATTGCTTTGTTTTATTGCCATGCTGCTGACAGTGACACCCCTTCAAATATTGGCTGTTCCATCATCAGTCAATTCAGTTGTATAGCAAAAATTAATCCTGTTCTGAGAAGACATCATTCAGCCAGCCAGTATGGTCTGGGGTTTTTTTTCTTATAGATAATCAAGGATATGATGTGATGTGTTACATCTATCTCACGTCCTAATAAGCTGACAGTAGGAAAGTCTTCTTGTTCTGTGATTTTTGTGTAGTGCATCTATGCTACAAATGCACTGCAGAGATGCAATAATTTATATAACTTCAGGGCTTTAAACTACAATAGATTCTTTTAAGGGAAGCAATGCTGGAAGTAGGCTTTGTTTCACCCACCTGGAGTTTCACAGAAAAGCACTTGGTCAGAAACCCACAGATATTCAGAAGAAATTGGTGACTACCAGTATGTGACATATCAGCTTCTTGAGACCAAATATTAGGAAACATTTCAGGGCACACTGGGAAAGCAAGAAAACCCTGCTCATGGGCCAAGTGTTTATGAGAACAGTTTCTGGGGAATGCTTGAGTGGTCTTGCAGAAGAGTAACAGTGTAAGGGCTGAATGTCAACACCACTTCAGCACATACTGGGAGAAGCCAAGACAAGGGAATCTTGAGGTATTATCAAGTGGGAGACATCAGACTGTTATTTAAGCAGACACCGAGTAAAGTGGTGTAGACAGAGAAAAAGTAGATTACCTGCAGACATGAAGAGCAAAGCTTATGGTTCACCAAAGCCAACATACACACTGTGTGATCATTTTCTAGTCCAAATGTGAACTTGGTTTAATGGTCTGAACCAACACCTCAGGGCTAGAAAGGCCTTGCTGAGATAGCCAACAAAAAGACACAGGGGAAAAAATCTTGTTTGTTCTATTGGTTCCTTAACCTTATCAAATCCACCATCACCATAAAAAGTCATAACCTACATTTTAGAGTACATAATCTGCAAATCAGGGCCTCTGACTTTGGTACTGTGTAACCTGGACAGCTTGTACAGCTTGATCAGATAGTCTGACACTTAAACCACAAGAGACTTTGTACAGCTTCCCATAGCCACAACTTCACTTTGCGCAGGGCTGGCTGAACAGCACAGTATCTGTCCCTGTACATGCAAAGGCACATAAGTTTTCAAGTCCTGAGAAGGAAAACCAAGTGTTTAAATGGTCTCCTACATCTTACACTGTGTTAAAAACCGCCTGGGGTTTACGTACCTGCAGGCATTATTTATACCACTAGGACATATTACTTACTCATTCTGAAAAATGTGAAATAAATAACATATTTCACCAAAAGAGGTTTTTGCTACTTTTGGAGTGAAACTGTATGGAAGATTCAAAAATTAAAAAATGTAGTGTGCCCTTAGCTAGAATAGAAGTGCAAAACTGGATAAGGAAAAAAATATCTTGCAGATAAAGACCTGTGAAACTCTTTAGAGAATGTTAAATTAAATTCCCTATGATCTAATATATAAATTCTGAAGGTTTAACTATACTAAAAGAGTTGGTCTCTTCCTTTTGTTAGTTATACTGTGGCACTTGTAAAATTCTCAAGCATTGTGAAAGCTGATTTGAGATAATTATTTCATTAATTAATGATACAAATGCTCTGTGGTGAGATAATGAAAGTAACTTGAAATATGTAATTTTTCCTTCATTGTTAATGAAATCTTTTCACTAGATCTTGGCCAATATAAGGAATCACAGACTCCAATTAAGCAAGGTATCTGGATGAGTATGCTAACCTGGAGACCTAAATAGCACTATTAGCTGCAAAGAAGCAAGCTGATTAAAGGAAGTTATTAATTGCCCTAAAGTTAGACATATGATTATGTACCTTACTGGATAAGGGCCACATCAGATCACTTGTGCCTCAGGGTAATACCATAACTAACAGACTTATGCATGGGCTAGCTCCAGACTAACCTAATCCATCATATTTTTGAAGCTCACAAATCTGAAACCACCACCTCTATTACAGCACATGAAAATAAGCTGTCCCTCCAAGATTCAGGGAGCCCCAAGAAACTGCAGATTCAGATTCTGCATTTCTTGTGCCATCTAATACATTATTTGAATTTCTAAAACTGTACTGCCAAGAAGCATATGACAGTGGTGGCCAATGCTTGTAGGTATAGTTGATAGGCATGGGATCACACTATGGTGGAGAGTGTGGCCTCAGGAGTGTAAGCAAAGGGAAGAAGTCTTGTACAAATACACACCTTCCCTCCAGGCTTAGCTCGGTTTAGAGGCAGCATCCATTCTATGGTTTGAAACACTTCTTATCTATATGGGGACAAAAATTATCAAATTCTGCCTCTGAAAATCCTTCTATAAAGATCTAGATCTAGGCCAGTATGGAAAAAACCAAGCAAACAACAACAACAACACAAAAACAAAAACAAGAAAGAAACCCAACCCTCAGATCCATTGGCATCAGTGGAAACAAGCCAATTTGTTGCCCTTCATAGTCTGACCTCTGCTCTCCAAGAACAGAGTGAAGCAGGACTAGTCAAGCAAATGACACACGTGCTTTTCCAAAAGCAGCTTCTCCTGTTTGACTCCTTTGTGAGAATGATGCCTTCATCCTTAATAAATTGCTTTGTTTTTATGGAAATGCATTTATTTGTACAACAGACATACATGTAAAAGCTGTAACTGCATTTAATTGTCTTTTGAAAAAGGGTCATTTAGTTCTCTTTTCTGTTATAGTTAACAGCATAGGTCTTCAAATGTCACTTTCCTAACAGGAAACTTCAGAAACTGTTTTGCAGTGCTAATTAGCCCTAGAAAGGGCTTACCCTTGGTCCAGTACAATGACATAGCATACAGGGCAACTCTTCTGTCAGTATAGAAATTCAGATTGGATCTTGAAACACTACAGCATTTGCAGATTATTGCGAAGTCATTTGCATGGTTCACTGAGGCTTCAGGAAATGAGACAAAGCTATTTGTTGTCAAGTAGCTATAATGTCTATTGGGATCAAAACTAGCATTGATGGGAGAAGAGCAATGATACAGAACAGCTGAAAATCAAAACCAAACTCTGACATTTAACCCTAGCAGTTCAAAGAGAAGGGAACATCTTCAGTGTCCAAAAATAACAGCCTTCCAATCACTCGTGTTTTTAAAGGAAGGAAGAAGTAACCATCTGTTGGTAATGCTAGAGATAATCCTAGCTGTGACATGTTTCAAAAAACAAACAAACCAAATGCAATTCCTCTGTCATAACTGAGTGGTAAACACCCCTTTCAACAACAGTGTGTTAAATAGACTCTCATAAAAATAAAATAATTGTTTAGTAGCATGAGCAATGCACAGACAATAACATGACATCACATTTCTGAAATGATTACCAGTAAAGCTACAGCATGACAAGAAACATGGTCCTCAGACCTGCCTCCTCAGCACATATTTTAATCTACACAATGCACAAGCAGGTAGTCCCTGGGATGTTGGATCTGGAGTTTTTAAACAGTCCTTCTTGTTCATTTTATTTTTGATCCTTTCAAGACATGAGGCAAACACAATTATGATTTAGAGCAAGGAGGAATACTCAGAAAGAGGGGAGAAAGAGGGAGGCAACAGAAGGTTACAATGGGAAAAGAGTAATGAAAACTGTAGCGAAAGAAAGCAAAGGGCAGAAATCCGAGTGGTATTTGAGAGAAAATATTGTGAGTGGGAAAAAGTTATAAGTAATCATAAGGAGGGAGATTTTCAAATGTACATTGGCATCTTGCATTGGCTGCTATATCAGTGAATCAGGGAGAGGAGAGGAAGCAGATCCACTGACTGACAGACCATCCCTACACTCTAGGTGGACATGGGACCAGCTTATTGCTCCCAGTGAGTTTGCTAATGCTACTGCTGGCAGTGCTAATGAAAGGCTTGGCTGACAGTAGGAAAAGGAGTGATGCTTTAAGCCTCCAGGACAGAGGAAGGTGGTAATTACTACAGCTAATGAGTCCTGGCTCTGATTTCAATGGCATGTCATTATGCTGGCATACACCCCAAAAATGAGATACAAACAGGGGAGAAAAACATGAAGCGAGAAGAGCATGAAGCAAGAAAAACAGATGCAGGAAAATGGTTGCCATATACAAAAACTACAAAATGTAAGACTATGTTACCACTTCCATAATTAACAGCAACACGTCATAAACTAAGATAAATCCAGTAATCTAAAGAGGTAGCTTTTTAAGTGTGTCATGTAAGCAGGAGCAGTTAAGAGAAGTGAACAGTAAAGACAGTTTCCTAATGGAACTAACTGTGTAATTCACTTGAAGAGCTAATCACTTCACATGAGATTATCTTCTTTGCTGGATCTAAAGCATCAATTTGTCTGGAATTAATTTTTCAAAGGGAAATACAGCTTATTCCTGCAAAATGAGAGGGAAAAGGGATAATTTGGTTAATCAGCTAATTTGCCAAGCAAAAAAAGGTCTTTATACAGATATGAAAACCCAAGCAAGTAGAGGTACAGAACAGATGAGGTACATGCAAGTTTATTCGCTTAGTGTTTTGCCCAGGAATTGTTGCAACATGCTATATTTTATTTTTCTTTAGGATTTGTTGGGGGTTTTTTTAACATTTGCTAACAAACTTGAGTACCTGTTCTTTGGTTTATGCAAACTGCAGGGGGGAAATACATATTAAGTAAAACAATGTTTTTTTCAGCTGTACAATAAATAATCAGCTGAGTTTACTGATAGCCTGTTCTGAAGAGACTGCCTTAGTCCTGTACCGATCATTGCTACTTCTTTCAGCAGCAAGAGAATGGTGGAAATCCACAGGGCTAAAACTCATGAAAAGCAAATAGACATGTTCAATTCAGTTTTTACACTCCAACCTTTTATTTTGCTGTTTAGCAGCTGCTCTTGGAGTTACTTGGAACATTCATTAGAGGACAGAATCTTGTACCAGGAGTAGTGCCTTTCAAAGGGCTGGTACAAAGGGTCCAGTGACGTGGGATCTCCACCTTTTACTTTTTTAAATGCAGGGAAGGCTGTTCACATGGTACTTCCTGATACCCTTGGGATGTTTGTCAAAGTGTAGTATGTTTTATAGACAAAGTAGGGGGAAAGAACCCAAAGCACTGCCCACCAGCAAAGCCATAAAAGCTGCTTGAAGGCAGCAGAGAACATTTTACTGATGAAAAAATGAAAGATGAAATAAAGCTTTACTAAAGCAGCCACCTTATTTTGAAAACAGGCAGCCCAGGTTCTAACAGCAGCATGGTCTCTGGGAGCAGGGTGCTTGTGACAGCGAGTATCCCTACATGTTTTTTCAGAGTCCACACAAGCCCTGTGCTGTAATCACTACAATGTGAGCTGCAAAAAGGTACCTGAAGCAGATACAGTCACAGGTTTTGTTCATGAAGTCTCAGAGAGAAAGGCCAGTTCTAAGGTGAAATATTAAGCTTTTCCCTAATATAGCCAGATTTATTCTTTACTCTTGACTATGTACTCAAATGTGGAGCCGTTCTGAAACTCCCTTCCAAAAGATATGTACAGGCAAGCATGCAAATTAATTTCCTTTTTTATCAACCAGGTGGTTCTTAGCAGTAAGAAATTACTCGCAGGGATGTAAATCTGAGACAGAGGTAGTCAGACAACAGAAACAGAGAGACTTATGATATGTAGTACAGTCTTGTCCACTGCCCTTGGTAGAACATTTACTTCAGCTTTGTAACTTCCCTTCTCAGGCTGTTCATGGTTTGCTTCTGTTTTATTGTGGCTCTGTATAGGGATGTTTAAAAGCCCCTGCCAGAAGGAGAGACCCCTGTAAAACACACTGAGGTACAGGCATTTGGAAAAGTTTGGATGACAGAGTAATAGTTATAAGACATCTCATGTATTAATAGAGGGCAGGGACCCCCAAAATTTTATGTTCTTGATGTTACAAATAAGGTCTCTAGCAGAACTGAAACAGAGCCCAAGGTCCTAAGCTATAGCTTACTAGCTTTCTAACACCACAGTGTCTTCCGTCTCACTGATAAATCAATTTTTTGAAATAGAGGAAAAATGATGTTGTTACAATGGCAGATCCCAGAGCTTTATTCTCAGATCCCTTTCCAAAATGATTGCTGGAGCTGAAATATCATGTCTAAAGAGTAACCAAGAAACCTAGACAGTTAATGAAATTTTCAAAGCATCTGCTGAGAGCCAAAGTTACATGTTTTTCTCTGTTTAAATGTCCCACTTCAAGATATTTTCTGGTGTAGGCTAAATATTTCTAACCAAATACAACTAAAACAGCACTAGGTGACCAGATGCAAATCATCAGCTGAAGTTACAAGTTTCAGAGCAGGCTGCCCTCATTCCCCTCAGTGTGAAAAATAGAAAGATGTACCTAATCCAAGAAGGTCAGTGGCATTGTGGCCTGTATCAGCGATGGTATGGCCAGCAGGACCAGGGCAGGGATCATCCCCATGTATTTTGCACTGGTGAGGCTGAAGCATGAAGCCCCATTTTGGCCCCCTCACTATAAGGACACTGAGATGATGAAGCATGTCCAGAGCAGGGCAATGGAGCTGGTGAAGGGTCTGGAGCACAAGTCTTACGAGGAGCAGCTGAGAGCAATTGGGATGTTCAGCCTGGAGAAAGGAAGGCTCAGGGGGACCTCATGGTTCTCTAAAACTGCCTGAAAGGAGGGTGTTGTGAGGTGGGAGCTGGTCTCCCAAGTAACAAGTGGAAGAACAAGAGGAAATGGTCAGAGGAGGTTTACATGGGATATCAGGAAAAATTTCATCAGGGAAAGGGTGGTCAGGCATTGGAACAAACTGCCCAGAGAAGTGGTTGAGTCATGATCCCTGGAGGTATTTAAAAGATGTGTAGATGTGGCAATCAGGGACATGAGTCAGTGCTGAACTTGGC
>JAWWLZ010000001.1:55570622-55592960 GCA_035041345.1 Poliocrania exsul | reverse complement strand
AAGTGGTTGAGTCATGATCCCTGGAGGTATTTAAAAGATGTGTAGATGTGGCACTCAGGGACATGAGTCAGTGCTGAACTTGGCAGTGCTAGGTTAATGGTTGGACTTGAGTATCTTAGAAGTCTTTTCCAACCTAATTCCAATCCTATGATTCTGATAATCCCATCCTTCTGCTCCTGTTTCATAAGGGTAACTTTATGCTACTCTGAGCTTACCTCGTCCTTCAACCGGTAACAACACTGCTCCAAAACCCATGGAACCATAGAATGATTTGGGTTAGAAGGCACCTTAAAAGGTCATTTAGTTCCAACTCCCCTGCCATGGACAGAGACACCTTCCACTAGACAAGGTTGCTCAGAGCTCCATCCTGTCTGACCTTAAACACTTCCAAGGATGGGACATCCAAAACTTCTCTGGGCAACCTGTTCCAGTGCCCATGTGGGGCTACAACCATGGAATTGAGGTTTCCAGCCCTGAAGTACTGTTTTAATTATGTATTCAGCTGGAGCAGGTCTGTACAGGGTCTTTTGTATTTTGGGGGAGTATTTTTGTACTTGTAGCTCCAGAACAGAGGCCAGTTATCTGGGCAGGGGGGAGATCTCTCTCGGTTTCCCACAGTGGATGAGAAGCTCTGTGTCAGCTTGTGGCTGGCCTAGGTCCCAGCAATGACCATGCTGTTATGATCAGGTTACTAAAATTATTAGAAATGCCTCTGCCTGAATTAAGGTGCAAACGAGACCATGTGCCAAAGTCAATAGTATGGATTTTATTTAATGGTAAATGTGAGGCAGAGAAAGAGAGATAGAAAGAGGCAAAATGAGGGGGAAGAAGAAAGAAAGTGACAGAGAAAGATTAAAATAGAAAATAGAAAATGTATGCCAATCCATGTAACCCATTGGTATCCCATGGGCCTGGTCCTTTTGGTCTTCTCAGTGGTGAGGTTGCTGCAAAACATAGAACCCAATGGATTAATATTCATTCAGGAGATGCCCAGGCACCTCCTCTGGTGCAGGGGAAGCTTTGTAGTCTCTTTCAACATCCTCTGGATTTGTTACCTCACTTAGATCATGCACAGTCCTCTGGTGGTGGAAGGCCTCAGGAATGAGTCAGGGGGACACTTTGAGGGTTTTTTATGGTTTTTGACTGTTCTAAGCAGCCTCTTACATGAATGTCTTGTGTGTACATCATCTTCCTAGAGAAGGGGAGGTTTAATCCTTCGGTTTGGTGTTGAGAGATTTTGCCACCAAAACCCTTCTCCTCTGCCATGATACCCACTGGGCCTTGTTTACTTCTGCACAGATTTTACATGGTTAGACAATATTCTTATCTCAGGTTCCCAGTCATCCAGTCAGGAGGCATTAGGGAGTGGATAGCACCAGGGGGTGGAGAGGTGCTTCAGTGGTTGCAGACAGGCAATTGCTTCCTCGCAGTTTGACAAAAAGACTTTCTATGATTTTGACAATGTTTATGATATTAACAGCATTTGAGTCCATCACATATGCATGGCTCCATCACATAGGCTAAGGGGCCACCACGAAGCCCCAGCAGCACCAACAGACACCATCAGCAATGGGCTTCTGCAGTCTGGGCACTAAGGACACATGGGTTTGGATTCAGGCACAAAAATATTGCTCAAGTCCCACTTGGGGTGTCTAAGATCTCTAGGGACTTTGGTGCTTAGGAAGTTCAGTGATGGGATGAAGAGGCATGGTCCTTCAACTGCTGTTTGGTCAGCCTGTCCCAGCGTTGGCAAAGGGGACTGTTCACCAACCATGCAAGGTTGTTGTGATCTAAGCACTTTGTCTTTGGGGACATAGGACAGGGAAATTCACAGAGCCTACTGATTTGAAAACAACAGTACCTAATTTTGGGGTTTATGCTCTTATGTTTCTACCCAGTTTTTGTCATTCTGAGCCCCAGGTGTTATGTCACCTCAGCCATGCACATGAATGAGATGGTCACATCAGCTGAAAACTCATGTCCTGTTGATCCTCACAGCTGAATGATGCTGCCCATGTGTACCAGCCAGCACAGCAGTAGCTAAGCAACCCTGCCTGCACCAAGGTGTGGACATAAAAAGTCCTGCTTGTATTCAACAAAGAGAAAGGGCAGATAGAAATAGTCATGATCTAATTAATATATATCTGTAATTCCCCACCATTATTATCAGTCCTTTCAACCAAGAAATTATGGGAAGTGATTAAAATTCATATTTACAATTAAATAGGAAAAGCAAACATGGCTTAGCTAGATCAAAAGAAATCCATAAAGTTATCAGGTACTGCTGACAATAGTGTAATTATAATTAATCAATAAAAAACAGATCTAGATGAGGAGGCACTTTATTGAAACCATAGCACCTCACAGCTCAAAAACCCTCTCCAGAACCTAGCAGATTTTTACTATGAGAAGTTGTTTATCTTGCAAGGCACTTGAAACAGCATATATTGTCCAATAGCAGTCTGGGTAAATTACAGAGGTTGAAAATTGCTTTACTGCATTACCACTGCCGTCAACAGTTCTCTCATTAAAGTAATTAGACATTTAAGACAAAGAAACATAAACCCCTTGAGGTGTGCAAATTTCAGATGCAGTTGGCATCATTTTGGTGCACAATAGGAATTGATTAGTAGTTGCCACACAGAGACCCACTACAGAGCATGACAAACATCCACAATTGCAAAACCCATGAAAGCCTTGGCTTTAGTGGCATTTTAAAATTCATGGAGGGGGGGGGGGGGGGGGGCATGGACTGGGAAATAGTCTTCAGAGAGCTGACTGTAGTCTGGGAGTTTAAAATGAAATCATAATATCTAATAGTAATGATGAGGGGTGCTTGGTGTGTTACAGTGCAGTGAACACTGTTGGTGTTGTTATAGCTGCAGAAGTAACCTACTTTGGAAATGTTTTCACCTGGAAATTCTCTGTCTGCAATCTCAGTCAAAGGGCAGATGAAAAATAGCAATCAGCACCCCTGTCAGTTTTCTTGTTTGCCTTTGATAAAGTTACAATATCCCATAGGTACTAAGTGGAGGGGATGGACCTGGAATTGGCCAAATTCTTGACAACATCACTTAAAATGTTTACTGCAATTTTCACTTGCTACTAGCTAGTTATGAAGTGTGTAATTATATCCCTTGGTTCAGTGAAGTGAAAAACAGTCATTCCAAGAAGACATTAAAACAATTCACCTGTAGAGTTGGGCATAAAACTGTTCCATTACCCAAGATAGAGCAGCAGCTGTAAATTGATACAAATTGTTCAGAAAATGACCAGGTTCTTGCTACAATTTAGCTCCAGTGCCTGTCAGCAAAGTGAAAGGCAAGTGCATTTACAACTCACATGCCAATCCAACAGTTTGCTTCTTCCTTTAGCATCCTTTATTCTGTATGCCTTCTTGTGCTCCAGGAATCAGGTTTCAATGACAATTAAAATCTAGGGGAGAAAGGGCAGAGAAAATGTCCTTCTTTAACTGTATTCTTGAAGCATTTAAAAGTACTACATTTCTTCTTTAGAAGGTATAATAAACCCCTAGTAATTGCTTACGGTATCACTTAACTATCCCAATTGTTTCAATAAAAAAAAAATCCTTTTTTGCTAGAAAATAATTATGTAAACTTAAAATGCCAGGAAAGAGTTGCTACTTAGATCTACACTGATGAGTCAGTCACAGCCCGAGTTTTGCAGTTCAGGTATGGGCCCATCAAGACACTTGGGCATCTCCAAACTCCATTTTGGGAACATAGCCTATAATGGGGTATATGCGATGGCATATGCTTGCTATGAATACACAGAACTTTCCAAAAATATGTATACATATTAAAGGATCTAGAAGGATCTTTGTTATCTTTACATTGAGGCCTCTGAAGACTTCAATTCAGGAAAGTGCTTGATATTGAAGTTTTGATTCAGCCATGTGCCAAAACAGGAGCTGAATTCAATATTGCTCAAGAACATACCTTAAGTTTAACCCACACCTAAAATCTTGCCACAACCATATTTTCCACTGCTGCCATCATAGTGATAGATTATGTGGGCTCTGGTAGTGAACTGATGAACTGTGAAGCACAAACTGGTCTCCAAAGCCTGATGACTGGTTTACTTGAACAAGAAATTTGAAAGTGGTTGCTGGATGTTCATGTAAGAAACAGAGCTCATCCACTACAGGTATAGAAAATGCTGATGAATCTTTTTCTAAGTGTGATTTTAACGTATCTTTTAAAATGAGGATATACTTTTAAAAGTTAATTATATATATAAAATATAGAAATAGAAATTTATCCATTTTGATGTCATGAAGAGACACTGCATTTTATTGTGTCTTGAAGGATTAACCAAAAGTATGACTAATGTTTTGTTGAATGGTAAGAAGTAATAAATACCTGTTTAATATTGAGAGAATTAAAAAGAAAAGTAAAAATCAATAGAGTTCAAAACTAAAAGCCTGAAAAATTGGCTTCTGTTTGTCCAGATTATATTTTTTAGACTTTTTTTTCAAGGTGTGGTTTTTCCAGCAACTAGACAGAATAGCTTTTCTCACACCAGCTGTGATCTTTGCTCAGGCAAAGCCTCAAGTCCTCATGATTCTCCATGTTGTGGTCTATATTGCACTAACAAAAAAAACACTTTCCTCCACTTGCAGGTGGTGTTCAAAGTCAGCCCCATTGGCTATCACACAGTACATGTCCACTGTCCTCTATTTATTTCAAATTCTATCACCTTTATAGCACTTGCTAGAAACATTATCACACTTTATCTGCTAACTGAGAGCTGGGTGAATCACATTTCTCCTTAAAGAGGGATCCTTACAACATACTTTGAGGAAGTAGCCTATCATTGAAGAAAACTGTCAAGGGTCTAACAAGGCACTCACATCCTTTACACACACAAATAATAAAAGTGGATTTATTGTTATTGTTGCCTTCCCCCCTCTGCAATGTTGCTTAAGGTTTCTGCTGAGCACTCTCACTGGAGAGGGAAGGATGCAGATTTACTCACATATGACTGAAGTTATGCCATTACACTGAATGGGTTTTTGAATACCCTCCCTCCATGTTCTTTTCTATTGCCTTCTTTCTGCCTACAAAGAAATAATTCACTTATCCTCTCTTTCAGGATGTTTTTCTGATTTATCTTGATCTTCACAGAATCACAGAATATGCCAAATTGAAAGTGACCCACATGGATCGAGTCCAACTCTTAGGCCTGCTCAGGACCATTCCCAAGAGTCACACCATGTGCCTGAGTGTATCATACAAATGCTTCTTGAACTCTGCCAGGCTTGGTGCTGTAACCACTTCCCTGGGGAGCCTATTCCTGTGCCCAGCCAGCCTCTGGGTGAAGAACCTTTGTCTAATATCCAACCCAAACCTCCCCTGACACAACTTCAGGCTGTTCCCTTGGGTCCTGCCCCTGGTCACCACAGAGAAGAGATCAGTGTCTGCCTCTCCTTTTCCCCTCACAAGGAAGTTGTAATTGCAATGAGGTCTCCCCTCAGTCTTCTCTTCTGTAGGCTGAACAGACTCTACTCCTCATATGCTTCCCCTTAAGGCCCCTCACCAGCTTCATGGCCCTCCTTTGGACACTCTCTAAGAGCTTAATATCTTTCTTACCACTCTTAAGTTCAGAGTGCCTCCAGATCCCTAGGTAAGGCAAGGCCAGGTGCTTTCTCTGGCATAGGACAATAAATTCAAATGAAAAAAGAAGACCATTACAACCACTGCTTTCCAAATTGCTTTCTTTGCTTGAAACTTTATGAAACAGCATCCACTAACTATTACAGTCACTGCTGTCTGACTGAAACATGCAATGTGTCATTTTTAACTTAATTCACAAACTTTTTCTGATCTAGCCTTAAAGTTAGCCCTCCTTTGAGCGGGAGGTTGGACTTGATCCCCGCCAAGGTCCCTTCCAACCGGAATTATTCTGAAGCTCTATTTGCTTGAACTCTGCCATTAGAAGCATCAGGAAGTCTCATGGTTTAACCTGCGAGGCAGCTAAACAACACACAACTCCTCACTCACTCTCCACCTCAGTGGGATGGGACAGGGAAGTGGGGGGAAAAAGATGTAAAATTGATGGGTCAAGAAAAAGACAGTTTAATGGGACAGAAAAAGAAGATAAAATAATAATAATAATAATAATTATAAAGCAAATAGAATATCTGAAACAAGTGATGCCCAATGCAAATTCTCACCACCTGCCAACCAATGCCCAAGTTCCTTTGCAGGTGCCCTGGGACAGCTTTGCTCTAGTTTCTGTAGTGAACATGATGCCAGAGAGTATGAAATATCCCTTTGGTCAGCCGGCGTCAGCTGTCCTGTCTGTGTCTCCTCCCAGCTTCTTGTGCACCCCAGCCCTCTCACTGTTGGGGTGGGATGAGAAGCTGAAAAGTCCTTGACTTAGTGTCAACACTGCTCAGCAACAACTAAAACATCAGTGTGTTATCAACATTCTCAAACTAAATTCAAAACACGGTACTGTACCAGCAACTGTGAAGAAAATTAACTCTATTCCAGTCAAAACCAGGATAGGAGAAAACTACAAGTGAAAGCAATAGGAGACTCCCTGCTGCAGAGGATAGCAGCCCCCCTCTGCCAGGGATCTAAGACTGCTACAAAAAGATGTGATCCACATAAGTGAGGCAAAAGTGTCTTTGTCAGCTGGCTGACCAACATGGTGAGGAGAGCTTCAAATTTAAGAACAGCAGAGGGAGATGATAACTAAAGTTATGTAAGGAAGTGATGGACAAACAAGAAAATAGTTGAGGGTATTGTGGACAGGAGACCTTCTATCTAATAAAATAGGGCCGAAGGGGTCCCACCCAGAGTACACACACAGACAGGAAAATGCCTACAGGGCACCATCCTATGGAAAGTTCTCAAGTCTGAAATGACTGGGTATCTCTGAAATGCCTGTACACTAAAGCACAAAGCATGGGGAAGAGAGAAGGAATTAGAGCCTGTGTGTGAATACAGGGCTACTGTCTCCTTTGGATCACAGATATGTGGTGGAATAGCTCACATGACTGGAGTGCTGCAGCAGATGGATACACACTTTGGAGTATGGGATGGTGAGATCAGGGAGTTGCCTTCATGTGAGAACATAAGAGAAATTCTTGGAACTCTGCCTAGTAATTAAAGAAGTCCCAGTTGAGCATTTATGGATTGGGATTAAATAGAAGCACAATATGGGCAATGTTGGGACCTAGAGACAAATTATGTAGACTGAAGTACTTCACCTTAGTCTTTACAGTTAAGACCTGCCTCAGGAATTGCAGGGTCCCAAGAGGAGTAGGAAATCCTGGAGGAAGGAGGACTTACATAAAGATCATCTAGTTTCAACCTTCCTGTCATGTGTGGGGATGCCACCCACTACACCAGGTTGCTCCAAGCCCCATCCAACCTGGCCTTGAACCATGCAAGGCGTGGGGCATCCACAACTTCTCTGGACAACCTGTGCCAGTGTCTCACTAACCTCTGAGTAAAGAGCTTTTTCCTAACATCCACTTTAAATCTCTCTTCTTTTAGTTTAACACTGTTTGCCTTGTCCTGTTACTATCTGCCCATGTAAAAAGTCACTCTCTTTTATACAAGCCCTTTTAAGTACTGAAGTACATGGTAAGGTCTCCTGAGAGCCTTCTCTTCTGCAGGCTGAACAACTCCAACTCTCAGTCTGTTTTCAGAGGAGAGGTGCTCTTTGTGGCTCTTATCAGGACACGCTACAACAGGTCCATATCTTTCCTGTGCTGGGACCCCAAAGCTGGAAGCAGTAAGCTGGATGTGTGAGATCCCAAGAGAGAGGAGTAATGGGGCAGAATCACCTCCCTCAACCTTCTGGCCACACTGCTTTTGGTGCAACCCAGGATGCAGTTGGCTTTCTGGGCTGCAAATGCACTTTACTGCATCATGTCCAGCTTTTCATCCACAAGGATGTAAGAGAAAGCAAACTGGAAGAGGATAATTAAGCAAAGGTTCATTTCTGGTTTAATAACTACAGCAAAGCATATGTTCTGGAGCACTAGAAAACAGTTCAACAGCACTGCTGAAAGCCAAACTGCAACAAGTACTTTCTCAGTAATGCAATAAGGATGGATGAATGGTGGGACATTGTACAGGGCTGGGAAGCAAACATTTGTCCTGCCTGTTGCCTGAAAAGTCTGTAAAAGAGACTCCAAGCCAATTTTTGGTAAGAGATAAGAGAGTAGTGGGTTTTAAGGAGCACTCAGGTTCACCCAGGAGTACATTGACGCATGCTTGGGCAAGCTCTAATTTCCATGGCTTTTATAATATAATTTATCCAATTATTACTTTACACTTCTCCAGTTCAACTTTTTCCTGCCCTGGTCCCACCCCTGTTTCACTCCCTCAGGATTTGAGTCTGGGTTTGGTGAGACCTCCTCTTCATCAGTCCTCTTCCTCGGGCTTCTGGAGTTCTTCCAATATTCTGACTTCTGGGTCACTCTGCACTGTGTTTATGTCTCCTTTTGATACTCTTCAACCTTCTGCCTTGAAAAAAAGACTAAACAGTTAAGGAATTTGAGCTTATGGTTCTGGGACAGGGGTAATGATAGACATTACATTCAAGTTGCTAGAAATATTAACACACTAGATCTGCTTTTGCTACAGCTACTGTGTTCCTAAAATCTATAAAATGTGAAAATCAAAAATCAAAAACCCTTCCTGCATCATGCTTATAGGATGGGCATATCAGAGCTTTGAGTTAATACTGGTCTTCCTGAAGCCACTGACAGGATTGAACCTGTGTTTCAGATACACATTTTTGGTGTATCAGATAGATGCAAAGAGGTGCTTATTCTAAGCAGAACTGCGCTAAGAAGACCTGAGACAATGTTGCAACAACTTGCAAGTATTTGTGCTAGACCTATGTCAAAAAGAATAACATGCAATGTCCCAGGTGGGATTGTTATGAAATCTTTTCCAACCCAGTTAGCCTCTGGTTTAAATTCTTTTTGTTATAGCACATCTACATTTCATCCATGGTGCCTTCCTGCTATACTCATTGGTCTTCATGAAAAATTAGAGACCAAGCCCAAACATAAACTTTCTGAAGAAGCAAAGTACTTTCCACTCAAATTGTTCACTAAAATAATAGTGCAGGTGCTTCAGCATTTAGTGAGATGGGAAACAAGATGATATATGTCCCCATGTCTGGTTTCAGCCATTTTTAATAACTCTTTGCTGGAGAGTTATGGTAGAAAGCACCTGCCAGCTGGGGCTTTGCACTCCATTCACAGGCCCAGACTCTCCTGTTAAACTAATACAATTCCCTCATTTTTGTCTTCCCCGTCTCTCCACATTTATCTCAATTCTAAATCTTCAGTGCAGTGCCCAGCATGCTTTGGCACAGCAGTTATAAGGCAAAGAGAGGGGTGTTTGTTATGTGTGCAGGCAGCACTGTGAGAAATCTGACACAGTTCATCCCCCTCCTTTCAGACATCATCTGTCATTTAGCTGGAAAAAGCACCAGCAGTAGCTGGGAGACAGGCAGAAGAGCACTGATTGTCTCTACATGTTAGCAAGAGCATGCAGCTGATGGTTTCTGCATCGAGCTCATTCTCATCTTGGGAAGCTTCCCACTTCTATGGACCCTTGAAACAGCGGACTGGCAGATTTTTAGGACTTTTGTGCATACTGTTTCTTTCCTAATGTGCCTGAGTTCTTTTAACCCCTCACTTAAAATGTTTAATAAAAAGTGCTGTGGTGTGAGAAACCCCAAACATGACATTGAGAAAGGGAAAGTTCATCAGATCCTCTCCCCTCCCTGCCTCAGCTATACCCTTAACTGTAAATGCTGGCAGAGGAACCCACAATTTCAAAAGCAAAGTTTCAAATGCAATTCTGTTGCTTTTTTAATCTTGTGATTCTGCCAAAACATCAGATGGGAAGCAAGCCGGTAAATTGCTTTCCCACTGTAAATACAAGGAAGAGAGGAGAGCAGATTGGCAGCAACCACCACCATTTGTGTCACCAAACAACCTCTGCATGAGATGTAGATTTCACACATACTCCTGAGCTGACAGATCAGAATTTCTTCTTATTAGAAGGTTCACAATTATTTTTTGATGCAAAAAACAGTTCAGTCCATTGATACAGGATAACACATAATTAGTGACTCCAGATGTGCTGCTTTTGACAGTTAATTTTCTTCACAGTAGCTAATATGGGGCTGTGGTTTGGATTTGTGACCAAAAGAGTGTTGATAACACAAAGATATTTTCGTTACTCTACCCCACCTGCAAGTTGGCTGGGGATGCACAAGGAGCTATAAGATGGCACAGCCATAACAGCTGACCCCAACTGATCAAAGAGATATCCCATACCATATGGCATCATGCTTAGCATATAAAGCTGGACGAAGAAGGAGAAAAGTGGAGGGTGTTTGGATGTTGGGATTTTGTTTTCCCAAGCCACCATTCTGTATGATGGAGCCCTGCTTTCCCAGGGATAACTGAATGCTCACTTGCTCACAGGAAGTGGTGAATGAATTCCCTGTTTTGCTTTGCTTGTCCTTGACGATTTTGCTTTACCTGTTAAACTGTCTTTACCTCAACCCATAAGTTCCCTCATTTTTATCCTCCCAATTTTCTGCTCCAGTCCACTGTGGGAGAGTGGCCATACAGCACCATGGTGCTTAACTGCCAGCTGGGGTGAAATTATGACACAGGATAATCAAAACCTATCCCTCATTCTTCACGAAGTCATCTCCAGCAGCACTCACAGGCTCTGCACTTTCCCAGTGCTAAGAGGTGAAAGTTATCGAAAGTCAGGGAGCTCTCATTGTACATTCGGAGAGGCCACAGGGCTGTGAGTGGTATTAAAGTACCACATGTATTATGTTCCGTTTTCTAAAAACCAAATTGCCCTCTCCTATAAGGATATAGACACTTGGAAAAAAAACGAAACAACTTTTGCAGTCTGAAAACTTTTCCCACACACATATTTACATGCTTATAAACAAATACAACTGTTCACACCATAAAAATAATTATAAACATTGGGTGAAATCATAAAATACTGGGTATTAAAAATACAGTTGTGTTAAAACTTCCTTCCTGAGGAAGTTTGTGGGCTATTCTACATGGTTTCAGTATGGCATAATCTATGCCATGGCATTTCTGCTTTTCCCTTTCAAGTCCCCAAAGAGTAACCTAGAGTCTTAGCACATTTGAAAAGTTTGGGATATGGTAAAACAGATGGGATGGGATTAGGATTGTTTATGAAATGAAGTGCTCAAAGATGAACCCTTGGCAGGGTAGAGTAATTTATACTATTTATTGGGTGAGCAATCTTGGAATAAAATGCTATTTGTGTCCCAGTCCACAGAATGGCCTTTTACAGAAATGTCAGCAAGCATTTTCATGCCAGGTTTTTAGCAACCACTTTGAACTATACCATAAAGCAAGGGACATTTTAATTGTTACTCTGAGTAAAGTCATGCTTTGTACCTGCATACTTCCACCCTAGACATTTCAATTGTGAGTTGATGACATGAGATAATAGAAAGCATGTATTTATATGCACATATTAATCTTGCAAGGTCTGCACTTGATGTCTTCTGTATGTAAATGCCACTGAGATTTGCAAAATAGACAAATTCTTAAAATAAAAGCGTGAAGGTCAGAAAAGTCCATAGAAGCAGCACAACAACTTCAGCTCTTTCTTAAACCCTGAGACAGATATGGGTAAGGTGGTGAAAATGCATTTTCAGTTACTGCTGAATATTATACAGTATGACAAACAACCATGAAGAATCTCAGTTTGTGCCAATAAAAAAGTGTCAATTCAGGGAAGGTAAGATCCTTGTGCTATTTCCAATACTACATATTGCTGAGTCATATTCTCTGTTGTCCTGCCTTCTCATTTGCCCCTTATGAGCTCCTAACAGCTTTGCAGAACCCATTGTTACCATCCAGTCAGAGGCTCTGTCATGTCCACCTTGGCATTTGTATTTGTTCCTCACTTCTGATGATTTTAGGAATCCTGTCACTTGGATCTTCCTCCTGCTTTCCTCCTCCTTCTCACTGCAGCCTACGGTGGCATGAGGTGGCTGAGCACCAATCCAATGTGCTTAACTAGAGAGCCAGCCTTCCTTCTTTGCTCCGTGTCCAGCAGCTGTCTGACTGTATTACTTTAGGACTTACACTCTAGATTTTAAACCCTTCTGTGATGTCTAGATAACAATACTTCAAATTTATTCTCAATGTCATTTGAGTCAAAGCCACTTCATCTCAAGTACAGCTGTCATTAGCTGCCTATGCTATGCCACAGACTCAAACTATTTCAGTGAACACGGGGAAATAGATGGAGCTATCTAATCAATACAGCAGACTGAACTTGAAGTACCCATCCTTTATTAAGCTTCTTTGCTGAGAGTCAGTGTTTTATAAATCTTAATCCTGAGAACTGTGCTAAGTTGAAAGAGAGTAATTACTGACATTCACCACACTTAGCTAGGAAAAGTATTTCCCTATTGGGAGCTCTGCAGGAAAACAGACACAATTTGAGGAACAAGGGGTCATCAGCAGAAGGTGTTTTTCATTAAAAAAAGTAAAGTATCAGCAGTGAAAAACAGCATTGGGCTGCAAATAACCATAGAGAGACACACGGGAACATGCCCTGTGCTCGGTGGCTGTGTACAGCCACATTGCTGCTTCCAGCCATGTGCAGCTCCTCACCTGGGAAATGTTCTTGGGATCAGACCCTGAAAGTAAAAACAGTGAAAAATGGCAGGTGCTCAGGTGTGTCATTTCTAGCCAGATGTTATGTCAGTGCAAGTTTCTCTGGAAAGGTATGAAACCACCACCTAGGAGTAAGGATTTGGGCAGCAGCAAGTACCAATTTATGTTTGAAAGTAAGAAGGCTTTGTATCCCTCTCCTCCTTCTCAACAGTGTAAAAGGAGAATAAGGTCCTCACTTAGGCATTTCAGTCCATGGAAACACAGCTCACTCTGTTGTGGCTCAGTCCCAAACACAACGTCTCCCATAACAACAAGTGGAGGGATTGCTGTATACAGAACATAGTAATTCCCCTAAATATAAGTTTGCAGTTCCATACTGTGATTTGTTCCTCCAGAATATTGATCTAGCATGGTGCAGCAGAAGTGCTTCCAAAATAACCAGTTACCTACCACAGTCATTTCAGACCCACAGTGAGGGAAAAGCTAAAAGCCTGGCTGACCAGTGGCACCATTGCTATCAACAAATAAGATTAGGTTTCCTGTGAAATAATACAACATCATAAACAGAGGGACATTGCTGTTATAGGTCCCCACCTCTGCACTGCCTGTTTGAGATAGATTTTTAACTAGTGTTTCCAGGCCCTGGTGTCAGACATTTCCTTTCCCATCAGAGCACTGGCTGAGCTAATGGTAGAGCACTGGTTATGAGTATATAGGAGTGGAATTTAAATCAAATGCCTTAAAAACTGCTTGAAGTGCCTTCAGCTGTGTTTGTCTCATGCCTTCATAAGTGACCTTTTGTACTTTCATATCACTGATTTTCCAGAGAAGCTGGAAGCCAGACAGAGGAAGGAAGGAGCCATCTTTGCACATCTATAAGCACAAGGAAGCATTGGTGCCCATTTCTCTTCATAACACAGCCTGTGATACACCCGCTAAACTGTGACTGGTGACAATCTGAACAGAAAAGGCACTGAATTATTCATATTCCAAAAGGATCTTGAAAGCTTCCTTTTTGTATAGATGTATCACAATCCCCCTGCTGTTATCCAAGTTCTCATTTCTCTGATAGTACTGAAGGCCACAGCTTGATGATCAAAAAATTCCTGCAAGCACTAAGCAAAGACGAATGGAACAGGTTCTCTCCTGTGTGAAGTCTGTCAGATGACTTCATCTCGTGTGTGATTTCTGGACTTCTGAACTACTGGAGCCTTCAGCCACACAGAGCTCAAAGTCTACAAGGCTGAAGCCTTCTCCACTTTTCATTCTTTCTATCCTGTGATCATGAAATACAACAATTTTTTGTTGACACAATACTAAGAATAAAGTCAAAACCCTCTGACAGAAAATATTAAGTCAAATTGCTTGTTTCCTACAGTACAGAGCAGCAAGGCAAAAAGGAATCCATCCTTCTGCAATTGCCATGAAAACTGAGAAATTCTTTCCTGACTGGAAGTCCTGAGAAAGGACGTGTGTGCTCTGATGCCTTTGTGGGGAATTCATGTTTACGCATTTGAATGCAACTTGAATATTATAAGACCTTTGGGAAAAGGTCTTGTTCAGTGTCTTATTGCTCCTACCAAAAGTTGCTAAATAAACATGAGGGCTGTGTTGAAGGCAGACTCACAGCGCCACACCCACAAGGACCTCAGTGCTGCTGTACAGTGCCACACAGCTCTGTTTGGGAGATGCCAAATTCCTACCTTGCCTGTCTGCATGCAGCTTTTAGGGCTACGAAAATACCTCCTCCATGGGATGCTGAAGACACAATTTTCCTTCTCTGCCTGCTATAGCTCTCCCCATGCTCCCACTCACATTTCTCACATTGCACTCACCACCTCTTCTCCATCTCACTGCTGCTGGCTTTGCTCAGACCATTTCTGGTTTGCTGCCTGGTCACATCTGTAGGAAGAAATACTGAGGCTCTTCATTAGCACTTCCTGAAGCCAGATCTTGTATTACCATGGGTGTGAAGTACCTCACAGTTAGGACAGCACATCTGTGATCCTGGAAGAAGGATGAGAGCAGCAGCAAAGACAATGCCGTGCCTGCAACCCCATCCATATGTGTATATAACTTTCTGGATTGCAGAAACTCAGTCTTGGAGATTATCAGTATTCCCTTCACCCATTGCCTAATCTCACAAGCTTCAAAGAGTAACAAATCTCTCTCTCACTTCCACTATGCTAATAATTCTGCTTCTCCATATGCTGAATGTTTCACACCCATTCTGGGATCCAGGAACTAAGAAATGTTACATATATATAAAATATCACCCAAAAATGTTGGCATGCCGCAGAAGCCAGAGCACAGGAGTGCCCTTCTTTGACTGCTGTAGGACCCAGGAAGGAAATGTGAAATTAATATTAAACTTTCCAAAGTATCACATGGCACAAAGTGAGCCAATTGCCCTATGGGGCAGCAAAGCTAAATTTAATTGCAAATTACATGACTTCCTGGAGGAGAACGTAATGATACTTTACAGTATCCCATGAATAAACCCCCTTGAAACACGCAACCTGATGCTTGTAGGGCAACACATCAGTAATGCTTTGTCCTAGTTACAAAACATCCTAAATCCTAAACCACTGGACTTACCAATTCCAGCCTTATTTTCCTTCTTTAAGGAGAATACGATGTGTAAACCCATTTCAGCAAGCTTAACTCTTCTTAGTTAGGAGACTAATGGAAAGGCATGAAGTTCTTCAGAGGACAATTCAATCTCCTCTGAAGTGAACCACAGTCCCTAGAGGGGTAGAAATAGCACAAGCTTTCATAAAAACTCCTGTGACAGATTAGGTGTTATCATCTGGAAATGATCTAACAAATTCACCACAAAGTATATTGTTGTCAGCATGAAATAAAAATGTGATAAGAAAAGCTACAGTAGCACTCAGCATGTGTAAGTTTAATATTTCTTACACCCCACTTTCAGATTTTATTCTTGATTCTAAATCCTTTTTCCTTCTTTGTCTCCTCTTTCCCTCCTTTCCTTTCTGACACTCATTTATTTCTGTCATCAGATGCCTCTCCAATTTCCTGTTCTCAGACTTACCTTTCTCTTCCCCTCCTCTTTCCTTTTGCTTTGAAAGCTGAGGATCTCAGCCTGAAGGCTCCTCTTCCTTGTGAATAATGGTCTTTGGAGCAGTTTATGGTAATGTGCACCGGAGAATACATATTCCCCTTTCATGAAGCACACACATGGAGAAGAAACAGGGGTTACAGATAGAGGTGCAGGATGAGGTGAGCAAATTTTCTTCACAGCCATTGCCCCTAATACCCAGAAATCCCAGAACTGATCTCTATAATGTTTTTTTTTTTCACACACTGGAAGAATAAGGCACCTACACAGAGAGTGTCAGAAGGAGTACAGAGAAATTCAACTTTTTCTGTCATCCCATGAGGTCCAAGGCAGGGGACAAGACTCCTAGGATTTTTCTCCACATTCCTGACACCATGTTGAAACCAACAGCTCTCCTCATGGACAGCAGCAAGGGATGGTGTCCTATCCACTCACTGTCATTCACCCTCAAGTCAGCTTCTCCATTTTTCTCTCATTCATGTCCCACTCTTTTTATCTTCCTACCCAGTCCATCATGCTCAAAGAATTCCTGTCATGGCATTACAGGTCCCTTACAGAGCACCAGCATACAATGAATCCAATTCAACTATTCATCACCAACATCTGGCCACTCTGTGGGGATAGCGTCATTCTGGCAGGTCTAAGATTTGTGTCAATTCCATCTATAGCCTATCAGATGGAAAAATCTGCAGCCTGAGGAGTTTAAAGACCACTTGGAGGAGCAGAAGGTAAAACAAAGCATCTGAGGGACAGAGTGGCCACGCTGTGGACAGCAATACCTCTCATATCAACAAATAAGTGGGTTTTGATACACACAGGCATCCTGACAGCAGGTTGCACCAAAGGAACTGAGACTGCAAGTGCTCTTGATATTGTAAACAGATGAGCTCACCCTCAACAGAAATAAGCAAAGAAAGGCAGAAATGCTGTTCATGTCAGTGGTAAAAAGGAATTAGGAGGAACAGGAAGAGGATAGAGAAGATAGAAACAGGCACATTGATAGTGAAATCCTTAAAATTGTTGCTTTCAAGAAGGCATGAAAAGAAGGGAAACTCTAGATCAGGTCTATCCCACAGGAAAAAGAGTCCATCCACAGCATCACTGTGTCCTGTATGTTAGTGTTAATAGTTACTCCACCACCTCACATAAAGTGGTGTGACCTTCTGTCATCTTAATTCCTAGCCAGGTACTACTGATTCCAGTGCAACAAAGGGAAGAGACAAGGACTTGTGGTTGGGGAGGTAAAGATGTCCATGTTCATTTGTATCACAATGCAATAGCCACTGTTTGTCAGATAGACAGACATTTCTCCCTGCCCTCTCAGCTTATAACAAGCCCATCCCAGGGAAAGTACATAACACCTCTCCTGGTGATGTCCATGAACTCATCAAGAGATCCTGTAATTCCCATCAGCATTGTGTTCTGCACTTCTCAGAAACTCCCTAATCCAAGGAGGCAAACTAGCAGAAAGCAAAAGTTGGAAGAGTGCAGGAGGCAGCACGTCCCACATGCTGGTCAACACACCCATGGGTGAGCCCTTCAACAAGCAAGTGTCCAAGCTGAGCCTTTGCTATCTTCACTGCAAAGCCTTACCACATCATTTCCTCAGTCTACAAGGCATAATGGAAATCACCAAAATGGAAACGTTGGTGGAGCTAGCAGAGAATTATCCATCAGTACACATTAAAAATGAATTATCAGAAAAGAACCTTCCCTCTTCCAATGAGAAAATAGTGATGGATGGTCAGAAGAAAAACGAGTAAGAAGACAAAGGAAATTTTCAGTCCCTTCTGCAGCTCAGCAGTCATAAGCCTTCCATTAATTTTAGTAATAGAGAGATGATGTATTAATTAGGTTTTGCCCAAGGCATGTCACTTAAATATCTATTCAAACTAGGGAAACAGGAAAATGGTTTATTTTCTTTCCTAATTCCTCATCAAGAGCTGAATATTTTCTTACATAATTTCAAAGAATAGCAAACAGTTCTTATGAGGGCTAAAGCCTGAAATCCTTAATGAGGCACAGAAATTAAATCAAAGCACAGCCTTGTATAATACATGGTTTACAAAGATTAGTCACATATTAGACTGAGAAACTATCAGCTTGTTTAAATAGTTGTATATTTTATATTTAACATGAGATGAAATCTCCCTCATGTATTTGAAATATCGCAGTGCTTTCTGTGAGCCTTCACTTGCAGAATTGCATAATGATTGGTGCCATATGAATGCTTCCAGGAAGAGTTGACCTGCTTCAAAATAACAAGAAGACAGCCTGCCAGGTAGAAGCAGAGTTCAAATTGCTGGGACATGACTCATCTTGTTAATTCCTCCTGCCCTTGGCTATAAATAAAAAAGGAGTGGAGCAATCCATTCCACATCCAGGTTGTAGGTGTCCCCCCAAAATAAATGCCAGAGTTCCCCAACTAGAGCACAGAGAAAGAATATATCAGAGGCAGGTATCCTCAAAGGTCTTCAGAAAGAAGAGGATTCTGCCTACACAGTCTGTCTAATGCAGCACTGACATCAGGCAGAGGTAATATCTCTCTGAAGATCCTCAAACTAAAATATTGCTTGACCTTTGAGACTTCCCCAATCCCTTTGCTAGGATGCTTGACTATAATCTCTGTTCAAGAAAAGGAGAGCAGAATGTTTCTGCAAAAGCAGCCTGCCCAAAGGCTGTTCCTGCCTCCCTTGCCTCATATACCATGAGACACTGTTAAATATCCACAAGTTACCCATGGAGAGAGTAGAGGAAGGCACCTGTTTAGAGGAATGTGATTGCAGCTATGGCAATGTGTCCACAAGGTGTCCAAAGGCCAGACTGCTTCATCAGCTGTTCATCAAATTTTGTTTTCTAAACTAAGAAAAATGTTTTGTCCTCCTTTGATCCTACATAGCACCTTGTGTAATGGAGTCAGGAATCCTACACCCACGTGAAGTAAGCCATGAAGTCCTGAACCTGAACTTTCATGGAAGTCTTTAGCTCACTTTTAATAGATTCCCACTGGCAGGAATATGCAACAACTTTAAATAGAAAATAAATGTTCTTTCTCTTTGTTCTGTTCTTAGGGGGAAAAAAGTAAAAGAGTTAAAAAAAATTAAATGTAGAAAAATGACTGTCTAAAATAAAACTTTTCAGAAGGAAAGCTGAAGAGGGCTTATCCAAGAAGCTGGTGACAATGTGTGTGATAAATGGCATCTTTTCATACTTTGCCTTTATTCTTTAGTCCAACATCATTCATTTGGCGCTTGCCATTCATGCTTTTCAACTGGCAGTTCGATTATTTATGTTCACTCCTGAGCAGGGGGACTTCAGTAAAGTTCATGAAAAAGAAATTAATACAGTGGGTTTCCAGATAACTTAATCAAATCTATTCTTGAAAGCTATGTATGAAAAAAACTGGCACCTCAAAGCTTATGAAGAAGATGAATATATTTTCCTCAACACATCAATGACTGACACTTTTCCCATGCATTTATCAGTAGGGAAGCTGCATAAAATCTTGTTGTTTGTCAGTCTTATTAAACCAGCTAAGAAAGAAGGTCACTTGTTAGCTCAGAAACACTCCATCTCTTTCTCCAACCATTGCAGTATTGTGAATTTGTGGGGGAAGTTTCCTCACGAAGAATTTTATGTGTGTGTGTGTGTGTGTGTATATATATATATATTTATATGTTTGTTCTTAATAGTGTAAACCATGTGCTGTTGTGAAAAGAGAAAAGCGAGCAATACCTCTTCTCTCATGAATTTATTGTATAAAGACATTTTATGTGTGTTTGGCACACATACAAGAGTACCAAGTCACACCTCTACTCTTAGTTTGGCAGAGCACAAAAGCCCAGGATGCATCTAGTCAGCAAGCTAACCATGGCTGTCCCTATTCTTTCAGGCTTTTGGTTATCTCCACTTTCTCTGAACTTCTGGCTTTTCAGATTGGTAAGCAAGGAATCAGCCTCATCCCCTCAGCACTGCTCTCATCTCTCTGACTCCAGGACTAACTGGTCTGATAGCAAGACCCTTCTGCTATTCCTCACCCACATTCTCTCAGCTACATACTGCAAAGCATCAGTGATGAAAAATAACACAGCACCTCAACACCTTGTGTATATCTTTAGTCAAAAGAAGGAGAACAACTGAAAGCAATGCCCACATAGGATGTGTTGTAGACATGGGAATAGCCAGAGACAGCTTGTAGTTTTCTCAGGGAATGTTTAGAACTTGCTGTAGGGACTTCCTTGGGAACACCTGAGAGAAGAGTGCTTGTGACTTGTCCTTCAGGCAGCCAGCCAGGGAGGACGCACAAGTGGGCAGTGACACCAGGGATATTCCAAAGCAGATAAGGTTAGGAGCCAATAAAATGACGTGCAGATTTCCTCACAAAAAACTGGTGAAGCGTTCTTCTGGGAAGGGGTAAGATGGTGGTGTGACAAGCAGAAAATTAAGAGTTCTCAAATGGCCCAAGATGGCAGAACAAGAGATATTTGAGCTGCTGTATGGTGTGCAGGAAAAATGATGGGAAGCAAAATGTGGCCACCTACCAGCACAAAAACAGGCACAAAAGAGAAGATGTGAAAAAAGATTAATCATTATTTATGTATGCAATTTTAAGTGTCATTTTCTAAAATCTCTTGGTAGCAAATAAACATGCAGATGCAATAAATCACTAGAGTTACAAAATACATTGTGCTACCTGGGATCACACTGAGAACTCGTATCTGTGTGGTTTTGCCCAAAACCTCACTGCCATTTCCAGTGTTTCAAAAAAGTGCTGCAAAACTACCATGGGTTTCCTGCAAGAATGGCATCTTTTCAGATGCCATGTCATCTTTTCAGAAGATGACATGGCATCTTTTCAGAAGCAGAAAGGACCTGGCTGGCATGACAGGATATCAGTTAAACCCAGAAGATATGTTCTGCACAGCAAAGTGAACTTTAAGGTTGATATTCAGTGCCAACAGCTCCACTCAGCTTCAGAGAGGACTTACTCACCTATTCACAAAATCATTGTTTGTCCTCTGGTATAATTGTGTGACTAATCAATGCCAGTGAAAATTCAACAGGATACCATGAGAGCAGGCACGTGAATACTTGAAACTGAGCAATCACTCAGTGAAAAAAGATAAAGCATCTTCATTTTAATCACTTTACTCTTTGAAACTCAGCAGATGTAGTGAGAAAAGGGTAAATTGAGTGTTGAAAGGTTTTCTTTTTCAAAGCCAATTGATCAAAAAAGTGTGGAATCATCTGACAGAGAGTCTCTTGCATTCTTGCTTGTTCCAAAAGCAACATCCTTCAGAAACAACTCTCTTGGTGATGATTCAGTGCAAAGAATTGCACAGTTAGGGATGTAATTGTGCTTTTTGAAAAAGTATGGGGAAAGAGGAAAAAGATAATTCTTCTCTTTTACTTAGAGTATCTATTTTTAAAATTATCTGCTACCTTTAATAGAAAACCTCTAATACAGAATGGCATAATAGTCCCAGACATAATAACACAGGTTAATCAAACCAGGAATGCTTCCCACTGAGTGAAATATAGCAGAAGTGTGCATAGGATTTTGTCAGATATTTGCAGAATTGACAGGGTCATATACTTGGACATGACCCCATTACATAGTTGTCTTATTATGGTTATATTATTCTTATTATGGTTATAAGAAGAAATAGATTGCTTGCTAGAAACTACGTCATTCATCAAAAACTTCTTTTTTTTTGCCCCTGAGCACTGTTCATGACTATATATAATCAAAACTGCTTCCTCACACCAGATCTAAAAGAACCCTCCAATTCAGATGTATCACTTCAAAGCATTAGGGATCCCGAATCAAATCAGCTGTTCCAGAAACAATTACCATCTATACTTTTCTTTGTAAGACACAGTTGTCTCTGCATTTATCATCCACCTCTGAACACTCTGCATGCAAGCAAAACAAATGAAAGACATGACACAGCCTGCAGATTTTTTCTCCTAGTAAGGATAGAGGGGTTTTTGTAGAGATGTGAAAAATTTTCAGGAGCATTTACTAATCGCAGTTGTCTCATTTCTTTATGGCCAGCTTGAGACACTTCTTACAACTCAAATGCAAACATTTTGCTTTAGAAGTTAGCCCCTCCAGCAGGTCACAGGTAGGAAATGTAATGCATGCAATGGAAATAGCAGCTGAATGGCAATTGTTCCTGTCCCATGTGCTTGTCCACATTTCTGCAGGTAAGATGACCAATCTCAACCATAACAAAGAATTCTTTTTAAAGAATGATCGGGGGAGGAAAAAATTAAGAATAAGCAAAATTTTATCCCATATAAAATTGACATTGACTGTGCTTTGAGAAGTAGGTTGGACTGAAGAACTCCTGGAGTCCCTTCCAGCCTACATCATCTGTGATGCTTTGTGTAGTTCCTGGTGGTACCTCTGCTCAGCTCTCATCAATATGAGACACAAGAGGAAGGAAATTCACTTCAAATCAGCCCAGAGCAACAACTCTTGTTAGTCACAGGGCTTGCCAAAGCAAATGGAGAACTAGAGGGAAATGGATGAGCTGAGAGCACCAGGCCA
>JAWWLZ010000001.1:55551541-55570612 GCA_035041345.1 Poliocrania exsul | reverse complement strand
ATGTGAAAGGACCTGGAGGTCTCAGCACTTGAAAGATATCTCCAAGGGTTAGGTCAGCTTGCATGAGTCCACTGACTGGCCAAATAACCAAAGGAGAGACAGAAGAGAAGAAAGACTGCCCTAAACAGTACTTCAAACTCACATTGGATGGCACCTACCTGTAAATTGCCTTGTGAAGGGCAGGTTCTGTGTCTTAATTTGGCATCTGCAATACTGACCTCCCTGAGGAGTGGATTTCATTTCAGTAACAACTAGCTTATAGAGGAGAAAATGATAAAGATGTGTTTATTTGAACACAATACATCTTCCTGAACAAAGAGGATGATTCCACAAAATCTATCTTTTTACTGTGGGCTTCCTGCTGCTCTTCTACCTCAAGTTCTGTTATACCTGTTTATGCCTCTTTAAGTTTGATCTACTGGCTTCTGATTTGGTTCCAAGCAACCTGAAGAAGGATGAACACCTCTGTGAATATTGTTGGTGAGAAAGCTTTCCAAAGGAAATAATTGAAAACAATTGTTGTCGTTTAATCCCAGCTGGATTAAGTACCATGCAGCTTCTCACTCACACCCCCCACATCCTCCCCCAGTGGAGAGGAGAATCGGAAAGAAAGGTAAACTTCACAGGTTGTGGTAAGAACAATTTAATAATTGAAACAAAAAATAATAATTAGAATAAAAGATGGAAAGATAAGGAGAAGGAGAGAGTAACAGAAGCAAAACAAGTGATAAACAACACAATTGCTCCCCACCCACTGACTGATGCCCAGCCCAGCCCCAAACAGTGACCCCTTCCAGGTAAACTCCCCAGTTTACAGACTGGGCATTATGTTCTACAATATGGAGTATCCCTTTTGTCAGTTCAGGTCAACTGTCTTGGCCATGTTCCCTCTCAGCTTCTGTTGCACGTCCTCACTAGAAGAGCATAAGACAGTTAGAAGTCCTTGACATAGAATAAGCCCTACTTAGCAACAACTGAAACATATCAAAGTGTTATCAACATTATTCTCATGCTGATTCCAAAACACAACAGTGTAGAAGCTCCTAAGGAGAAAATTAACTTTGCCCCAGCCCAAACCAGGATAATAATCCAGCTGGGCCTGCTCACGTATGCTTCAGGTGGCCTGAAAGACTGTTCTAGTCTCTTCTTTGAAATATTTCTATAGAGATCTTCTGGAGCAGAAAACATAGCTTTAAAAAAAATAGAATTTTTAATTACTTCTCTTATTTTAGTAAATCTGTCTTTGTGCTTGGGCTGCAAGAGACAGATGCCCCAGGCTCCACTATGCCAGAAAATGCAGAAAGGACACATGAGCACATTTCAGGGAGAATGGAAACAAACATCTGACTCTGGGGCCCACCAAGTAATGCAGGTTCCACATGTCTCCAAAGTGAAGTACTGATTTGCAATCCTGATGGCTTCCACAAAAATATGCTAAAAGGGTGTCACAGAAGATTAGAAAAATTTTAAGAAAAACATGCTTGTTGGAGTTTTTTTTATTTCCCTAATTCTCTTCCTTATCCCACCTCAAGGAGCTGAGCAGGTAAAATTAAGGATGTAAACTAAAGGGTGTAGCAGAGTTATCTCAATAATATAGCTACAGTGGAAAGTGTGCTCAGCTTGCAAAATGTTTGAGGAATACTAGTTTAGACCATCAGACTCATCTAAGTATGGGAGCGTGCTTAGGAGAGGAGATGGATGTATTAACCTGCATGCTTTGTTACCACAGGCAACAGAGAGAACATTGGAAAAAGGCTTAGGTCTTGTATTTTCTTAGATGCCTTGATTGCTGCTCTTCTTCTGGATTAACATTAGAGTTATGTTATAAAAGTTCATGTTAAGTGTGGGTTGCCTAGACAGTCCAATTTGCCCTTGAACTGGTCTGGCAGCAATCAGAGTTCACCTATTGCTAATGAAGTGAACATCTCATGGAGAGACTCTTCTCTTATCTTTTTCCAGAAACTTTTTGAAAAGGCATTGATTTCAGAATGGCACCTAGAATTTCAATGTGTATATGACAGCTCAGACAACAGTAGAGACTTGTCTCGATTCCCTGGTGATGTCAAGGACAAGTCAAGTTCTCGTCCCTCCACTTACCCATGGACCAGGATGGCTTAGAGCCAGGTTATTCCTTTTCTAGAACAAAATTAAACTTGTTCTTAAAGTGTTCCTTTGTTATTATTAGCAGTATTCACTATAGTACTCTGGTAAACTTTTCAAAAAGCATTAAAAATAGAAAGAAAACTCCAAATTTCTAAAGTAGTCAAATTATGTCAGCATGTACTACAGAGCATCATTTCAAAATCACAGCAGTCTGTAAGAGCTGATCCATAGAGCCTTATGGACTCTCCCACCTCATCCTTTATCAGGGACAAATCTTTACATCTGGCTGCAACAACATATACCTTTTTATTTTTTTTTTACATTTCCTTAAAGGCACTCTGTAAAAACAGTCCATTTTCTCCTCCTCCCTTAAGCAGACCAAGTTGTAGCATGGTGTAGATTTATAGGACAGCAACTTTAGTGAGAAGGTTTACAACAGATGGAAATTATGAGCTCTTTCTCTTTTCAGATCCTTATTTGCAGAGTCAAGGGACTTGCTGTAAAATACGAAAGAAATAGTAATCCAGAATAATTTAGTTTTGTGCCATCACGGTGACTGGGAAAATGAAAGAGTAGGCAAAGTCACTAAGATGAAGAAATATACAGTGGTTTTATAAAAAAACCCAACAAATTAACAAAAAAAATACAAAAAACCTCCAGACACAACAACCAAAACCCCTTTTGAACAGTTTTAGAAGAAAAATACTTCAGATGTGAATGGTTAAAAACAAAAGTCCAAGACCGATATATAGCCACATGACTGTCTGTTTGTAGCCATAAAGTCAACATAAAATAAATAAACCCATAAATTAACTTCAGGACACACTTCATTTCCTCAGGCACCTGTAACTGTCCTAAGGGAGAACAGTCAGGGAACACGGCAGCAACATCCTGGAGGAGTTGTGTCAGATAGCACAGCAAAGGCAGCCCTGTGCAGGCTGCATTTTATGCCTCCTCTTTACCTCTGGCAAGCTAGTATTTAATCATGAAAGTTTATGGGTTTGGAGTTTTTTTACCTTAGGACACTCATTTCCCTCACTGCACATTTTGGAAAGTGTTCAGTTTATGAACAGCAGGTCAACATGTTATTCTCTTCCTGTTGCCCAGAGTTCACCCCTGACATACAATGTGGTATTTAAGCCCTCCTCTGATCATCAAGGTATTTCTATGGACCCATCATTATCACATTAATTTCTTCACACAAAGCCCCTTTGTTTCAAGGGAGCATTTTCCCATTTCATAGGTGGGAGGAAAAGCCACAAGACAAGACACCAAGGGGCATTTCCAAATTCAAAATCCTCAGATTGTGAAACTCAGAGTAAGACGTTTGAGCAGTTGATATTAAATAGCACTTTACATGCACAATCTGAAAACAAAAAATCTCTCCCTGACCAAAGTTTCAGCTCTTAGCACACAGGCTCAGAGTCACAGTTCAGTTATCCAGAAAATAAGGAGCATGTGAACAGGGAAATGCTCAACAGAAAAACATTCATGTGTTGCATCTATGGCAGAGGTAGGGTCATGTTCCAGCTCTCCAAGAAAGCCCTTGCTACATGCTCCCTGCTTTGCCCATTGCACACCTGTCAATGTCTCACAAAATGTGGGTTATAATCCTGACTTTTTGGGCTTTTCAAAAAGCATTCCTGAGATTTTTTTTCTTTAGGGTGTTATATGTGAAATCCTGGAAAATATGTATAAACCATTCTCAGCTGATTTTCAATGAATGCAGATATAGAGTTCCCTGGTAGAATAGATACTTAATACACAGATGAAACAAAAATTGGGAAACAATTCTCCTAATATTTGGAAAATATGGGAATAACTTGGAATAATTCTCGATGGGTTCCTCATATAGCATTAGTCTCTACCACTGTTACTGAAACAGGTGGGTTTGGCATAACATCTCTATTTCTTTTCTTCAGCAGATAAATGTAAGAATCCTCTGGCTTTCAGTGGTGGCTGTTCAGTTTTTACAGTGAGATGATGTCCCCTGCACTGTTTAGGTATGGAAAGGATCTTAATGTCCATCCTGAAGACACTTCAAAGGCCACTCAGCACACAGACAGTTGGCACCTCTGCATCCAGCTGTCTGCCAGTGCTTGAGTTAAAAGAAATGGGGCAAGGGATTACACTTCTGCAGTAACCCAAAATTTTACTCTTGCCTTGGTGAATTCAGGGGAGTGGAGGCTTTGCCTGGACCTCAATGTAATTTGAAGCTGTGCAAATATCCTGGGATTTGTGTGCTGCAATAGATCACTTATTTGTTCATCCATTTGTGTGAATAATACATGAGTGAAGGACACTTTAGGCTCCTTGTGCCATAATGAAAATACGTCCATTATAGCTTGCTGATTGATTCTTGAATTTCAGCCTGACAACCCAAACAAACAGGGCAGAGAGTGCAAAAACAAAACCAAAGCTCATCAATTAGTACTCGTCCACTTCCTGCCTCCCTGAAACAGTCCTGACATGTATGATTATTTCTGCAAGTCTCTTTCGAAGCCTGAATCCTAAAATATTATGTAGACTTTTGAATGTTTTCAGTGCTGCCCTATTATTCACTGAATTAACTACTGAATAGCATCCTCAAATGCCATTTTATGAACTTTGCTTCTAAAAGCATCCATTTATTCAGTCCAACAGCCCACATAACAACGCCTCTCTTCCCATGTTTGGAACAAGAGAGACACAGGAGAGTTACTTTGAATTGTCAGCCTTGGATTTCCACAGCTGCTGTAGAGTCCTAATATGAAAGCAGGGAATTGTATAATTCATGGCTATGAGCTCTCTCCATTTGGAATTCTCTCCTGAGGACACTACTCGGACAGCAATGAAAAAGGCAAAGCAGTTGTTGTTGCAAAATCTCATCTCCAGGCTGGATGCAAAACGTGCTGATCTCCCTCACTCCCCCAACAAAGGAAGCTGTGAGTGCTCAGGTCCTTCAATGAGCCACCTGCACCACATGTCTTTGTCCAAAAAAAAGATCCACTTCCTAGTCACGTGACATGACTTTTCTATCTATTCCACACTGATTGCATTCTTTGGCAGGGTTGGTATCCAAAGCCGCATGCCTTAAATCAAATCATGCTGCATGGCCAGTAAATGAATAATATTGCTCTGAGCAGTGGGTCAGTGAGCCTGCACTGCATGCTGTAAACTAAACATGGGGTTATAATCCTTTTGAGCTGCAATTGTGTAACATGTTTATGTTTTGAAGGTATGGTCATGCAAACGCTTTCAAGCACAAGATGCTGAGAAGCCATGGGCACTACAGAAGTGAGTCAATAACTTCACTCACCTTCCAATGGTAAATTCTCTGCCCACAAAAGCAGGCCAGTGTATAGCTGCATGGTGGGCCACTGCTGCCTTGTATCACCCACAGCCAGGTTGCTGCCTTTCAGTCAAATATTCCTGCTATGGGATGTGCCTTGTGCTCTTTGCTTAGAGGGAGTTCAGTACCTCAGGAAGACAAGAACTGTCCTGCATGTGGGATCCTTGAAAGCCTGAGCAACCAGCAAAGGGCACAGGAGCTGCAAATGTGTGAGAACCTCCCAGTGCCTGCTTTTTCCTGATCCCAGCAGATACCTGTGGCAGGATCAATGCTTCCCAGCTTGCAGTCATGCAAGGCAACAGCTCCTGCTCAGGTCCATGGCAGCTCTTGAGCCAAACCCTCATTCTAGCACCGTACCCTCTATCATTTGTGGCTTAGTCATCTTGTTCTACATCCTTAGAACTTAGAGCCCTCAGGTTTTAGGTTAAAGGTCCTGATGGATGTAGATGTTGAGGAAGGTCTAGTCTTGGTTGATAACACAGGACAGAGCAGATATCCTGAAGGCAGCTTCTCTTTCCTGCTATCAAAGGTCTCTACCTCCTGAAATCTCTATATAGTTGCAACATTATAATACTGCCTTTGGAGCCAGCCTTTCAGTGGGGTAAATGGCTAGCCTCAAGTGGATGTTTTTACAGTTATTGACTGAAAGTTTTAGCAAAAATGAGAAAGGGGGAATATAGGTTCAAGTCTTTTCAGGGTAAAGGGGATGTAGAAACCATGTCTCTTATTTCCTGAGCAAGAACCCAAGCAAACTTTACTAATACAACCTTTTTCTCACACCTCCTGCTCTAAAGAGAAGAGAAAGTCCCAATTTATGTGTATCAAAGTATAAGCATCACAGTAACAGGTAGTCGGATACTTCAGGAATAGCTTCAGCTCTTTCTCATTTCCCCACTCAGACTGATGTCTGATGGGATGCTAATCCCACTTTGAGGCACCCAGCTCTCTCTCCTTCACTGGTTAGGTGCCACTAAGCCATGTGAATTCCCCTCTTGGAGACAGCAGCTCTGTTCTGGGCACTGCAGCATTTGAATATCACACCATGAAAGTCCGCTTTTCACACTTTCTTCAAACAGCCACCAGAACAGGGTTTTATTTTTGATGCTAAAGATGCTCTAAAGGCTTCTGGCTTGAAGCATGTTGGCAAGGGCTACCAACTTCATGCTACAAGGATACCAGTAGAGATTATAAAAATGCATGAAGTGGCTGAGAACTAGAAAAACTACTTTAAAGGAAATAAAGAAGCTGGTTTAGAAGAATACCCTGAACTCTTCTGAGTGAGTGGATTCTTGATGAAATTTTGAAAAATGCAGATTTCAGACATTATTTCCAGCTGTCAGGAAAATAATATTGTAAATGCTAAGACTTCACTGAACACAAGTGGGGCAGGTGGCAGAAGCAGGTAGAAAATGGAAGAATCAACAATAATCTTCATATCAACAATAACCTTTAATAAACATAGAAATTAAGCAAGGAAACTTCTAATATGTTTTTTTGAGTTCCCGTTCTCCCTTGTGCTATGTCACAGCAATAGCTGCACATTTCCTAATGATTCCTTCCTTATGCCTTCCTTCTTAAATAATGCTGCCTCTGTGCCATGGTTTCAGCTTTCATTAATTTCCTTCTTTCTCTAAGGGAAGTTACATTCCCATGCCTCTTTTCAAAGCTTACATTGGGTTATTGCGTCCATAATTTCATTTTGCACTAGTTCTTTCAGACTGTGATCCTCAGTCCCCTTGAAAAGGAGGAACTCTTTGAACCATGTTATTTAGCTCTTGCTTGGCTGCACTTAAAGAAAAGAACCTGAAGAAGCACTCAGCCTTTCAGTCCTAACCTCATACTTTATGTAGTATTTTACTTCATTATTCATAAATAACGACCTCCTGCAGTTTGGTCAGGAGGAGAGCTGTACAAATAATGCTGGGATATGCCACCATGGAGTAATGAGGCTTCAGCACAAAAACCTTTAGAAAAAGCTTGAAGAGGTGAACTGGAACTTTGTTGATGGACAAAACCGGTGGTAGGGAGAATAGTAGGAGTGCTAAAAAATGAGATAACAGAAAAGGTAATGAATTAAAATTAATTCATTTAAACATACAGCAGTTTGATTCCCTGTGTTTGACTATTTCTTTCCAAGAAACCAGACATTTGAAACTTCTCATTTCATTAATAATTGTGGATCTTTTACCAACTGTGTGCAAATTACATTGCCTTTATGTACAGAATCCCACAAACTCTGTGTGCCATGTAACTCCAGTAGAGCAGGGTAAAAATCCTCCAGTAATACTAAACACATTAAAAATGGAGCTTTTACTGAATAAAACATGACAATGAATAATCTAGTCTGCACAGCATTTCTTGTGTTATTAATTTGATGGTAGGTTTAATTAACTTAATGCTGCCCTAAATTTTAATTTTCCTTCTGCTGCAAATCTCAGGCTAGAAATGCCAAAGGGCATTACAGAAGTTTTACAGAAAACATTGAGTATTGGTGAGAGGGAAGAGGGGATGGCTGGAACTGTTTGGGATGTAAGGCATGGGCAACTGTGTGGGAGAGTGGAGCACAAAATTTGGCACCTGAGGCTTCCAAAATCACCAGTAATTAGACAAAATGCAAGGCTAATGCTGGAAAGGCAGGGAGACATAAATCACAGAATTTATTTCTTCCACAAGCTGGGGCACACTGAGGTAGATCAGCAGGATAAGCAGTGGCCCATGAGCCTATGCTTCAAGAGGGTTGCCAACTGAGATGTGTGCTATTGGAGTCACAGAAAAGTTAATTTTCCAATGAAAATTTACATTTGCAAGCCCAGTTTGGTGGCTGACTCACCACAAACTCCATAAAGCTGACAGGTGCCAGCAGGAAGCATGGAGGGCCTTTTTCATGAGGAGAATCTCCAAAAGGAACCATGCTCTAGCTGCAAGGACTATCACTAAAATAGTTTCTTCCTGGTTGCTTGGATGTGAATGTCCTGCTGATGTGGACCCTGAGCTCTCAGAAATTCTGTGATCTGACAGGTTTTATTCCCCAGAAGATTTACCCACTTCAAGCATCCTCATGCAGCTGGCACTGACTGTCTTACATACAAGGAGGTGCAAGGTGGTCCAAGGGCTGGCACTCAGGAGAGAAGGGACCAAGATAAATGCAGAGTTACTCTGTGCACTCTATTCTAGCCACTAGATTTTGTATGGTTCAGTAAATGCGAGTACACAAAATATATTTCTGTGATCCTTCAAATTTTCCTCAGATTTTCTCTTGCAAGAAGGAGAAACACAGCCTGCTATATTGCAGACCTGTTTTCTAGCCAACTTTCCCCATTTCTTCAAAGTTCCCATTGGTAAACCCAGTAGCTGTGCTGCTGGTCAGCTGCCAAGCCACTCTTTCCATTCACAGCTACAAAACAAGATCCTCCTAAACAGGAGCTGTAACTGGCAGCCAAGAAATTACTTTTGTCTAGAAAATAGCACATTTGGTTCTTTGAAGAACCAACCTTTTTGGTCCTGGTTTTCCAGGTCAGTGGAGTGCAATTCCAGAATTCTCATGCACATCTGCATTGGTGGGGTTTGATTCCCAGCCTTTCTCCTTCCAGCATTGCAGCAAAGATGCCTGATCTTCCGTCATTTGGTGGGTCCTTGTCTCCCAGCTCCTCCTAAGAGCGGGACCAAGACTGGAGTTTCACTGTGAAGGAGAAAAGCCACCACAGTTCTCTCCCTGGTCCCCTCTGTCACAGTATATTTCTCTCTGAGACAGGGATGGCCTGGCAAGAAATCACTTACCCCCAGCTGGTTGCTACTTCCCTGAGCAAGGAGGTAACAACATGTTTGGTCTCAGTCAGAAACTCCTAATAACCCACTCACACAAATTACTTGGATCAAGTATGACTGACAGCTTGTGAACAGTAATAGGACATATAGGGTTGAGAGCTTAGAAATGTTTTTGTTTGCTATTTCCACCTTGCCTTCTCAGCAGGACAAGAACCTTTCAGCTCTTGGTGGATTAATTTGTTCATGATCTCATTGAGAACCTAAGAGATCTGCCACAGGAGTATGAGTACTTCCCACACAGAGGAGGCATGACCTTAAACCATCAGAAGCTGATGGCTTCACTGTCAGAAGAGAGGGTGAAACAGGAACCTGGGGAAGACTTAAGTCCAAAGGGGATCCCATGAAGACCTCAAAGAAGGGTTTAAATACTAGTGTATTTAATCAGTCTTGGCAATGTAGAGTAAGAAGAAGACATGATCTTAGACTAAACCAGCAAAATATAGTTTTATTTTACAAATGTACTTTTATAAACCTATATGACAAATTTCTCTAGTTTAGGTCAATTAATTAGCTATTTTTATTTGCTATAACTAGAACCTGGCTTCAATTTTAGGGAATTTCATTCCTTTTTCAGTGGCAGAGGGAGGGACTGACATTTTGAGGGTGTTCATGCAAAGCTGCTGAGGTCTCTCCCGGGCATCCAAGGGTACCACATTACATCTGCACCTGGCCAGATGATCTGCAGGGTGTACCCTTGCTCCTGGTGTTTGGTGTTCCCTACTCCCAGTAAGTACCAGACATTCCTTCAGTAACTGGATGGAGTTCACAGTAAAACCAAGAAAGGGCAAAGGGCCTGCCTGTTAAAGATACTTAGCTACCCAAATAAGCAGCCAGGTACTTGTGGTTTCTGAAATCAAAGAGAAGCATCAAGTCTTATGCTGACAGTCTCTCAGATCATCAACAGAGACAGACTCCTCTTAAGCACAGACTTAGAACAGGGACCTGACTTGGGAGATCTCAGGCACCTTTGGAAAAATCTGAAGTCAGGCTGCTGCTCCTCTTGATCAAGTTCAAATTTCCCCCCTGATAATCAACAGGACAGCCACTGGACTCTCATCACTGAAATCAGGTTTTTGTCTCTTGCTCCTCCTAGTATGGCAACTCACAGGTACAGGCAGCTGTACACAGTGCAGCTCTGAGCAAAAAGGCCTCACATCTTGAAAGCAGACTTTCAAAATCTGTAATGATTATATTATAACACAATAACATTTATTCTCACTGCAGTATTAACTCCAGCATAAGCAGAGTTTTTTCCATATGAGATGTACCCATAGCACTGCTTCGCTTTACGTATTTCAAACTATACTATTTGCAGAGCTATAATAGCACTGGTTTTCCTTTAAACAACTGTTACTTCTTTTAAAAATTACTATTTTCATTTAGTTCCTTTTTCATGAGGCTGGTGGATAGGATATTCCTTCTTCTTATCACTTCCACAGAAAGGTGAATAGCTCCCTCAAGTGCTCCATTCAGCCCCTTATCTGATGGAATAGTAGAGCTGACGTTTTCCTTGACGCTTTTCCTTCTGTCTGTTTTGCAATTCAAATTTCTTCTTATAAGCCAACAGACAGAATGTGAACCAGGAACAGAGCTCAGGATAGAAATCATCATCCAAGCTGCAGCCTTTCCCTTCCTCCTCTTTGCATGCAGTAAAATGGGAGAAATGCTTATCCAAAAACATGGAATTCTGGAGAAGGACATCCAGTTGCTAAGTAGGAAAAAAAATGTTTTAAATAATTGTTTCATTGCAACCAAATACTGGGGGAGAAAAAGTTCATTTGTCTCACTGGAAAAGTACTCTTCATTTCAAGTTCAATCTGCCAGGATGCCAATAACTCTTTTTCACAAAAATTCATTTTACTCAACAACCTCAGAGGCTTATCAGTGACATGTTCTGGCAGGTTTTTAATACCTCCAAGGCTGAATCTCTCTGGGCAAGCTGCTCCAGTGTTTGACCACTCTCATAGCAAAAAAGTCTTCTATTTAAACAGAATTTGCTGCTTTTTGCATTGTTTCTTGTCCTTTACATAAGCACTAATTAGTAGAGCCTGGCCCCATCTTCTTCACTCCTCCCATCAGGCACTCATCCACATGGATAAGAACCCTCAAGCCTTCTCATCTCCAGGATGATGTCCTAGTTCTCTAAACCTCTTCTTAAATGAGAGATGCTCCAGTCCCCTCATCATCTTTGTGGCCCTGCACTGGCCTTGCTCCAGTATGTCCATGTGTCCATATGTGTCCTGTACCAAAAAGCACAGCACTAGACCCAGCACTCCAGATGTGCCTCATCAGTGCTGAAGAGAGGGGAAGGATCAGCTCTCTCAACCTGCTTATTGTAGCCCAGAGGCTGCTGGTCTTTGCTGCAAGGGCACATTGATAGGTCATGGCCAGTTTCCTGTCCAACAGGAGGCCCAGACCGTTTTCTGCAGAGTTTTCCAGTCAATCTTCCCCCAGTGTGTACTGGAGAATGGGGCTGTTCCTCCACAGGTACAGGACACTGCATTTTGCAACACTGAACTCCCAGCCCATAAAGATCCTTCTGGATAGCAGCACAAGCACCTAAGTTACCAAATGCTCCTCCCAGTTTTGTGTCATCAGTAAACTTTGGAGTGTAAGAACTATAAAAACAGGCAATTCTGTGCCAGTTCAATTCAGAGTGATAGGGAGGTCCTGTGCTTGCTTCATTGATTGGTGTGTATGCCGCCACAGATGTTTAGGTGTGCCATAGGGGAGTTTTCCCAGACCAAGCTTAGCTGTGTGCTGTTCAAATACACCAAATAAGGGGACAAGATATGTCTCTGCTTTTTCAGTTGCTTCCTAGCTGCTGCATGAACTTGGGGTATTTGTGTTATTTTCATTATTGCTCCCAAAGATAGTCCATTTGCTCAGCATGTGAACATCTCTATGGATCAGACAAAAGTGTAACACCAAGAAAATTCAGTTGCTGACAAAAATCTGACTTTGGAATGTGACCAGAAGCTCAGTCTTGAATTCAGTCAGGATTTCAAATACTTGAACAGAACAAAAAGATGCAAAGTAGGCAAGTATAAAAATTTACTGCTTCTGGCCTTAGTCAGCTTCAACATTTATATTTACTGACATTAAAAATTCTTCAGAGTAATGTTGTGTTTTGTGTCACTCAGCATCATGTCATCTCAACTCTTGTCTTGGGGTCAGAGACTCTCTTCACAGCTGTCATGGTTTCACACCAGCTGTCAACTAAGCAGCATGCAGCTTCTAGCTCACTTGGTCCCTGTGAGGCTAGGGGAGAGAATCAGAAGAGTAAAAGTGGAAAAGCTCACAGGTTAAGATAAACACAGTTTAATAGGTAAAGCAAGAGCTGTGCATGCAAGCAAAAAAACCCAAGGAATTCATTCACCACTTCCCATTGGCAGGCAGGTGTTCAGCCATGTCCAGGAAAGCAGGACACCATCATGTGTAATGGTGACTTGGGAAGACAAACACCATCACAACATGCTGAGCATGACCCCATATGTTACAGAATATTCCTTTTGGCCAGGTTGGGTCAACTGCCCCAGCTGTGTCCCCCACAGCTCCCTGTGTGCTCCCAGGCCACTCACTGGTGGCGTGAGAGGCAGAAAAGGCTCTGACTCCATGGCAGCACTGCTCAGCAGTAACAAAAACATTAGTGTGTTATCAACACTGTTTAGGTCACAAATCCAAATCATAGCCCCATATGAGGTACTGTGAAGAAAATTAGCTTTATGCCAGCCAAAACCACCACAGCAGCCTACTTCATTCCTTCAGAATGAACTTTTAATCCATAACACTGCTTATCTCTTTTACCCTGGCCTGAGGAGGTGTGGGACCTGGCACACAGGGCCTGCAGGATGGCTGCCCTCCCAGCTTGTTGGTGCTGCAGACAGAAGTGGTTTGATAGCACAAACCTTCCACAGGATACAGGCTGGGACTCCCTAAGCTGTTCTCTGCAGGCTGGTTTCTACTGCCAAATACTCCATGACCTTTCTAGGCTTCATTCAGCTGAAAAGCAAGACAGTTTTACTTATTTCAAAGAAGTATTGCCATATACTTGGTGTTAACTCATGCTTGGGTCAGGAGGTATGGCCTGAAGCTGCCAGAAAGCTCCAGATTTGGAGCTTTGGACAACTCCCTACTAACCAGCCACCATGAAGTCCTGCATCCATCCCCCTGCCCTCTTGAAATGGGCAAAAGTCTTCAAAATAGTCACATACTGACTTGTCCAAATTAAAAGAGGACATGAAAACTTGGTGAAAGTGGAGGAAAAAGAACTCTGAAAAAAGGTAAGAGCCTCAAATAAAGGTGAGAATGTACTAATCTAATGGATGAGATTATAAAATACTTCTGAATGTTAAACACCAAGTCACACTGCTCCAGCAAGTTTGGGCTGATTTAACTCTCTCAGTGTCCATGCCAACTGGTGAGAATCTTTAACTGCAGAAAAGTACAAATCTGGTATGAGAAGCTGTGCTAACACTGACAATATGGATGGAGTCATGTAATTATAGCCAGGGACTAGTAAAACTAGGATATGTGCAACCAACTTGCACTTTTCCAAGCAATGTAAATGGATAGACATGCAGGACCCATGTCAACCTGTGTGAAGTATGTGAGTCAATGAGATAGCAAATGGATAACACAGGGCAGTGCAATACAGATGGTACAAAAGGGGAAACAAACCTCTCATTTTGGCCTGGTAACTGATAGAAAATGATGTCATGTTACCTCTGCCAATGCTCTTGGTTGGATGCAGCCTGTCCATCCTCTGCTACCAGGCATGCTGCTTGAACAAGGGAAACCTAAGCCCAGCAGCAGTGCTGTCTGGAATGGGACATGGCCAGAGAGAGCTGAGGGCAGAGGCAGGTCCTAGGGCAAGGCCAGATGCCCTCAGGTACAGTCACAGCTTTCCCACAGTGAGGGACAGCAGAGCAAGGTGAGCTGGGGAAGCAGGAAAGAACTTTAGTAAAATATTTGGATAATGCAACCCAAACATAATGCAGTTAAACTCAAAGGTCATCCAGCTGTAATTACAAGCCTGCTCTCCTCATTTTGTTCTGCATTATTTTCTTTTTACCATCACAAAGACATGAAAGAAATTAGTATCTGATGGTGAGGGTAAGCATATGGAAAAGAAGAGAGAAAGCACTCCTGACAGCACACCATTTAAGTTTGCAAAATTCAGGCACACACTGAGATGGGCAGGTCATATTCAAGTGTGGGTCAATTGCTATAAAAATAAGCAATTTAGATTTCAATGGCCTCATCTGTGCCAAGTCTTAGGTCAGGGGAGTTAAGTGATCATTTTTCCTTGAAACACTCAGCGTGTGACTCCAAAACAAATAGGCAGCACTTGTGTCTAGCAGCTCAGCCATTTACAAAAAGCTAGGTGGGAAACAGGTACCTTTTCCTTGACCTGGGGATCACACCAGCAACCATTGTGATACCCTAACAACTAAAAAAAACCAAACACCAAAACAAAACAAACAAAACCAAAAAGACCCCAAAAAACAACACACACCAAACAAGGAAACTTTACTTTAAGGATTGGCTTCAAATATGTAGGAGAAAGCATTAACTTACACTTGAATGACTCTTCACAATATACCTATTCCAAGTGAGCTTTGAAGAAATAGTCTTTCAGATGGGTAGAGAATACATTTCAAGCAGGATCTTTCCACAACTACACAAGCATTTACACAGCCTCTCAATCAGCTCCCTCCCTAGCACTATGAGAGAAAGAGCAGAAAGACTAAAAGCAAGAAGACTTCATGGGTCAACATAGAGACAGTTTAATAAGTGATGCAAAGGCACTCACTCAACATCTCCCACAAGCAAACCAATGCCTGCACAGTCAAGCAGGAACAGTCAGCTTGGAAGACAAAATCCCCAGTGTCGTTTTTGCTAAGCATATGAGATAACCCTTTGATCAGCTGAGGTCGGCTATCCTGGCTGTGCCCTCTCCCAACCTCTTGCTAATTCCCCTACTAACCAGGCAATGTAGAGTAAGAAACAGAGAGCATCCGTACTGTGCAAATACTGCCCAGCAATTGACAAAACACCCTTATGTTACCAATGCTCTCAATCACAAATCCAAAGCACAGCATTGTATGGGATGCTCTGAAGAAAGTTAGCTCTATCCTAGCCCAGTCTTGATAACAGGGATTTCAGTTAAAAAAATTCCTTTGCCTAAGACAATAAATTAGGTACCACCTAAGGATATATATGCAAGGATTCCCTAACCAGCCAACAACGCATTAGTTAACAAAGTAGGATTATGGCATTACTTGTAGTAGACTTGATGCATGAAAGCACTGCTTGACAGACAGCTGTGGGGGAAAAACAATCAATCAGCAAAGCAACACAGAGGTTACATAGAGGCAAGCTGCTAAAAAGCAGTAAAGTCAAAGGAAAAGGACAAGCAAAGGAGAGTAGTCTGCTTTAAACACACAGAACATGCAGCAAAACTTCTCTAGATGCAAGGAACTAACACTAGAAAACAATGGGGGGAGAGGGGGGTAAAGAGGGTTTTTTTTATTTTCTTTCTTTAAAGTAGGGTAGTATCAAGCTGACAGAGAGAGTGTCCAACATAGAGTTGTGCTGTACTAGCATTAGTTACCTTCCAGGAACACCAAAAGCAGCAGCTGCTTTCAATCCTTTTTCTTTGAAATGGATTTGCTTCAGGTGATTTTGTTTCAAGGACCCTCTCTGATTAGAGGCCATGGCTGCAATTGGTCTCAGAGGAAAGGAAATGGCAGGTGTCAGAGGTAATCATGTGTGATCTCTGCAGACACCAGTCAGGGGACAGCTCCAGACTGCAATAGACCTGTCATGCCCATGATAGGTTGAGGCCACGCCAGGGAGGGCAAAGGGTACCTTAGTCTTATAACAGCAATGAGGGCACCATTCAGCATTCCATAGCTGCAAGTTTCATGAGATTTAGCTCCTTTTCTTATATATATTTTTGTTGCTCATATTGCAAGGACAACACTGCATCTTACTTACCTTTGGGATCATGCTAAATTAAAGGGAATAAAAGGAAAACATTAGAAGCATACTTGCTATTTCCCTGAAGAAGTTAAGATAATTAGTTCAGAGAAAAGGGGAAAGCTGCTACTGAATACTGAAAATTGCTGCTGGAGTTTGCCTGCCGAGAAGCATCTGTGGGCCTTCCATCTTCAGCCAACTTTGCAAGGACCACGAATGCTGTCCACTTGCCCAGCCATAGTGGGTAGACCTAGCCAAGCCACCAGATCAGCTCACATGCCATACCTGATATAGCTTCTTACAGTGAAAAGACTTGATGTTGCCTAGGACAGGAAAGGTCAAAAGTGTGAAAAAAGAAGAGGAAAGAGCTTTCTTTACTGCTAGCTCATAGGACTGATGCCCCCCCCAAGTCCTAGTTTTGTCCTACATGTATGATGTTATTTTCCAGTGAATGCAATTCCATTCTCTTTCCAGCCTGAAATTCCCAAATGCTGAGTGCATGACTCTGTTGCCTTCACATCTCGTACCTCTGTGAACAGAGACACTCAGGAGACAAGTTAATGGAGAAAGATATACAGGGGTTTATTATTGGAAGCCTCCGAGGTTCAAACCCAGAGGTGTCTGACTCCCAGATCAGGAAGTTCACAGGTTTTATACCCCTTATTAACATCCAATCAGTACTCTTATTTCATTTAAGTGCCCACCCAAAGGCCTGTCAATCTGCCCCCTTCTTCATGGAGGGGGCAGCTAGACCTTCTTTTGTTGTTTGTCTCCTGTTATCTTGCAGATGGCTTCTCAAAAACATCATGGCCTTGGTTGAGCCTGAGAATAGCTTCCAAACTCGTAAGAAAGGCACTCAATATGTGCACTTAAAATCAGAGCAACTTAGCAGAGCCTATATGATTCTAAACCTTCTAAAATTACATTAAATTCTTAGGCATCAACTCGCTCCCAAAGCCACTGACAGCTCTGCCTGCCCACACCTTCTGCAAGCAGCACTTAATCAGATAACAAAGTTAGTAGTAGCAGAGAGATGCACAGTGCAACAATGACACATCACTTCCCTCTCATAGGTAATGCCCAAAACAAGAGGAAATACTGCTTCTTTCCCCCAGCCAATACATCTTTTCTGTTTCAATGGGCCATGAATAATAACACTTACTGATAAAATCCAGCGTACATTGTGCTGCAGTAAACTGATGAACTGTTCCCAAATTCATATATATCACTCTCACTCTCATTATGTTTATACATATACATGCATGGACACATGCACATATGTACACACAGGCTTACATGTAACTATAAAACTACCGGCATGCTCTCACTGCCAGAATCTGAGTGAAGTATAAAAACAACAGAAGAAATACAAATAATAATTTCACACTCTTTGCAGTGAAGTCTTTTATTCAGGCTATACCCATTCAGGTCCCTTCTCACTTCCCTCAACATATTGTGGAAATCAGCCATCATTGCAAAGGAAAGGACAGACAGGTTAAGATTTCAAGCAGTAGTAGAAGCTACAGCAGGAGATAGAAACTGTGGGAAACAAAAATACAGGTAAGGCCCCTCACAGTATTTTTGTGCAGATGGAAATCAAACAAGATCATTTTAGTCCAGAGCATGATACAAGATGAGAAGAAAGTGAGAAAGGGGGGAAAAAAACCCAAACAAAACAACAAATCAAATTAAAAAAAACAAAAACAAAACAACCCCAGCTTGGCAAATATCCCTTAAGGAAACTGAATTATCAGAAATGTTGGAGAGTCTAATATACAGCACTTCAGGCTCTCCTCCCACGCTTTGAATTTCTGCTTTCCTAGAGCAAGGGGATAATTACTGTCTGTGAAACCAAAAACACCATTACAGAAATAACCCACCCTGTGGTCACAGAAGACCACAATTCTCTTTTAGGAATAAAATATCCCCCTGACTGTGTGTCTGTTGCTCACACACTATTCCCTCTGTCTATTAGTCATCTGTAGAGTTTCTTGTATTTTAACACATGAAATTTGGAGTCAGGTAAAAACAAATAAACCAAAAAACACTTTGTCAAAAATCAATTCTCAGTAAGTTCTATCTTTTAGATTTTTATTTTTGTGAGTAAAATTGTTTACTGGCCTCATATCAGCCACCACAACTGAGTTACTTTACTCCTCTGTTCCCTGTTCCTCATGGGAAAAAAGTACCTGACTGCCTCAGCATTTCCTGCTTATGGAAGTTGCCCCAGGTAAATAGAAGGGGGTAGAAAAAAAGTCACCAACCAAGCAGTAGAACTGTTGTGTGCGTTGTGTGTAGGTTTTCATTACGTTTGTTGCTCTTTAACATGCACAAATATTTCATTACCTTTTAAGGATTGCTCAATTATGACATACCATCTTAGAAAACTAATTATCCCAATTGTCTTTAGGAAATATAATTTGGTTTGCAGAGTGTTTGAGCTGTTCACCTTAAATGAAAATACCTGCAGCTGATGTGCTAGAGCACACCTGCAGACCAGGAACTCCAGGGTGCAGCCACTGCCAGTTGTGAGTGGGTTTGTCTCAGCTATGTCTGCCTCTGACTACAAACACTCCAAACCCCAAATCGCTGCTGACTGGGAGAGTGTATTTGTGAGGCATCATTGTTACTTATTCAGATCTAGTACTTTTCCCAGGCATCCCCTATTAGGTGAACATTTTACCTGACCTATGAGGTCACGTAGAACAGTAGTAACCGAACTTCAGTGGTATTTACAGTTCATATTAAAAGTTTGTCCTAGTTTAGCAGGTGGGACCAGTTGGCACTGTGTGGGGGTGATCAAGGCTGTGTATTCTACCCCCTCTATT
>JAWWLZ010000001.1:55525255-55538019 GCA_035041345.1 Poliocrania exsul | reverse complement strand
TTGACTTCTCTAAAGTGATTTGTAGTTAAAATGGTAGAATTTGTGTTTACTGGGAAGTGGGAAGTTCTTTCTTGTTACATACAACTTGTGTAAGTGTATGTTATATTGTAGTTTCCTCTTAATTTTCTCTTTTGCTGTATAAATACATATAGTTAGTTTCAGTCTAAACCTGGTTTTAGAAGGTTTTTTTTTCCCTTTCTCCCCTTTCTCAGCTGTGGGCTAACTCTGTACTTGGGCAGTTGGCGTTTTGCCAGATCAACCCAAGACAACAGATCAAAAACAGTTTTTGTTGAACTTCAGAAATTAAAGTTCCAGGACCTGTTTTAGCCTGACTTCATTAAAATGATTTACCAATTCATGCTCTATGCTCCACAATAGAATACTTGTCTGTCAGAAAACATTGACCCATATCAGCAATCAGAAAAGACTATGGTTTTCATTTTCCTGAAAGCTCTGAAGACAGACCTCTATGCCCAAATCTTCTTTCCAGTTTCTGAAGAGTATTGGCTTAAGAAAGCTACCAGCACTCTCAAAATCAAGGGACACACCCACATACCTCTAGGAACCTCCACACGTTGGAGAAAAAGTATATTTGATTTATGCAGGACCATTTGCTCTTCCGCAACACTTCTACTTATCTTGTTCCTCACACTTAAATAGTGTGTACATGCACATACACACGTATAGAACTTAGTTTAAAAATACAGCTAATACAGGCATATGGCAGGTAAGTGCAAACTAAAACAAAAATTAAAACGACCCCCTCACTCCATCCACCTCCCCTTCAGCCATGTGACTCTGAACTTCAGTTGGGACTACCAATACCCATTTAAATCCTGCAAATTTAAATTGTAGCATTACATCTTTAAAGCACTTAAAAACTAAGGCAATCATTTAGTCAGAGATACCAGAGAACAAAATTTAGCTCATGTACATTTTTGATTTTCAAACACAAGTGAATGGCAAAGTTTTGTTGATTTTTTTAAAAAAAATCAGTTAAAACAAGTTAACTAGCTTACTTCTATTTCTAATATTACTCACTTGAAAAGACCTTTCCATTGTTATTGCAAAATAGTATTCTCTCCTGGGGTATCTGCGCTCACAGATAAATACTTGATTGCATATCCTGCCCTTTTCTCCTGTCTGCTTGGTAAACAACTTCTTTCCAATCATTTTGGAGGAGATATCTTTCGCTTCTTCTGGACTAGAATAAAAGAAGCTCAGAATGTGACATGGAAACTGCTGGAAAAACAGAAGTAGCATTAAAAAAATCTTATCTAATTTTTGTAATATTAATGTTAAGAATTAAAACACTTGTTTTAAAGAAAGCAATAGGTTCAATTCCTAATATGACACCTTTATTCCACCCATTTTTCCACTCGGTTGGATAATTTAGAAACAACTTACGAAAAAACTATTTTCACTCCTCCTTTGAGGCCACCTTCAAATGTTCCTTTTCCTCTACCACCAGCTAAAACTTGTGCTTTTACCACAAGATCCTTTGTACCTAGAACAAAAGAAAACCCAAAAATTTGTAATCTGTAACTACTAAAACAAATTGCCCCAGGTAGAATAATAAAGGCTGCTTTAATTTTATCCCCCCTTCTCTACCCCCACCATTCAAAACACAATGACTGTTTTGTAAGTCACACAGATTATTCCAAAAATCTCAAATAATCCACAAATTGCAGCTTTAGTCTGTTCTGTGAACAAACTTTGCTCAGTTAGTATCCAAAAGTGTTGGTACTTTGAGTGTTCTGATACATCTGTAACACGTTTGAATCACAAATGATTACGCACCTACTAAGAAATGGTTATTATCTCACAGACCATTAACACAATGAAACGGAGTATCTGAAACACCATAATCCAAGATTTTCCTTATTCAAGTACAAATACCCTGTATCTGTAACCACTATCCTCCCAGCAATAATATGTAACTATAGCACTTACCCAGGTCAGCTTGCAGGTCTGCTATGGCTTCCTTTCAGCAGAGCACTAAAGCATAAGCTTGAGTGCTTTGCAGAAGTTGGAGGCCTAAACAAATCCAGTATTTTTCCACAGCAGGCAAAGTAAGCCCCTCAGTTGGCTTTAACTGTTTAAAAATCTTTCACAAAATAGTCTTCTAGGTAGGGGAGACTGCATTTGGGTTTAAAAAGTATGAAAATATAACGAAAATTAAACTGGGATATTATGAAGTGTCGTTGAAAGACAAAAAAGAAAAATGTTCAAGTCATTTAGGTGATAAAGGAAGAAAAGCAAAGTCCTGAGTTAGTATTCAAGTTCACTTCCACAGAGTACAGAGAGCAACTAGACTGCAAGATGTTAAGAGCCACCCTATTCATGTTTGTTCAGCACATTCCATCTTTTCTCATGCTACCGTTAGTTGAGTCACTTTGGTCTTTCTGAGCAAAGAAGAACTTGCTGTTTCTCTTGGATGTGAAAAGGGAACCATGGAAAAGCCTAAGAAAAATCACTCAAGCAAAACTAGCTACTACACATACTGAGGAAGATTATGGCAGACACAAAGAAGCTGTGTTGATTCCTGCCTGGACAAGTAAAATTAAACTTGCACAGTATCACAAGCTAGGGAGGCTAAAAGCAAGGGGAGTTACTCAAGTTACTACTCTCAACCAGCTATTTGCTGATTTTACTTCTTGACTGCCTACCTAACAACAGATCTCTGAATTCACAACTGATTTAAAGCTCTTTTTTTCACATCAGCCATTATAAACACGCAAATACATTTCAACTTATCACAGCCCCTGATTCTAACATTCAATTCAGTTCCTGAAGATAACTCTTTTCATAGCTACCACATACTGACAATCAAGTAAGTTAGCATACTTTACAGAACCCACAGAAGATTGAAGTTCCATTACTCCAGGTACCAAGCCTGCTTTAGGAAACACTACTCCCCATGTATGAATAAGGTTGTAAGTAGCAGCTTCATAGACAAATGAAGCCACATACTTCAACATGTGAGCTTGAAGTTCCATCCATTTGAAAACAATTTATTGTATATACAAGGAGCAGGACTTCTCAGTGTTAGTATAAAAGAGAGGAAAATACTTTTTTATCTGTGAAGAAATTAAAAAAACTCCACCACCTCACACTTGTTCCCTTGCTCGTAGAGGATCTACCTGCGCTCCTTCACAAGGATCTGAAGGGACTCAAATAGTTAAGATTTACTATATTCACCGTATTATTTTACTATATGGAGGTTTCCATGGAAGATTTGACAATGTTTCAGAACTAATATCCTTAACAATCAAGACTAAAAGATTTAACTTACAGTCCACTAGTAAGTTCAGAAGAGAGGGTCCTATTTCTCCATCCTACTTTTCATTTCCTACACTAAGCCCAGAAGATAAACTTCTCAGTAGTGGCAGGTTTTTTTCAGGAAAGCCATGAAGTTCACCCACAGGCATCTCTTCATAATGATTATTCCTCCTAGCAATAAAGACCAGAATTTGAACAAGTCAAAACTAGATCCCAACTAATGCTCTGGTAAGATCTTAGCTAGAACATCACATTTAGCTCTGGGTATAGAAGTTTTTAAAATGGGAAAGACTGGCAACTAGGATGACCACTGAAATGAAGAGAAACCCTTACAAGAAGAGGCTGAACGTGCTTAGCACTTCTTTCGATCTACCAAAGGAGAAGAAAGCAAGAATATGATTACAGTCTTCAGCCATACCTGTGAAGGACAGAACTAGAACACACAACTATGATGTGACTCTTGGGGATGGTTCTTTGCAGGGCTAGGAGAGGACTCGATGATCCTTGTGGGTCCCTTCCAATTTGGCATATTCTGTGATTCTGTGAACTACATGTACATCTTTTATTCTGGTTTCTGCTCTGCACCAGCCAAAACCAAAAGCCACCTACCAAGGGAAGTCAGTTTTAAAAAGGTGTAGGAAAAAAAGATCTTAATACAAAACATAATGAAGCCTGTCAGGAGACATGAAGGAAGAAGAGAGGAGTCAAAAGAAACTGGGTGATGTTCCCTGTGATATTCCAAGAAAACAAATATGAATGGTTAGGGGTAATGAGGGACAATGGACTACAGAAAATAGGCAGGCTACGAATCCTACACAGTATTTCTTTTGTCCTTAGGCAGAGTACTGGGCTAAACACATCACTGCCCTGATCTCTTAAGATATTTCTTAAACATTTCATTACTATGCATTATTACACTTTGTCAGCATTTAGACATCTGAAAAAAAAGTGTGAGAAAAACAAGTTTTAACTTTTCACAATCAATTTGGCCATAACATCATTGGACTATTCCTTATGCAACAACTGTGCAATTAAATGAGTAGGATACTAATAACTTGTAAATTGTTGTCCTACAGCACTCCAAGCAAGCTCGCTGCTTGATTGCATAAACACATAACACTTCAGGGTTTATTTAACCAGCTATGTTTACAAGCAATTAAGCCTCACAGATGTACCTGAAACAAAATTTAAGATAATATGTCCCCAGAAGACCACAACTTAACCCATCATGCAGAAAGTTTATTGTTCAATAAACATTTTTTCCCACAGCTCCTATACAAAATGCCCCTAAAACTAGAGGACAGAAATGTTTGGTCATACACTGCATTTGCAGTGTTACAGCTGCAGCACTGCCACACCATCTGACACAAACAGAGAACTGCTGATACACAGTAACACAAGAAAAAAAATTGGAAACCAACAGCCACCATAGTTTTCTATCAGTATCAACTGCTGTGCCTTTGTGTTTTTGCTTACACGGCTCTGAAATATTGCTGGGCTTTTGTTTCAATAAAATGTAACAGTTTCTGCCCTAGAGCAGGTACCCACACACAACCAGGACAGTTTATGCCAGCACACACAATGCCACAGAAGAGTCCTATCCTGTCTTCAGCTTTTCACTCCAGTCTTCATTCCTGTGCCAGAATTTGTGCACTCATGCCTCAAAGCAGGTCAGAAGAATGAGTCCCTGAAGGCAAAAGCTCATGGAGTGGACAGTACTTTTGCAGGCTTATGTGCCAGGTGACACACACGCACAGGGACACTTCAGTCAGCAGGACTGCAGCTTTACAGCAGCAGTAATAAACTGCAAAGCCTTCACACAGTGCACTGGAACATCAGTCCAGATACTGGCCCAGGCAAACAAGCTACAGGCCAAGGCACAAATCTCAGAACAAGCATTTGTTAAGCATCACATTTCCATGTTAATGGTAGTCAGCACTAAATGCATATGTAAGTAAAACAGCCTGAAAAAAAAATCAAGAAGTGCTTAGAAATAAAAGAGTAGATACCAATGAGGACGTGTCTGAAATGAGCAGAACAGTAACTTAGCACTAATGCGTTCAAGAAAACAAAAATCTATACACTACAGGTTTCACCTTCAACAGTCACTTATTAACTAGATAGGGAAAGAGTTATACAGTCAGGAAACAACAGGATATTAATTTCTCTCAATACTAATATTTATTTATTGGAAGGAGTAATTTCTGATTCCATAACCTAAGCTTTCAAACTGGGAGAAAGGTCTCTTTCTGCTTTCACACACGCATTGATCGATGTAAAATACAACTTTCTAATACACTTATTAAGAGGCAAGAAGGCTTCCATTGCATCTCTGACATTTTCCATGATGCAAGTACAAAGTCTGATGATTAGGGCAGACAAACTATTAAAATGGTCTGCTTTACAGGTTTCCATTCTGGCTTTCATCAAATTGCATTAATAGCCACTTCTCTGCCCAGCACTAACTGTAGCAGCAGCACTGCATTCCATGTATTCCAGACACCTTCATGATAACCGTGCAAGCCCAATGTATTCTGACAAGACAGACAGCAGGAAAAGGCAGTGACAGATCAGTAACACAAGTGCCAATCAAATTCTCAACTACCATTTAACTGCAAACTTATCCTAGGAGAAAGACAGACATACAACTTTTGCCTCAGTTCGTGTTTCAAAGTTCCCATACCAGGAAAAGCACGTCTCCATTTATAACACAAACTAATTTTTTTTTGTTGCAGAGTAACAATAAAAACTCTTATGTTTAAACAATATAGTTGTATTTACTGGCATTAGGAAGCAAAAAGATGGGCTTGTAACTAAGAACAGAAGTGTCAATATAAATAATATGTTGTCAACAGAGGCAGAGAATCTCTTCAGGGTATACTGTCTCTGTGTTGTTAGTAAGTTATTTAGAATTTGAACTTCAAAATTACATTTTTTCAGCATTTGAAACTTTTGAGTGTTAGAAGACTCATTTCATGCAAATCAAAAGTATGACAACTGAAGTAATTATGTGCCAGGAATCCTCATAGTTTCACTAAAAGGAATCTTCATAGTTTCACTAAAAGGACCATACCAGTCACGAGACCAAACAAGATGTTTTGCTATTACAAAATACTTTCTACACAAATATTTCCTGACATTAAACAACCACATCAACTTCGTCATGAACTCACAAGACAGGTTTGGTTTTGGCAACAGCTTAAGTCAAGCAACTAAAACAGAGAGGTCAAAATTTTAATCTGCTGGTTAGACGAGTTTATTTTAATTAGTGAATTATCATCAACAACATGTTTTAGTACTTTAACTTCAAAGGAATGAAATGCTACAGAAGAAAGGAAAAGCTGATGCAAAATGTAAGTTTCAGATGATAAAAAGGCAATATTAGCCAGAATTTAAGTAAATGTTTGGCTTAGACTACTACCTACTACTGCTGGTTATCTAGAGATTTTGACCAGGTAAGTAGTAATATAATTGCGCAATTTTTTTTAACACCTGTGGGATTTCCGCACAATTTTGCCACCTTAGATCAACATCCATGTCCTAAAGCACCTGAATAAATGCTCTGGGGTTTCGGACTCTACAGACAACCTAAAAGACATCAGATAACATAGTCAAGCAGATAACTGACCAACAGGGAAAACTGATAATAACAAAACAAACAAAAAATACTAGGAACAAAATCTAGACATGAGTTTTTACAAATAAAAAACCCAACAACTTAAGCACAGATGAACAAGGAAGGTGTGGCACACACTCGGGAAGAAAACATCCCAGCTTTTGTGTCACAGTGCCTGGAATAACTTTTTTTGAAGAGCTAATAAAGAACAAGCTAGCACTTTACCTAAGAAAATTATTTCACACAATGTACTAAACTTTGACTTCTGACTATATCAAGCCCAAGGTAAAAAACTCCATTTATAAATGAACCCAGGTTTACACATTACTTTTGGGAACTTTTTTAACAGATACAGGTTGTATGCTTAAGCAATGGATGGAAAAACAAATAACAGAAAACTTAAGAGGTTTTAATAACATAGAAAAGAAGTTAAGAGGTCCGCAAAAACCCAGCTATTAATCACAGAACTGCCAGCAGGGATACAGCCAAGCCAATTATTGGAGTCATTCCATGGAAAGCATACCAAAAATAGAGTATTTGTTATAAACCACACAGATATGGAGCTGCACTAGATCTCTCAAACTGCAACAGCAAAAGCAGCAGACTTCCTTGCTTTCAGTCTCCTTGCAAGAACCCTGATGTGGAAAAGTGAAATGTTATGTACTCAGTTTCTCAACACCTCCTATTCTGTTCAGCTTTTTGTTTTACTAAAATTTGACAGTCTGCAATGAACATAAAGCTGTGGGATTCACTATCTGAAAATCCAACAAAACTCCTGGAACACAAAAGCTGCTTCGAGATATTAATAACTTGAAAAGTCCTACTTCTCAAATCATCAGGAAGAGAAACATAAGCTATGAAAGAAAAGCAGACTTTGCTACAGGCATAGAGTATGTCACTCCCACACAACTAGTGGAAGGTGTCAGGAGGGATCAAAACCTCAGGCACAGCAATACATGCACTTTCATAGGTGCTGTCTTAACAAAGAGCAATGTTATACATTTCAAATAGTGTGTTCTGCTGAGCTATCTGCTATCACATTGATAAGGCATCTCTTCCTCAAGAAATAGTCTTTAGGTTCATTAGTCATGTTCTTGATAACAAACATATCAGCTTCTAATCAGCACTGGTCACAGTGCTAGCTGGAATGCACACATGGCTGAGAGCAAACCATAAACTTGGAGGCAACCATCAAGACACACTGCAGGCTCTTATCCACACTCAGGAACAGAACTTACTCAGCTCATCTTTTCAAAATTTAAGGGAGATGCTCATGTAACAGTGATTCAGCTACAGCCAGAAGCCAACTATGATATTCTCTGTTAACAGTAAGCTTGTATTTGTTATACACTGGATAAAAAGTTACCATTTCTAAGTGAAGTATTTGCAAAAGAAATTAAATGTCAAACCCAACCTCTAGTCAGAAATCTGCTCTGTGTAAATTTATCAGGAGTATGTAGTTCAGCACCAGGGAAAAAGAGCAAAGAGTATTACCAACTACCTTTGCAACAGTCTAGAAGAACATTTGAAAAAACAGTTTAACACTCAAGAAGAAATAAAAAATAATTTCCTATCTACTGGCAACACAACAAAAATAAACAATGAGCAGGTGGACAAAAAAGTTAGTTTTTCATTCTGCTAGAGACTCACTTTGTTTGGGGTTTTTTTGTTTTTTTTTAAGTACATACTAAATGAAATCTAGTGGATAAATAGTGACAATAACAAAGAAAATCAAAACACTGGAGCAAAGGATAATGTGTCATCACTCAAAATAAGTTCTGGACACGTTCAAGCAATGCCTCAAAAATTCAAGTTCCTTCAGTGTGTTCTTCCTTTTGGGAAGTCTTGCCTTCCTCGTTTCAGCCATAATGTCAAATGCATAAAGTATTTGTGTATTCTGTCAAATGCAACAAAGTATTTGGCTGTCAACCAGAAGCCCCAAATTCCTTTACTAAAGGATCCTAACACTGCACAACTTCATTTTTCTGATCCTCAAGACATTGCACAGAGTGACATATTCCAGATAAGAGGCATACCTATGACATCACATGGATGACACAGAGCTATAAACCAGCAGTTGGACATACCTTACTTTGCCATAGGATTCCCCTCCAAACAAGGAGCAAAACAAAGGAATCCTGACCTATGAGTTTCTGGGCTGTTGATTACAGAGTCATAGACCAAGGTTGCCCCATTTGCCACCAGCAAGATCTGTGCAGATACTGAAGTAGAGCAAAGGGGTATGCCTGATTTGTGAAGCTCTGATCATGCTACAAGCTCACCCTTAACAGAAGGCAATGGTCTGAATTTTAAGCCATTCTCAGATGCATTTGACATCTTTCTTCCATACTAATAAAATTATTACAATTCTGTATCATTTACTCTCCAACAGAACCAAGATAAAGAAGGCAGGCAGACAATACCTGAATTTCTGGGACATCAAATCAGAAGGAAAAGCAGCTTTTCAATTACTTTTTACATTACAAAGCAGCATAACTTGCTCTAGAAAAAAAATTACCTTCTTTTTCAGATCTCAATTCTTGCATTAAAACTACACATGAAACTGAAACGAATCTAACAAAACCTATAACCTCAGGAATCACTACAACCGTATCCATCTGGAAGTGAATAGAGATTTGGGCATGTACATAGGGAAGTGGAATATAACAAGGAATGTCCTTCATTAAAACTCTGTGACAAGCTTACTACATTTTTCCAGGGGGAAAAATCCCTAAATTTTAAACTAAAAAACAATGTAAACAAATCAACCAAACAAAAAAAAAAATCGCCATCTATTAATGCCTCACACAGTAGAAGCTGACTTCTATATTACACCCAAATTAAACCAAAAAATTTTACTAGGACACATAGTACATAAAGTGACAAATTAGTAGGCAGAGTCAAGTCCAAATTAAAACTCAGCCTAAATGAAGTATTTAAACACCAGGCAAATGAGACTGGATACCTCTTCACCAACTATCCAGGAATTTAGTGTATAAGCACAAGCCACCAAAGTTACCCCCTCCTGTATGAAGTAGCTGCATTCTGCCAGAAAAGTGCACTCACAAAGGGAAAGGATTTTACTCTTCTTCTGCAGCCTAAAGGTAAAGGTAAGCATGTTTTGCATCTTCTGTTCTCTGTGGCATCTTGTCACCACCACTGAAGCTTTTCACACAAGATTTCGTCTAACCTTGCTTGAAAGTAGAAAGAAATCCAGGATTTGCACAGAGTGTTTTACTCATCTCAAAGAAGTTTAGGTAGTTATATTAGTCTAGGCTAATACAATTTATACCTGACCTCTTCCTTCTTAACAAGGAGGTTGCTTCACAGGAAAGGCTCTCTTAAAGAGAAGGTATATTCAGAACTCCAACCAATGTCTTACCAGAACAGACAGACAAAGTAGTTACACCTTGTATCAATCCCATGCCTATTTGTATATGTTCTCTTTAATGTTATACCTATTTCTTTTGCTATTTTGTAAGCTTCCTCTGGCGTCTTGGCAACCACTCCATGTGGAACAGAAATGCCAGCCTCCTTCAACAGTCCCATGCTCAGGTATTCGTGGAGCGATAGCCTCCTCTGTTGCTGTTGTTGCACCTGAAATCCATGATTGTTGAGTATTCCTGGACCTCCAGCAAGTGTCTGAAGGAAAAGAAAAAAACCATAAAAAAAAAGAAAAATAACATGACTATTGTGAAAAACTGCCCTCTTTGTTTAGGTTAAAAAAAAGGCTACATATTAAACAAGTACAGTTCAGTGGACCAATACAAACACCTTAACACTGAATCCTACCTTCCTCATTAGTCATTCATGTCCAGCCAGGTATTGGGTTTTGGAGGTTTTATTGGGCAGTGGGAAAGGCCTGACAAGGCCTGGCAGGTTTAAAACACCCCTGAGTATTCAGTTAGCATTTAAGTACTTTAAGGAAAACACAACTGTAAGGAAAGCAACCTCAAGAATTTCAGAAGCATTTTGTAACACAAAAATTAGTAACGACAAAAGTAAAAAAAATGTTTTCTGTTTTCGTACTTCACTACATAGGAACAAGACCTTAATTTTTTACACATATGAAACAGCAAGAACACTGAATTCAGCTAATCCATGAACACAGATTAGTTCCAAAAGATTCACAGCAAAAGGACAGAAAAATGAACTTAGATATAAAACAAACTTATGTATTTATTTTTATCTTTTTCTAGTACACACCATTGGCACAAGCTTCGCAAAAAATCAGCCTGTATTAGAGTTTCTAACAAACTTGATTTTTAAGGTTTTGTTTAACTTCACATAAGCAAGCAGACAACACAGGAGCTTTACTACGGCATTCCAAGTTAGCGAATCGACAGGCTCTATTTAACCTCCAGAGGATTCCTCCTGCAAGCAGGAGGCCCTTTCCTTGGCACGGAACCCAAGGGAGAAGCGCCGAGTGATCGCCAGCCGGGAGGCTGCGCGTAACACGAGAGGGGCGCTCACAGCGACCTTCCCCGTACGTGGCAGGAGGAGAAGGTGGCACCGAGTGTCACACAGTGTCACATAACGTGGCAGGAGGAGAAGGTGGCACCGAGTGTAACACAGTGTCACATACACACACTACAGCCCCCGAACGCTTTCCCTTGCGCCGCCTGCCAGGGGTGCTGCAGCCAAAACCAAGCCCGCAGTGGCATTCACAGGGACCAACCAAGCAGAGAGTGGCGGGGATGTGAGCTAGAAGAGGTGAACTGGCACGGCGTGACCCCTCCTATGGGCAAGGTGACGGCGGAGATGTAAACACTGGGTTTTCCAAGCAGGTTAGGGGAGGCGGGCGCTGAAAAGGAATGTAAAGGGAACCAAGCCGGGAAGAGCTGCCACAAGGAAGAGGGTAAGCACAGGGGAGACAGCCCCGCCGGCACGGCAGGGCAGGGCCGGGAAGGACGGCAGTGGGGTGAGACGGCCGCTCCTGCCGCCAGCGCTCCACAGGGAGCGACCGCAACCGCGACCCCGGCCCCGGCCCAGCCCTGCCTCAGGCCTGGCTCCGCATTCCCGCCCGCCCTGCTGTCCGAGCGGCTGCCGTACCTTCGCCGCGGCGGAGCCCAGCGCGGCGCGGAGGCCGCTGCCCCTCAGCCCGGCCGACGCCCGGCTGCAGATCATGGAGGCCGCCATGGCCGAGCCCCTTCGCCCTCGGGCGCCGCCGGCAGCGCGCACGCGCCGCGCGGGCGGGGCAGGAAGCGCCTCGCGCCACTGCACTGCCCGGCCTGAGGGAGGAGCGGCTCCGCCCCGGCCGGCCACGCCCCTTGTTTTCCCGGGATTCTGGTTTTAATAAAAGTTGTTTTTTCTCACGAGGATCCTAACAAGGGATTGCAATCCACCCACAAGGTTCCCGCCGCGTCGGCCTCGGGTGGCGCTGCCCGTGCCGAACGGGAGGAGAGGGGCACAGCTCCTCTCTGGCCGCGCCGCCCAGCCCCACCGGCGCAGCTTCAGAATGGAAAATTTTGCAGTATTTTTACTCTGAGGATTTTTTTTTCCTATTTCTGAGTATTTTCATGCAACAACTCAAACGCACTCATTACTCATCCTCATCACCTCATCACTGTCTAGAACTACCTGAAGGGAAGTTCCAGCCAGGTGGGGGGTTGGTCTCTTCTCCCAGGCACTCAGCAGTAGGACAAGGGGGCATGGGCTCAAGCTGTGGAAGGGGAAATATAAGTTGGAGATCAGAAAAAAATTCTTTCCAGAGAGAGCAATCAGGCATTGGAATGGGCTGCCCAGAGAGGTGGTGGATTCACCATCCCTGGATCTTTTTAAACTGAGACTGGACGTGGCACTGAGTGCCATGATCTGGTAAATGGACTGGAGTTGGCCCAAGGGTTGGACTTGATGATCTCAGAGG
>JAWWLZ010000001.1:55506372-55525031 GCA_035041345.1 Poliocrania exsul | reverse complement strand
GAAAAGAGTAGTGGCCCGGCTAAATTGGAATGAGAATGTCCTCTGCCAATAATAAGGAAAATTGCAGTTATTTCTGCACATTATGAACATCAAAGCTAGATGTGATTTGAAGGAAAGCTATGCTGGAGCTATGATTCCCCTGAGTTTTGTAGGAATTATCCATTAACTGGACAAGCTGCCTCTTTTTGTTCTGAAACTGAGAATGCATTATCATAACTTCTCCTTGGGTGAATATTGCAAAAGATGGAGTAACCATTGGTCAGTTATTTTGCCCCTGATCCTCTGCTGTCCTTGTGTTGTCACCCCTTAGCACTGCAGTGAGCTCAGCAGAATGCTTAGCTGTGCACCTCTGTGTTCACACATGCAGGGTAGGAGGATGTGTCACTGAACCTGTAAGCAGCTGCAAAATTTTGATAGACTGTCCAAAATTTTCCACCACAGTTGATAAAATATTTCCTTCTGCCAAGGGGAAGGGAAAAACAAAGCACTTAAACTTTGTGCTCTTTCTCTTCTCTGTTCACACAGTGGTTCTACTCTAGTCACTGGGCCTGCCTGTGGTTCCATCACAGGACATTACCCGGATGCCACTTCCTCACATAAAACCTCAGGAAGTCTCATTAATCCGAGAGAGTCCCCAGAATGACCTCCACCCTGGAAAGAGTATGCAACAAAGTTTACAAGACAATGTAATGAAGCTTAGCAAAACTTTAAACCTTAAGCTTGTAAGCCCAAAGCTACTATTCAGAGATAAGTACTGGCTGCAGGTCAGGAAACAAGACTAATACCCTGACTCAGGTGCTTATAACTGCAAGAAAATTGGACAACTCTCTCTGGGCTTATAATTCACTCTTGGCTTAGCAAAGAGCTGTAAGACATTCAGAGTACAACTACTACTATATCTTCTTCTTCTAACTACAAGTGACTTACCCATTCAGCTTTAAGATTAAGATGTTTTTTATCTTATACATCAAAAGAAATGTTACATGGTTGGCAATATTGAAGGACTTCTAGAAAGATTGATGCCATCATCTGTAGTCTGATACACAGCTGTATGGAGAGCTTTAGTTCTCTGAATGATGTCTTGTCTGATTCCTTTCTCAGCTGTGAGAACTGGGATGCACTGTAAAAATGCAAGCATGTCTGATCAGCAGTGCCACCGTATGGCTCAGACTGTCAGCACAAGGGGACCACTCAAACCTTAAAAACAACAGTTCTTGGAAATGATACATTCACCTTTTCTTCACTTTCTTAGAGAAACAAGAAAATATAACAATTTTGACTACGACCAGATGAATTCCTAGTGAGTCCAGTTAAATTAACTCAGGTTTGTACAGGCTCAGCCTAATTCAGTATCTGTACTGCAAATGCAGAGACTGAGCAAAAAGGGAAATTCCCTGTAGCATTCTGGATTGAGGCCCTCTCTGAAGCTGTATTTAAAACTACAAAGAAGGAAAAGGCACATCACAAATGAAGTAGAAGGAGCCTCAAGCAGCTGTTTGAGGCCAAATTAAGTATCCCAGAAGGCTCAGGCATTAAGAAATAGATATGAATTTGCTTTATTATGTATTTACCGCATCTCCCCAGTGACAATACTACAATGGGATTTGTTTCCCAGATCTTATAAGCTCCAGTGGTTGATATTTAACTTGAAAAACATCAGGAGGGTGTTGCAAGAAGGACATCACAGTAAGAAAGCCAAAGCCTCTGCCAAGGATTCTGACATCTGTCTTAGCAAACAGCCATTTAATACTTGCAGTCTCAGGTCTGGATGGGTGCAGTTTTCTAGAGGGGACAGTATGAACATTAAGAACCAGCTCACCGTCTCTCCCAACAGAGCTGTGAAATACCAGGGGAGGCTGGTTGGTGAAAGGTTCAATGAAAGCAAGGGATTTTGTTTGCAAAAGTGATTCTTCACTTAGTTAACCTGTGGAGCACCTTGTGATGGATGCTGCAAATGATGGAAGTTTACATGGGCTCAAGAGGAGTCTTGGCAGGTTTAAAGATGAGAAACAAGAAGAGGGTTAGTAAATACACAGAAGCCACCTCTGCCTTGAGAAGTCACCAAGCCACAGATGGATGTAGAATAGTAGTCAAAAGCCCTGTCATGATTTCTTGCCTATTATACTCCAGATATCCATTCTGGACAGCCAGATGCTTTTCCTGGATGGATTTTTGTCCTGAGCTAATGGATACTTTCATATTCTTCTGATTCAGTCTCCTCTGGGATTGAAGCTGAAGCACAGTCCATCTTCACCAGTTGTCCAAAGTCACTTAATAAGTTAGTGGCAGAGCTACAAATAAAACAGAATTGCCTCACCACCTACACTCATTCTGATGACTCAGTCTTTTCAGTACAGAGAAGAGCAAAGAAATCATTAACAAGCAATGAAGAGAGTACAGCTGTAGCAGAGCTCTGATTTGTCCTATTGGTCAGGTATACGCACACCATTATTCTCTATTATGTAAATGTGATCAGATCTTATTTATATTTCAACATAAAACCAACATATTGTACATTGCCTGATTTCCACTAATAATGTCTATGAAGTTGTAACATTACAGGAGGGAATGATTTATGGTCAAAGACAGCAATTTAATGGAAGCATGAGGCGTCATGGAAATACTTCTGCTAAAATACAAGTGAGGAAACAGTTACCCATGTTAAATTTTCAGTATCAGGGTTTAGGGTAACAACCAGCTCCTTGAATACAAGTCAGGAAAAATCCTCAGAGCTCAAGTTTCAGCCAGGTTGCTGGCAGGACTTTGGTGCCATTCACTGCTGTCACATTCCACCCAGCTTCTGAATGACAGCTTTACAATGTGAAATATTTAAATATAACCCTTACATCTTCCAGTTCATACTCCTGCTAAGCAAATGTGAATATATAGTAAATTCCACAGCCAGGGAACCACGTGCATGAAATTCTCGGTAAAATGAATGTTTTCTGATTGTGCAACTGCTTTTTAAGAAGTGCTTGTACACTGTGTGCTTTTCTGACCTGCTTTCTCTATGTGTGTTCTTCTTAGGGAATGGCTGTGTAGTCATTTTAATCTGACATAAATCTGGCCTGTCACTGACATGGTTAGTCCCACCATTCTTTTTCCCAGCTGTTCTCATTGCCTCCCGCATTCATGTACCTGATCTGTAAATCGCATCAGGAATCATATCCTGCTGAAAAAATAATCTCTCTCCCAGTTTGCTGAGTCAAGTTTGGCTTTGTGCTATTTAATCTGATCAAACCCTGTCCCGTCCCCTCCCTGTGCACCCACAGCATGCCAGAAAACAAATCAATAAAAAAAAAATAAGTCTTCTAGATCCAGATCAGTTTCCTCATCCAGCTCATTGCACAGCAACTGTGATTATTAACAGTGTTAGCATACAGAACAAGGGATTGGGCCTGAAAAGTAGGTGCCTCTCTTTCAAGAGCCCCCTGGACACATGGTGGTTTAAATACACTGTTTTAGCTTTTACCTCACAGAAGTACTTTGTCAGATGAAATATTAATAAACAAGTTTACAAGAGCATATAAATCATAACCTTGCAATCTTTTCAACATATTACTATGGTAGAAGAACCACCTTACTATTTTTTCATTCTTGGTTTATTTTCATGGCTTTTTTCAGAGGATGTCTGTTCACTATCAAACTCAGAAACACAAGCCTATATTTACTTCATAATCTGCAAAAGCTGATTTAGGACAGCCATGTCCTAAATAAATCCTGGAGTGAAACCAATTAAAACAGATTCAGTCAACAAAATGCTTATTTTCATACAACATTCTTAATGTTTACAAATGTAAGGTGAAAAAACTGAAACAACTAAATCTAAACACCTGTATACAAGCAGATTTCAAAACCTTAGCAAAATAAAGCTATTTTAAAGTCCTGTTAAGGAGTAATACTTCACATACTTGTTGTGATCAACAGGATGCTAAAGGGAGTCTTAGCCTACTGACAAATATTACAGTTGTTTATAAAAATATATTTTTATTTTCTTCATAATAATCTTTATATAATATTTTCATTTAATTGTATCCTGCTAACATTCTAAACAAGCATAATGACTGCATGAATATTTTTTGTACTTAAAAGTGTATCAGTAGAATAACAATGAGTCACCTTCAGTCTTGTTACTAAATACTGTTCGTTAAAAGGTACAGGAAAATGGTGTATGCAGAAAGCAGAATGTTTTTATTGTTCAGATAAACAGCCTTGTGATGTTTTAATGTATTGGACCAGAGTGAGCTTTGTGGGTGAGGAGTCTTTGATAGGGCTTTCCTAAGATCATTGTCTTCTTAAAATGTAAATATGGAAGTGACATAACTGACAGATGTTTCATCTGGAGATTAAGATACTCCAGCTGTTCTGGGGGACAGATATAAGTGAATGAGCTTGGTTCACAAAAAGTCAGTTAGCTTGTTAGGTTGGCCATTATTGTTAAGTCAGTAATTTGGGGTATGGGCTGACACCACAGCTAAACAGAAGAGCCAACCACTGCCAGTGGGCAGCCTTCCAGCATACCCAGCCATTCACTCCTGCAAAGTTTCTCTCATGCTAACACTGGGACTCATCTGATGCTGTACTGGGCCAGTTCAGACAATTAAACCTCAGAAAACCAGTATCACAAAAGGTAATGATTAAGCTTCAGTTTAATATGTGATCTTCAGATGTAAAAAAAACCCTCTGTACAGAGATATTTTAAAATCTTATAAAACAAACAAACAAACAACAACAAACCATGTGAAAGGTCCACAAATAAAAAACTTCACCACTCTCTTGTGATCAATAGGCTGAGAAAGGGCAAAATCTGACAAACTTTACAGTTGTTTGTAAGAAAATGAAAGTTTGTATATTACATTTTATATATCTGTGTGATTTTTTAAAAAATGTGAAAATGCAGGTAACTATTTGCTAGCAGAAACTTTTATTTCTTATCAGCCAGGAACTGCCATTCTGCCTCTGGAGCTCTGCTTAGCTACGTCTGTAGTTTCCTTTTCAAATAATTTCAAAGTAAAACTGTGGCCTAACCAAGGAAAAGTTACTTTTTAAGTTCTGAACAAATCTGCACTCAGAGACCAACTGGCTTCGTGACCTCCAAGAACCCGAGTTGTATCTTCTTCGTTTTCAGCCGCCCCTCATCTGCACAAACGCGTCTTCCACTCTGGCTACCCTCACCAGTCGCTCTGCGTTCAGCGGCCAAGGAACCCCAAACAGGCAGAAAGCCGGAGCACGGCGCGGGCAGCATCGCCCCCTTCCCAGCCCGCTTGCGGAGCTCCCCGCTCAGCATCGTCCCTTCCCAGCCCGCCTGCGGAGCCCCCCGCTCAGCATCGCCCCCTCTGCAGATTGCCTGCGAGCCCCCCGCTCAGCATCGCCCCTCCCCAGTCCGCCCGGGAAGCTTCCCGCTCCCCTCGCCCGCGCACCTTGCGCGCTCCCAACACACCCCCGGGGCAAGTGCCTCCCAAAACCGGCGATGCCAAGCGCTGATTGGCGGAGGTGCCCCGCCCGCCCCGCGGGGTGACGGAGGCTGCCCAGGCGCCCAGCGCTGCCATGGGCGAGGAGGCGGCGCAGCTCCGGCGGCCGGGGGTCGGCGTGGCGGTGGTGGTCACCAGCGCCGCGCACCCCAACTGCGTCCTGCTGGGCAAGAGGAAGGGCGCGGTGGGGGCCGGCACCTATCAGCTCCCCGGAGGCCACCTGGAGTTCGGGTAGGAGCCCTGCGCCCTCCCCTCCCCTGCCGTGCCGGGCCGTGCCCCGAGGCGGCCGTGCCCTCCCTCCCTTCCCCGTCCCTGCCCATCCCTCCGGTACCGCAGGGAGAGCCTGGCGGAGTGCGCGGCGCGGGAGGCGCTGGAGGAGGCGGCGCTGCGGCTGCGCCACGTGCGCTTCGCGTCGGCCGTGAACACGGCGTGCCTGCGCGCGGGGCACCACTACCTCACCGTGGTGATGAAGGGCGAGGCCGAGCCCGGCGCGGAGCCGCGAAACCAGGAGCCCGACAAGAACGAGGGTGAGTCATGAGCAGTGGGGCGGAACAGAATGCCCTGGGGGCGAAGGGACATGAAAGATCATCCAGTTCCAACCCCTCTGCCATGGGCAGGGACAGCTCCCTCTAGACCAGGTGGCACAAAGCCCCATCCAGCCTGACTTTAAACACCTCCAGAGATGGGGCATCCACAGCTGCTTCAAACAACAGAAGTTGCTCATGCAAAATGACTCTGCATGCGACAGAGAACTCCACTGAGTGTTGTTAGTTTCTGCACGATCCATCCAGACTTGCAAATATAACACAGAATCACAGAATCCCCCAAGTTGGAAGGGACCCACAACGATCATCAAAATCCCAACTCCTGGCACTGCACAAGACAATCCCAAAAATCCCACCATGAACCTGAGAGCCCTCTCCAAATGCTCCTTGACCTCTGTCAGGCTTGGTGCTGTGACCAATTTTCCTCAGGGAGCCTGTTCCAGTGCCCAACCACCCTCTGGGTGAAGAACTTTTTCCTAATATGCAGCCTAAACCTCACCTGACAGTTTCATGCCATTCCCTCAGGTCTTGTCTTAATTCTATTATCTGATTTATTTATTTTTCTGTCTTTCTTTCCCCCCTACAGGTTGGGAATGGGTTAAATGGGATGAATTTCCTCCAGAAGATCAGATGTTCTGGGCTTTGCGCTGTTTAAGAGAACAAGGTTATAATCCCTTTACCGAAGAGCTTGATCATCTAAAGGGGTACACGGGAAGTCACCAACTAGATTAAAACCAAATTGTGCATATGTAACAAACTAAAGGATACCTGCCTTTTTTTGTGTAAAAGAGGAAAGGGTTTATCATGCTCAGCCTGCCCATGTGAAAATACTACCCTCTCCAAAGCCAGAAAGATGCCAGATGTTGTAGTGCTTTTACTGTATTTCATAGGACAGTGGTCTTTCATTCCAGAGCTATTTCTAGCTCTGGTGGTTAACAATTAATGTTTGCTTTTATAGAAAACTCAAAGAGTGTTCTGTCTGGTTAATCTTTATATAGATTAACAGCCTTTTGGAAGTCAGAACTAGCCAGAGAACCTTACTATCTTGGAAACAGTTGCAGCATCAGGCCCAAGGAAACTTACTTGTTTAAACCACTGTCCTGCTTTCTATGTAAACCTACTTTGTATGTCATGCTGCTTTCTGGTAATTATTGGACCAATATTAAAACTTAGCCTTGTCTCTTGGTTGCTGTTATGAACAAAAATTACATTTCACAGACAATGTCCTGTTGTCCTGCAGACAGCAGTATATACTTGAAAATCAAGAGCATTATGAATATGAAAAGGTTATGGTGGCTTATTGCAGGGAATCAAATTCTCTGATCTTTCTTGCCACTCACTTTTGTAACAGAGCTCTGTTTGCAGCCTCAGTTACATTGAATTTATCTGCAAAAATGTCACAGATCTCTGCAGTTGATCTGAATTCATGTTACTAAACTCTTATAATGGAGAGGTACCTACAGTGTTATACTAGGCTGACACAAGTAACAAACTAATCTGATTTATAGGTGTAGCTCAGTGGCAAAAGTCATACTTTTTGGCTAAAGAGAGCTGTCAGTATTAAGCAGCACAGAGGGCTGTAATTCTGTATGGCTACTGGGATTTGATAAAATTGTGAATTTTCCGTTTGATGTGATTAAATGACTGAATTGGTAGTGAATGAAATCACAGTACACAGAGACATACAAAACCAATGAGTTTGTATTTTCAGTTTTTCTAGAATCTGTAACCAAATGTGATTCTTTTTCAGCTGTAGCCACTGGGACATCAGCAATTAATTTTAGGATATGATTTTTCAAGGGATCATTATTGGCTTATTTTTTTCTCATCAGGGTTCTTTTAAAACACAGTTCTTGTCTGTTTTCTTTAGATATGCTCATTGTACAAAAATGTGGTGAGATATCTTCAATTTCTTTTGAATAAACCATAAGCACAATATTGAAAAATTAAAATTGTCTGAAATTATGAATGGACTCATCAGTTCTTAAACAACTTTGAAGGGTTTAATGCTCTTCCTTACTTTGCACATACGTTTTCTTAAATGGAGATGACTCTTTTTGCTGAGAAGCAGGCAGTGATACGAGGTGTAAGGATGCTACTGACAATGGCAAGCCTCCTGGTTGGGGTTTAAAGTATTAACCATGTGCAACTTTCCTTAGGACAAACACCCTGTCTCTGCAGTGAAGAAGGAAGATAATGTTATTCAGCAGTTTTGAAACAGGAAATGCCACCAAGAACTCCTTTGCTACTGTACCTTTCTAAAAAGCTTATTTTTTCCATTCAAAAGTGGAGATTCACTGCCTGAAAGCAACCTTATGTACACTGAAAATTATTCCACTCAGCTGTCAACAAAGAAGCTGTAGCAATAACTGACAGATGTCCTACCCATCTGTCACAAAGAATAATGTAGAAAAAAATTAAATTATTTAGTAAAATTTTAAATTTTAGAGGGTATCTAGCTCCTGATGAGAAAACAGGGGCCACTGTAAAATGGTTTGTCATGCAGTAAATACTTTCTTACCATATTTTGTTAATGGTTATATTCATTCTGTTGTAAATACACAAGTAGTTACTGAAATGAGGACACAAACAGTATCTCCATATGTCAGCCTTTCTGTATCCTTTCTAAGTGGACTGATTAAATGACTACAGTGCATTACTGCAACCAGCTGTCAGCAATCCCCAACTTATTTGTTTGTATGGATCATGCAGTTTTATTTCCCACCCATTCCCATCCCCCCTCCCCTGAAAATTTGGTTCAGTAGATTTTAAGTGCTAAGACCCAGTCCTTTCAACTAAGTCTTTGCTTTTGGTACTTTGCTAAATAGGAAAATCTATTATTTATGTATTTAGGCCACTGAATAACAGAACACTCAGTTACAGCTTTGTGATTCACTAAACTGCTTGTAACAGAGAGAATTCACCTAAAATAGCATTATAGTTAGGCAGCATTGAGAAACAGTCATGAACTGTACATAGTTTGGAGCACTGATGCAAACAAACTGATTGGAATGCATCTTATACCCAGAGTCTGTTTTTATGCTAAGTGAACAGTGGACAGAGTTGTTGTCTTACTTTTTTCTTACATGTAACACATTAGTCTCATTTAATCTTTTAATAGAGTAACACAGAACCCAGAAAAAGAAGTGGTCATCGCTTCAGTTGCCTCTTATTTCTGTCTGGAAAGAATCCCCCACCTCCACAGTATTTCAGTTAGCAAACTACACGATACAGCCATAGCAGAATTTTGGGTAGATTGCAACATTACACTTTCCATGACTTAATTATCTGTTTTTGTGTTTCATTCCAACAAAAGAATGTCCTTGTAAATCAGAAGATAAAAGAGACTAGTGTACTGTGTCATGTTCAAAGGCATTTAGAAAGAAAATACTAATCCCACGATAAAAAGCATTAATAAACTCCATTTTGCAATATTGTGTATGAATCTGATCACACATTTTAAGAAAAAAATGTGAACCAGAACAGGGGTAGGCAAGGTTTAACTAGGATAACTGAGACAAGGCACCTGTATTGGGATTAACATAAATTAAGAGGAAAGACATTGGAGGCAAATACCTAAGAGGAAAATGCTATACTGAATAAAGGTTAAAATATATATGTATATGAATAACTTTAGACTGTGAAAGAGGTGACAGTTTAATAACTCTGAAAATACTTCCAAAAGGAACAGCTGAGACAAAAACAGATTCTCCATTTCTCAAAATAAAAAAGACTGCCCCATACTACATGATTGAACTTGACTGAAGTCCTTTCTCTTTCTATATTACCATGGAACTTGTACATATGTTGGTCATATGTGGCAGCATTACTGACAGCAGTATTTGAAAGACTGAGCAAAGGAGGAAGTGTACCTGATTCATCAGACACTTCCTGTAAGGAATCTACAAAATGGAAAAGTGAAGAGAATTGTGATCTGTGCTGCAGGAAGCCTTGCTGCAGGATGGAAACCTCTAACTGCCAGGAGCAACAATTCACATTAGTTTTTTTTATTTGATCACAAAGTTACTTAAGAGAAAAGCAGCTGTCACAAATTTACTCCTTTAGAAAAACAGAACAAGGAAAGGAAAGCTAAAGGAAATACCTTTGGAAATACAAAATAACATTGAAGCTGAGGCAGGAAATGCAACTGACCAAAGTAAATAAATTAGCAGGTTCAAAGAACTGAAAAAATTACAGATGACAAGAATAAAAAAATCTGTGAGCACTCTGAACTGAAAGGAGCTGAAGCTGTAGCGTGCCTCAAAGTGTGTCATCTCCAGGTTCCAGGATGCTTAACCAAGTATTGGTGCAGCCTTGTGGATGGGCACTCTGCTCCCTCAGGGTCTGCCCAGCTATGTGTGCACCTGAGAAGGACAGGCTTTCTGTTTCTGACGACGACTCAGCTGCATCTAACACTGACTGGGCATTTTGCAAAGGCAAAAGTGGAGTACAAACTTCTGAAACTCGATCAGAATTCAACAACATACTGGGATAAAATGTGCTGAGTATTGAAGTTACAAGGAAACTCAACTAATATTCAAGTTTGGAAAATTAAAGTTAGATCAAAGCTGAGTTTATTTATGACAAATCATTCATTATATAATACAATAATTACAAACATACTTTACACCTTATTGCCGCATTTTTTTTCTTGATACACAGATGATCAAGAACATGCATTTAGGCAGTAACAAAAAAAGATATTAAAATTACAAACTTCATGTCTCATTTCTGTGGCATAGAAAAGGTTAGCATCAAAAGAGTAAAGTTACTAACAAACATACAAGGGGATTCCCCTTACACCTTTTTTCCCAGGAAGTTTTGTCATCTAATGTATAGTAAATACATATATATACACACACACACATGTCTCTTGCAAACATACACATTCATACATTCACTGAAAACTTTATATTTCTCCCCAAGCAGAAAGTTCCCAGTCATTTTACTTGAATGGCAAAAAGAAATCTCCAGTCCATGGTTTTAAATTAGTCACGCTATTTCTGAGCCAGCCGTTACCTTGTTCCTACAAAAGGCTGCCACTGTAACAAAAGGATATTGCAGTTTGTGAGGAACACCATCCAACCTACCTTCACCACAGGAAAGGTCTACTAGGGATAAATAGTGTCCCTCTTGTACCTAGTCTGAGTCACTGCTGCTGCTTGAAGAGTCTGTTGACATAACTTCTACATCATCTTCATTCTCTTTATTGTGTCCTGGAGGCTCCAACATGAAGTCATTGCTATGATTAGGAGGTAGCATGTTCATTGACATATCACTTGACTGCCAAGGATACTGAGGAGCAAGCACATCTGGAAAAAAGGGGCATAATCAACCAAACTATCAGGTTTGTGTATCGAAAAATTGCACAAGACAGCTCAACCAGAACTGCAGGTTAAAATCAAAACAAGTCTTAAAATCCATTTTGAACAGATAAAATCCTCCACTAACAGCTCAAAAATATCTCATGATGGGCTAATTCTCTGACTGTAAATGCCTACTCTGCCAGAGGCCCATTTATGTAGGTGGCTCTTGATTTCTCATCACTCCACTTCAAAACAGTATATATTCATATAGAGCTCAAAAGAACAGAAAAGATATTTGGACCCATCCTCAGCATTTTCCTGGTTGCCACAGACAGATGTCAGGGTCCTACTCCTATTCAGCTCACTGACCCGTTTTATCCAAGGCCAGAGGTTTACCAAGCAAGAGGATGCAGAATTTCACATCACTTCCTAAGAGGTAACAATAGGATTAGACAGATGATGGGAAACACAAAAGCCAAATCTACTATTTCCAATGAAGTCAAAATAGTTGGGGCTGTAAACAAATTCAGCATGATTTTTGAAAACAAGTTTTCCATAATGCCTGGCTTAACAGACAGGTAAGAACTGTCACACAGCTCCTATGCATCCAAACTAAGAAATTTTCAACGATTTAATCCAGCCATGGTAGACTAATACTGCACAGGTACAGAACAACTAAACTCTTGATCCAATTACTGTAATTTACTGCTAAATTCTATTTTAGCATGAATGAATCAATCCCACTGAAGTCAATGGAAGTGCCTTTTTCACTAAGCCATTAAGGGATTCAAGCTCAATTCCTACAGTCAACGGACCATCTCACCACTTGTCCCTTGCCATGTCTTTTCAATCCAGTCAATAGACTTAAAGAAAGGTATGGGATAACAATAAACCTCTTTTCCTCCAAATACAGTTTTCATAATTCCATACTTTGTCATTACTACTAAGAAAAGGTTGCTCTGAAAATGCTTCTTTTTAGTATGATCTAATTTGGTTTAAAGCCATTTAAAATAAATGAACTGAGTTTTGTTTATGTTGACATATCTGTAGTGTCTGCAGTTTAGCATGGAATAAAGTAAAATGCACTTTCTAACTTAACTTCATTTACTACCTCTTCACTGCTATCAGCAAACAACATTAACCATAATTTTCACTACTTTACACCTCTGATTTGCCTTTGCAAAGGAAAATGTGTAATTGCTGTGACTGTACAAGGAATAAAAAAAAGCAAACCAAAACTGAGTTTCACTTACCTGGCAGTCTGCCCGCTGCAAGTGCGTCCCCGGGTAAGTGTCCATTAACTCCATTGGTGGATGGGTTGTTCATCTGACCCAAGAGACCACTTCTCATTTCCAGATCTGTAGGATATGGCCTACGTGGGTCCCCTTTAAAAGGAAAAAAAAAAAAAAAAAAGAAGAATGTTTTGAAATATTTAACAATTGTCTTGCAGACATTAGCTTTTTCTTCAGTGCCTAGTTTAATGACCAAAAAACCCCATACACTGCTTGGATAAGCAACAAGCATCACATCTGTTTCTATTAAAATCCAAGTCTGTCTTTCACTTAGACTTTCTTTGTTCATTCAAACTTGGCAGCAAATACACATTAAAAAAAAAAAACAAACCCAAACAACCCAAAACAACTACAAACAAAATACTCCCACTATGTTTAGAAGATACCTGTGCCCTCCCTGCTACTTCACATCTAAACAGCAAGGACAGGAATTGGATCAAACACATTTTCATTTTGGACCAAGAGGTTAAAACCCAAAATTGCAACCTGACATAATGACAGTCCTGCTTCTGACTCCATGGATTACTAGCATCCTCTGAAAAGAATACTATAAGGGGCAAGAGGGAATTCAACCAAGCATGTGTGAAAGCCTTTGGCATGCTTATAATCAGGGCTGACATTCAGGGGGAAAAAGGCAAACAAAGGAGAGCAGGGGACACCAATCAGCTAATGGAACCATACAGTTTCATAGCCTTTTGAAGACAAGTGAACTGAATATTGATTTCTGTTGATAATATTAGATGTAACAGCCGAACACAATGTTACTCTAACGAACCTCAGTGGTATAAAAATATTCTAAGACCAGATATTAACCATGATTTATCACAATAAAGACATCTATCGTCATGAACAGGATAGTTACCTGGTACCCACGTCAGAGGGGCACAAACAGCATTGCTAGCACTGATCCTATGGGCATATTTAATTATTTCTTCAGAGGAAATTGCACCTGGAAGAATGGAAAAAAAGTCACTGTATTCTCAAGAGATTGCATCATTTAATTATTTCACAATATTGAACACTAATATCTAAAAGACTCGGAATGTGATTTTGTCAAATATTAAGAGCCTAGTTCAAATGCAATAACTGTTTAGAAGATTCTCAGACTATGCAAAGATGAGCTTCACACTGATTTTACAGCCACAAGTTCAGTACAACTTCGATGGCAACAGTTCTCCAACTTTGTGAAAAACATAAAGTGATCTCTTAAAGTGTACTTGACAAACATGATTCTTAAAACTTCAGCACCTGATTTATTCTAGTTTGCTGTAGTAAAGAATTTATTTGTTTTTTTAATAATTGTAGAGCATACATAATAGAGTTCTTCTAAATATGTGCCTGTATTAGAGTAATAAACTTTTATGGAATTCCTTGATTTTTTAGATGAAAGAAGTATTACAAAATAGTACAAGATATTGTAAAAAAAACCTCAAACAAAAAAAACAAAGAAAAGGTCTCCCCCAAAAAAAGTCATTTTAACTTGGCAAGTGCCACAGTATGCAGGAATTGCTACAAACTGGTATCAGCAGCTAGTCAGTCTTTCAAATACAATGCACATAGAAAGAAATATTGTCTCCCTTTCCCCAACAGATCAACTGCAGGAATTTGGTGAGACACTTGGGTAATTGGATACACTATTATCAGTCCAAGAACACTGTTGAGACACTTTAATATTAAGATACATTTGCCACAAAAAATATTAAATTCCTGCTTTTATTCTCAGGAAATAGTTTCACAATGAAATGGAAATTTGTTTGCACATAAAGCATCCAAAATCTGTGATAGTAGAATTAAAAAAATAAAAAAGCCCAAATCTGAGCTCACTAGTAACTTTCTTTACAACTGCATTACATAGTATGTACAATCATAGGTACCTTTCCGTGCCTTTTCTATTGATTTCAGCTTTTCTTTTGCTTGATAAACAGCTGTTGCCTAGTTAGAAAAAAAAAAACCAACAAAAACAAAAAAACAACACACAAAGTAAGCTAAACCTTCAATGTATCTGATTTGTACACATAAAGTCAGCTCTGTGAATAAACCCCTTAGTTTAATTGCATTTGAAGAGATAAACTATTCAGTGAACATTTTCAAAATATACAGACATAAAAGTAGGTTTAGAAGAAAATTAACATCATACAACAAAATTGAATACCATGATAACTAAACAGTATTTGACTACTGAGAAAAATCCAAACCACTAAGCTCTTATGAAGTTTTAAATATTTAAATCTTCTCAAACTAACACAACACCACTTTCCCCAGAACCACCTTTTCCACAAGTAGATGCTCAAAAGAAAACACATCATTATGAACTTACCAGTATGTGCTCTGCTTCTTTTAGTTGTTTCTGCAGCTGCTGAATATCATTATCCCTCTTTTCTACTACCTTTTCTAAAAGCTGCATTTCATGATGGATTTTTCCCTGATCAACTGCCAACTTCATTAGCTCTTGAAACTCTCCATCTCTCTGAATCAGCAGTTCCAGGATCTATTGAACAAGAGTTTTGTAGAACTTTTAATTTGGCTAGAATAACAACACACTCAGCTGTGCTACAAAGAAGAGCAAATGACATCCATCCGAATATTTTTGTTTGAATGGAAAATGAAACAAAATTTCTTCCTGTTTGCAGAAACAGCCTACGAAGCATACAACAAATAAACAACACTATGAGAACCAAGAATGCCTTTGTAGCAGGGCCAAAGCCTCCTCAGCAACATTAGTCTGAGTATAGGCAAGGACAAAAGACAGAAAGAAAGAATGAACAAAAGGACGAACAGAAGAAAATTAGAAGTAAAGCCTTATGCTTACCCAAAGAAGAACAGTTTAGAAAGTCCACTTACCTGGCTCTCCTCTCCTGGTTGTGGAAGCTTTTGGTTTCTTGAAATTGCCAAAATTTCTATCAGCTCCCTGAAAGGAAAACTCTGTTTGCACAGTTTTCTACTAGGGCATGACCACATAAAGTCCTCATAAAATTATCACAGTATTGGTATCATTACAAAAGTACTCAGGAATCTGAGTATTTTACAGTTTTATAGTACAGTGTGGACAGGGATTTCTCAACCAAGAGAGCAAATTTTCTTCTTTGAGCTCATGAAGAACTCCTGTATTTGTAATCAAGAAATGTGCTAAGTTCCTGTCAAACTATAAAAGACATAAGCAGAAGCTGAAAAAAGAAACAGCATAATGAACTGCATTCTTACCCTTCTTCTATTGTCTTTGTTGGAAGAGGGCATAAAAGTTGTCTTCACTATTTTACTTCCTACTTTTTCTCGATTTTTTCCCAACTGAGCAAGTTTCCCACATGCATTTAGAGCAATTAACTTTCAAACTCCTACAGTCTGTTGCGAAACTACTTTTACACTACGTATTTCCACAATGGTATATTAGTTGTGTATCCAACACACAAAAATACCAAAAAACTAGTAATATTCTGGTGCTACAATCACTTCTCAAACAAACCTCTTGATCATGATTCCAGGTACGCAGCCCCTTTGCCACTGTTCTGAAAAGCCAGCAAGAACCTCTGAGGAACCATGATGCAAAAAGGCATGTTCTGTAAACTCAGCAAAGTTAACTGGCTCCTAAGGTGGCAGTTCAACCCTATGCATGAATAACTGACTATTTGATGACACTGTCCTTGGAAGTGCTGATTCTTTGCTTGGTCCACTGTCAGCAGCTCAGTGGGATGTACAACTGATACAGCAGCAGGGCCAGAACCTTAAAATGAAAACAAGTACTTTGCAAAATGTCTGAAAAAGTCCCAACCAGTAAAGCTCTAAGTAGCACCTTGGTCTATCTCTCTTGATCATTCTTGAATACTACAGCGATTTTAAACAGTAAAAGAAACTTGTCATTGTCACTAAAGTTTTATTCTACCTGAGCAACACGGAGCAGTAGCAAATTAAATCTGCACTAGGTAGGTCAACTTGTGCCATCAAGGGCGATGTCATGGGGCGCTGTAATTCTGCCCTGTGTTAGCCAGATAATGCACGACGCAGATTCAAAACTATGTGAAGGCTACAGATTACACATGTTGCTTCATTTTTGCCCCTACCACCAAACCACTATTGTGACTGTGAAAGGCCTCGCTCCAGGGTGCTGCAACACTTTGCTGATCAACAGGAAGATTCACTAAATGCTGCTGAGGGCTGCTCTAGATTCATTATGGTAGAACATTAGTTCCAACATTAAAAAAAAAAAAATGTGTAGATAAAGAACAAGTGTCAATACCTTGCCCTACTAGTGGCAATCATAGAGCGAGCCAGTTATATGGCTAATATTGGTTATTCCCTCTGAAAATCTTTTCCTAAGCTCCTGCTCTCCTCAAGAGGTGAAAAACAATGAGGAACCAGTTGAACTTCACTGCCAGTGGCACCTCCACAACATGGTGGACAGCTCAGATGAGGTCTGGCCTCAAGAGCATGGACTAAGTATCTGAGAACTTACATCACACTAAAGACGAGCCCTGCAGCCCACCTGGAGTGCATTTAGAACTAAATACACGCAATGAGCAGAACAGCTTGTGTCATGCAACACCGTCTACCCATTTCTGACTCCAGGGTAATTAGTAGTGACTAATAAAGTGTCTACAGTCGGCCTGTGAGTGTGCATTTCACAGGAAATGCAGGTGTCAACCACGACAGAACGACAAGTGGGAGAATAGGGAGCCTCCCCTTCTCTCTGAAAACGGGAAACGAAGCACCGCCAGTGCCTTCCCAGCGGGGTAGGCGCCAGCGGCAGCGCCGGGCCGAGCCCCTGTCTCGCAGGAGCCGGCCTGGAGACAGCGGGAGAGCAGGAAAACACGTACCCGAGCCGGGGCGATGCCCTCCCGCCCCAACCTCAGCAGCTCCCGCCGCCCCCGCCGGAGGCTCCGCTCACGCACCGCGCCGGACGCCCCCGCCCCACCCCCGGTGCCCCGCCGCCATGTGGGGCCGGCGGGGGCCCTTGGCGGTACCTGGCCAAGAGCTCGAGATCGTCCAGTGCCGCCAGGAGCCGGTCCCGGGTGCTGCTCCGCTCCCCGCCCGCCGCCGCCGCCATCGCGCTCCGGGGCGGACCCGCCAGGGCACCGCCTCCCGCGCGCGGCAGCGCCCCCACCCGCCCAGGATGGGGGGGAAACAGCGGCGGCGCATGCGCATAGCGAGACGGGGGACGGCTCCCGCCCCTCCCGGCCCTTCCCCGCCGCTCTCGGCCCCTCCCCGCCCCTCCCGGGAGGCGCGGCGGGACGGGACGGCACGGGAAGGATGGGAAGGGTGGGAGGAGACGGCAGGGTGAGCGGTGCTCGCAGGGAACCAAGGGTGTGGGAGGAAAGGAGGGGGCGCATCTGCTTCGGTGAGGCCAGATGCGCGCCTGTGAGCGCCCTCTGCTGCAGCCGCGTCGTTGTTATGAGAATCTGCCGTTCTTGCTCTTGGAATCAGTCAAGTTTGGGAAAGACCTCTGACATCATCGAGTTCAACCTATAACCGAACATCACCGTGCCAACTAGAGCAGGGCACTGAATGCCATGTCCAGTCTTTCCTTAAACACCTCCAGGAACGGTGAGTCCGGCACCTCCCTGGGCAGCCCATTCCAATGTGCGATGAACCTTTCTGTGGAGAAATTCATCCTAATGCCCACAGGGAATCTCTCCTGGTGCAGCTTCAGGCTAGGTCTTCTCGTTCTATTGCCAGTTACCTGGGAGAAGAGGCCAACCCACACCCGGCTACAACCATTCCAACTCCAATGCATTTCCAGTCCCCAGGTTTCCACTAAGAGCCTCCTAACAAGACTCAGATGTGCACTGAAAACACAGAAAACAGGATGCAACTAAAGGGCGTGCAACTGAATTGTAATTATTACAATTTTTAACTCGATAGTTTAGTGTCTTGGTGTCAAGAAATCCCCTAGGAGCCTTTGATCAGATGGAGAATGAAATCACAGAATGGGTCAGGTTGGAAGGAACATCTGTCCAACTTCCCTTCTCAAGAAGAGTCATAGAATCATAGAATTGATTGGGTTGGAAAAGACCTCCGAGATCATCAAGTCCAACCCTTGGGCCAACTCCAGTC
>JAWWLZ010000001.1:55485062-55503090 GCA_035041345.1 Poliocrania exsul | reverse complement strand
GAAGCAAGTTCAATAGACAGCTCACCTTTTAGATCTAAGAGCATATAAAATCCCAACAGGGTTCAAGGGAAAATCATCATTTTTCTGGTGGATTTGTTTTCTGTCAGACAAGCATGTTGAAATCATTGACTTCAGGGCTGGCCATTGCTGGGTCAGTAGACACAAGGGAATATGTGGCCAGGGGAGGAATGAGCGAGGCTACTCTTAGTAATAGTGAAGTGCAATTTAGACCTAGGATTCCTCTGGTGCAAAGCCTTTTCTCCCAACATACTATTGAGATTTCTTAACTCCTGGTGTCCCTACCTTAGTTTTCATGAACTAGAGGATCACTTTGAAACTTGGAAGTTGAGCTGTAGAGAAATTTATCTAAGAAGCCCAAAGCTGATATGTGTTTCAGTTACAGCCTGTGCCTTTTCCAGGCTATGTGGCTTTTCAGCTGTCTTCTTATTGACACATTCCAGAAAATAGACATTAAGTGTTCAGTTGCCAAGTATTGGGTATAACACATCTTAAAATAATAAGGAAAAATACTGACTACAGAAGATACGTAGCTCCTGAAGGCTCTCAGTGAAATAAAATACTGCAATCACTACAAATAAAAAGGCAGGAGAATAAGCAAGAAGAGCAAGAAGGAAAAGGACAGAACAAATTTTCATTTCCACTTCCTCTAGAAAATGTAAAAATATAATCCTTTCTGTCAAATATCAACTAAAATAGAAATCAAGCATCTTGAACACTGCTTGGAAGGATTCCACAGCTGTACTTTGGTCTGTGGAGATGAGAATAATCATCCTTTATTTGTCAAGCTGTCTTTACATCATTAATATTTTGAAATGCCTCTGATAAATCATTCCTTTCTTATTGCTATTTTAAAAGAAATTTTTATTTCCCTGTTCACTTATGTTGGCTAGTGATTGTAGAATGAGATGAAAAAGGAAAATAATTTTTAAAAAAGTGGCTTTGCTTAATTCTAGAATAAGTTGAAGACAAGGTAAAAATAGACAATACTATGAGCCAAAGTTAATTTTTTGGGGGGAAGGAGTGTGAAATGCTAGTACATATGGCCAAAATGAGTGTGTGGTATGCCATTCCAGACTGTTCCAGAACAGAATTAGCTCTGCGTTGAGCTATATTAAACTTGAGTTGCACTGATTTCTGCTGGTGTAAATTTGGGCACAGAGCCCTCAAGATAGGAAGTCACCCAGGCAGAAAGCAGCCCTGCCTTTCAGTCTGCTGGAGGGCTTGTGGGGACCAGTGCTGCCTATGAAGTAGGAGGTGTTGAGTGGGAAAGAGAATCAAAACTGGCCCTGGATAGTGAGGGGAGGGTAAAAAGAAAAAGAAAAAAGAATGTCTTTTGAAAAGGGAAAGCTTGTTTGACAGCTTGGCCACTAGAGATATTCACAATCCTGCCAAGTGTTCCCAGGAATAAAGGAAAATTTGGGGGCAATTAAATATGAGATCTTTTCCCTCACCAAGCTAAAAGTTAACGCTGACTACTTCATGAAATAAAACATCCAATTAGCGATAATGAGACTCCTGGGGTAACCCCCCAACACATATTAATTTTGAGTCTTCATTAAGTTAACCTTGTTTATTTGGGAAAAAAAATCTCATTTTCCTTGCGGCTCCTGCTGCAACCTGTTTACCAAAAACTACTGGGACACCCACACAAGCTTCTGTAGAAGCCAGGCTAAAATTTAGAGTTGTTTACTTCCCCTCACAAAAAATCCTAGGGCAATGATGACAGCAGCAGTCCCTGCTCTCCTACATGCTGAATTCCAGCTAGGCTGATAAGAGTGGTAATTTACTTAGAATGAATCTCTTCCCACATCTCCCTCACCCTTTTATTGTGCTCCATTGACTGCTAAAGATAAAGCTGTCATCTCCTCCCATTTAGACTAAGTCACCTGTCTTTTAACTAGGTGAGATGATCTTCTGATCTCCAAGATACTACTCAAATTTTCACCTGCTTCACAGTAATGCAACTTCCAGACAGGTTTTCAAATATCTGCAACTGCCATCAGCTTCTGCCCTGAGATTCAGAAAGAACAAGACACCAGCCAGAAATAGAGGTAACTGGCTTAAATTAGTTGTGAGGACTGAGTTCTAGGGGGAAGATAAAATGGAAGATTTATTTAGAAACCTATGAGAGCAAAAATGAAAAAAAAGGTAGCTTCTATCCTAGCAGTTGGAGATGGACAGAGGTAAAACTCCTTATGAAAGATGAGTCTTGAGAGAACTGAGGCAAGTTTTTATTGGCAGCTGAGAAAACAGTGTGTTACACTATTCCAAAAGCAATTACAGAATGGCTTGTACTCAGCAGCCAAGTTGGATCCCATAGGGGATTCTGAAATCTAACAAACTACTAACAGTGTTGGTTCTATGTGAATTGAGGGGAGAGTTCATAGCTATTAAGCCTGGGAAAGACTCTTACAATCAGTAGTGGTCTGTCCTGTGTGAAGCAGGCTTTGCAATTACATGCATGGATCTCTGCTTCAGGACTGTGCTGTTTATTTGGATACTAACATATCATGTAGAAAGAAACTCCACTCCCATTTAAATACTGGCAGATTTATTATGCCTCTAAATGAGTTGTTCAAGGATTAGTGGTTGGGCCAAGTGAAGAGTTGTTGTTTCCATAGTTTTGATCATCCACAAGCATAGATACTGAAAGCCCATTGAACAGATATTCCTCATTAGTGACTTAGGTGGATGCTTTCAGGCCATGAGAGCTCATTAGAGAGTCACCTTATGTACTTCCAAAAAGGATGAAGCCATTTAGCAGCATTGTCATTCCAGAATTGGAGACCATATCTCAATGGCCAGGTTGGGTGGGGCCCTGAGCCACCTGATCCAGTGGAAAGTGTTGCTGCTCGTTGCAGGGGTGTTGGAACTAGGTGCTCCTGGAGGTCTCTAACACCAACCATTTTAATTTCTATGATGATTTCTGTCATTTCTATGGTAAATTCACACCAAACCTCCCTCCAGGAGACAAATCCTAACTACAGTTCATGTTCACTCACGTTGTGTGTCCTTTTTAGCTCAAACTGCAGCATGGTACTGACATGAGATCACTAAAAGCCATGCAGTCAGTCTTACCATGCCACCTTGTGCTAGATAGGTGGCAGTCAATGAAAGTAATCTGCCAAGAGTTCATACATGATTAAAATAAACATATCACTGATATCCAATGTATTTTGAAATCATCTTGGGGTTTTCTTCTGTTTAATGTAAACTTCTTGTGCCAGAACTTGTCTTTTGTGCCTTGTAAGGACAAAGAACCTTGCTCAGCTCCAAGCTACTTGTCAAAATTTCCTATATTATACATATGGCAACGCTAGCATGGGAAAATGCTTCGTTAAGAGCTGCTTTGTAAGCATGAACTTGGGCACATAAGGCATATATGCAAAATGCACTCGAATACAGAATATGAAAAAGCAACCAGCACAATCTGTCACATCTTTACAGACCTTGAAAAATATCATGACAGGAGAATAATTTACATGTTGTCATTTCTCTTAACCTCACTGAATTCTTTTCGTATTTCCTGCCCTGCCCTGCCCCCATCCCAGTAAGAGGTATGTACTCACTACAGTAGGAGGGAAGGTGGCCAGGCTGGGATTGCATGTAATTCTTGTCCCCAAGTGCTTCATAAATCACATGTAGAATATCTGGTAATAAAGTTGGCAATGAAAGGAATGCCACGGCAGTGAGTTATAGGCATTTGCAGGTAGTGTGGCAAGGAGTTCACCCCAGGGAACCCTCTTACTCAGTCGTCTGCTTCTTCCCCCACAGCATCCCTAGTGCTTCTAATTCTCACTTGTCTCTGATTTTATTCTGATTACTCAGGGCCTGAGTCATACACCTTGAAATAACAGTCACTCTCATTTCCAAATTCAAGCCTCAAAGACACATGAACAATTATGGTACTTCAAGAAATTAAGGTTCACTTTTGCTAAGGATTGACCTTGTGAAGCGCTGAGGGTTTTTCCCCTCAGTTCAGTAGCATGCCTCTCCCTGTGTTTAACTTTGGGCTTTGGACTCATTGCCTGCAAATAAGAACATATTTAAGCTGTTTGGTAGATTGTGGCCTGAGTATACAGTACCTGGAAGATTCTAGTCTTGCAGGACAAAGTACCCGGGGACACATTTGTGCTAGGACTGCACAAGTACATTTATTGTAGATGCTGATAACTGCCAAATGCTTCTATATGCCCTGCCTTCCAAGCTGTGACATTTTGTCCTTTAAAATATGATATAGTTCTGTTGTTCCTTGAGTATTTCCACAAGGATGGAGTTGCATCCAGCATGGATGTAGGCAGGATGTTTGTGGAACTGTAGGCAGTTCTATGAATGAGTTGGGTTGCTTCTGATCTTCCACATTCAGCCAGGAGCTCAAACTCCCTACAGAACCAGTACAGATTCAAAGTTAGTGCTGGAGATGTCACTATGCTGTTCTCTCTCTGCCAACACTGACTGTACCTTTCTGTTACATGCAGCTGCAAGCAAAATCAAAGAATCTCACAGGGTAAACTCCAGAACCCAGGAGTGCCTCCACAGTAGTCCCAAGTCCAAACACATGTCTCTGGTATGTCAGGGTAAGCCTTGGGTGTGCACCAATCTTTCTTTTTGCCTCACCCACTTCTTTTCACCTTTGATTCATAGGAAATATACTCAGGCCAAAAGACAACTGTGACACATTCTTCCAGACCCCAAGCAAGGAACATTAAACTGAGTATTCCAGACCTGTATTCTGCATGTAGCCACATGTCTTGTGTTGTTTTAGGCCTTCTTTCTCTGTTAACTCACATTACCTGTCTGGAAATATAAGTTTCAAAATTTTTTTTTTCAGGAAACAGGTATTTCATAAACAAACTTGCTTTTGTCTCTGTGGAAAGGCTATCCTATCCCTATGGGATTTCTACTTCTCTCAGGCTATCAATTGTCTTGCAAAATTCTTCCTTGCTTATTAGGGACCCACATAAAAGCCCTAACTTGTGAATTTGCGTGTGCCGTTGGTTCTGTCATCTTCCTGGACAAACAGTTGCCTCTCTCTCACCAAAATGGACAATCCAGGTACTAGGGTGCAGTCTCACAAGAGAGGACCATGCCAGGCGTTGCAGAGATAAAATCCTAAATCCATAATCCTCCTTCTCATCCAGCATCTTTTCCTGGCCTGAACATAGGTGCGAAAAAAGAAATTAAAAAATAATGAAGTAGTAGCCTTATGCTAGACAGTTTTGTGACCAAGAGGAAGATTCAATACAGCTTTTTAAGATTATTTATGCAAGGAAATAATATAGAAATTTTGTTCAGACATAAGCAGTTAGAAAAGATTTCAGGCTTTGATAAATTCTGCTCCAAAAACTTAAAAATCTTTAAAGCTTCAAACTTTTACAGAGAGACTTCAGTTTTGCTTTTTTTATATGATTTTGGTGTCTGTTTGTTGCAGTCCTTATACAAGTATTTGCTATTAATCCCATGTGCCCAATTACCTCAAGGCTTGTTTTCATCAAAACAAAGTGCTGTGGTTTGTTTCAACATCTGAACATCAGAGGCAGGTTAGCTGGAGTAGCCAAGCAATGTCTCTAGTTTCAGACTGACCTCTGGCCATCCTACCTCCTGGTGGAACAACAACATCATGTGTTCACTTCCAAACACCTAACATGCACTACTTTGCTAGAAATAACAGTGTGTAGGAAGGGAATCTAGCCCTCAGTCAAACCCCATTTCCTCTATCTTTTGGAGAGATGACAAACTTCTATTAAGAGAAGGAGAATTGAAACAAGTCCTTTCCAATTTGAAGTTTCACACATTTAGAGGAATATGCTAACCAAAGTCTGCTGAAAATAAAATGGAAAGTGATGCGGAAGCTGAAGTAACTGCACGTGCTATATTCAAAGCCAGACTCTGAATGGATTTCTTGAAATATCAAATTTTAACTGTAGAAAAGCTGTCAGAATGCATCACATATGAACACAGAAAGACATTACAGATGGCAGGCAGATGAATATCTGTGATGAAAAACAACCCAACTGCAATGTAGAGGAATGCTTGAAGCCTCCTTTGTTATGACTACAGTAAAAATACACATCTATTTTCCTAGAATAACAAAGCATTCATTCTCTCTCCTACTTGGAGCTGTTGGGCAGTTACAGCATGTTATTAGTAACTGTACAAATGTCTTGTGTTTTGAAAAATGAAAGAATTTAGCACAGAAAATTAATACCTTTCCTATATCCCTGCCTCTGGATTTGCTTATATGTTTTGCTTTAAGGAATCACTGGATTAAAAAAATGAAATCTATGCTGAAATCAAGGACAGGTGCCCAAGACCTCCATTTCTCAGCGGGGGCACCTCTATAATTAAGGTACAGAGATGGGCTTCTATTATTGCTTGGTGCTTTTTCTGGCTTTGTGTTTCTTCATTGCTTTTTTTGTCTAATGGTCTCTACTGTAAGAGGGAAGAGTCATGCAGCTTATCCTCCTGGCTCTGGCATAAGAAGCTCCCCTTTAAGAGGGAACTGCAGGTTTGAATAGCATCCCTCTGTGGAAAACACCAATTTCTTTTTTATCTGAGTGGATATTCAAGCCATTGCATATTTTTCCTTGGAGGCCACTTTTCAACAAGACACGTTTGTTTTCCAGAGCAGAGCTAGTTACCTAAATCCAGAAATGAATGAAAGAAAAGAGGGAACAAAATATGTTCCAGTCTGACACATGCAGAAGCCTAAATCTGAGAAGAGGAAGAATCTCAGCTCTCCTCTCTCTGCCCTGTCTTTCCCTTTGGCTGATTTCAACAGAGGCTGGTCTTCCTCATTCAGAGGCTTCCTTGGTAGGAAAAGGATGCACCACTGTCTAACTCCCACTGTTCCTGGAAGAGGAGAGAGATGCCTAAATCAAGCTTATGAATTATAGTCCTTGCGTACCTGCTTAGAGATAAAATACTCAACCTTCAGTCCCTTGTGAATCTTTCCCTTTTGATCTTAGTGCCTAAGTTTGAAAAAACACCTACCACGCATGTTAAAAAAAATAACAGGCTGTTAAAAAGGCAAAGTATCTTTCTCTCCTTTGTTTATGCCATCAGCTAAATGTTTGAACCCCGTCCCTTACATGAGATTGACTTGTGCAGTGGTCTGATTCAGAAAAGAGATTCCTGAGGGAATAAAACCACTCAGGAAAGTTAGATTCTAGTTAGATCAGCTCCCTGAACTTAGTTCATCTTCTGGTTGCACTGGTACCAATGTTATGCAAGACACAAGGCCAAAACATTCGGAAAAGGAAGAAATGTGTGAGTGAGGAGGGAGGGGAACCAGGAAGCAGTAGCTCAAACTTAGAGCCACTTATGCTGTGTTGAAATCATACTCCAAGGTATAGTTTAGGCTATCTTCCCAGTGGGTTGCCATCATCCATACCTCTTATGAAATAAATCTGTTTGAACTGCACACTGAGTCCCAAAATAGATTAGATACCACTCACTGTTGATTTTTGCAATTAAAAAAATCTTGGCAATGAGAAAGGTCCAAGGGAGGGGTTTCATGTGATGCTGAATGCAATTCAACAGCTTGCTGCTGCTGGAAGGGGGCCGTCATATGTTTTTTTCTCCTGCATTTCCTCCCACACAGGCACATGCCATTAATGCTTGCCTTGCATCAACTCCAGCATTCGTCTTTCACTTATTTTAAGAATGGGTTAGTTGGTCTCACTAACTGCATCCAAAAACAAAGCCAGCAAAAAAGTGAATGGTCTACTGGGCTTAGGAGCTGAGTCAGCTTTCTTGGTCACCTGGCATGTTCAGATGAGCAACACACCAAGCAATTCCAGGGAAGGAGCAGGAGGCTCAGCTGGGAGTAGGATCACAGCCTGTTGGGAACACCAAGCTGCTAGGTTGGCTCAGTTTCCTGCCAAATTGCAGCCCAGCTCTTCTTGGACTTTGCTATCCAAAGCACATTATTAAATACATGCAACTCCTCTGTCAGAGCCTTGCCAAACTTTTACTGCTATGCAGTATGGGCCAAATGACTTTGCAGATCCTTGTAGATCCAAGAACCAACTTTCTCCTTGACTCTTGCTGGCAGCTTGGGCAAGTTGTGGAACACTGGTGCAATGTGCTTCCCCTCCACGAAATTCTGCTTGCTAAGGGAGCAGTCTAATTATGTGCTTGAAGCTTTTGGAGCATCTGTATCACCAGCCCCTGGAGGGGAGCAGCAGGAATCCAGACACTAAGTAACAATAGTAGGAAATGCTTCAATGAAGCCTGCATTCAGTAGAGAAGAGTGTCACTTAAATGACAAAATACCTACTTGAGAACTTCCTCTCTTTGAGCAGCAGTCTAGCGATTCCTTTCTTAAAAGAACTTGACGTTTTGTTCTCTGTCAGGTCACAGGTTTTACAGACAGCTGTCATAATGGGCCCAGCCTCTCTCTGATGGGATTTATAAGCCAAGAGATTCACAGAGATCTGTTTCATAGGTCATAGCTCTGGTCCTTTCCTGTTTCCCAAACCAAAGTGATTTTAGCTGGCCAACAGTCAAGCAGAAGGGAGAGCTCTTTTGCCCCTTAGGAGCCGCAGGATACAGTTTGAGAGAATACAGTCTACAAAGTCATCCACATTCTTTGGTCAAAAAAACAACTTACTCTGTCTCTGAACCCCTGACATCCAGGCAATAGGATCCACTCAGAGCAGTTGAGACCCACTGTGATTTCACAGAAACTGTGGTGGAGACATGGGAACCTTTCATTCCCTCCCACACAATGATCAACATGAGCTTTCCAGCCTCCTTCAAAGTGAAGTTGATTTTCTTCAGTGAAAATTCCTCTGTGTGGTACATACACCAAGTTCCTATCAACAGCATCTGCTGCTGAGCTATTGTTGAGTATGTCAAAGAGCCATAGGAACTGTAGACTCCAGATTATTCCTCACAGAATCATTCAATTTATGCTGCCAAAATCTGGAAATAGGATGTGTGCACTTTCTGTCAGAACTTGGGAAGTACAGGTATTGCAATAACGTGGTCAGGGATTTCTGAAGAGGAGGTATCCTGAATTTCTTGGCAGGGTGAAAGAAGCAGTTCTGAGTCACTGGTGGTACAGCAGAGCTTCCATATTTTCATTTGTGATGATGGCTGCATTTTCCTCTTTCCACACTTATGCCACAGTGTGCATGATCTTTGCACCCTATCTCAAGATCTAGTTGTGCAAAGGAGGATGATTTGTTGTGGCTGCATTCAGTGCCTGGTTCTGGAACCTGCTTCTGAGAACACACTTGCCTTAGACTTGCAGCATGAGTGTTCAGATATGCTTAGCATTAAAATGTGGTTAACTGGGGTTTAGCCCAGATGAGCTTTTACAATTAAGGAAGATATTGTACAGCAAAATCAGACTTCAGTGTTTATTTATTTTTAGCTTCTATGGAAATTACAATGATACAGTCATGCTCTCAGCATATGTGTGCCCTTGTGTGTCTGTCTGTCCTCCCCTAGCATAAAACTCCTGGATGTTCCGAGCCCCATTTTACTCAAAGACAGGAGTTTCAAGCATACTGGGTCCTGACACATGTCACAAAAACAGACAGTTGAATATAGCAGAGAGAAAGCCTACAGCCTTACATGGAAGAAAATGTATACCATCAACTGAAGCCGTGTTATGTAAGAGGAATCTACACAGGAGTGCAATTTTATATGTCCCAAATTCATGAAGAGATTTAATCAGAGGTGGCACCACTATCAGATGGTGGAAGATCCACCATCAGATGAAAATGAGTTGGAAACCAGGTTTCATTTGCTGTGTGGCATATGGAAATACTTGATTACTTAGGTGAGTAAAAAATAAATACTAATTTTGTCTCCCACTCTTTCCTGCTCTGTTGCTTTGCTTCTTTTGCTGCAGGCCTGTACTATAAAACCAGATCCTGTGTGACAAGGAAATGAGGGTTGATAACTATGCATAGAAGGCTTAATTTTAAGAGAATGTTCATGAAACTTATCCACTGAATTTGAATAAGGAATATTTTACTTCCCATGCTCTTGTATAACTTACCCTTAACCTGCCATTTATTGGAGGTCTTAGAAGGTCACTGCATGTTTGATACATTCTTTGCTGAAACTATAAAATATATTATCCACTTATTATTCCCCTTAGGTGAATTCAAAGGCTCTGTTGGAGAAAACCACAGTAAAATTGTACTAGCTTTAAAATTCTGGTAATGTTCTAGGTACTTTCAACAATCCATACATCTCCTATCTTGTGGTGAGGGCCTTACCTTCTCCAAACTGAATCATTCATACTGCCAGTTTTCTGAATCAGGACATAGTGAAGTACTAACAGAAATATAATATAAATTTCAGTTGCCAAAAGAAATAAACTGAATGTTGTAATGTGCATTCCCTGCAGGTTTTACTGTCTGTCTTTGTCTCGACCACAGTATGTCAAACCCTTCAGTATGCAAGTAACTCCATGCATATAAATAGCCACCAGACCTTCTCAAGTATTCAGAAGTCTGTGGTTTCACAGAACAAGTACATATGAGTATGCAGAGAGTGATGTTGTAATAATTACTAATCCCATTGTAGTTTTACATAAACCGTACAATGTACTAGATCTATGCCTTCATCATTATGAGTTATTCTGTTGACTTCAGCACATTTATTCATGTCAGTAGACAAATGCACTGTTCTCCTTATACTGGTGAAGAAAATAGTAAATGTCCCTTGGAACCAGAATTTGAGCATCCAGACTATTAAACTGGAAGAAGGATCCCAGCAAGGCATGCTGTTAGAAGGCTCTCCTGTCGCTTGAGCTGGGTGTGCAGCCCCTCCCCACACAGTCCCTGGGTGCTGTGTGCTAATCAGTCACGGGCCGTTCACAGTGTGCAGTTTGGAGGCAGCCACCCTCTTTGGGGAGATAAGAGGGGTTAACAAAATGGGTAGTCACAGTGGGATCATAAGCATATTTAATTTGCTACCACAGACATTGCCTTATCATTTTGCAGTTGCTAACATGGATACAGCTAATGTGAATTTGTGACTATAGAAATCTCTTTTAAAGCCTGACTATTTGCTACTCTTGCTTACCCACTTTGTTCTTTTAAAGATGGTTTTAACATCAGTTCCTCCTTCACCTTTGAGGCCCAACTGTTACCATTTCTTGTTTCTACAGCTCACCTTTAAATTAGGATAGACTCCTTATGCTCCCCTAAGCAGCAGTGGTGTCAGCAAGTATTGCAGAAGCAATGCAGAGCCAGAAAGAAAGATCTGAACTCTTCTTTGGCAGATTTAAAAGCCTGTCATCTTTCAGTGCAAGAACAAGCCTGTGTAAGGGAGGATTAGCTCAGAATGCATTTTACATTAAAATTCAAGCACTGTCACAGGAGAAAGATGCTCTTCTTCTTCCTTTTTTTTTTTCTGGTACCTCAAAGGAAAACATTCTAGTGCATATTTTGATTATTGTTCATTCTGCTTCTGATAAAAGTCTGTAGAGGAAGATTCAAAATAACAAAATACTGTTTAAACAGGATAAAACTTGATTAATTAAGAAGTCAATATATGCTTTTTATTAGCCATGGATGTACATTAGTCAACAGTTTTAAATATGTTCAAACCTGCTGTTTAGTCCTCAGCTACTTTTAATTCCCTTTCTTTATTGCTATTTTTTATATTGTCAAATGATCTAGAGGCCCAGTCCTGACTGAGGACTCGGGTCCTCACATATGGAACTTACGCTTGATGGGTTTATCTTTCTTTCAAAATGTTTGCCCAACTATAATTATTACTCAAATGATGCAATACTATGACTATATACATAAGATTACCATAGACAGATGGTCTTGAATCAGTTCACTGTGTTTGGGGTTTTTAATAAATTACATGCTTTAATTAATGAAAATCTCAGCCAGGCATTTCCCTATCAATTTTCCATAGGCTTTCCTTGCCTTTTTAATTGTAATAGCAGCCATTTCACATTCATATGTTCAGAATATATATATTAACACCACCTTTCATGCATAATTTTGAAGCCACCTGCAAATCAAGTGCTTATAGACAAATAATTATTCTCCCTGTGCACTTGTCTAATCATGAAAAAAGCTGTCTTTGTCAGCATTCCTTGCTTTGCTATATAGTCTTATTCCTGATTTACAGAGGAGGGCAGTCAGAAACACAGTTTAATCCCTAATTTCTGAAATCTGATGTCAGGCAACTTGAACCCTCTGGGTGTGTCTAAAATTGTCAGACCAGAGTCTTTGGGTCCCAAGATGAATCCTGGCCACCTTGTAACTGCATATGAGGGTAAGGTTCTGATGTGCAATTTTCCCCCTTTCCTGCATCCCGTTTTTCACTGGAAGGAAATTCAGATGTATGGGAAAAGAAGGCTCTACAGTATGTTCCAGTTGCTCTCCATCTGAACAGGCACCGGATCACAACAGCAGCGAGGATAGGGAAGGGGAAGGACAGAGGAGGGACACACCCTGAAATCCACAGGGCCCCGCACTTTGCCAGTTACCAGTGAGAGGAGATACGTAGAGTGAAAAACTTCCATTAGCACTGAGGTCTAGATAGATAAACTTCTGGGCAAGTATGGGACTAGGATGCTTTTTTTTATTTTATTCAGGGTTATGGTCTTATTTCAGGATCATTCTTTCCCTCATTTCTGTTTGATTGCTGCTACAGAACCATTCTGGATATTATGATATTACATATTCATATTACAGTTGCAAAATAATACCTCATGCAATTTAAACTCTCATTTTTAGAAAGTGCCTTGAGATGGTAAATTTGAGAAACTAACAAATTTTCCTCTTATGATCAGTTCATTTATAACCTCTCTTTACAGCCACATTTTTCCAGTTCCTGATGCTCACCTATAGAGTGCTTTTTTTTTTTTTCTCAGATTGTATTTTCATTATTAGTCTTCATCTATGAGAAGTATTTCAGTTGCCCTGCAGCAGACTGGCATTTCTTCTGGGATGTTTCAAGGGGAGCTCATTTGCATCAGGAAATTGTTTCAAAGTGATCTATCTGGGACAATCAAAAAGTCTGCATACTCTGTATGTGCTATGTAGACATATTTTGTTATTTCTTTTGTACTTCCAAACATGACCTCTGGCTCACAAGCATCTCACCACCATGACCGATCTTTGCCTTTTTCATAGTAAGTGTGAAAGGGCAATAAATGTGTGGTTGCCAGTTGTGGCATCCAAGAAAACTGGTAGGGAAGAGTCTGTCCAAACTAAATCAACAACTGGAGACTAAAGGGGATTGCCATGGGTCAAGGCTGGCTTCCAGCTCTGAGGGGAAAAGTGGACAAAACCAGATCCCTTCTTTGCCTGGAGATACGTGAAAGGACTGCTCAGAATGTCCTTCCTTTATGGACAAGGTTAATTTTTTTTTCTAAGTAGAAAACTTGTTTATTTTCTGCCATGTCCCAAATTGGAAATGCAAAATGCTTCATTTACTGCAGAGCCACTCAGCATCAAGTCAAGGGGCTCCATGCAAGAACTTGAAGTGAATTGAGTAAAAACAGTTCCAGTGGGGAACACATCCTACTTTGTCAACTGGTATTACTCAGTTTCAGGGTTCCCTCAGGCCCATGTGTATGTGCTTGGTCACAAGACAAGCAAAACACTGCATTTTTGCAAAGGTCCATTTCTCTCTCCCCATCCAGCCTTGATCTCAGCCAGAGAGGATGAAAACCAGGATTACATCCAAGTGAGGATGTAATCCCCTTGCCTCATTTCTACCCAGCCTATGACATGGCTCTCATTACCCAGCAGATGTAGCTTTTCTTCTTTCTTTTTCCTCTCTCTCTTCTTTCTGGCCAATGACTTTTCTGATCATTTGAACTGATTAAGCCAACAAAAAGCCAGTTTAAGTGTTCTACACAGCCATATCAAATATATGCACTGAATCTGCTAATGCCATGGCTCAGTTAGACAGAGATCTCCAAGCTTTCTGCCTCTCACATCTTTCTCACAGGAAGGCTTTCACTAGAAATATCAGTAAGCTTGTCATCTTGGACTATCCCTCAAGTACTTCATCATACTCCTTAAAACTATCCTTTTGAGAAGAGCTGGTAACAGTGCAGAAACTGCCATGCAGGTCTGTACAACACGCAGCACAGTGGTGTCCTGTATCCATTGCATAAGGTTTCTAAAAATGGATGCACTCTGATTGATCCTAATTGCTCTTCTCCATTTCTAATGGTTAATCATATTTTGTGTACTCCTACTGTCTCTGCCTGAGTATGAAATTATACTCAGAGAAGCAAAATCGGCAGGGATGGAGGACAGAAAACTATTTCTTTGACTTCACATTCATTTTTGAGACTACAGTGTCTCCTCAAGAGCTCCTACACAGGACTTTTTGTGCCCTAGGCCTATGAAAAGTGCTATAGCCACACTGTAAGAGGCAAATCAAATCTACCACCCTAAAGATTTCTACTGCTTCACCCCTAAATGGGCAGCTTATGTCTATAGCACACACTGGGACTAAAAGTTCCCAGCCAGATCTGCCTTTCCTGTATCTGTCCCCAGGCACAAGACAGCCAGCTTGAGGTGGTACTGCAGCATAGTCTCGTTCCAGTGCTGGTGCTTCCTGTGGCAGATATGAACCTGTCAGATGAAGTCAGTGGTTATAACCACAGTGTTAAAAAAAGATCCTGTGTTGCTTAGTATTGGTAGTAGCTCCGTGGTGGAGAGAAAGCTGCCCGAAGCTGTGCCCTTCAGGATGTGTTTTGGTAGGAATGAAAGATTTCACTCAAACTGAAAGTGTTAGATTAGATAAATATGCAAACCATTATGTGACAATAATGCAAAAGAATCTTGGAAAGATAGTAATACTTCTACATTGTCATAGATAGAAAATGTGGCATACTGGAGTATGGGTGGACAGGCCGCATGTGCAGGGTTAGAGGTTTTGGTGGAGAACTGAGAAATTGCTCCCTGTAAACTGTCTCTTCAGCATCTGTTCATTCTGTTGCCACATGAAGGCACTCCCGAAGTGCTGGGCAGATTGAACACAACTTGCCATCGCTCATTAAAAAATTGCTGTTCAGACCATGAAGATGTGCTGCCCTAGCAGAGTGTGTCCTTGCTCACCCTTCTCCCAAGTGGCACTGGCTCCCTGGAGGAGATGGACAGCCAGGAGGCAAATATATGTTTGTAGTGGTTATGGAAGTGGCAAGGATTAACCTTCCCACATGAGAGCCTGCCTGGCAACTGTTTCCACCTCAGTGACTGAAGAGCCCTTTGAGGACACCAGGTTTCTGTCTCCAGTCACCTTAAGGCAATGTAAGGGAATTTATGCAAAGGAGCAGAGGAACTGATTCCAGGAAACACCCAGCTTAACTGGAATCATTTTTCTTGCCTCCCTCTATGAATCTGTAAGATTTTTTCTTTTTAAAGCCACCTGTCGTACTGTATACAAAACACCTCCCTATGTGGCACCTTCCATTTCGGTTTCAGGGTCCTCTCAGGCCCATGTTTTATACCTCATGTGGTCATTATCTTATGACCTGGTTGTTCCATGTCTCTGTTCACCTGCTCCATGCTGAAAAAGCACTGCGATCACTTCCACCTTGAGACACACACCCCATTGTACCCCAATTTTTCTGCTAGGATCTCAATTCTCTTCCCGTGCCAAAGGCTCTCTGTCCATATCATTTTTCCCTTGCCACCAACCCTTCAACCAAGTGCAAGAACTTTGTCTTCCTCTCATTTTTCACACTCTTGTCATGGTTGATGTTAATTTCCTTCTGCTAATGACTTTATACTCTTTCTGTGTTAAGGATTTGATCTTTTTTTTCTTTACAGTTCAGGCTCTCCCCATTCCCTTCCCGCCCTAACCCCAGGGCTGAGTTCATACCCCTTCTCCCAGTATTATTATGGGGTTTTATTTCTGCCTGGTAGAGAAATTATTCACAGCATGGGTGTGTCCTAGCTGTATTGACAGGGCAAACAGAGAGGGTGGATGGGCACTGCTATCTAGGAAGGTGTTAATGGATTTTTCGTTCACTATACGCTTAGAAAAGTGCCTGGGACTGCAGTTCTCATGTACATAAGAAAAAGGCCTTCTACCCTTTTCATTTTTTTTTCCTTCAATCTTCAGTAAAATCAAGAGAGTTCTATACTTGTGCCAAGAACACACCCTGAAACTTGAGAAATAAATGGAAACTGTGTTCAGAAATTACTGCTTTAGACAAGACAGAGCTACCATGAAGCAGAGTGCAGGGCTCAGAAACTCAGCCTGAGACTTGTACAAGACAAAGGAGAAAACATAGTCTAGGAAATATGGTAATGTGATTTATTCAAAGATGTTTTCACACTGAAAGACATCTCTTTAGGTCTCCTAAACCACAACAAGGTGATAACACCTGTACATACTGAGAAAAGAATGATATACCAAAACATGTCTATGCATTTTTTTATAAAATACTTTTACATTCCATCTTAATTTGGGTCTAAAACTAGCATGAAAATTGTCTTAATCTTCACAGTCCCAGTCTCATCAAACTGTCTATTTCTCTTCCTCTTTTTTCTCTGGATATTTATTTTTGGGTCTTCTGTCATTCCCGTTTCATATGTGTTTCTGTTTGTTCTTGTTTTTCAAATATGGAACCTGCTTCTATTGTCTTTACTCAGGCAATTCTTTATTGAAAGCAAATGGCAGTCTTACTGGAGAAAAGGCAATGGAAATGTCATGTGGTTTTCATATTAGGATTGTCGTGGCTTTTGTGACAAGCTGCATGATGGTAGGTATATTCACCAATACAAAAATAGCCTCGGATTTTATCACAGATTACCAGTTAAATACTGCTTCTATTTACAATCTATGTAAAGAATGTATTGTTCATAAAATTTACTGGGTTTAACCTCTTTTTAAAATGCTTTCCACTCAGAAGGGTCAATATTATTTAGGAATCTAATTCTTGTGCTACGAATTATTGAGGACTGAAGGCAAACTAACTGGTTTGCTGGCAAGGTACATATATGAAAACATTGACCCATGCCTTTGCCTGATGATGGCTTCTCATCAACTATTTGAGAGATGCAATTTGTGCAAAAAAAATTCAGTATTCTTCACTGTGGCTTTTAGAAATGGCCAGGTGTTTCTTGGTACATACATTTTCTTAATCTTGAAAGGGGATTGTAAGCTCCTTTTTTAGCAGAGTGAAGATACATGATTTACCTCTAAGGCAGTCAAGACTCATAATTGCACGTCTTCAGTCAATGGGAATATTGCTCTTGACTTCAGTAACTACAGATAAAGTCATAGGCAGGAACATAGATCTTTTTATTTTTATCTAACCTCCCCAGAGGAGACAGTTGAGAATTTTTCTTAGATTGGGACTACAGTTTTGAGTCTTAATGTTTCCCTACAAATTCCCATTGCCTTTATCTTTCCTGCATAGTTTATCTCCCTAGTGCAGAGTTAGAGCCACCCAGAACAGGTAGGTAGTCACCTTGCCACAGCTTGTTCTACGCTGTGCTGGTGTGATCAATGCTGTATTATGGCAGATAAAGAAGATTATAACAACTGACCGCAGGGATTTACTGAGAAACTAAGAAATCTCTCTTTCATTTCTTCCAGCTTCTTCAGTGTTTAATCCTCGTGATCATATCACTACCCCACTAATCAGACTCAAAAATATAAAGAAAACTCAAATTGTTTGCTCTACAGCATTAAATAATTCTGAAGAGAAAAATGTTGGAGAGAGATTGCATGTTATTTAATTTTTTGTCTCCATAATCAGGCAAAAGTTGAGGCTTTCTGTGGAGTAAACATATTTTCATAAATCCATTTGGGATTTGAGAGGGTGGTCCTTTAGGAAATTTTTCTGAAGGAAATTTTAAAACATGTTTAAATTACTGACAGATATCCAACTCTCTTTGGCCCATGGACAATACTTAGCAAGCAGTTTGCAGCAGCCCACTCGAAATTCTGCTGTCATTATAACCCACAGTTTTAACTCCTCTCCTCTCCTCTCCTCTCCTCTCCTCTCCTCTCCTCTCCTCTCCTCTCCTCTCCTCTCCTCTCC
>JAWWLZ010000001.1:55466887-55477134 GCA_035041345.1 Poliocrania exsul | reverse complement strand
CCGGGAGGGGCTGCGGCGGGGCCGGTGTCGGGGCCGGTGCCGCTCCCTGCGCGCCCCTTGCCCGCGGCGCGGCCCCGCGGGCGGCCCGGCCAGCCGGGAGCTGCGCTGCACTGCGCCCCGCTCGCCTCACGCCTCTAAAATGGCTGACAGGGAGCGAGCCTGGCAGCTCCGCTCCTCCCGACGCCGGGGAGCTCTGTGGTGGGTCGGGGGTTATTGTTGTTGCTGTTATTGTGGTGAGCTCCGGCAGCGCACGGATCGCGGCCAGCTCCGCTTGCAGGGCCGGCTGCCCCCAGCCCGGCTGCCCGCCCGCCCCCGCAGCCCCCTCGCCGTGCTGGGGTCGGCGGTGGGAGCCGGTTTGCGTGGAGGAGGCGGGTCGTGCCCGGGTCTCCCACGCTGTGCGGTCCCCCGGGAGCACAGCGGGTCCGCAGGCTGCGAGCGGCTCCCGGAGCCCCGCGCCGGGCAAGGGAGCGCCTGGCCGGGGGGTAGGTGGGGGCTCAGCCGTGCTTGTGCCGCAGCGTGTTTGCAGAGCCTGCCTGCAGCCGAGAACTTCGCCTCCGAACTTGCGCTGGCTGAAATAAAGGAACAAAGAGCTGCCTCCCCCCGGCCCTCCAAAACAGCACCCAAACTCCAGGCGCTGCTGTCGCCTCCCCTCTGCAAACAGCAACAAAGAACAAAACGGCAGCGGCTTTTAAAGTTTTTGAAGTGCAAAATTGCCTGGAATATAAAGGGATTTGGTTGCAATTTCTGTGCTCCGGTAATCAAAACCAGCTCTTAATTAGGAGTAGTGTAATTTGCTGTAAGCTCTTTGAAAAGTGAACGAAAACTTGGAAAATGGCCAGTTGCCCATAAACAGCGCGTCTTGCTGTTTTCATTTGCTTTCACAGTTTCTTGTGCATCAGGCCTCTGAATGACATTATAGGCTCTGCAAAAGCGACAGTGTTTATTAGTTTCCGATATCTTTGTGACAAACTTCTGCCTAGGAAGACAGTTTGTAGCATGAAGTTGTGCCCTCGTGCAGGTTTTGCTATGATTTTGATGAGTCGAGGTTACTGACCTGCAGAATCCATTATCATTTCAAATACAAAGATGTTTCTAGTGACATCTTCCTGGTACGGCAAGTGGTTAAATTTCACACTTGTACTGAACATACTGCAGTTACAAATAAAACTCTGACCAAAGTATTCAAGTCTCTAGACTTAATAAAAGTGTGCCGCAAGAGATGAGACAGTATCGTTCCTCAAATTGCCTGCAATTATGGGACACCCCTTAGGTGCTCTGTATTTCTAGCAGAAGTGCCGTTCTCTAGAAAGTAATGGCTTCCCTGAGCCCAGATTGAGCTGTAGGGTTCATTCCTGTTTCCAGGTTTGGTGGTCAGTTTTACACCAAGCATGTAAGCAAGAGACAAGCTACACGTTCCAGAACACAGTGTTTTCATACTATCTGGGAATCCGGACCTGCCCTGGATGATGTTTGTTTCCAGACAGCCTACCAAATTTGGCTTGTTTTTCCTACTGCTAAACAAACAAAATCCATCTGGCTAATTGTACACTGGGGAACGAATCCTCTCGACCCTGCCCAGACACTGACAGAAGCATGTCATTTGAATATGATTTCCTTAACGCAGAGCTGTAAATTCTTGCAGCTGAGGATGAGATACAGGATCTGCCTTAACTTTGCCCAGGTCTCAGTACTGCTTTCCTTGCATAGAAATGAGACTTGTAAACATTTATTAACCGTGTCAAAAGGTGGTCTGGTCTCACAGTAGCTACTTAAAAGTTCTTGCACTGTTGTCGGGGGATGAACATGCCTTAACAAAGCTTAAAACAGTCCTAAAATAGAATGCTAGGAGCAGATGCTCAGTACAGATGAAAATTCCAAAAGCAGATGAGTGCTCTTAAGGGACATGGAGTCTTTGACATTCTCCTTGACACATTTCTAATCTTTTCTCTGCAGAACAGCAGACCTGCACCTACCAGTGTGCAAAATTCTCTTGAGTAAGCTTTTTTTCAGATTGCATGTTTTGGAGCATAAATAGAAGTAGAGCTGAGTACAGTAGGTCTGTAGTTTTAGTAGAAAAGGCTGTGCAATCCATGCAGGAGTAACAACAGTGAAACAGATTATGTCATGTAGCTCTGGAGGTATGTCATTCTTCAAATCTGGGAGTCTATTCTCAGATCCTGGGGATGGAAAGGAACTGAGAGCCCTTGTAAAACTTGATACCTTTGAGGTAAGTGCAAGATACACTCTTTGAACTTTGCCTTCTCTAGTGCAGTTGCATTAGAAACAGATCTTCCCCCTGCCGCTCTACAACTTCAACTGCCTATGCAGTTCTTTGGAAGAAAGGGGAAAAATAAACCACATCTGACAAATGTGTTGTTCATATCGCCTCATTGCTGGAAAAGTGAGGTGTGAAGGCATTATGGGAATCTATATTGGAAGAGTGAATTCTGGTAGATGGAAAAAGTGACATCTCCAGAATAGCATATATGGGATGTTTGTTTTTCCCTCTGCTACATTGTTTCTGTAGGAAAATAAATAGATTTGGATCACAACTGTAAACACGAACAACATATAACAACAAATATAACAACATTTTATAATGCTTTCTTTTATGAAGAAAGTTCTAGGAGACAGTCTGGACTCTGAAGTAAAGGGAAAACTGTAAGAATGGAAGAGGAACAGCAGAACTGTACATTCAGAATTTTATTATCAAGAACTTAACCAAAGATTTGAGCAAGAGATATTAGTAAACCAGGTGATATTAATGAAAAAAGCCAAATACTCTGAACCATCCAGAAAATAAAGTCATGGGATGAGCTTTTAGGCTAGTTCTGTGATAGTTTCATTCTGCTGGTTTCCCTGGCACCGTATCTTGAAGACTGCCACTCTGCCATTGCAGGATTACTCTCAAATACATAATCTTCCAAGGACTTTTTTAAAGAGCATTTGCAGCCAAAATATGCTGATGATGTAGCACAGAAATACTCTCTGACCTTGGCAAAATTTGCCCGGTAACCTCTGATGCAGTTATGAGTAGGAAATAAATTGGCAAAGGTAAGAGAGGAAGATGCAAGAAGAATAGGGTTATGTCATGGGAACAACAGCTTTAAAAAAAAGCTTTTGCAGAAGGCCATAGTCTTATGCATTGCAGTATGTTACTTTAAAAGGAGTTTAAAAATCAAGAGGGCTAATCCTGTCTCTGCATATTATATGTATTATATGGTGTGTTGTGAAACTGTGTCCATACTTGCTGTAGGCAGCCATTACAACTCTGTTACTGCTGTTGGGATGGTACTTCTATGCTGCAATTCTTCGCCAAAATACAGAATACTCTTAGTGAAGGTTCTCAGGCCACATTTAATTTTCCACTTTGCTCATTGTCTTTACAATACAATATTTTATGATCCAGTTTCCCAACAAACAAACAATATGTGGTATTTTAACATCTCTCCCTACAATAGTTCTCTGGAGAGCCAAAGATGGTTCTGAGCATAGTTGAAGTCTTTTGCAGGGGCCATTCAATAGATTAAGCCCTCCCCAAAGGTCTTTGTGCCCTCAGTAGCTCTGAGGCTGTTGCTCCCTTCTGTGTGTGGGCTATGTGGCAACATTTTAAAACTATTTTTTCTTCCCCTTCGGGTGCTCAATGCAGTGCACCTTTCTGACACAGCTTTGGGCACAGAAGCTGTGGATTCACCCACATGTATTGTAGCTGACCTTTGGATAACTGTTTCTGCAGAGAGTTCAATGTGAAAGTGTAAATATTAAGACTTTTTAAAGCAGCAGCTTTCTGCATTTATTCCCTATGAGAACATTATTACTCCAACCTTTAAAATTCCTTTTCTTTTTTTTTTTTTTCTCCACTTCAGCATACTAAAATAGGCATTTTTAACACAGAGTGAGGGGATCCACCTGGGAAATTTGTTGAGCAACTCATAAGCACTGTTTTGCTGTGCAGAAAACCCCCTAGATTTTATGTAATAGGTGTTAGATCTTTCTGAAATAAGGATGTTACCTTTACAATTTATATGTAAGTACTATATAACATATTTATATGTTACAGATGTTAGTATATGCACTAATAAATAGCCATGTGCTTATTGTTTTGCTGTCGAAAACAAAGGTTTTCCCACTTTCTGGGACATGTCTGTAGTTAGATGGTTAAGGGCTGGTTTTTCATGTTTTCATTTCTTTTTTTCTTGGAGGAGCTTCTTTATTCCCTTTATAGGCTTCCTCCAGCCAAATTTTCTGTGGGCCTTTCACCAAGCTGCCGTTGGGGAAGGAGCAATCTTTGTGTTTTCCTGTATTTTCTGTGATGCAACTAGGTCATTAAACCAACCAGCCTCTGCTATATGTCAGAGCATTGTGGTTTAAGGCATGATTATTTAAAAGAGGACCAGAAGTAAAAAACCCAACCAAACTGAATTCTCTCCCCCTTCTCCTCCCAGACATTGCTAAGATTAACAAAAAACCACCAAACCACAGATGAAAAAACCTTCCAGTTTCAGGCACAAAGGGTACCCAGGGTTCTGTTACTTCATTTAACTTTACTCGTACCTGCAAACATAAATTAGGGTAAATTGAGTTTATTGAACAAAATTTGTGTTATTAATGAGGAACTGTTCATAAGCAAAGGAGCCTTGTGGCTGATGTCATTCTGTGCCTCCTTTTAAATGGTGAATCTGTGCTACTGGTTAAGTGGTGCAGCTTCCTGAAAATAAGGTAATTGTGATCTTGAGACATTTGGCTCCTAAAGCAATTCCTTTGAGGTTGCCAGCAGTTGAGAGATACTAAAAACCCAAGATCTTTAAAAGCTTGTGGTGCTCCTCTGACAACCTCTTGCTATTTTAAAGTGAATTTAGGAATTTGGAATTAGAAGCTAGAAAGTTCAAAAAGGAATCCGCAAGAGCTTGTGCCATCCCCATCCCCCCAGTGATGGAAATGAACCTGTGGGACACAGGAGTTCTGTCAGTGCTCTGTATTTCACTTCCTTTTCTGTTTTTCATAACTTCCCGACCTGAATAACAAATACAAAGCTTTGGTTGGGAAATACAGCCATTTCCCTGAAGAATGATATTTAATATTTCAAACAGGATGTATTCTAGCAGACCTTTGTGATAACTGCTGTGTCAGTTGTTTGTATCATTTACGTTTTTGGCTGACTGAGCAAGAGCTGATGGCCGTACCTTAGAGCTCATGTGAATTCAGTGCAGGGGTGACTATAGAGACAATGCAAAGACTTTATGCAGTTCTGAATAGTTTCTCTTTCCAGATTAACAAAGTTTGACTTGGCTGAGGGCCATTGCCCTAAAAATGTATTTGGAGAACTGTTTTTTTCTTTAACATCGTCATGTGGAAAAGTCTGTAATTAGATGAAGCTTTATATAGTGCAATATCCAGAAGAACTATCCTGTGCTGTCATGTTGCAGTAAATGCCATAAGTACTTCTCATAGGTTCACTCCTGTCTTTCTGTCCTGCAATACTCTTATCTTTCTGGTAAGCTTCAAGAAAGTGGTTTGGATATTAACATTGTGTAGTAGTATGAAGAATATCCCTTAAACAGAGGCTGTAGGAACCAAAGTTCTGTTCACTGGGAAAGCTCAAACTAAACTAGTTAATTTCTGAAGATGTGGATCAAAATGAAATGCTGAGCTTTCCTGTGAAAAACATTTGAAAGAAAATTTTCTTGAAATCAACAGTATTTTCAAGGGAAAGTGCTTAGGCTCCTTCCATTATAATGAATATTTAATCCAAAATAAAATCTATTTCAAGTTTAATTTCAATATATAATGTGTATATATGTTTTTTTCTGGGTAAGTATTTTAATGCAATGTTTGCAGTTGCAAATGTAATCTTAACAGTTCTGTTTTTATACTTGAATTGTATTTTTTGTTACTTGCATGGATTTTTTTCCCTCTTTTTTCTTACCAGCATTTTGATAAATGTTGATGCTAAAGGTCTTTTGGGGGAGTATAAGAATGGGAAGCATACTTACCTCCAGTAATGTTTTCAGTTAATTCCTCTGCAGTTGCAGTTTTGGAATATTTGTCGGCATTATACGTATTTTTTATCCAGTAGCCACTAGCTACAGGCACCAAATAGCTTCCATACAAAGAAAATGGTCTTCTCTTTGACTCTCAGGAAATATCTTCAAAAGCAGATACTGCATTTTTAAGTCCTAGTAATTTTAAGTGTTCTTTATTCTGTGCCTCCAAAAACGTTATGACATATTTAAAACACAACTACAGCTGGGATAAGTAATTATGTGTTTTGTTAGCTGTTACACAGATTCCTTTTTTCCCCCCCTATTTCTTCTCCCCATCCCCCCTTATGCTATGATTGACAAAGGTTAGTATTATCTGCTTTTAGTCTCTTGATCCGTATGAATAAAGCAACATTCATTTTCTTACTATTTATGTACTGCTTTTTATCCTCAGTGGAAATTACTTTGAAACTACAGATGAAAAGCATGCTAATTTATAAAACTCGTATATCTGTCCTAATTTTACAGATGTGGTAAACCAAAGGAGTGAGATAATTAATAAGATTAAGCTCTGCAATGAAGCCAGAAATGGTTTTGTGGCAGACATGACACGGCCTAGGTAGGGTTTGAACAAAAATAGACATATAGAGAAATGTAGGCCCTTTCTGAGTGATCCATGTGTCATCTACAAGCAAGGGTCCTCTGTGAAACAGCCATACAAATTCACCATGAAAAAATGGCAAAGTAATATTTGCCCAATAGTTATTACAGAGATTGTGGAAAAAATAAACTGGTATCTTGTCTGTCCTTTCCATATAATAGTGTCAGTGTGTCTATACAAATATTTTTGTAAAGTTTATATATTATTAAGTATGTAATATATATAATTATATATTTATATACACACACACACACATAAAAATAAAACCCACAGGCGTTTTAAGAGTAGAGTTCCTTGAATGCAAATCCTTGGTAATTTGTGGTTGTCCTCCTCCTAGGGCTCAGCAAACTCCTCCTTTTGATGGCAGCTTTCTGCTCCTTTGAGGGTAGAACGAGACAGTGGAATGACTATGGAAAAAGAGTCTGCTGGGGAGATCATAACTGGGAGGGGTCAGTGATCTCCTGGGTGGATCTCATATAGTTGCTGAATCATGAAGGCTGGCTTATTTGTTTGTTTGTTTGTTTAAAGTCTACATAGGAATAGAAAACCCTTGTATTTACACATTTGAAAATCCAGTACCTTTTGCCAGGTGGGAGGCTAAGCCTGATTATTTGAGGCTGCTGCACACTGTGATGTGTTGTCTTGCCTAAAGTTTGAGTTTTGGGAAGTTCTCTTGGTGAGGTGTTGGAACAATGGCCAGCGCCTGTGCTTCTGCAGGGTGTGATGTGTGTGCTCCACCTCGGGCTTTGAATAGTCTAATTGCACTGAAGCCCTTTAGTTTGTTACAATGTTTTTTTCTAGAAAGAGCCCGTAATTAAATGTTAGCTTTTCAAGGTCAACTCTTCCCGTGCTGATACTCATAAGTGCTACAATTGAATGCTATTCTGTATTTGCATATAGAATGGTTACCACTTAGAGAACTCTGCTTGCTGTAGAGGTACTATGCATCTTAATTCACTAATACATGTATTAGCAGGGTATATTCGTTTGAGGTCAGGGCTGCCATTCAGAAGAACCCCAAGCAGATACAGAAATGGGCTGAGCAAAATCTCTGGAGTTTCAGAAATAACAAATGCAAAGCCTGTACCTGGAGCAGACTCATTCCCTCCATCAGAACAGGCAGGGGACTGCCTGGCTGGGAAGCTGCTCTGATTGAGAAGGATCCAGGGCTTCTGGTGGACAGTCAGCTGAACACAAGTCACTGGTATCCTTGAAGTCTTAAGAGCTTTCTGATCCAAATAAGGATAGCAAAGAATGGGTGTGAGTCCAGAGGGGCCACCACGATGGTCAGAAGCTGAAGCATTAGTCCTGTGAGGAGTGGCCAAGGGAATGGGCCATCCTGGACATGAAACTGCTGTAGAGGGAACTTCACAGAAGCCTCCCAACACCTTGGGAAGTGACTGAAAAGACAGTGATCACAGATTGGAAAAGGAGGGCTTCTAATGGTGTAAGCATAATATTTTTCAGTCTGAGGAGAACTGAATGCTGCTGAGGAGGTTATCCAGAGAAACTTTGAAGTGTCAGCCTTAGCGGTTTTCAAACTGTGACTGGACAAGAGCCCTGAGCAAGCTGGACAGGCTTCTGAGTCCACCCTCCTTTAGAGCAAGAGACTGGACTACAGACCTCCCAAGTGGTTTCTGTGATGCTGGATTCTACTTTTGAGAGAAACTGAGACACAGCATTTGTAACTTGCTTGAGATGACATACCATCTGTGGCTGAACTGGGAATAGAGTTATTAAATTCTGAGGCTCAGTGGTGCATATGTGCATGCTAATGAGATCTCTTGGGTGAAAGAGCCAACTCCGCTTGGGAAAATAGCCTTGAGAGAAATCTAGGTTAAATCCACATAGTGTTCCATCATACTGATGTCTGAGATTCAGGCAGTCGTAGGAAAAAATCAGAGAAATTTCAGATAAAAGAAGTGAGCAGGATAAGGAAGAGACAGGAACTGGAACAATCAAGGTCAAAGAGATAATTTAGTATTGATCCATTTTAAGTGGAATAGGAACCTTCTAAATTCCTGTTTTCAAACATTGATCTAATTTAGGATAAAGATGAGAGAAATACTGCATTAAAGTTATAGATTGATTTAGTGTAGTTTTTATAAGTACAGTAGAATGTAAGTCAGTTGTAAGTCAAAGAATGCAGGTGGGGAAAAGCTTTATTTTGGCAATGTTTAAAAATGAAGCATTTTTCAAAATTGGATGGTTTAATGAAATGCTGTGTTTGGCATGCTGTAACCATAAAGGGTGTAGTGATTTTGTTTTCTGAAAGGAAAATGCAGTCTGAAAAATGTCCCATATGACCTCTTAGGTTTGAGGGGTTTTGTTTAAAATAAATAAACATCCCTCAGGCACCTCTTGTGAGATATGTGTGCAGGTTTTCACCTGCATATGTTTTGGTCTATGACTTGCAAATTTGCACCAGAACACTTCTCTTTTCTTAAAATACTTGAGAAAAGTAGGTATTGAATGCAGAACAAATGTTCATCATCTTAATGAAAATTTATAGATAAATTCAGCAACATTAATATATTGTATAAATAAATATGACTTCTGCCAACTCTTCACTAGCCAAGCTTATGAAAACTCTTTATATTCAGTATAGGACAGTGAAAATCATGTATTTCTGTGACTGTCAGTGGCACAAGAACTTTTGAGTTCAGAATCCAGACTTAAAAGACAAGACATTTTCCAAATGTGGGTTTTGTTGAAGTTTTCATGGTGGGGGTGGGGAAAAGGCAGATGAATGATAAAACCCCAAAGCAAAGGAAATGAAGGATCTGTGGACTTTACTTGTCTAGCACAGACCCAGCACTCCTGGAGGTTTTTTTCTTTAATGGAGCAAGTGGTTAGGGTTATTTATTAATCCTCACCCTCTATAGTATCAGTGATACTTAAAAACTGTGGCTGTGTTTCACAGAATGGCTGGCATTGGAAGTGGCCTCTGGAGGGCATCTGGGCCAGCCCCTCTGCTCTGGCAGGGCCACCTAGAGCTGGTTGCTTGGGACCATCTCCAGTCAGCTTCTGAACATCTCCAAGGACGAAGACTCCACAACTTCCTTGGGCAAGCTGTGCCAGCTTTTGGTCATGCAGTAAAAAAGTGTTTCCTTATGTTCAGGAGGAGTATAAAGTGGTATTAAGATCCTGTAGTGCTCACCTCTGTACTGAAAAAAAAGAAGCCGGCAGTCCTTGCTGAGTGTTTACAGTGAAAATGCAGACCAAGAGGCCGCAGGAGTGCTGGCTGGTGTGGCAGGCCAAAGTACAGAGCACTTCTGTGGCCATAGCCCAGCTCCTCTTCACCAGAGCACAGCACACTGATGTGGTGAATGGTTTATCTTGTGGCAATGATGACGCGAGGAAAGGGAAATAAGGTGTGCCCAGTTGCTCAGCACCTGGCAGAGACCAGAGAACTCTGCTTTGGGGTGGGGAAGGTTACAGGGGCATAGACACAGGACAAGAAAGAAGTTGCAGGAAGACTTGAATCCACTAGGTTTGGTGGCAAAAGAACCAAGTTGGTGTATCTTGGAACGGACAGAGAAGAGGAACAATCTGTGGAACAGTTTGAGGAAAACAGTGAAATACAGTGTGTGTGGTTAGTTGTA
>JAWWLZ010000001.1:55451448-55466787 GCA_035041345.1 Poliocrania exsul | reverse complement strand
GAACGGACAGAGAAGAGGAACAATCTGTGGAACAGTTTGAGGAAAACAGTGAAATACAGTGTGTGTGGTTAGTTGTACAGTTGCTGTAGACAGCCTGGATTGAGGGTATAGCCAGAAGTTGTGCATGTGCATCGCCTGCACAAAGTCCTTGCCTGGTCTACAAAGACAGAACTTTCAGGCCATTTACATGTGTTCAGTGTGTGTCACACACTCCCCACCTTCCCTCCCCTCCCCCTGCCACTTTCTAGTTAGTGTGCCTAAGACTAGCAAGGACTACTCTTAAAGGCTGCTCCAAAATGTAAGAGAAGCAGCAGTTTAAATGGTTGCAGGCTTCTTTCTTCTTCACCCATTCCCTTTAATTGTTGACTGCCATCAAGTTTTGCAGTCTCTTACCTCAGAAATGAAGGCAGCATTTAGGTAGATCAGGATTACTCATGTCAGTTGCAGGATTAAACTTCAGGACATGCTTCTTTTGTTGTCCTTCTATCAGGTAGCTGTGGGTGAACTGCTGATTCATATCCTTTACATTCACTTACAGTTGTAATTTTCCTTTACTTCCTGCAGAGAAATTGAACTCTTCATTTTCCACCATGTTTCTTTCTAGTTTTCTCTTATCTGTTTTCCGATTTTTTTTCTCCTTTCACCTCTGTCTTTGCCAATACATGCAGCTACAGCTCCCTTCCTACCCACCAGCACTGATTCCCCTTTTAAGATGATCTTGAGCTGGCTGCTTATACTAATGTTTTATTCTACTATACTTAGGATGTTTGAACCATGAAATGAGTCATTTGACAGACACTTCATTTATTATTAAAACTTCCCCATTATTTGGTGAAAGGTAGCATTCAAATAATAATATTAAAATGACCTTGGACTTTGAACGTCGTAAAGCTCTTGGAATGTATTTTCTTCTCACTTCCAGTTTTCCTAGGGCTGTATAACAGATTTTATATTTCCAGTATTATTTGAAAGACCTTATACAGATACTAGAAATACAGGCAAAGGTTAGTAGTACAAACCACCTAATAGGTAATTCTAATTAAATATTCTCCTTGGTTTTTCAGGCTGCATGACTATAGCAAACAGCAGCAGAACTAAGGTCTGGTTTTCGTGCTCTTCTTCAGGCAGAGAGCCTTTGGCCAGATGGACAAGTCCCTGTCCATTGTGACAGAAGAGGAACTGGCAGTGCTGCTGCCACAGAAGAGTTGCACTATTCAGATACCAACTGCACATAAACAATCACAGCTTGTTTGCCAGATAAGCAAGAAATGTCTGAAGCATCTATTGTATATGGAGTGTTTTTCCCCAACTAGCAAGTTAAAAGATCATTGTACTTCAAATTTAATTTTATTAGTAAGCATAGAATTACTGCTTGAGAGGCAGATCAGTATGATGGCCTTCCAGATTCTCAGCATCTGCCAAGTGAGGAGTCTTGCAAAAGCCTGCCTTAATTTCCCATCTGCAACAAGTAATAAATAGAATACCAGGCTTGTAGCAGTCTTCAGGCAGGAATGCTGTCGGAGGAATGCAGAGCTCTTCCATAATTAAGTTCGTTTTGAATTCACTGTCTTCTGTGAGGATTTTCTACAGATGTCAGATTTACAAGTCAGAGCAGGCGAGCCTGACGAACAGAATTCATTTTATACAGCTCTTGGTCAGTATTTTCTTTCAAGACTTTTTAACCTCTCTCATTAAAAAACACTTTTAGAGAGTCATCATTAACTTCCTTTCTTCCTGTTCCACTAATTAAAGCTGCAGTTGGTCAATATTTGCCTTTAGGAAGCTCAGATTGCCCCTCTGTATTCTGTCCAGCCATGTGAGCTAAGTGGCACACAGAGGACCTCGGAAGAAAACTGCTTTGAACAGCTTTCAACCAGTTTTATCCACAGTAGCTGTAAGCTTTTATATGTGTGTTTGTACATCTATATATAGAGAGATAGATATGTATGCATATATATATAAATAAATTTATAAAAGATGTTATTGTCACATGCATAATTATGGATGCTTCATGTATTGTGCTGCAGACATTTTTAGTAATATTCATAATACTCAGTAATACTCTGCATCTGGTTTCTCTGCGGATCAAAGACTCTGTGTCAGTTCTGAAAGACATTTTCCCCTCCCAAAATTATTTTTATTGGTATTGTATCTATTTTTAAATTTGAGACATTATCTTTTGCATAGCTATTCAGTGGTCATAGATTATTCTGGACTTTGCACAGCATATTATCCATCATATCTGGTTTAGGTGGATTCTTACCTCACTGATTCATAATAGGTTTGGATTTTTTTTATCATATCATTCGTGTGTCCTTTATTTCTGCAAAGGAACAAGGTCTGATAATATTTTCACTCATTTTAATATGAACTAGACATATGCCTTGTAAGTTTTTAGACTGCTTTACTTTTATAATGTTAAAGCAATTGTATTCTACTATGTACAAAAAGCCACGAGGGGAAAATCTAAGTAATTAGCAAGTCTAATTGTACACATTCGTGGCTCAGTATTGGAGCATCTTAGAATAAATTTGTGATGCTACCCCAAACATGAATTTGGTCATTCTGAAATTCATCATGTAAAGAAAAAAAGTATTAAAATTGAAAAGAGCAGGAGAATATATGGCTAATACCCACTAATAACTGCTAATGTTTGCAGGTTTGAGGGGATATTAACATTTTTTCCTTTCAATCTGCTGCAGAATAGTTAATGCTAATTGTCATCAAGATGTTCTTGTGAAGATCTCTCTGTAGCTGAGTGGTGCTTTGGTAAATAGTTTGTGGTATCATCTGTCCATCTGCAAAGTGTTTCAGTAACAAGACAGAGCAGCTTTACATTAGCTGCTGTGCTCATTGATGAAGGGATCTGTATTGAAAACTGCAGTCATCTTGGCACTTCTTTGAGAGAAGACACTAGATCTGAATCTTGCTAGTATATAGAATTTAATACTTCTCATTTTCTATCTACAGGAAAATTGTTCCTGCAGAGCTTGAAGCTATTGAGGTTGGGAAGTTCTGAACTGTTTAACACTGTAGGATTTAGTGTTCAAGTGGCAGAGAGATGCTTCTCTTTCATGTCTTGTCCATGGGAAATAGGCTAATCAAATGTTTTCCAATTAGAACAATCAGCTCATCAAGGGAAAGAAGTCAGTTTTGGGCTTGCATCCAGTTCCTCCTAAGGCATTTTGCATCAGAGAAGATTAGTTTGGTGTCATCATCTTAAGGCTGAGAATTCACGAGGGAGTTCAAAGTACACAGGGCAGGAAGCAGAAAGGGGGAAAGAAAAGGACCGTAACAGTAATGGTTAATTATTACTGCACAAGGGTAGAGAGGAATAATTTTAGAGGCCAGTCTTCACCTCAAGTACATGAGGCTTTCTTTTGTCAGATACCTCTGGCAGTGGAAAGCTGGCCTAGAGAAAGATTAGTCAGTGAGGCTGCAATCTCATGTCGTGCTCTGGCAGCTGTAACCATGTGGGGAGAAGTGCTAATTCAGCACTGTCCCTCTTAGTGGGGATCTCCTTTCACTTACTGTGTTTTCTTTCAGAACATGAGTTACCTGGAAGGAGGGTGAGCATCCACTGCACTCTCTTCTCTTGCAGTGCAGAGGGTCAGATTTATATGGCGAGGGATGAATAATTCTTTTGGGTCAATACAGCCCAAACTAAGCTGTCACGGCAACAGTACAAAAGCTTAGAGAGCTTAGCCATGGGGCAGCTACTAATATGAGTATAATCTAGCTTCAGTAGGTTATTTATAATATTTTAATTTAAGCTGGTTTTAAACTGCTTGATAATACACTTAGTTTTCAGATTTGGAAATCAATTCTGTGTTTTCCTTCAGTAACATAAAATGTTTTTGGTGTTGCCAGTTTGTTTTCCTCTGTACTGAGATGCTGTGCTTTCATGCATTCTCCTAAGAAGAGCCTAAACTGGGCTTAAACTCTTGCTCTAAATTCGGTGGAGTGTTTTCACTAGGCTGGGGACAAATCAATGCAATAGGCAACTACAAATACAAAATAGATTGACATGCCACCACTGGGGATCCTTTCAGAAATAATAATGATAACATTTAGCTGCTGGTAAAGGATAACAGAGTTGTATTAAACCACTTTTTTACATCTGTCATTTTATATATCAAAGCAAAATTATGTAGGCTGGAATACTGATAAACTTGTCCTTCAGGTTTCTTCTAGCATGGTGAAAATGTAAAAGTTACTTTGTTTTTCCTGATTACTTTTTTCGCCTGTGGAAAATTAACCTAACATTAATCTCCGTTTCCAGGTAGGTGTTCACACTGTGTGTGCCTTCTGCACCATTTCCCAGATGCATGTTTGTTAGTCTTTCTGAACTTACAAAATAGTGTAAAAATGCAGAGGCTGTTATTCCACTCGTGGGTAATTCTGCTTGGAGACAAAGGTGTGTATGATAAAAGCAGTACTGCGAAAGAATAAAGATACTCTTTATATTCATCTTTAGGGAATATTTTGGCATTGTGTTGCAGAGCCAGTTTGCTATCCTTTTTCTGACATTAACTTACAATGGTTTAAATGACAGCTATTTTTAAAAGTGTCAACGAGGTGTCCTTTAAGCTTTGAAATATCTAGGGAAATAGTTACCTAATGATACAGGGCAACGTAAAAATCCTTGGTTTACCTGGTTTAGATTTATAATTGAGATGATTTATAGAAGAATCCACAGTGACTCTCAACCTGACCTGAGAGTTAATTAGATTAGCATGGGTATTATGCCCTATTCTCAGTCTTTGCAAGCAACCAGGTTAAAAATCAGGCAGCTAGTAATCCTGTAAGTTTTCACACTGAATTCCTTAAATAATTAGTAATGTAAAAACTATAATGAGTTGTTACTCGTCTTTACATTCTGCTTTTTCAGTCGACAGCACATGTTTCCTTGCCAATCTCCCTTTGTCTTGTATCCCAGAAATGTTGGTTGGAAGGGGCCTCTGGAAGTCATCTGCTCCAGCCTCCCTTTAGAGACAGGATGGTTGCCAAAGCAGGATTAGCCATGACTTTCTCTGGTTGAGCCTTGAAAACCTCCAAAGATGGAGATTTCACAATCTGATTTACTGCAGTAGCTATCAAGATAACATAAAACGAAATCTGTGAAATATCTTCGGTTTGTCTCCAGATATTTCTGATTCAGATTTTGGCAGCCATTGCCTGGCAAAGAAGCTGCATTGCCACTTCTGTATGAAAGGTAATTGCAGTTTGCTGTGAAGGTGGGATTCATATCAATAGCTGCGTAAGAATTAAGTACCTAACTTGTTAACCAAGGAATTTCCCTCTATAATCAGTGAAAAGAAGTGCCTCCAAAATTCCACTTCTCCCTCTCCGGGATGGTTGGGATGAGTCATTCCCAGGAAGTGCCACTTTTCTCCCACCATTTACAGGGAGGGTCCTCTCTCCATTTGGTGTCAGACTTGCTTAGATGGCTTCAGTCAGATAAGGGGAGTTACTTCCCAGCTAGACCAAGACGGCATGGGGACTATACCCACAATTGCAGTTCGAATGGGAAATCATCCTAATTGGCAAATACTGCCAAAAAACCAAACCCATGAGGCAAAACATTGACTAACAACCATAACTATCAAAGCCTTCTCCAGTGCTCCCCTCATGCTCTTCCTCAGTTTTCTGGTTTGGTGATTTTTGTTCATTTGGTCATCGTGATCTTGCCCTGATCATCATTCTACCCTGTCGTTTTTTGGTTGCAAAAAGGTAATTAATTTCTTTGTATTTATTCAAATTCAGATATTTTCCCAGGATTGTCATGACTTGGAACAGGGTGACTCAAAGTTGGATTTGCAAATACTTGGAGGAGAAAAAAGCATTGTAATGTGGCTGATAGAGGAAAGATTTTGCAAGCAGCAGTTTATTGCTTAGGATGCCTGTGGGGACTGCATGGTTATGCAAACTGGTGCCCCAAAGGGGAAACATCCTGTCATTCCTTTAGTATTACACAAACAGCAGATAGAGGCATGGCAAATGCTGTCTGAGAGAAGAAAGCTTCCTTAACAACAACTTACAAAGCATCTTTTTTTCGTTCCCATTTTTACTATTCTGCCATCCGAGCTGTGGTAAAGGCTCTTTCCTCCTCATGGAGCAACATAGGAAAGGATATATTCTGCTATTCTTACTGCCTGTGGTCTTTTGTTGGTTCTTCAGGTTCGTTTAAATTGCATTTACCAAAGTAAAAAGAATGCGGCCTTTCTCAATTGACTTCCTCACTCTGGTGTTGTTGTGTGGAGGTTACCTGAGAATAGGTAGTTTTCTGTCTGCAATCTGTGACATGGCTCACTGTGTGTTATTAGGCATCCCCTGAGATTTTATTATATTTTTCTCTTTAGTCTTCTGATTTAATCAGTGACAATGGCATTAAAAGTGAATGATAGTACAAGTTTTACTAAACCTCAACTTAAATAGACCTGTTTTAAACTTTGACAAAATAAGTTTCCAAACAATTGTGATAAAGTGCATACAGCATTTTCCGGTGGATGCAATGGTTGTACTTGCTGGGCATGAAATACCTTCCCTCATACCTATCTTGGGAACAGTGTGTTGAAGGTCCCTCTCTGATGCCTTGCAGGACCCTGAGGATGCTGTGCCTGTTGGGCAGAGGAGGGCCTGGTGCTGGTGCATGTGCTTTGGATTGGCCTTTATGCTGGCTGGTGTGATCCTGGGTGGTGCCTATCTGTACAAATATTTTGCATTCCAGGTAAGTCACATACTTGTTATGAGAGGGTTATGTTTTTCTCTGTGGGAAGAGGAGTAACAGACTGTTTTTCTTTGTTATGTTTAGAAGAGGAGCAGCAGACTAAACCAAAAGAACTAAACCTTTTTTATTCTGCAAAACTTCAGCTTTTCTAAAGGCCAGGGGTAAGGCCCGCTCTGAAGTTGCCTATCAGCAGAGGAGGGTAGAAGTGAAGCTGGCAAATGAAAAGGAGCAGCACTTTTGAAAACCTTACTTTGCAGAGAAAAGATTGTATCTAAATAAAACTTAGGTTTATGAACCCCAGTGGTGTCCCAGATTTTTATCTGCTCTCGTTCCTCTTTTGCAGTGCCAAATGTTGGAGGTGGATTAACCCCTTGAAAGCCTCTTTGTTTGATCCCAGGTTTTCTAACGCATGTGGTACTGCTAATGTGCAGGAAAGGGACTGCTTGTCAAAGCAACACAGGGACTCCCCTCTTTCCTACCCTCCACAGGGAAAAGAAATACAGACCCTGCAGGAGGCTTGGGAAAAGCGCAGTCAGCATGGCTTAAACATGCTCTGTCAAGTTGAATCTACACTGACAAATCAGACCTCTAACAAAATGTATTTTCAGTCTTTTAACAAATGGCACTGCTGCAGGAGGAGCCCTGCGAAGGCAGCAGTGCCAGGGAAGTGGAGCATTTACCTGAAACGTGGGAGGCCTGAGTTCAATACCGTGTCCCTTGGGGAGCATTGTCACTGGGCAGTGCTGGATGTGCTGGGCTCCTGCCTAAGTGGTGCAAGCACACCCTCCCTGCTTCAGAAACTGCTGGGGTTGCAAGATCACAGAGTCAGAAAGGGAGAGTGTAAGCAGAAAGCGAATCCCTCTAGCCTACTGGTTAGTGCATATAATTATAAGGTAGAAATTCTTGTCCCTGATACCAGAATTGTTGTTTTTTTCCTCGTTTTAGTAGCTGCTAATGTGGAAGGCAAAGTGATTAAACTGGAGAAATTCTAGCTGAACTTGTAGTTTATAGTTTCTTTGGCTATCACATTAACCAAATTTATGGGGCAGCAGTAGTGTTGCAAATGATGCTTAAACAGCATAGTGTATCTTGGTGGATTAACAAGCTGAGTAGCTGAAGGCCTGCTGTACTTCTAATGCCCATTTCACCTGGGCTTAGCACTGGGGTACTCCACCTTTCCCATGCTGGCAAGCTGAAAGTGCCATTTAATTCAAACCCATGGGACTTGGCTATGAGTCAGATCTGGGTTGAAGGAAGCATTCAGGAATTGAGCTAACATTGCACTGAAGACATGTTTTTAATGTAAAACTTTAAACTGATGCCATGTGTGTATGCCTAAGCTGTGTATTTCTAAAACTACCTAGCCTATAAATTTGGTCTATGACTTCTCTGACTCAGGACTTTATTTTAGACTTCATTTACATAACCTGCTATGTGTACTCTGACAGAAGGCCACAATTTGGTTGTTTTAATTTTTTACCTTTTTATCTCTTAAAACTGTTTAAAAATTATTTCAGAAACTGACTTCCAAAGTTTTGAAGCCTTGTAAAACAAAGCCACTTCACAGAATAATTGAGGTTGGAAGACAGGTCTTGAAGTCATCTGGTCCAGCCCTCTACTGCAAGCAGGACCAAATTTAGACTTAGAGTTGCTTTTTAAAGGTGATTTGGATGACCAGTTTTAAATTGTAATTTTGACTTCAGATCGTAATTTAGTAATAATATGCATAGATGAATGTAGGAGCTTCATTGTCTTTTGAAAAATACATATAAGATAGATTTTTAAGAACCTGCTAATGGGATCCTGTTTTCCTTGAATTCAAGGGAACAACTCCCTCTGGTTGAGTACAATCTAGTATTTAGCCATGGTCCCACTGTAGATAGCAACTGGCTTCTACTTTGGTATATGAATCAAATGAAAGGGAAAAAATTTCTTTCAGTCTGACAAGTTTTTCTTCTCTGCAGTGCTTTGAGAATATTAATGTTGTAGGTGTTGATGTTTTTGTTGCTGCTTTGTTCACTATTTTTAGCAGGGTGGTGTATATTTCTGCGGAATAAAGTACATTGAAGATGGCTTAAGTTTACCTGAGCCTGGAGCAGAAGCTCAGAGTGCTCGCTACCACACGATTGAGCAAAATATTCAGATCCTGGAGGAGGAAGATGTTGAGTTTATCAGTGTGCCAGTTCCTGAATTTGCTGATAGTGATCCTGCTGATATCGTCCATGACTTCCACCGGGTAAGAAATATTTCTGAAGAAGCTGAAAGCATTTAAAACTTAAAGAATGTTCCCCCTCAGTCATCCTGATAAATGTACTCCCTAATTACTGTGGTTGAGGAAAGTGAAGGGTGGAGGAGGCAGCAGAAATGTTTTGATCAGCAGCAGGCTGCAAGCAATTATTCACTGGGCATACAAAGTACAGCGTTACACAATCATTGAGAGGTAGTATATAAACCACCATTTGTTTTTAGAAAGGGAAAGATCTCAGACCTATTTCCTTTCTTTAGTATGAGGAAGTAAAGAGAATATACTTCTTGCTCTGGGAAGTGCGTTTGGCCAGAGTTTGACCAACTGCTGTGGTGCCAAGGGAAGTTTGGAAAGGGCTGTCAATGCAATGCTTTCAGGTCAGCTTGCAGGGGCTGATTGCATCTCATGTCACGAGATGTCTTGAAGCACCCCCAGAGGTGCTCTCTTAGCATGGCTCAACACCCCAAAGCTGCAGCAGCAGAAAGGGAAGGAAACAACAAGTTGACCGAGCGTGGTAGAGAGCTCATTTTCCAGATGCCATAGGAAGCCTAGCCAAAGTTTAATTTCTTTGTGCACCACAGGCTACTGTGATTCCTAGAGGCACTGAACTAGGGTATCAAAGCATTTTTAGCTGTTTCTTCCTTTTTTGAAGGAATAACCTTGATTGATAGGAATCATGGTAATAAATTTTTGTTAAGGCAGTTGACAGGCCTACAGCTCTTAGTATTAATAGCAGCTGTAAAACAATTAGAAGCCCTCCTTTTCTATATCCTTGTCTGATGGCAATGAAATGTAGTACAGCTGGTTTTCAGGAAGCTAAATTTCTGTGAACGTTTGAAGACTTTGCTGAACAGCTTTTCTAAGCAAGGCTGAAAAAGAATAGGGAAGTGTCCTATTTTTTTTAATGCAAACTTCAGAGTTTAGAGTTTTTCAGGCAAAACAAGTGCCATTTATCAAATATTCATAATCAGATTTGGAGGAAAACATTGCTTGCTCGAGCTATGTAATTTTAAAATATTTCTGAATATATTTAGGGAGCTTCTGTTAAGAATTACAACAAAGAATCTGAAGAGGAAGAACTAGAAAATGAAAAAAAAGAGCAGCATCCAAGAAATGAGTAAGAACAATATAACAGTAGAAATACACTTACTGATTCAGTAAGTTAAAGGCCTTGCTGTAATGGTCAGTGCAAGGGTCATTTCCCATATGTACATCACTTGCTTCCATGTGATGAGGTTAGTTGCAGTGATGATTGCTGTCCTCTCCTGGTGCTAAGTATTTTATATCCATCCCCAGCCTCAGAACTTTCAGCAGCTAGAGATGATGACTTCTTTATCAAGAACAGGTGCAGTAAAACACAGCTCAGTGAACAGAGCTACAGGATTCATCAGGATAATTCCCTGAGCTTTTATCAAATAACGGCAAATATGCTGTTCAGGTGCTATAGAAAGATAATAATTCAACTATGCATAATCATTAACCCTTCAGTTGGGTAGTATTTTTGAAAATAAAAAATGTTATATTATCTGTAATGGTATGGTTTTCGTTCTGTGTTTGGTTCGCACTGGCAGCATTTCCCCTTTACACTATAACAAAATATAAAAGCGTGGAAATTAGAGCAAGGCTTTTGCCCTGTTATTTCAAACTGCAGACATTAGGAATAAATAAATACTGTACTTAGTTCGGTAACAGCTCAGATACACCTTTGTAGTTTCATTGCTGCAGTGTATTTCAGCTACTCATCGCCTGCTGCCTTGCCCAAATCCCTGTCATAGATAATAAACTCTGATCAAGGCTGCCTTTTATTTCTGCATTTGCCTACCCTCAGAATGGAGTTCTTTGGACAGACTTTGTAGTGAACAAAACAATCATTTGAAGAATTGCAGGAGGCAATAGCAGTTCAGCAACGTCTGCATGTCAGTTTTCTGATGTTCTTATTTTTCGATCAAAATAAATATTTTCTCAACAGAGACTCACTGCCTATCTTGACCTTAGCCTGGATAAGTGCTATGTGATTCCTCTGAATACTTCAGTTGTTATGCCACCAAAAAATTTCCTGGAGTTGCTCATCAATATCAAGGTATGATTAAGTTTTAAGTAATTTGTTCTCAAGACAAGAAAAAAGTAGATTATTTTTTTTTTACTTCTGCAGAATTCTTGATATTCATACAAGGCACATATGTCAGAAAGTTAACTGATCACTAGAGATCTTTGCAAAGAAAAAAATTATTAATTTATAGGAAGGCAAACAAATCTGATTTTATTTCTTGATGCTATTAATTTGGCTGACAGAATTGTGTAAATGTGGTGTACCAAGGCTATTTGATAGAATCATAGAATCGATTGGGTTGGAAAAGACCTCTGAGATCATCAAGTCCAACCCTTGGTCCACAGTAGTTGACAGAAATTTCTACAAAGCATGTATGCACTGGACTCAGGCTGGTTAGCTGAGAGGCATGAAGTAGATAGACCAGGAAATCCTTTTAACATGGGCATTTTTTAAAGCATTGGTCCCTAGGGTTGGTCCCTGCTTTGATCCAGTGGCTTCAGGGTAATGATACACACAAGGTGTGTTGGATCCTCTGTGTGTGTTCAGGGAAGTAAGATGTGGCGCTTAAGTCTGTTGGGAAGTTATGAGGCTTCCAGCAGCCTTAAGATGGATCTTCCTGTTTGCAGGGAGGTTTTTTAGGAGTGATCAGGATATGGATTGTATGATTAGCAAAGCCAGTTTAAGCAAGAGGCCAGAGTCCTGGTTCTGTGAGCACCAGACCTGCAGAACAAGATACATTGTCCTTGAAAACAGAGACTGTGGAAAAGACTGAGATACCACAAGTGCTGAACAACTAAACATGAGTTTTCAGTACAGTGTTATGGGAGTCCTAAACACTTAGCAGGCTCTGATAATTGAACACAACTGCTGGACTTGTGCTGCTGCTGCTGCTTCACTTGTCACCACCAAGGGGACAGACACATTGTTTCATTAGTTGGGTAACTGGTTGAAATGTAATGGCCTGTGAAATCAGGGAGACCGAAGTAGATAATCTAATGGGGTCTCGTGCTAACTTAATATACATTTTGGGTTTTTTTAACAGTTACATATATATGCTTTTAATGCAAATTTAAATATTATTTAGCTTGGGTTTGAGCCTTCTGGTTTCTTCACAGAACAGCAAAACAGTCTAGATGGGGAAGAGGGCTGATCAATTTGTATCTAAGATTTGGGGAGAGTGCTTTAAATTTTATTTTACTGGACTTTTGTAACTTTAGAACTGTTACATCATCTTTAGGTTTGCATCTTTTTAAAAGGCTTTGGAATTAGGACTCCAGGAACTGTTTTAGCCATTTCTAAGTGGTTTGTATATAAATAAATACCCTGTGAAAAATTACTTCACAAGTAAGTCCTCTGCTGCTTTTTTGCAGCCTATTTTGAGACTGGATATTTAACCACACTTTCATTTCCTGTACGTAAGGATGAAGTGTCTGTAAAACTCAGTAACCCCATTTTTTTTTTACTTTATCTATGCTGTTTTATTTCCATTTTTAGATCACACAAATTCCACTATTAAAATCTGTTAATTTCCTGGTTTGTCATTAGTACTGAATCAAATATGCTTCATTTACAAGTAAAAGGATAACCAGGCATCATGAATTTAACTGAAAATCTGTGCAAAAGCCAAGTGTTTTGATCATTGTCCCAAACAATGAGTGCCCTAATTTTATGAGACATCTGTTTAATTCTCATTGTATTAACAAAAAGCTCTGGACATTTGATGTCGCAGAAAATCAGGCTAAATGTTTTGTAACTGAAATTTGGGAAACTACAGTGCAGATGCACAAAGTAAGTAGAAACTGTCCTGCAGTCAACACTGGTTGCACCAGGAAAAATGTATGAAATTGATGTTCTAGTTTTGTTAAAATGAGCTGTGAATAAATGCAGAGAGCATTTTATGAGAATGGAGGTTCTCTGGGCTGGTTTGTTTTTTAAGAAAAGCTGTAATTTTAGCCTTGAGAACCACATTTCTATATATTGATACAGTTGGCTTGAATGTTCAGACATGAAAGGCCTCCTTTCTTCGGAAAACAAGGCTGAAACCCAGGTATATTTGCTCATCCACCTCATTACTGTTGTTGAGCCAACTGGCTAATTTTAACTGTACACGATGAACAGGATGTCTCAAAGGTGATGGTATTTGTGGCTGTGCTGGATCCCAGTGCTGGATAATTTCTCCTGTGGAAGCTGGGCAGAGGAGATTCCTGAACAGAGCTCCCACTCCTCCTGTCACACTCAGGGAGAGCAGAGAAGGCTGGGTCTGGGAGGTGGTCAAGGAAGTCCTGGTTTGGAGGGCATGACCCCAGGACTGTCCTTCCAGGCTGCCCCCAAAGTCCTCAGCACTGCTGCCCACTCTGCCAGTGCCCCGCACTGCTGCTTTGCTCTGGAGCTCCCTCAGGGCTCTCCTGAAATTCATGAGACTGGGAAATAAGACACAGTAATTTACAGTGATTAAATTACAAAATAATGATCAGGATAATCTGGGAGAATGACATTTTGACATTTTTCTAAGCTCTTTTTTAAGGAAAAAAAAAACCCTGTTGTTTTCCTCATAGGATGTGTTGAAGAAAATATTTGTAATTTAAAGTGGATTTTATCCAGTCCTTTCTTTACTGAGGAGGATAGCATTTAATCAGCTTCTCAACATGTCACTGGGGCTGAAAAGATGGTCTTGTTTTGCTGTGGAAATTTCAAGTTGTTTATTGTCAATAAAATACACAGTGATCTTTGGCCATAGCTGCTATGTTTTCACAATAAGTGATCATTTTATCTGTAGAAAGCAAGGAGCACCTTCTCTACTGCTATAAATTAGAACCACCCTAACAGGGTTTTCTTAGATGAAGTAATATTTTTAAAAATTGATGATTATTTGCCAGTGGTAGTATTAAGAAATTGGCTGGTAGGTAAGTCTGTGCATGTTCAAGTGTGCACAGAACTGGATTCCTCCATCATTTCATACGTGGCAAAATAACACTGAAGGGACTAAAAGAGGCTTGGGAAGAATCTGCATGTCATCATGGCTCTTCCCTTCTTTGGTGTATTGCCTTGAAACACCTGGTGTACCACCATGGCATTCTAATACCTTTCCACACAAAAAAATTGTGGGAGTCGCCACAATAACTTAAGTAGTTAGATGGTCTTGTCTTGGGTTTGGCTTGAGAGTTATGACCCACTCTGTGAGTAAGGTCAAGGCTTCCCAACCCCATGGACTGCAGCTGGTGTGTTCTGCAGCTGGCCTGCTTCATCAGCAAGAGTCTCTCCATGTAGATCATGCTTCTGCCAGCTCTTACCTGGGAGTTGTTCCCACTGAGAACTATTGGGCCACTGTTAATTAAGTGAAAACTTTGGATGACAAGGGCAGGACTGATCTGTGACATTGGGCACACCTGGAAAAAAACCTGCTGAAGGCTGATGTCCCTGTAGCAGGAGGGTGGGGGATATATGCATCAGTGGAAGTTTTGTGACTTTTTGAATATAAAATCGGTATGTATTTCTGTAATGTAGTGAAGCTTGCACATTTAGAAGAAGATTGTGTGGGTAATCAGTATTTTGAAAGAATTCAAAAAAGATATGCCACAGTCACGTTAAAGAAAAACATAACAAAGTGTTTCTTGTGTACTTGGACCATGAAGAGATGGCATTTGACAGAGCTGTTATATTTTTGTTCAACAGGCTGGAACATACTTGCCTCAGTCCTATTTGATTCATGAACAGATGATTGTTACTGATCGCATTGAAAATGTGGATCAGCTGGGATTCTTTATTTACCGCCTCTGCCGTGGCAAGGAAACCTATAAACTACAGCGCAAAGAAGCTATGAAGGGTAAGTGTTCCTCCTGTGATCTTGTGCCTTGGCAAAAAGTTCAGTGATGCTTGAGTTCAGTAAGTAGGCTCGAGTTTGTTGAAAGGAATGACTAATTAACACCAGGGTTGCTTATTGCAGTAACTGGCTCTGTGGGACTAAGTATGTCTGATGTTTTCTTGTGTAGGTATGGAAATAAGTAATTTCATAGTGCAAAAGTGTTTGAGGCCCCAAGGAGGAGCCGGGAGTGCCAAAACGTGTGTGTGTGCATGGGTGTGTTTTCTGAAGTTCAGCCTTTCATTGATGCTCTTCTATAATCTTGTTTCTTCACCCACCCCCACCCAAAATCAGAGCAAGACCTCTAATATGTGAGAACCCATAGCCTTGTAGTCCACGTACAGAATTGCAGGTTCTTCCTGTCACTAAAACTTGTTCCACATCTTCCTATTTGCATCAGTGAAATGTGAATAAGAGTTACCTTCGCAGGAAAATTCTAGCACTTGGTACTTCTT
>JAWWLZ010000001.1:55419987-55441354 GCA_035041345.1 Poliocrania exsul | reverse complement strand
CCCATCCTTTTCCCGAGCCGGCTCCGGCCGCGGCGGGTGTTGGTCCCCGGTCTCCCCGCTGTGCTGCCGGTCCCGCCGCTCAGAGCCCGCGCTGGCAATGTCTGGTGCTTCTCCTAGGCTCGAGATCGGCGAAGCTGACTTCGTCGTGCTCTGTGATGCCCTGAAAGTGCCGGAGAGCGTGAGGGAGAAAGCGTGGAAGACGTACGAGGGCTTATCGGCAGTGGATGGAGCGCTGGTGAGTACCTGCTACTCTGTGGTAGTGTCTGTCCTGTGCCCCAGGTCAGACATTGAGCCATAACTTGGCTGCGCCGGGGCCCAGGTGTGTCACAACCAAAGCTCGTATGGTATGACTCCAATATAACTTCACTTGGAAGGAAACGAAGCTGGATGTTGCCATGTTCAGGTCTATATAAACTGGCTTCTTCAGATTCCCCTGTTTTGTTAATGTTTTGCAGTAAAAGTGTGGGCTCAAGAATTCTTTTAAATTACGAATAAATGACAGTAGAAAAAAATACCATATGATTAATTATTCAAACTGCAGGTTATTTCAAGTATGTCTCAACTTTATACAGGCCATCTCATTGTGTGTTTCTCTATATCTTTCCTGCAGCCTCCTTTATGAGGTTACAGAAAGGGTCTGAAGTAGATTAGTGCAGAGAAAGCAATGTTTGTGTGTTAAACTCTTTTTCTCTGCTGCATGATGTTAACCTGTATGTACTCATCATTGAGGTATTTCCATTCAAAGTTAGTCATTGGGCATGTGTAAACAGATTAATAAAATGTTATGCCCTTTCTTGATTTTTGCCTTTCCTCCTTCTCAGTGTTGCTGCTGTGTCAGCAGGCTGACTCAAAGAGCAGCGACAATACAATCAAATCATACAGATCTTAGATTTGTAATACCTAGCTGGGGTATTATTCCTGCTGCATGGCCTTCCATTGATGGATGTGTTGCACTTCTGCTTCCTCTTCTGCAACCTGAGCTGACCTGCCAGAGCTATCACAGAGTCATGGAATTTTAAGGGACATCTGGATATCAGCTAATCCAACTGCCCTGCCAAGGCAGGGTCATCGAGAGCAGGTTACACAAGAATGTGTCCATGTAGGTTTTGAACATCTCCGGAGAGGGACTCTGGGCAGCCTGTTCTGGTGCCCTGCCACCCTCAATGTAAAGAAGTTTGTCACTACTGATACCTTGTCTGTAGCTTTAAAACTGCAGTGTGGATATACCAGCTCTTAATGCATTTGAGTTTTTTAAATGTAGTGTAGGAACAGCTTGGAAGAGAAACTGTGTACTGCTCTTTCAGTAACAGATACAATTTCTGGATGCTCACAGGAAGCATTTGCCTAAGAGCATAGTCTAGTTCCCCTATGTGCATGAAAACAGGAATAGTCAGTTCTCTTGTGAGTGAAAATCCAAGGCAGGTTTCAGTATAATCCTGCAAATTTCACTTACAGGCCAAGTTTTGTTTTCACCAATTTTACCATCAATTTGTTTCACCCAGCAATGGCCAGATAAGATACAGGATACTTGAAACCTTTTAGCACCTGAAGATGACCTCCTTTACTTACTCAGAACAGGACAAGGACCAGATCCTCATTATGATTTATAGCTAATATTTGTTGCCTTGCAATTAAGACCAATTGCTAAGATCCTTTCAACCTACAGGAAAAAAAGAAACTACATTATACTGTGTTTCAGTCAAGTCCTTTTCCTCAAACTTTGAAGTGTATCAGCAAGGTGTTGCAATGAGTAAGCTGCCAAGTGTGTCCCTTTGTGAGGACTCGGAAAGCCCTGGAGCTGCTACTTCTAGCTGAGAACAGGCTTCACTTGACTGTGAAGTCAAGCACAGTAACAGCCTGGCTAATTGCTGCTGCACTTTCAAGGTCAGGCTGTTACTGTGGTGAGCCTGACATCTTAGAGAGACTCTAGTTCAGATTGCAGGGGTTCAGGAGGAAACTGTATTTCTTCCTCTGGTAAAGGTAGTGTGTCGGAGGGGCTGTCCCAGGGTTTGTCCTGCAAGCACACCAGCTGCATATGTTTTAATCAATAGGGTTCAGTACTAACCTGTTCAGCTCTGAAATGGAACAGAAGCTGATTGTGTAGCAGCTTTCTGTTCTCAAGCAAAAAGGGAAGTGACAGGGCACTAGTTGAGTCAAATACGTACCAAAACACTTCTGTTTAACATTGTGGTTGATTTTACTTAAATCATCAGGCCACTAATGGAAATAGAGGTAGCATCTAAAGATCCCACTCTCAAGCCATTGCAAAGCACCAAGGCCTGAAGCCTTACCCTCCCTGGCACACTGGCCTTGATCTTTATGGTTGATCTTAGAATTGTGCCTGTCAAGCCTCTGAGGATGTGGAGAGAACTTGTAATGCTAACTAGGAGGCAGCGTGGCCCAGGCATCAGATGCTGTGGTAACTGGCAGAGATTCAGGGTGCAAATGTGGGCTTGGACATAGTCTGAACATCTGCTGTATCTTTGCTCAATGAATATTTAATGAGTTAAAGTGAAATCATCTTTTAGTACTGTCCTTTGGGGGTCACTTAGGGTGCATATAATCATGTGCAGAGACTCTGCAAACCAGGTACGTGCAGCTTAAAGGTATAAAGCCATTATTTTTGACAGGCATGCGCAAAGATTGCTAGAATGTATAAATGTGCCTGTTTAGGTTGGGTATCAGGAAGAAGTTCTTTACAGAGAGAGTGGTCAGGCATTGGAATGGCCTGCCCAGGGAGGTGGTGGATTTTCCAACCCTGGAGGTTTTTAAGGTGAGACTGGACGTGGCACTGAGTGCCATGATCTAGTAATCCAAGTGGGGTTGGATTAAGGGTTGGACTTGATGATCTCGGTGGTCTCTTCAAACCAACTGATTCTATGATTCAGTGGGACTCTTTGCTGACCAGGTAGGCATCAGTCAGGGAGGAGAAACCTTGGTATTCACTGCTCCCTGGAATGAATGCTAATACCTGCTGGAGCTACTGCACCACCAAAACTGGCTGTCTTTGCTGCTTTTTTTCCTTCAGGATATCACACCTTTCCACACTGATATTTTTTGAGTATTTGAGTTGCTAGTGATGCTACTTCTCTCTGAAATTTCAGCTCTCTTATCATGCACAGTTGTGCACTGTAGCTTTTCTTGCAGTAGTCTCAACTTACCTGTTTCTGCAGTGTGTGAGTCAAGGATATACAGCTGCAACCGGGCCTTGGACCCTTGAAACAGCTGAACTCCTGTGAGAGGTGTGAAGGGGGAGAAACATGATGAGAGAGATGGTAACACAATCTTTCTGGGAAGTGTGGCTGGCTTGTAATTGTAAAAACTAGATCTGCAGAGAGGGATTTTTACTACAGCTGTCTGTTAAATATGATGGTGTTTTCCTGCGTAGTGGGAGAACAGTAAAGCTTTCCTCTATAACAGCCAGAGTTTAATGACACTGACAATAAAATGCTAACTCCAGATCTCTTAGATAAAGCCCCAAACAGTGATTCCAGAGATGTTGTACTGAATTAGCGGAGTGAAGGAGTGTGCCTGATGTGTGACCAGAAAGATGTTTTCCTTTTAAATTCTTTTTATGTCTGGTGAACTCCCACAGAAGTTGATTGTAGACATGGAAGTTTTTATCTAAGAGCTTTTGCTTTAATGTCATACGAATACCTTTGCTCTCTATCATTTCTTTCTTTGCCAAACTAAGCTACCTAGGTTAACAATGCATTTTAGAGTTGTAGTTTTTACTGTCTTAATTTCAAAACTCTTACACACTGGCAGTTGTTGGCTTAACAGTTGGCTCTGCTTGCTTCTCTCATACTCTTAATTTTTTTGTAATTCATCAGAAATTTGTATTATGAACCACTAGTGCCTGTAAATTCTAGATGGAGTGAATAGAGTTGGTGGAATTACCAATGTGGTTTGGTGAGCAGCATGTGATTGTTGGTGTAGGAAATACTAGAAGAGGTCCAGGAAGCCATACTAATACTGCTATAAAAAAGCTTGAGGCATTTGTTTTGTTCTGCTGCTGTTTGTTTTGGGAGATAACAAAATGAGAATCTGAAGTAGAATATTGAGTGATTGAAAAATAATGTTTGAGTGAATTGTTGCTGAATATATTGGGAAGAACCAGTGTTAGGAATAGATGACGTGCTGACTAAATGGGAACCAAACTTCTGCAAAGAAAATTGAAGTGATTTAGGAAGTTGATAGAAATTGGACTTTGCCAGGGACCTTCACGTATAGGGTCTAGTGTGCTTCTGTCTCATCAGCCCAGTTTGCTGTAATATGTAGTGTGTGGGTAGGAGGTCTGGGTTTTTTTGCTTTTCACAGCACTTTTTTTGGAAATGTGGCTCACTGTTCTGCTGCTGCTGCTCAGCTGTTCCGACTCATGAATTCCTGAGCCATTTTTGTCAAATGTTTGTCTAACCTGCTATTAAAAAATTCTCATGGTGAAAGATCTGCAGTCTGCATAGTCAGTCCTTCCTACTTTAACTTTCCTTGTCCATGCATTTTTTTCCCCCAAGTATTTTACTAATTTTTTTCTGTGTTGTAATTTAAGCCAGTTGTCATTAATGTATTTTGCTGCCTTTATTTCCGCCCCCCCCCAAGAAAGTCTCTAACATCTGCAGATGTTTCAGTCATCTCTTCTTGTTTCTAATTACTTACCTTACATTCTGAAATTCTCTCCAACTCCTGATTTACACTGGTATGCAGGTGCTGCAGAGCACTTGATTGACAAAGAGCTGAGCTGGTTTTAGTGAAGAAAACTTAAAAGGTGAACTGTATCTTAAGTAGAGGAATGAAATAATGAATTCTTAAATACAGCAAGGTTGCTCTATATAGACCAATGAGTTAGTGATCAGCAGGTCGAATGTCCCCAGTTAATACAATTTTGCAATTGAATTAAATCATTTCCTATTGGTTGTGGTTTCCTCTTAAAAAGAAGATTGTAATTGGTAGGCCGTCTCATCTGCATGTTAAAAGATACAGAGGCTTCTTGGTTTTGGCAAAAGTGTGAAACTTATAAGAGCTAATGAAGTATTTTCTGTCTAGGCCTTTGTCTCTTATTTGTAGAACTGCAGCTAAACTGAACCTGAATCCACTAAAGTATTGGATGGATGGGTGAAATTGTAGGTATTTTAGGATCCTCTGTTGTTAAAAAACCCCAAAGACCTACTGAAAGTCCCAAAGCAAACATAACTTGTCACCATGGCCTTTTGCTGATGATATTCAGTATCTCAGCAGCAGATGCATTGCTTGGGTGTGTTGTGCCCAGCACTTTAAAAGCTCAGGTGACTGTTTCTTTTTTTACTGATCTTCTGCCCATGCTGGGCAAAGATGGATGTCTCCTCCAGTCTTGCTACATGCAAAGATGTAATGTGAACTTACAGTATCAGATGAACTATATTCATTAGTTCTATACTTTCCATTGACTTCCATTACTTTTAGCAAGTATTATATTTGAATTTAATCTAAACCTTTGAAAACTAACAATAATCTTCCATCGCAGACAATGTTCAACAGAAAATTTAAAACTGGTATTGTTAAAAAACGGAGGATCTAACTGTCTTTACATCGAACTTCTTACATGGAGACAGTGGGTATAATATTCACTTTCAGAATTATTTTTCCTGGGATATTTTTCCTGCAGGTTTTAATTCTGGTCAGTTTTCTGTTATGAGTGCTTCTTGAGTCTTTTCCCCTCTCATCTTCCACCCACTATAATCATAAACATATGGAATTATAGAATTGTTTGGGTTTGAAGGGACCTTTAAAGGTCATCTTGTTTCAACCCCCCTACCATGTGCAACAAGTACACCTAGCACTAGACCAGGTTGCTCAAAGCCCCATCTTTCAACACTTCAGGGATGGGGCATCTACAGGTTTCCTGGGCAAGCTGTGCCAGTGTCTCACAACCCTCACATTAAAGAGTTTTTTTTAATATCTAATCTAAACCTGCCCTCTTTCAGTTTAAAGCTCTCTTGTAACCTTCTTTAGGTACTGGAAGGCTTCTGTAATATCTCCCCAGAGCCTTCTCTTCTCCAGGCTGAACATCCCCAGCTCTCTCAGCCTGTCTTCACAGGAATGCTGCTCCAACCCTCTGATCATCTTCATGGCCTCCTTTGGACTCTCGCCACCTGGGAATGTTTCTTGTACCATCAGTCTAGTTCTCTATATTGATTGGGATGTAGTAGCTGAGATTTTAGTAAGCCAAGTTCCACGTTTCTCTTAAACAATCAAGTGCTTGATATTTACAGTGAGCCATCCTATATCCCATTTGATTCGAGTACCCATCCGTGTTTGTGTATTTCTCATGTGCATTTCTCTTGACCTTCTTTTACACATCAGTTGAAGTTTCTATTCCTGGCTAACTTTTGTAGGCTGTCATCAAAACTGTTATCAGTGCTGGCAGAACAGTAAACATCTCTAACTGTATGCTGGAACTGAGACTTCTGTGACCGTCTCCTCCTTGTGACTAGTTTAGCACTGGAGAACTTCTTGAGGTAGAGAACTGAAGTTATTTCTGCTGGTCCCTTTGACACCTTACAACTACATGTGGAAAGAAGAGAGACAAGAATCCCATTTCACAGTAGTTTAGCTGCATGAACATTTTAAGCCCATGACTCTCCCAGGTTGTTTTCACTAGATTTAAGCAAACTGGTCATCTGCTAAAAACAGATCAAATAATAGTAAGTCCAGAATGAGAAATAAATATTTTGAAAGAGTTTGGAAGAGTTTTAGATCTTTTCTGACAGAACTGACCTACATTTTCTGAAGTTACAATGTTGTTTTTTCAGAATCTTCAATAAAAGGTAATAAAATAAAAAACCCTATGTAGACTAATAAGTGTTAAATAATCTTTGGGCTAGAGATTGGTGGATGGGCTTTGCTTCATGATAGTTGAATTAAGGTCACTGAAAGTCATCTTACTGAAACTGAATGACAGCCAAGGGCAGATGTTGAGCTGTTGTCCTGCCCATTTTCTGTAGTGATGCTGTAGCAACAAAATTCTTGAGTTAGAAATTAATTTCTGGCTGTGGATTTGTCTTGAGTTCATTCCCACGCATTCAAGTCCATCTGGGATGAATCATCTGGCTTTGACTGTAAACAAACTGTTAATTTATGTCCTAAGATTGGCTCCCCTGGAGTTCTGACACTGGCAAAATAGTGAGTGGCTTGTTGAACCATCAAGAGTTTTACTTCATGTGGATGGCACGTCTGTCATTGTGGGTTGGCTTCTTTTAATGATTGGTTATAACTTGCACTTTCTAAGTAGCAGAAGACAGACCTTAATGTAGATGTATAGTAGGAAAATGCCCCTAAGTGCTTGATACTATCATGATCTACTAAACAGAGAGATGGATTTGTGGTTCAGCAGGAATAAGTGGTTGAGACACAGCTGTACCCCGTTATGGGTGTTTAATGTCTGTCATTGTAAAGATTTTGTCTACTTTTTTAGAGCTTGGCTTCTGATTCCTTAACCTTTAGTGTGTTGTTATGGTCAAATATGGTAATAGAAATAAAAAAAAGATAATGGCTTCTGCTTTGTGTAAACGTTCCACAGAACCAAAGCTTGTGTTTTTGAGCTTTGCTGAATTGTATGGGTAAAACTGATCCTGTGCTGTAGGAATAAGAGTTGAAGTGTTTGGCCTTTCATCTCTGTTGTAAAACTTGTAATGTTTTCCATTATCAAATAATTGGCTATCATCACAGTGAAGTGTTTGTTTGAGGATGTTTTGTTTAACCATTTCTAATAATGTTTGAACAAATTAATGCTTTCCATATATTGCCTGTTTTTATTGAATAACAAAAACTGTGTCCTCTCTTTTCTAAAAGGCTTGTAACAAAAAGAAAAAGGAAACATGGGGAGTGTGTATCTTTATTGTAGCAATTGATCTGGATGAAGTGACGTTCACTTTCACTGATCTTCTGAAAAGTATAAGCATAAAGTAAGTGATGTTAAATATGTGAAATTAGATTTCAATAATTAACTCATCAAAAATCAACATTTTTATAAAGAGAATGTTTTTAAAGCATCATGAATCTTCGTGCATATCAGACTAGTTGATTTTACAGTGAAGGTTACTTATGGGAATTCTGAGTATTTTGGTAAACTAGAAGTCTTGCTGTCATATTTTAGTTTGAGAGAGCAATGATACTTATTTGATTCAGCTGTGGTTGGCTTTGATCGTATGACTCATTGTGTGACTAATTCTTGTTCTTGCTCAACCTAAAGTATTCAGCAGTTCTAATTGGTGTAAATTGCACTTAAAATATTTCCCTTTCTTCCCTTGTATCAACATTTTCTATAAAACCTTTTTCCCGACTTTAAGCTCGGGCTAAATCAAGAAGAGGGGAAAAAAAATTGTTACTCTTCAGATTATTTCCAAGCATGCTGCTCTTTTTCAAACATTTTAATGTCAGTCTGAATTTTGTACTTTTATACTTATTTTCCATAGGGGAGGGTTAGTGTTACATTGTGTATTAACTAAGTTCATGAATGAGAAATGAAGATTATAGGACAATATCTGCTTTTAAGGTGAATTTAGGTGGCAAGAGCAACAGACATACCTTGTGTTAGATTCATAATTGTGTTAGATTCATAATACTCGTTAGCCTTGGGATTTTTGTGAGCTGTAGGATCAAACTGGCAGAGATTTCTACCATCTTATTCTCTAGAGTCACACAGATACATTTAAAAGATTTTTTTTTTATTCTTTGGTAAAATTCTTAAATGAGCTTCTGACTGGTTTCACATGGTTTCTTCAATCTGACAAAGATGAAAAAGTCTCTCAGAACAGTATGTTCTAATAAAGGATCAAAATGTATTTGATATAGTTGAAATAGTTGAATATATTTGATAGCTTCCTCCTCTTTAATTTTTAGCACCCAGCTCATTTTGGTTGTAAACATAACAACAAAGTGCTCCCTTGATGGCCATAATATTACATGGATGAGTAGGGAGAATTTTCATCCCCTGTGTAATGATATTTCCAAAGGGTGGGGATGTCCATGCCCCAGTACCTGTTGCAAGACTTCTAATTCTGTATAATTCAACGCGTTCATCTCAGTTTTCATTCCTAGGTCTTTCTTTAGGATGGATGGAGCCAAGGTTCATGTTCTTAGAGTAGTAAGAGCATTTCTTAAGTAGAACAGAAGAGTTAAAGTGTGTGTGTTGGATATTTGTGATTTTACTGGCAGACGAAGAAGAAAGTTGTTTCTAGTTAGCAAATTCTGACTTCCAAAGTTAGCACCTGTGCTAACCAAGAAAATTTTCCTCCTGTAGTAGTGTCCATAGTGCAGGGTACCTCTGTTACCTGGCTGAACAATATTCCTACATGTGGAAAATGTGAGGTGGGGTACAAGGTAAACAAGTAGTGTTTCCCAAAGCAACATTCTGTCACTGACAGTAAGAATAATAGTAGTAAAAATGTGCTGGAGTCTAGTGAAGTGGGGCAATGGGTTTTAGTGGGATTGTGGGTTTGTTTGTTTTTTAAGAGCTGTTTGAGAATACTCTTTCTCAGAGTTATAATAATCTGCTTCTTCCTTTTTTCAGTGTCTGCACATTTTTTCAGTTTCTGAAAGAGGTGGATGTTAACATGGATACTGTAAGCACTAAAGTTGATAGCACTGTATCAAGGCTGAAAAAGAAATATGATGTATTAGTTGCACTATACCACAAGTTTGAAAGGTAGAGTACGTTTCTTCATTTTGAACTGATGATTTCTTTATGCCTATCAACATTTAAGTATTTGAATTTTTCAGACTGTATGTTAAAGAGTCCATTTAAACTCCATGTGCTAATATTTACGGAACAGTGAAAGGGAACTGTTAACATGCATTAAATAAACACATCCTATGTTGTACTCCATAACTATTACAATGCTTTGTTAAACAATCCCCTTGTTGCAGTACAAACAGTACTTAGAGTAGCATGGCAAGTGATTGCTACTCAGTTTGTTAACCTTTTTACAGATATATAAAAGGATTGGTTTACTGTCTATTTTTTTTATTTAACGTTTTGCCTTCCAAATCACAAAAGGCTCTCAAATATCCCTTAAGTGACCCTTGTAAGGGGTAGTAGGTGACCCCTTGGTAATTTATAGAATGAAGGCATAAATGTGATATAAGCTTTATTTGTCTTTTCAAAATCCAATCAATCACACTTACTGTTTTCCTGGAAAATATGTATATAACAATACTTTTGTACAGTTGCCTTAATGCTGTGAAATTCTGTGGAAGTTGTAAATAATTCATTTTTATTAATTGCAAATGTTTTCTGGACTGTAATTGACATTGCACATAGCTACTGGCATGTTCTGGTTTTCTGTTCCTCCTCTAACTTCACTTACTTTTTTGAACCTTGGATTGCAGTAACAATTTTTTCAAACAGTAGTTGTAATTTTTTTTGGTTTCCTCTTTTGTTTCTGAATAATCTGAATTTATTTCTTGAAATGACATGTACCTAGAATAACTGGGGAACAGTCTTACACCCTAACAAGGCTTGCAGTGGCACTGCAGAAATACTAAAGATTTTTTAAATGCCCTTTTATAGCATTTTCTGTACACTTTCCTGTGTTGTACAAAATGCTGAGTAACTATGTATGTACAAATCTTGTCTTTCTGGAAGAAAAGAATAACAGATTTTATTATATCAAGTTAAAATTGTTTTGTTGTTTAAGCTTTCCCAGAAATATGCAAGCAACATCATTATTTCAGCTATGGCAGGGCTGTAGTTGATCTGTTGTTAATCTATTCTCTGAGAGCCAGCATTTTTTTTTTAAGTTAGAATAATGTTTTGTGAACTTGTGTATTTTTTTGCTACATTGAAGTCAAAGATACTGCATGGTTTGCTTTCAGGAAAGTGTTTAAAAATACAAATTTATTTTTATTTTCTAGGACTTGTGGCCTTATTTATCTGGAACAGCCTAGTAGTGAGTAAGTTTGTTTTTCCTAAGTTGTGTTTGTCAAGATAAGATGTAAAATACTGTCATGTTTTATCTTTTAACCCTTCAAGACTGACATAAGTTGTAGCATGTCGTGTGTTTAATTTAGATTTAGTGGTGAATTGCAATGAGGTGATGAGAGACACAGAAATTATGTGTGTGTATATATTTAATATATATATCCTTCATGAAGGATCACCATCCAATGGCATGTGTCTTGACATGGTGGAAATGAATACTTGGAGAGTGAGCTTCCTGATCATAGCAACAAATGAGTGTACTAAAAGATGCTTTAGCAACTCCCAGATTAGCTTGAGTTCATGCTGTGACTGGAGAACAGGGCATTAGTCAGAGGTGCAAGAGAAAACAGCTTGTAGCAGTTAAGTGAGTTATCTATGTTCACTGTCTTTTCAAAGGATGATAATGACATTTCATGATCCTTGAATGGCTTTGCAGAGACTTAATTTTTTCAAATGTGTAGTCATAATTACATAGGGAATGTAGTGAGGTTATTGGTAACCTTAACTATATGAGAAATGTTGCAAGTTAGCTTCAATAGTTCCATAGACTGAAGCATGTTTTCAGAAATTATAGCTTGAATTATTACAGAATTGTCAATGCAAAGTATTTCTGTCTCTCTACAGGATTTCTGCTGAGCTCAGTTCTGTATTAGTCTTAAAAAATTATTGGATTACTTTTTTGCTGGCAAAAGGTGAGTTTTGACTAAAAGATGGTTATTTTGATGAATACTGTTGAAGGGAGTTTGTTTTACATGTCCAGTATGAGACTTATTATGAATATGTATCCTACAAGGCCAGAATGTTGTGATTGCCTGGCTTTTGTAACTACTCAGTCACATTTTTTTCATGTGCTTTGGCTATTGTTGTTACTGGTATTACTCTCAGTATATAAATATATGTATCTAAGATTCTAAGATTTTGTTCTTTTACTTTAAATGTTGGTATTCTGTGTTTGAGGCTATTCTACAGTTCTTTCTAGTCTGCCAGTATTTTAATAATGGATGATTGACTGAAGACTGGCAGATTTTTTTTTATATTATATACATAATTATACATGAAATAAATATATATAATAACTCTGTATAACATATATTTATATATAATTGAAATAAAATAAATTTAATAATAAGATATCATACTATGTCCCTGAAATCACATCCTTTGAATACTTTGACTCTTTCTTGAAAAAGCGTGTCAAAGTTGAGTGATAAAGCCATTCTAGTAGTCCATGAAGTCATGTTTCATTGTACTACTCCTACAAAAAGGAACAAATCATATAACTCAGTTGCTGCTTACTCCAGATGTGTGTTATCAGCAAAGTGTACACATCTCTGATAGCAAAATCGGTCTTGGATCAGCTGAGTTTCGTGGAACTTTTTTACTAGAATTATCCAAGCATAAGCATAAAGCAAAAGCCAGAGAAGTTTTTCTAGCCTGCCTTTTCTTGAGAACCAAGAGAGCTAAAATTTACCAGCAAATAGCTGCAGGAGAACCTGGGTGATGCTTTCACATCTAAGTGGAGCACAAGTAGTGGTCTGTTGCTATTTCAAATTGCTGTTGGCTTTCCTAATTTTTCATGGCAATGCATGCTGTCTTGGAGATCTTCTCTGGCATATGAACCGTAATTTGGGAACACCTGTAATAATACTGCTTTAGAAGTGCTCTGATGTTTTTGTGACTTGAGTAATTTCATATAAACTTGACAGGCTAAGCATACAGTGTATTAGCATGTTTTGAATTTCTCATTGCTGTCTACTTGCAGCTCTGCTTTCTAAATATTTAGCAGCTTCCACAAAGCTTGCATAAGACCGCAAAAGAGAAAGTGAGGAAGAATTACAGAAAAATAGGAGGCACATGTAGGTAATATACTCTACATCATTACTCCACTAAAGTAAAACAAAAAAGAAATCAGTAGGGAGCCCTGAGGGCAGGAGTTTTGTGCCCAGTAAGTTTATGTGTATATATGCCATCTCTAAAGCAACAAACTTCTTTAGAGCCATGAGTTTAAAATCAATAGCCTTTAAAGAACACTGGCATCCTGTATGATGCTGTCTGAATTCTAACAGTAGTGCGTTATTATATGAAGTTCAGAATCTTTGTTTTTAAAAATTACTTATAAAATTAATTCAAACATCTCACAAAGGTTTTCTTTACCCATTTAAATATTTGCAGGTAAAGTGTTGCAAGTGGAAGATGACCTGGTGATTTCCTTCCAGTTGTTGCTGTGTGTCTTAGATTATTTTATCAAACTGTCACCCCCTGCTATGCTCAAGGAACCATACAGTAAGAAGTTTAATTTTTTTTTCAATAAAGTAGAAATTAAATTGATTAAATTTGTATGTCATGTTAACATTCCTAATTAAATAATAAAACTTCTTAAGCTTATTAAAATGGATTTTTTTATGTTTTGCTTCAATTTAGATGGTAGTGAACTTGAATTCAGTTATCTGAATGTGGCAGTGTATTTAATATTCTTTTCCTGCTGTTTCTTATGTCCTTTGCCCATGCAAGTTGTTTAGAGACTTGTTTAAACAGGAGTTTTAATTTGGTAAAAGAATTCAGGTTCTGGGGAGTTTATAACTGCGAACTATTGAACTATTAATAGTGTTTGTTTTGAGTTACAAAAGGAAATGATGGTGTTGTGACTCTCATACTTCATTGTTGTATAACAGTATGAGGACAGCAGAAATATGCGAGACACTGGACTACATGTAGATATTTAAAACAAATATATCATGGGTAGAAGCTCAAAATAAAACAGTAGAGGTAAAATCTAGATAGCTTTGCTTTATTAAAACCCCTTTGTTATTACCAAGAGTCACTGTTTCAACTGAAAGTATAACGGGTCTTCACTATAGGAGCTTCTGTTCAACAGTAAGTTTTTGTACATTCAATTTTTATACCTAAAACCTGGAAAACCTAACTAGAAAGGCAGAGAAAGTAAACATTTATGGCAACTTTCAAAGGCAGAATTCTATTTTAGTTTGCTATGGTATTGATATACTGAAGTGTTTGGAGCCACAGTATGTGGCTCACATTTTTCTGAGACTACTGAGTTTATCCTCTGCTGGGTTGGGATGTGACCCTAGTATTTTTAATCTAATTTCTAATCCATGTGGATTATAATGTCATAGAATAGGTGGTGTAGTCACTGCTATATTATTTAAATTCCATATTTTGGAGGATGTTTATCTGATCTAATAATCATTTGTTCCAGGTAGAACAAAAATCTTGCTTTCATTCTAATGCCAGTGTAAATAAAGGGTGGGAAAGAGTGTGGCTTAGGACAACCAAATTGCCGCCCTCTTCCAGAACTATTTTGAATTTAAATTTCTCCTTTCTGGTAGGACAGACATTACTTATTTTAGATATCACAAAGCTGATCCTTTTCAAAAAACACTGTATTGAAACTACCTGGTTTTGAACTCTGTATTCACACTGATTTAGTTCTTGTGGTGAAACTGGGCAGACTAGGAGCTCATTATTAGAAACAGTTTGGTTCTGAGCATCATATCCTGAAAAAAAATGCTGCCACTTGAGGTGGAATTGCAGATATGAGTATTGCTGTCATAAGTGCATAGCATTAGATTTCTAACGTGAAGCTGTGTATGATGTAACTATCAAACAGCTCTTCATTCTTTTAGCAGATAACACAATGTATTGTTCAATTCCTCATGACCAAGAGGCTTAGTGTGCCAAATGATGTCAGGCTTTATGATCTGACTGAGGCTGAGGGGATTAACATGCAATCACCCCAGCAGTGCGGTTTGTCAGAGTTTCTAAGAACAGTTGTCAAATTTAAATGAAGTTACAGATGAGAACAGCATGCTGATTAAAGTGCTAGGTTTAAACCAACAATATTTAATTATATTAATGTACATTTTTAATATAATTCATGTATTTCAAACTGGCAGTATTGGCAAAATTAAGTATTTTTACCTCAAAGTATTAAGGTTTTTTGATACCTTCTTCAAGGTGAACTTCTGTTGGTTTTTCTTGTTTGTCTAGGAGTATTTGGGGAAAGGAGACTCATAGAATCATAGAATCAATTGGGTTGGAAAAGACCTCCGAGATCATCAAGAACCCTTGGTCCAACTCCAGTCCCTTTACCAGATCATGGCACTCAGTGCCACGGCCAATCTCAGTTTAAAAACCTCCAGGGATGGGGAATCCACCACCTCTCTGGGCAGCCCGTTCCAATGCCTGATTACTCTCTGGAAAGAATTTTTTTCTGATCTCTAACTTAAATTTCCCCTGGCAGAGCTTAAGCCCGTGTCCCCTTGTCCTATTGCTGAGTGTCTGGAAAACTTTCATGCAGGACCATATTCCAGGTTCCCACCAGTGCTTAAGTCCTGCATTGATTTATTAACCTTCAGACAGGTAGTGTGAAGTTGATCTTTCAGCTTGTTGTTTTACTCTTCTGTAAAAATAGAAAAAAATAGTCCCTCCTGTGTGAAAAGATAAGGCTTTCCTAGCTTTGCAAAACACATGTTCGTTCAAAGCTACTTACAAAGAGTGCTGTTACATTCTGTGTAAAATAGCTTTTCAAAAACAAAATGTCCAAATACTAATACAGAAATTCAAAAAATAACTTTCTTTTTGTATAGATTTTCTGTAATGAAGGTTTCTTACCCAGCTAGACAGATGAAAAGGAAAATATTTTTGAGAGGCAGACCTGAAAAGCTATATAAAAATGGAATCAGTTGGGTTTAATAATTTAAGTTTCTGTTTTCTTAAGATGAGTGTAACCTTGTGACTGTTCTGTCTTTCCAGAGTCTGCTGTGACTGCAGTGACTGTTAATGGTTCAGCTCGAACTCCACGAAGAGGTCAGAACAGGAGCACACGTACTGCAAAGCAACTTGATACCGATACAAAAATTATTGAAATCCTTTGTAAAGAGCATGATTGTAATTTAGATGAGGTAATGCCTGCATTTTAAAGTCTCATAGGTCTTGCTGCTAAACCCCATCTGGAATATGTATTTATTTAAATGGTCTTTTTTCTAAATGTCAGTATTTGTAACTATTCTCTCAAGTTTGGTAGTGAAGGTATTCTACCATTCTATAGTTTCTCTAGTAGGTAGTTTAAAAATCAAACAGATAAAAAGCCCTGGAACAAGCTCTTTGGTATGTGTGGTAACTTTGCCAGGGAAACTGAACTGTGAAGAGTGATGGATGAAGTTACAGACTGAAGACAGCATGTAGCATGTTGATGCAGGTACGCTCTGAGAGGGTTTACAGCTGCATCCCAGGATGAGAAAATGTATGCACCAAGCACATTGTTTTTGTGGGGATCTTAAAAAAAAGCTATTCCCCTTTTCCTTGATGAATAAATTTATTCCTGTGTCAAAGGGCTGATATTTGAATATCCAGACGGAAGTAGAAAGATGAGAGGGCTGGAAGGAGTGCAGTTCTTTCCCAGTTTAGTCACTTTATGTTCCTGCAATGGACTGCTTGCTGCATGCTTACATATCACTGTGTTTTGTATATATAAGGAGTTTCGTTCTTGCTTTCTTGAAAACAAAACACTGTGCATTACAGAAATGTAAGTTTCTTGATTTAAAGATGCAAAAGCAGTGTATGCATGGCTCTATGTTGCTAATGTTACATTTTTTCTTTTTTTTAGGTCAAAAATGTGTATCTCACAAGCTTTATTCCTTTCTTGAATTCTGCTGGTATTGTAGCTTCAAATGGACTGCCAGAGGTAAGTGCAGGAATTTAAGGGAGTGTAGTGGTTAGGCCCTGGCTGGATGCCAGGTGCCCACCAAAGCTGCTCTATCACCCCCCTCCACAACTGGACAGGGAGAGAAAATACAATGAAAAGTTCATGCATTTAGAAAAGGATGGAGGAGGAGACATTGCTCATTGAATACCATCACAGGCGAAACAGACTGAACTTGGGGATATTAATTGAATTTATTACCAACAAAATCAGAACAGGATAACAAGAAGTAAAATAAATCTTAAAAACACCTTTCCCCCACCCCTCCCTCCTTCCTGGGCTCTACTCCCACAGTGGTGCAGGGAGATCGGGAATGGGAGTTCCAGTCAGTTCATCCCATGTTGTTTCTGATACTGCTCAGGGAGAGGAGGCCTTTCCCTGCTCCATTGTGGGGTGCCTTCTAAGAGAGACAGTCTTCGATGGACTTCTCTGACATGAGTCCATCCCACAGGCAACACATCTCCATAAACTACTGCAGCGTGGCTCACTTTTCCGTGGGGAGCAGTCCTTCAAGCACAGGCTGCTCCAACATGGGGCCCCCACAGGGTCACAAGTCCTACCAGGAAACCTGCTCCAGTGTGGGCTCCTCTCTCCAGGGGTCTCCAGGTCCCTGTAAGGAGCCTGCTCCAGAGCGGGATTCCCATGGGTTCACAGCCCTCTTTTGGACATCCACCTGCTCTGGTGTGGTTCTGCAGGGGCTGCAGATGGATCTCTGCACTCCTGTTGACCTCCATGGGCTGCAGGGGCACAGCTGCTTTACTATGATTTTCATCGTGGACTGCAGGGGAATCTCAGCTCCAGTACCTGGAGCACCTCTTGCTCAACCTTCTCCACTGGCCTTGATGTCTGCAGAGCTGTTCTTCTCACACGTTATCACTCTCCTCTTCTCTGGCTCCAATTACATCTGCCCAAAAACTTTTTTTCCTTCTTAAATATCTTATCACAGAAGGTGTTCCTTCCATTCCTGATTGGCTTGTCCTTGGCCAGCAGCAGGTCCATCCTGGAGCCAACTGGCATTGGCTCTGCTGGACACAGGGGAAGCTTCTGGCAGCTCCTCACAGAAGCCACACCTGTAGCCCCACACCTACCAACACCCAACCACAGAAACCTGGTAACAAAACCAGTGCTTCACTTATGCCAGATTGCTTAAAATTCCCTTTACACACTGATGAAGTTCTAGTTGCTTCTTCTAAAATCATCTAGCAAAATGCATTGTTTTTCAGGAATGTCACATAGCAGGCATTGCAGTATTCATAAAACATGTTTAGCTTTTTCATCTGAGTTTAATGAATTACTCTCCCAAGGCTAAACCAGTGCTCTTGCTCGAAGTAAAACATGACATAAGCGTTGCATATCCATGATCTTGGTAAGGCCATTCATCTAAAACAGAACTATTACAATGTTAGGTCTCTGAAGTCACTCCGTAAATGCATACAGTCCTAAATTACCTACTTTAATTTAAATATAAATGAGACATGTTACTGTAGTTATGTTGGAAAGATACCCAAAAGATTACGCTCACTTTCACAACTTGGCAGAGTTGGGACTGCTGTGTCCTTGGAGAATTACTTTCATCTTGCCAAGCTGTAGCCTGGATGCAGCAGATTGCCTCTATGCAATTGCATCCAAGAGTGAACCTTAGTAGGTAACTTCTTGCAATGTGTTTCCTTTCATCATTCTTGAAAGGGTAGGTCTAGCTGTGTGTCACCACTAGATGTGGTAACCTGAAAATAAGCAGCTCTGAAACTGATCAGACTGGTAATCTGCAGGGTTCAGGCAGGTGGATCTTCCGTTCAGTTTCACAATGTGATGGGTGGGAAACAAAGTACAAGACTGAGTAAAGATCTTAATCTCTTCCTAAATTAATTCCAGGGTATCAGTAGCCTGTTTAGACTTTTTAATTTGTGGGTATATATAGTTGTATACAAATGTGTGTGTGTGTGTGTATATATACACACACACACTATATATATATATATATAGTATATATATACTATGTGTATATTTATACTATGTAGAGAGTATAATGGAGATATATAGTATATATAGTTCATAAAGAAACCCTTTATGAACTTCCAGGAAAAGGTCATTATCTAGCTTATTCTCAAATCAGAGGGTTTTCATCCAAGCCTGCTCAGTTTAAGCATAGTGTCAAAACTAAGACTCTGCTGGTGAAGATTTTATGAAATGATGCAGAAGAAGAAAAATCCACTACATAATCCTTGCTCCTGAAACTTGAGTGCCAAAGCAGAAGGTTACAGCTATATTTCAGAGATGGTTCATAAATGTAATCCAGATAACCATCAGTCATAGCTGAGGTCATCCGTACAGTACCTAATAATGTGGCACATTTAAATTGACTGATTTTCATAAAAAACCCCACTCAGCTTTTAATAAATTTTAATACTACTTCCATAGGAAGAAAAGCTTTTGAAGCTTAATATTGGTATTTCCTGTGTCTTTAGTATGTGTTTGTTGGTCAGGCTTTATGCACTGTTGAATAGATTAATACAGAACTCTTACTTTTGTCTGAAGGTTTCTTCCCAGTTATCCCAGTACAGCTATTTTGTCTAAGAGCTGCTGGGTTTTTTTAGAAATTTATTAAATACTATGATATTTTAGATAAAAAGAATGCATAAACCATTAGGTAGATAATGAAAATACAATTACCTTTTAAAATAAAAAACTACTAATAATGAGAAAATTGAAATACAATCTTTAATAGTCCTTATCTCAAAGTTTTAACTATGAGATCAGTTTGGAGCAAATCCATTTGGCAAAGGTAAAAGGAAGAGGTGAGGAGCAAAGCTATGTAGGAGATATTTGCAGCTTTCTCTCTCTCGGGACTGAGAGGGGACTAATTTGGGTTCATATGGACTGTTGCCTGTTTTTGTAGCAGAAACTTGCCAGAGCACAGCATCATTTAGTGTGTTTAAGGGCTTAGGGAACAGATAATTGAGGTGACTGCCTAATTCTGCAGGAGCACAGCAGCAGATTTGAAGTGGAGGCCTAGATTAAAAAAAAATTGCCGACTTCAAGTTAATGCTAATCACTCAAAAATAAAAAAATTTAAAAACCCATCCGAAAAATCAAACAAAATTTTTAATGCAATATGAAGTCATATCAATATGGGGTCTAGTCAACTAAGGAACTTTTAACAGCTACTTAAAAACAGCGAAGTGTATTTGAAATAAGTCTGTGTTTTTGCAGACAGAGGCACGTCTCTTCAAAGCTTATACTCAGAACAAGCAGGTTTGCGTTTGGGCATTGGCCTCCATCTCCAGACCATCAGAGAGAGGGCCCTGATTGTCTGACAGCTGTTCTAGGAGCAAACATTTTATATTTCCTGCTCCTGGAGACACCCCTCTTTTCTGGATGGAAAGATTTGCATGTCTGTTTCTCATTCTAGCTATTTTTATCTTGTCTACAGTGTCAAGACCTACATTTCTTCAAAAAAATCTTATGGTCTTGGATTGTTTTCTTTTATAAACAATCATTTTTCTCTGGGTGTGTTTCAGCTGTTATATAAGAAGTAAATTTGTGAACTCCAAGGTCATTCTCTTAGCATTTCAGCATTGTATTCATGAGGTAGGACTAACTTATTGAGTAAATTGTCAAACTTGTTCCTGTAAAATAAATTTGTGGGTTTTCCAATGTTTATTTCAGGTTGAAATTATCTTGAAACAGTATGAAGAGCTCTATCTTAAAAACAAAGACATAGATGCAAGATTATTTCTGAATCACGATGAAACTCTACAGCCTGATGTCATAGCATGGTAATATTTCCATTTACTGCTTTCACTTTATAATAGAAAATTTGAACTTGTGTTGCTTTCTGCCCCTTCGTGTTACAAATGGAGATCCCGATCCTGTTGACCTTTTAGGTTTGTAGTTGAACTAAGGTATTTCTGGGATAACCAGCCTTGCTTTACATTATCACTTAAATAATTAAAAAGCATCTGAATGTGACTCCATGTAAAATTATTTGGAAGCTCTGCTCTGACTCTTACTCTATGCAAGGCCCTGTCATCCAGAGGAGCTGAGGAATTGTAAGGAGGAGGCAGAGGCCATGTCATGCTAATTGATTGATGTGCCTGAGGCAGTGTTATTGCTCTGGAGCCAGCAGGCATGGAGGCTTGGGACCTCATTGTCCACGTTCTCCTTCCTGAAAATGGATGGTGGCATTTAAAAACTGCCTGCTGGGAATGGTGCTCAGCCCATTCTGACTTCTGACCTGTACCTGCAAATTGGGAAATGGTAGTTTCAATGGGACAGGTGGTTTAGCAGAATAAATAGTGCCTGTTTGGAGTACCTGTGCCCAGGCACATTACCTGGAGCTGTTGGGGTGAGCTCAGATGAGGGCCATGGAAATGATCAGAGAGTTAGAGCACCTCTCATTATGAAGGAAGACTGAGAGAGTTGGGGTTGTCCAGCCTGGAGAAAAGGTGCCAGGGAGTCCTTAGAGCAGAATTTCAGTACCTACCGGGAGCTTATAATAAAGATGGGGCCAGATTTGTTAGCAGGGCCTGTTTGTAGCAGGACAAGGGGTAATGGTTTTATACTGGAAGAAGGGTAGTGTCGCAGTCTTGGTCTCGGGAGAGGGACCAGACAAGCGACGGGGGTTCTTGGACAGCCTGCTGGGCTCCTGCCGAGCTGGTGGATCGAGGCTGCGAAGGCTTCAGGTCAGG
>JAWWLZ010000001.1:55405537-55419935 GCA_035041345.1 Poliocrania exsul | reverse complement strand
ACACCTAAATTCCAGTGAAATGAAGCTGCTTATAAATAGAACTCTAGAAAAGGAAAAAGCTTAGAAGACAGCTTTGGTGCTTATCTAGTCTAATGTCCTGCTCTAAGCAGATCTACTTTGGAGTTTAATTTACAGAATCACAGACTATTCTGAGTTGGAAGGGACCCACAAGGATCATTATGTTGTTTAAACAACTGGAGTGGTTGGACGTTTAGATTTCTAAAAATCTGTTCCAGAGCTGTCTCTTTGGATTAATAGGTCTTCATAGAAAACATTGTTTTTTGAATTACATTCGTTCTTCATAAGTTTGTTTTTCCATTTCTGTAGCTCACAGTTGGAGAGGACACCACTGAAAAACAGTCCAGAGGAGGAAATTAGCCTTATCCTTCCACAGACTCCTGTTCGGTATGAGTTTGGGGGTTTTTAAGGTGTTTTACCATAGCTCTATATTTTCTGGCTGCCTTATTTGATACCTTATGTGTGTGTACATGCACATGCATTTCTTCTATGACCTTTGGCTTTCTAGTATTACTTTTTTTCTGTAGGGAAAGATATAGCATCTCAGAGTACTTACTTTTGGTGTTTTTCCTGTATTGGGAAGATGAACATTTTAGGGTGCCAGTATATTTTGTTCAATTGGGAAAATGTGTAAGAAATGTGGTCTTAATTGGAGATTGTTTGATCTACAATCAAATGGAGAAAAACCTGCAAATTTGAATTCAGTTAACCAAAGGAAAGGAGATTTCTATGTACCGTTTTTCCCTTGTGCCACATAATTTTTTGACAAGATCAGTATGGTTTTGCTTAGAAATTTTTGGGCACTCAAGAAACCAATCAACTCTGTGACTGCACTGCCATGTGCTATGTAGGCAGAGAAGTGTCCTCACAGGGAGTCACTATTAAGGTGTCAGGTTTAGGGAAATTAAACAGTGAATTTTTGTTTTGTGTGTGATACATAAATGGCTTTCATTTTAACATGCTCTAGAGAACTTAAAATATTGTACCCTTTATTATTACTTCAGCTTTCTCAAATGAGTAAAATTATTTTTGTTTTTATTAATAATACTTCTGCAGTGGAATTTGCTTATGGAGGAATGAATTAGACTTGGGGCTTGTGCATTCACTGTAAATCTGCTCAATGCCATCTGCAGAAACTGTTTTCTAGTGAAAAGAGCAGCAAGGTTTTGAAAAGCTTCTTCATAAAAATAATAAAAGGAGACATGCAGCTGAGATAACTAATGATCAGTATATAGAAGAATTTTTAGTTGCCTTTGACTGCAGCAGACTTTATTTGATTTCCTTATGGTCCCTTTTAGTCTTGTGCTTCAAATCTTTATTTCTAGTGATGCATTTTAGCCACAAAGGAATCGGTTTGCCTTTTGTTTCCCAGACTGAATGTGCGGTATTAGCAACTACACCACCTGTAACATCCACTGTATTTAAAAAGAAAGTCTTTGGCAACAGATCCCATTTTTGGCAACTACAGATAACTACTGACACTTTATAGTAGAATTAAAGCCTTCTCACACTGAAGTTCTTGGCATGAAAGAAAATCCTTGACATTAAGAAAGTACCAAGGAGTACCATTGCTAAAAATTTGAAATGTGCTAAGCCAGCTTTGATCTTGGAGGAGGTCTAGTGAGATATTGAGGTTGTCTCCATCCACACTTGAGCTTTGCTCTGAGTTTTCCAAAACTGTTGCTGTTTAAGGCAGTTCTCCTGAAGGCTTGTTCCTCAGCACTGATTTTAGGCTGTAGTTAACTGTTTTTGTTAAAGCCAGAGGAGTGTCAGTAGATGGCAGCAAACATTTCATCACCAGCATAAGGTGGAAAGCGTATCATTAACTCTCCTTAAATTAAACAGAAACCCTACAGGACATGCTGAAAGCACCATACTTATTAATTTGACTCTTCTTATAATGTCGTATTTCTGGATTTAGACACTTAGAATGTGCTTTAAAGCCCTGTAAAACTGGAGAGAATATAAGAATTTTTATCAGTGGATTTGTATCTGATCAGTTATATAGAAAGTAGTAGATAAAATCAGTGTAAGTACTATTTCAGAGCACAATGAGAATTGATGGTGTGTTTTCATTTTATTTTTTTCCACTGTCCTTATGCTTTTGCTAATAATTAGTAGGTTTCTGCCAGAAGTAATTTTACCTAAACCTTCTAAAAAGCCGATTAAATAAAACTACGTCTTTGCACTGCTACAATAGTAATGATTGAATAAATTTTTCTTCTTAATGCACTGACTTGCTTGGGATATGAGCCAAATTGAGGTTAAATGACATAGAACTTTAAACCAGCAATCACACAGCTCCACCAAAAACCACAATGAAAAATTCAGAAAGTAACAATACGATAGAAAAATCAAACTGTTTCTTATGTGTTAGGAGAGAAATGAATCCACTAACCCATTCTTTTGGTTATTAAAATTATTGCAATTCATAACTAAACTATTAGATTATTAGATAAAAAAACAGAATTCACAATAGTTAACACAGTGCAGCAGTTTCCCCTTACAGGTTGGTTGATAACTGGAGGTGAGAATTAAAATCACAGGGGTTTTTTTATAGAATTTTTTATAGAGTTGTTTAGTTTCTGAAAACTGTCAAGCCAACCTTAATGCTTAATCTATATTTTACTGTGTTTTTCCAGAGCGGCAATGAATAACATTCAGCAATTGATTATGATTTTAAACTCAGCAACTGATAAACCCTCAGATACTCTCCTCACATATTTCAATGTAAGTTACAAAAGAAGTATAAAAAGGAGAGAAGATGATATATTCCACTCTTCTAAATACCCATTTTTATTTATGCTGATGAGCTGATTGAAAGATGTTACAAAGTGAAGTAAAATGTCTTTTTTTTATCTTTGCTTCCCCTACTTTGCTTCACGTACTTTATTAGAATTGCACAGTGAACCCTCACGATAGTATCCTGAAAAGAGTAGAAAATCTTCACCACATCTTCAAAAAGAAATTTGCTGAAGCAGTTGGGCAGGCATGGGCTGAAATTGGCTCCCAGGTAAGTAACAGTTGGGTTGAGTGTTACTCATTTTGAGCTCTGTTAGTACTGGCTAATGTGGGACCTGACTTAACTGACTGTCCTCTTTCAATGCGGAGCACTAATGGAAAAAAGTAAAGTATTTTTTTCAAATTGAGGAATATTTTTTTCTAAAGTACTGTAAAGATAGTATTTAAATTCCTCTTAGTGTATATATAAGGAGCAATAGGAACTAGGTGGAAATATGTTGGAAATAGTTACTGAAGAATGAGAAAATTGCTGGGCAAAATACATTTAGCGAAACATCTATTTGCATTCATTAAGGTAACTTGGCCTAAAACTGCAAAAGGTGACTCACTTCCTTATAAAATTAGGAGGGCAGCTGTGCTTTCAACAAGGATTTTGGAAAATAAATCCAACTAAGTTTGTCTTCAGCAGTCTCCTTCCTGTCTGTCAACCCTGCTTTTTATCCTGTTAGCTATGAATCAACATGAACACAGTTTATGTTACACTTGGTTAAGTCTTCATGTGGTTGGGGTAGTCACACACTTTAGTACTTTGAGGCATCTCCAGTGTTATTGGCAAACAGAACTGGGAACAATAACGTCTTTATAGTGGCTCTGTCATAAACTGAACATGCTCTGGATTCTTAAAACATAAGAGTCTGCCTCTTGTAGTCTGTTAAAACTTCTTGTAATATTCTTGAATTTCTCCATCTAACAGAGATACAAGCTTGGAGTACGTCTCTATTACAGAGTAATGGAGTCTATGCTGAAGTCGGTAAGTTGAGTGCTGGTAGCTTGGTACTGCAGTGCATTTAGAAATGCTGAGTATTCATAAGTTTGGTCTGATTTATACATTTCAGGAGGAAGAGCGCCTCTCAGTGCAGAATTTCAGGTACTTGCCCCTGACTTGTTATTGAAGTATGCTATTTTAATCTTAGGACAAGTACTAATAACTTCCTTTCTTTTTAGCACACTTCTGAATGATAATATCTTCCACACATCTCTTCTGGCATGTGCTGTTGAGGTTGTCATGGCTACATATGGCAGTAAGTTAAATCCAAAGTCCTAGATAGCATTGTTATTTACTGATAATTATTGCCATTTTTTCTAATATATACAATAAATACCAAAAAACCCCCCAAATTTCTCAGAAATTTCTAAACTAGCAATGATTCAATAAATACAAAAAGTTAAAAAACATCAAAAGTGAAAGAATGTAGTACTTGTTATAATTTTAGTCCTCTTTTTCTCTTCAGGAAATGCTTCACAAAGTGATGGTACTAGTGCCGAAACAGAGTTGTCTTTCCCATGGATTCTCAATGTATTTGATTTAAAAGCTTTTGACTTGTACAAGGTGATCGAAAGCTTTATTAAAGCAGAGCCAAGCCTAACACGGGAAATGATAAAGCATCTAGAACACTGTGAAAATCGAATTATGGAGTCTCTTGCTTGGCAATCTGTAAGTAATACTTTAAAATAGTATTTGCCTTTGTATAACATATTTAAAAAGAAATCACACGGAACGCTATAAAATCAGTTGTGGTCTTGCTGAAATTTATTTCTCAAAAATAAATTACAAGAGCAAAACAGGATTAGTTTGGCCATGTCTTCAGGTTTGGGGAAAAAGGAGTATATTAGAGGAAGAAGTCAACATTGCTGATTTATGGGATTGTAAGCCAACATCATCTTACTACTCTGGCATGAATCATAAGGGTAATACACTTAAACAGTGTTTTGGTACCAAAGTCAAGACAGTAAATTCTATGCTTTTATTTGAAAGTTAATTTTTTTTAAAGGTACTATTTCTACTTGGCAATAGGGCCTTAGTTCTGGTCATCTGACATGTTTGTTAATAGTACTTAAAATATTGTTTCACAGTGTCCTTTGCACTTCAGTCACTTTGGTATTTTTGGATGGCATTACAATAAAATGCTGGAAGGTTGGGATTTTTTTGGCTGGATTTCAGTAAATCAAACAGTGTTCTTTTTATTGTTGTTACTTATAAACCAGAGATATGCTATTTATGCCAAAAAACAGGAGACTGTAGAGAGTGGTAATTTTGACCAGAGAGACATAATGCAACCATTTAAGAACCCATCGTATATCTTTTAGTTCTGGAAAGTTGAGAAAATATGGTAGACCATAGCTAATAGAGTAGTTTAGTTGTGAAATGAGTTTTCTCTTCAGGGTAAACTGCATTTGGTTTGTGTACGACTCGAGAATATAAAATTAACAATTTTCTAGTACGGGTGATACTTTACCAGGCAGTGGGATTGTACTGCTGGATCCAAGGGGTATTGTTGCCCTGAACAGAGCGAGCCTCATCTAGCTTAGAAGAAACATGCTGGCCTCAGGGTAGTATGGAAGTAATTGCCTTGATTCACGATGAATCTAGTGGACCACCTTGTGCCAACCAGCCCTTGCCACTTAATTTTCTTTGCTGTCAAAGTCAATGGGCAAATGTGGCTTTCTGAATATGCCCTGTTAAGAAGGTGACCTTTCCACTGGGGGAGCCAAGACTTGTGTATCCGGCTCCACGCTCATTGCCATGACACTGTATGTGCCCCAGGATTTCTGATGTGGTGCTACAGCTGCTGTACTGGAGTGTAATTTTTTCCCCCTGTAACACTTTTGTTCGTTTGATGTTCTGGGAGATGCACATCCATTGCTGTGTAAATTTCTTTGTGGTTTTGCTGTTCTTTGAACAAGATGACCTAAAAGCACTTTAATGCCTTTCATCAGAGCCTACAGAAACAGGGAGAAGGAGGCAGTATTTTAAGAGGCAGACAGTGTTTTAAGAAACTTGCAGGCATGTGAAAGGTGTTCGTTTGAGAATTGCGACTTTGAGAGGACAAAAGACAGAGGTACGGATAACCCAGGTTTGACTCTACAAGTAAAAGTGGCTCTCACTACTTTCTACAAACCAGTTTGAAGCCAGCTTACCAATCAGAAATTAGTCATATCTACCAGTTTCTACCCAGTCATTCAAGTCCCACATGCAGATAATATCATTTCGGCCTTGGCTTTCAAACTGGAAAATCCAATCAAATGTGTTTTCAAAACTTACACGTGTTGCAGGCTTTTGTGAAACAAATTACAATGTCAACAGCAGGCACAGGTTTATTTCAGGTTTTTTGAGTGCTCTGCTTGAATGTGTTTTAATGTATCAAATCTCTCTTCTTGAGCTTCTAGAGGCATATGTTTGGTTCTCTTTGGTAGCTGATTTGAGTGTTAATAGCACTGAGTAGTTCATTTGAGAGGAACCTGCAGTGATCACTTAGTGCCAGTGAAATATGTGGAGTGCAGCCTAGTGGAGGGGATGAATAGGAATGTGCAGGACGGCCCTTTTTCATTGACCTACGTGTTGTGCCTCACCCGAGTCTCCCCAGTCTCAGGACAGTGAGTATCTCCTGTTTTTGAAGGCTTGGCACTAGAGGGCACAGCAGCTTTTCCTCAAAAGCCGAGTGCAGCTGTGGCAGCCAGGACAGGACCTTGAGGTTCTGTGCTGGCCTCCGTTGCCTCCTCTGTCTATCCATGAGGGAAGGGCTGTGAGTTGTAAACAGCAGTGTTCAGTGGTGGCTCAGGAGAAAAATAGTAGGGAAACATTATCTGTGCTGAAATGCCTTGCTGAGTCTCTGGGTTACTGCAGCAAAGGACCTTGTGCCTGAAAACACTTAGCACTTAACCTGTTAGAAACAGGAGAAAATACTGCTGTGCTTGAGGTGTCCCAGAAGGCTCAGCTACTGAACAATGGAATAGTTTTTACCATATTCTTCTGCAATTCTTTACCTGGGTATTGTTCTCATCTGATGGTATACAAGGCTTACAGTTCCCTCAAGAATGGATAGGCAATTAGAGAAATGTAGTTCATACCAGTAAATACCTCTTAACCTCCAAACACTTGATAAAGGAGGAGAGAAAAGCCAAGTGCTGCCTTCTTGCTTATGAGGAATGTCCCACCACAAGTGATTGCTTTGAGTTAATTTTAAACAGAGTAACCAGTAGTCTGAGGAAGATGAAATCTCAAGAAGGTTCAAGTTTGCTCATATGGTTAGAGAATATATATATTTTTTTAAGTGTTAGAATGAAGAAGAAAAGCATGGAATGAGTAAAGCTTATGGGAAAAAATCTAGCTTGGTAAATAGAAACTCTTGAAATATATTTATTTGCAAATATTTGCATAATGCAACTCTGATTCTCCTACTTATTTTTGTTTAATTCTTGCCTCACACACCTCTCCCAGGTAGTGCATTTCATTACAAGGCTTGTCTGCTTTTTGGAGAGTCACGTCTCTATTTATCCAGTCTTTCCTCATTCCCCTGACTGCTTTGTGAAGCAGGACTTCAAGGAGAAATTTAAAAGAACTGAGGAATGTAATACAGAATAGCTTGAATTTATTGTAGTTTTACTTGTCACAGAGCTTTTGTGAGGAAAAATGCCTTGCATAATTTCTCTCAACAAAAGTCTTAAGTGCATCTGACCTTTAGCTGACTTTGGGAGCTATATCAAATGAATATGAGATATTTTCCTGGTATCTGAAGATAATATTTTACTCCTTAGCTAGTCATTATGAGTATGTTTATTGCTTTTGCACAGCTAGCTGATTTAGTTGTTTGTGCTTTAGGAAGGAAGTGAAACTTTTCTGGGTCGTTCTTTCTTTTAACTAACAACAAAAAAAAAGGGGGCAAAAAAAGCCTGACCAGACAAAATAAAGGGTGGAAAACAGCTGAAGGTTCTTCTCAATAATTCTTTATTTTAAAAAGCAGTGATGAGTACATACTGACTAAATTGTATGAAAAGTACTTCCTTTTCCTTAAATTTTTTCTGAACCCTGGAAGGAGAAGCCCCATTTACCCACTCAGATAATTACCAGTGAGGTTATGATGCTTCCAGATGCAGATTATGTGGAGATCAGTTAAGAAGATGTTAATGCATAATTTTTAGTTGCAAAATAGAAATATACTGTACAATATTCTTTCTTTACTGTAGAACATTTATGCTCACAGTGCTTTGGGCACTATTTTGATTTTGTAACTTTATGTATAGGGCACTGAAATTACATTAGACTCAAAGATCACAACAACCTTTGCTTCATTTTTGTTGTATTTCTATAAATATGATTTAAACCCTGCCATAGTTAAACTATGTTTCCTATGAAAGGGATAGCTCGTTACCTACCAGCCTGGGAGTTCATGATTAGCCTTTTCAGTAATTCTGTCAAATTGATCTTTCTTGTGGGTGGCCAAAAAGAGTAATTTTTTAAACTATCTGCAATAAAGGTTGTGTGAGCAAATTCCAGAATATCTGAATTTCCTGTAGAGAAAGCCCTGTCACATCTTTGCCTGAAGTGTTGCTGTTTGCTGCACTGTGTTAAACATGGAAGGTGCAGTGCAAGCAAATCAAACACAAAGTCTATCGGTTTTCAATCTGAGTGAAATATCTGTAATATCTGAAATGCATTTGTTTCAGAATGTGATTTAAGTTTAGGGTGTTTTAGGGTTGGGGGTTTTTTGTTGGTTTTTTTTGGATTTGTTTGGTGGTTTTTTGTGCTGTGTCATTCAAGAAAGTAAACACCTATGGAATATCTTTGTTATCTATATCTGCAAAGCAGTGTAGCTGTGTTCCCTTGCCTCTCAGCTTCCATTCTTCTCACAAGCTGGGAATGGGGAGGAAAAATCAGGGTATTACATTTTTCATGCCACTGCTTAGAGAACGTTCTTCTTGCAAATGCCCTTTCACGTGTACCGTAAGTGGAGAGTGTGAGTAAACATGTTCTAAATCATCACAGTTGGCATACTTAAAGTAATTTGGGCCATGCTACAGAATACTTTCTCTGCAAGCCAACTTTTAGTGGGCCCAACACAAGATGAGTGAAGCCCTTCTACACTGGAAGGGCTCAGCTGCCCAGTGCTGGGGTAGTGAAAGGGTCTTGGTCTTCTGCAGTGGAGTTGCAGCCCAGCTGCAGGCTTGGCTAAAGATAAGGTAATTTATGCAACCCAGTGAGGTGGGTTAGAAAAAGAAGCACTCTACACTTCTCTGGTTAGCTTTACAGATGGTAGAATGTTCTGCTATTAACTTCTTAATGCATGTGCATGAGCACTAGGAGTCAAGAGGTATTCCTCATAGGACTGCAGTTATGTGGTAGCTTTTGGTGTTAACAGTGCTGAGACCAGCTGTGCCACATTGTGCAACCCCACAGCAGCCCAGAACAGATCGTGAAGGTTCATTGTGGCAGGCTGAAGGGAATTCATCACAGCCTGCTTTGGTCTGCTGTCTTCAGCTGTGGTTTTGGTGTTTGGTTTTGTGTGAGTAACAAAGAGGTGTTGAACCAAAGCAATGCATTTCAGTGCAGCTCTTGACACTGTAGCCTTCTTTGGCTGTATTGCTCTTTCACACTTATTGTCCTGGTTAGTGTTTGTATTTTTCAAAGGAAGAACAAACACCAGTATTGATATTCGTTGTAATTTAGAGTTGTAATGTGTTTTGGAGTTTTACTGACTGACACAGGACAAAGATGGCTTTATGAAGTTACGACTCCTAATGGTTAAAATATGATCAGCAGTTTTCAAGTGTGCTTTGCTTTATTTATAATTCCTTCCATGTAGCATTGCCTAACCTATGCTCCATAATGCTTCTCCTTTATTAGCTGCTTCTTCTCTGTGATTTCTACTATCAATTCAACATTTGCCATGAAATATCACATATTGTTGATTTAACATAACTCCATGTTTGCAATAAATATTTGTGAACTAGCTATGTAGTTAATGTTTATACTTGGATACCTCATCCCACACCAAAGACTTCTGTTGGTTTTAAATAATGCAGCTCACTGCAGCAGAAATGCCTTCCTGATGAAAACCATGTATTCCCAAAGAATACATTATTGCATCAATATAACAAACTCACTGAGCTGGAATAACAGGAGACCTACTTTGATCATGCAGTAAAGACAAAAATATTAAATAGGTGTGTTTAAGATTTGCATAAAAAGTGTTAAACAAATCCAGGTCAGGGTAAAGCTGTGAGCAATTACAGGTCAGGAAGTACTCCTTAGTACTTTGGTATAGTACAGACTTAGCTGTGCAGCTTCCTAGTCCTTGGTTGTAAAAGGACACAGTTATTGTGGAGCTCACTGTACTTGAGTGCTTTGTGCCTGTTTCCCTGAATGCAGTTTAAAATTTCAAGTTAGATTTCTCTACTTTTTGTAGGGAGGAACTGAGCATCTAGGGAAGGGAGTTAATACATTTTCTTGTGGTGTATCCTTCTCAGTAGTGATTTATGTTAGGTTTGTCTGAAGTCCTACAGCTCTTCTGGAGATAGGTGTCTACATGCAGTTTGAAGATCCCTTCAATTTTAACATCTTAAGTAATTCCTTTTAAAATAGGAAGTAGGAAGGGTCATATTGTCAACATTTTATACACTAGGTTAATGAGTAAGGCATTTATTAAAAGAATGACTCTAAAATCTTGTTGATAGGCCAGGTAAGGCCAGGTGGCAAGGGCTGAGTCTGTCCTACTGGCTTTAGAGACAACAGTTTGGGCTTGAGTATTGCCCCACACCAGTGACTACCATGTCATCAATGATGTTTCATTGGTATTGTGTTCCCTGGCCAGTTTTGGTATTTGTCACCTCTCCTCTGGACAATGCCTAGGCAAGATTTGGGGCATAATGCAGCTCAGGGACTTCTAATCCGTACTGCTGGTATGGATTAGCCGTGGAGAATGTTTAGTGGTGGTGCATGTGGGTGCAAGCTGGGCTTTGCCACTTGCCCTTGAGGCCCTAGGACAGGCTGTGGCTCGTTGTGTTGCCAGTCACAGATGTAGTCGTGAGTTCAACCACATGAGCGATGCAGTGCTGGCAAATGAGTCACGCGTTCCTGCACTGTCTTCCCTCTGGGCTCCAGGACTCGTATGTGTTTCTGCACAGCAGCTGGCTTCTCTTGGAAAAGTCAGTCTATTACTTTCCTGCCTACTAAATTTTGCCTTTCCTGAGACAGAGGAATACCTAATCTGTGAATGAGAGGGGCAGCCTTGAGCACAAAGAAAGTGCTTGGCATATCCAGAATGACAATATTTGCAAGCACACTCACTGGCAGGATGCAAGCTACTTAAGGAGCTTTACTGGTGTAAAGACAGGCAGCAGATTGCTCTTACAGACGTCACTCATTTCCAGGAGTCTTCTGGATTTTAGGCACCTAATATCCTGTCTCAGCTTGGAATTTGCAATGGACAATGATTTATAATATTTTCAGGGGTTTTTACTGCAGGGGACAAAACATGCCAAGGGCCACCAAACAGTGGCTTTTCATGGGCTCACCATGCACCTTTCAACAAAGTTACATTACGAGGGTGCAGCTTTAACCCTCAAAAGGAAACTGAGGACATATTTGAGGTTTTCTGTCTGTACATACATACTAAATATATTTCTGCTTGCATCATGAGTATGTTCTAGAAGCATGTGGGATGAGAGAGAGGTCACTACTGCCACTGCTGCTTGGCGTGATAGTGCTAAAGGATCATACTGGTTCTGCTGCTTGTGCTTTTTTGATTTTTTTTTTTTTTTTTAAGGTTATGACATTTCAGTTGTCACTGCAGTGGCTGGAAAAGCTTCTGTGATTTTTGCCTTTATCATACAGGGCACATCCTTAGAAGTCTGTAAAATGATTGCTTTTTGGGTATTTATGAATATACCGTGTAGCACAAAATATATACATATTCACTTATATGCTTTTTTATTTAGAACATATATACACACACACACACTCTTTAATAAATGCTTAAATAAAATGGGTAAGAGTGCTTCTCCCATGCGTTTCTAGTACTCCTGAAGAGTCTCCTTTTATAGAAATTGTGCTGTGCTTTTTGAGGCTTGAAACTTCTATCTGCCTGAACAGGTGAAGGCAAATTGAAAATCCAGGAAGAATAGCAAATAATAGTCTTCAGTGTCTGTACCATCACTTTGAAAATCTTCCCTGCCACTCCTATTTATCATGAAGATGACTCAAGCTGTTATTCATGCTTGGGTGTTACCATCTGAGCAAATCCTCTAGGCTACTGGAAGAGAAACCTGAACACTTAATGCCAAGGTCCTGTGTTTCCTGCTTTTGTCTGTGTTGACAGTGTGTTCACTTCTTGGTAGGCACTCACTAAGTGTACAAAAACAGTCACCAGGACTGTAAGATACTGATTACACTAGCACAGTGTTAGAGAGTTTATCTGTTGAAGGTATAACAAGTCAACCCACCCTTAAGATGCTCTTTCAAGTACAAACATGACCAAAGACACTACCTAAGACACAGCAACTATGTAGAGTTTTCATTCTGTGAAATTTAGATGCCATTCTTGATTAAGATTTTAAGTTTTTCCCTACTTCATCTACTGCTTTAAAGTATAGAGTTTCTCTGTTAGGGGGGTGTAGTCCTACTTCAATAACTTAGATATTTAAGTTCCCTCTATACTTGAGATGGAGCTGCACTTCCAGAAAGCAATGAATTCTATTTATTTTCAACAGGTATTTTACAATGGGGTTATTCACATTCCCTACCTGTGGACAGAATCTGACTCAATGACAAACCTAAACTAGATCAATAATATTTGTCTGTTAAGGTTAGTAGAAGTGAGTCACATGCTTAATTCTAGTTTTCATAATTGTGTTCATAAATGACCCTTTCAACTTGAAAGGGTGATTGGCAAGGCAGTTGTGCAATCATGCCTGATTTTGCTCTAGGGGGCTACTTGTGCTCTATATCTTGCCTGTAGTCACTGTTGTGTTTTCTGTTCACATGGAGATCATGTATAGTGCAAGTTCTGAAGCAGAGTCTGTGTCAGGATGTCTCTGGTTTTAGATTTACAGCTGTAACAGGGAGCTGGGGGCTATAGGCTGTGCTCAGTGGAGCTGCCAGCTCTGTTGGTGCAGTATAAAGGTACCTTGCCTGTCTCTATGCGAGTTAGTCACAGAAATAAGTCTGCACTAACATGATGGACTTTTCTTTAGTCTTTTTCTTCCTTAAGGTTGCCCTAAATATAAGTAAAATTCTAACATAATAGTGAAATATTTTTCTGGGTATATTTGCTTTTCAAGTTGGTCTTTTTTTTATATTGTCCAATGTTTCAGTGGTCATACCATGGCTGTAGAACTTTCATTTTAGTCCTACTATGTTTCTAGGTAGTTTGAACTTCAGCTTTTCATCCTGCAACATTGCAGTATCTGCATTGTAAATACTTTGTAAGAACACTTAAAAGTTGCTCTTGAGGGAAGAATATATCAGAATTCGGAGAGATATATTTGCAGTCCTTTGGTTTTGTAAGATCTTGCTGAATTGTGGCAAATTTCATGGGTCTGTCTTCTTAAATACAAAAGTAAAGATGGCTTGAGTTAAATTCTGCAGCCGTATGCCTGCTGCTTCTTCCTTGAATGGGATTATGCTCTCCAACTTTGTAGTGTTATAAATCTCTGTAGTGAAACAAAACTGGTGAAATGGGTAGAATGAAGATTTGTTTTGTTTGGTGTTGTTTTCTTTTTTTGTCTTGCTTATTTTATCTAAGCCACAGTCCTAAATAACTGTCATAAGTTTTTATTGCTCTTTCTATCCTTATTGCCATGTCATTCGAGCCATTTCATTGCTAACTTTTTTATGGAAGATAAAATTAGCTTCTGTTAAGAAGCAAAATAGGTGCCAAACAAACATTCTAATGTGAAAGTTTGGGTTTTTTTCCCCACCTAGATGCTCAATTTTCAAGCTCTTAAGGGGATAACAGTATCATTTCAAATTCAAACTGTGATATTGTATGTTAGTGGCAGGGGGGGTTTGTCTCTGCTTGCTGCACCTTCTTAAAGTTATTTCATGCATAAATGCATGGGATTTGTTTTGATTTATTTTTTGTAGGCTGAAAAAGTGCTTTCGTGCCTGCTTTTATACTGTATAAATACATAGTATTTCAGTTACCTGTTTGTGTCACTGAGTATGTGTCTTACAGTAACTTTGCAGTAATAAAAAGTCCTTGTCAGGGATGTGGATTCCCCTATTCACAGCTATTGAGTAGGCATAGTGGTCACTGTTCTCCAGAAAGGTAATCCCTCTGGGTTTTGTTGAAGCTTTTCATTTGGGTCAGAATTGCATGTCAGGATTGGTTAGGCACTGGCTGATAAGTGCTATGGTCCAGCTGAGTATGGAGCCACTAATCTCTGGACTGGTGTACCAGCTCTTCTCCTGAAGAGACACAGGGTTCACCCAGTTAGACTCTGCCTTGTCTGAGTTTGGCATGAGTAAGCACTTGGACTATCAGCACCCTGTCCTTTCCCTTTGGGAGTTGGCCTGCCCAGACCAGAGCCTGTGCTTGGCATGCTCTGTCTGTGGCTGTTACACCTTCCAGCAACTCAGAGG
>JAWWLZ010000001.1:55382406-55401893 GCA_035041345.1 Poliocrania exsul | reverse complement strand
ACCGCCAGCATAGCTCTCAACCTCATGAGGGCACGCAAGCTTCTCCCCCGCGACAAGGGGGTGTCCCCGGAGAAGATCAGAGCAGTAGCCTAGAAACATAGCCCAGCATGACATTAAAGGCTTTTTTCTCACAGTCTTCAAAAGGGAGTTTAATATGAAACAGGCTCTTTAGAGAGGGATACACTGAGATGTTAGAGATGTGTATCTGGTTTTGAAATTTGGATTTATCATTGGCATATGGAACACATACAGAATTTCTACTCTGTGCTGGGGGTTTCATGCATTTTTCTGAAGCCAGGTATGAATCAGAAGAGTTCAGTATTCCCAATTAAGATAATTGCTTATTTTTGGATATTATGCAAATGTTTATATCTGTGATATCTTCGTGGCTTCAGCTCATAATCTTTGAATTTTCGTAAGTTATGTGGATAAATATTGAAAATGCTGTTACATTTAAAATTCAGTCAACACTAGTTTCTAGCAGTCTTTGAGTAACTCAGTTTCTCAATAGCAGGAGACAGCATACGCTTGATTTATAACAATTAAACAAAAGCTTTGCAAAAGGAAGTAAACTCAGCCAGATAACATATTATATACTCTTACAGCTCAATATGCATTTTCTCCAGCATTGATTCACTCTTCTGTATACAACCCTGAAGAAAAAAATGCCTCAGTGCTATGTATGTGTTGCAGCTGACTGTCCTAAATCTACAGTGCAAAAGCATTTAAACTTGGTTCTTTTTCTAGACTCTGTTGTTTTGGGGGAAGAAAAAACAATATTTATTTAACCTTTTAAATTTTATTTTATTTTACAGTGATGTTAAATTAGTTTTGAGGGAAATGTACACAATGTTCTAGTAGCTGGGAAACATACAGCAGGATGTTTTAAAGCACTTTTGTCTATATATTCTTGTTTGCAATGGTAATATATGTATATTCCTCCTTTTACATGGTGTTGGCTTTTCAAAGTGTCTTGATTAATTTTGCCAGCACGTAGCCCTAAGTACTCGATTTTTATACATTTTAAAGTTTGGAAGAAAGTAGCATTTGAAATTTTAACTGCTCGTGCTAAAATTATTTCTAGGACACAAAAATTGAGAGGAAGTTGCGCTGTAAAAATCCCGATATCTCGAATTTCTTTGAGATACTGAATAGTTTCCTGGAAGAAATATTTGAGATGATGAATATGTGGATTTCTAGTTGGCAAAGGTCATGTTTTTCTAAGAAGCTAGTACTTTGGATAGAATTAACTTATTTAGAGGATGTTATTTTCTTCAAAAGTCATGTTAAATTGGAGAACTTCTCATGAAAGAGTTTAGTAAAGTGGTACTGTAACTAAAGCACTAACTTCAGTCATCAGAAATTACTTTGATTTAATTACACAGGCATCTGAGATAGAGGTGAGAAGAAAAACCAGTTTGTCTGAGTCGTTTCCAAATGCTCTAAACTACCAGAAGACTTAATTGCTTTATGGGGGCCAGAGAGCATATATTTTTATCAGATAAACCTGGGAGAAACAAAGTTCTTGTAAGCCATGGATTGAAGTATCCTATGAACATAATATTCCCTAAGAAGGAAAGTGCAGGGAAAAAGGCAGGAAGAAGGAATAGGAGGGAGAGAGAAGAGGAGACGCTGGAGCAGGCACAGTAGCTGAAGTGATATGACAATGTGGGGCAACTTTCCTGAGTATCTGGATCCTGCAGCATAAAGTAGGTAGCTTCACCCCCATCCGCAGTAACTGGAAACTGATGTCATTATTAAAAAAAAGCAATTGTTGTAACTTCAGGAAAGAAAACCAACCTACTTTTTTATTTGTGTTTGGCTTGACAACAGTCTTTGGACTTTAGTTAACCTAATCCAAACCCAAAAGTTCATTTCTTACATACAATCTGTTAGAACAGACCTTTGACATAAATTGTGAAAATACTTTTGCTGTGCTATTATGCTTAACACTTTTACAGTCTTGTAATAAACTTTTCAGATGTGAAGGAAGTGTAACATTTACATATCAGAATGTATGTCCACAGCCGAAGAAATGTGCAGGCTTCTAATTCCAGTTTAGTCCCAGTAGTTCTTTAACATAGTTTATATTGTAGAGTCACTGTCAAATATTTTCATTTTTATGGTCTGAAGGCTGTGTTGAATGAAGCTTTCTGAAACTGGCCTTTCAGAGAATCTGACGTCCTGTGTTCTAGTGGAGCGGTTCTTTTTTATTGAATTTTGAATTGTATCTGATGTGAAGTAATAGACTATAGGGTCAAAACAGCAGTTTGAGACAGCGATGCACAGAGTGATGGGGTACATAGTCCTGACTGCAGTTACCACTGAGCAATTAACCAAGGTCTGTGTTCTCATAAGGGAGTAAAGTATTAAAGTGACATTATAAGGCACAAAGCAGAAGCAGAATATCACCAAATGGACAAAAATCATTTTGAGTACCTTTTTCTTGCTTAATTTATTCCGGCTTAATGTAAGCGGCTTGTTCAAAGTCCGTAGGACCATAGTGGAGCAGGTCACATTCAGGATGAGTGGAATGAAAAACCCAACTGTTTCAATGAAGATAACAATCCGGGATAAGTAGGTTTTCCACGTGTCCTCTGAAAAGTTTTCAAAGCACGTCCTTTGTTGAGTATTGTTACGTTGATTTGTGGACTGGAAAAAGCTTGCTGGTGTGCTGCCTGCTAACACAGTTACCCACACTGCAACACAGACGATTTTTGCATTCCTCTTGGTTCGCAGGGTCTTAGATCTGAAGGGGTGTACAATAGCTAAAAAGCGATCTACGCTTATGCAAGTCAGAAATAAAATGCTCCCATACATATTTGTGTAAAAGAGGGTGACAGAAATCTTGCAGAGGATGTCTCCAAATGGCCAGTTTCTGGTTACAAAGTAATAAATCCTGAAGGGTAATGTAAACACGAAAAGCAGATCTGATATGGCTAAATTAAGCATGTAAGTTGTAGTTTCATTTCTCACTTTTAAGGTACAAGTGAAAATGTAGATCGCCACACAGTTTGCTATGAGGCCGAGAACAAACACCATGCTAAAGATACACCCATACAAAGTATATTTAAAGGAGTCCTCAGTGGAACAATTAGAGCTTACCATTATAATGGTATGTTTAAAATTCCTGTGATTTGGAGGCTTCTCTGGTATTTTTATTGCAACTTTTTGAAATTCCAGAAGAACTCGCAGATCAGATGTATCTGAACGGTGTGCTTTGGCAAGTTTGTTGTGCTGTGAAGCTTCAGGGAAGCAGGGCGAGCTCTGTGGCAGGGGAGCGCATCCCCAGCACAAATCACCAGGTCACTCTTCCCTTCCGAATGCTATTTGTAATCACATAGCCAGTCTGCGAAAGTCAGAAAACACATCATTTGTGGCAGATGAGGTCACCTCAAAGCTTGCTTAGTTCCATTCCGTGCCTCGATTCAGTGAAGCCATTGTAGGGCTTTATGCCTCACTCTTGGCTGCAGATGGTGACGGCGAAGCCTTGTCCATCCGATCCGAATTTGCTGGGAGCGTGTGCTTCAGAAAACCATTTCCTGGACTCCGCAAAGTGTCGGCTCTTGCATTTCTCCCTGAGCCTGCTTTCTGTACAACGAGTTTGTCGGCTCTCTGGCTGGCCCCATGGGGCGGGAAGCAGAGGCAGAAGGGAGCTGCTTGCCAGGGCAGAAACCGAATTCCAGAGCGTGTTTGTTCCTGCAGCCCACAGCCCTCGGCAGCTCTCGCCAGCCCAGCGCCTTCTGGAGAGGAGAGCAGCGCGCTCAGGCAATTTGTAGCGTGACATCACAGGAAGAAGAGGTGGGCGCTCCAGAGGTTTCAGTTTAGTTTGTTTGCCTTCCCCGTGTCTGATAATGTCTCTGCACTGCCTTGCAGGCGTGCAAATGGTCACCAGCAGTGCTGCAGCTGCCTCTTAACTCTTTCTGTGCTCCCTCAAATATCCTTTGTCAGTGTTGCCAGGGCCCAAAAATCTTTTTCTTCAGTTGTGAGAAGACTTTGCAGTGCCTGAATAAACCTCATGCCTTAGAGTTCTTGTTTTTCTTTGGAGATAGTAGTAGAATTGTGGGATTTATATAGGATTGAATTAACATTATATTTTTTGTTACATACCTTTGCTTGTAATAGAGAACACATTAATCACCAGGAGTCAGCTGAATAGCTCTATGTAAATTCACTCAATACCACCCTAAGGAGGGACAAAGTAACGTTGTTAGGTAATAATAACTGAAAGAGAGAAGGTGCTCTTGGATATTCCCAGGACTGAGATGTGTTGCAGTGGAAGGAGAAGTTTTTAACTTGTTCCAAATTAGAAAGCACACTCCAAGCTTTATTTCTAACCAGAAACGCGGTTCTTTAAAAAAAAAACACAAAACACCAAAATAACCCCAAAACAAATAAACACTTTAAGGTTTTTTTGAAACATTGTGATGCAGAGAGCATTTTCTCCAATATGTAAGCACAGAATACCCCAAAATGCATGCTGTGCTGTGCAGCTGTTTCTGGCATTTTAAAGGGGCCAGTTATCACATATGCACAAAACGCTCCCATTAGTCACTGATGAGTGAAATGAAAACATGTTGTAACTAATTATATTGTTAAGTAAATATATATAAAAAAAGGCAGCTCTTACTGCCTTTAGCAGCAGATACGAAATAAATCTCCGTTTAGACAGGCTCATTTATTTAACAGCGGCTTGGATAGACTCACTTCTGGCATCAAAAGCAGTCTGTTTCTAAGTCTTAGAGTAACAAATCTCTTCATATCTGGCTGGGTGGCATGGTTTGTTTGAACTAGATTTTAATCAGTTGTACCTAAGCAAGGCTCTGGGCAAAACCTTTCTAGTCTGCTGTGATGCAAGTAAATGTAGTGCTTCACAAGATTTTGGCATAGTTTCTTAATGTAAACTATGTCAGACAAAATTCAGAAACATGCAAAAGAGGATCTTGCTTATTTTATTTCAGGTTTTCTTTATAGTTTTCTGTGAAACATTTTCGCCTTGATTTTGAGTTGAAATCAAGCAGTTTAACTTCAATAGGCCATAAACACAAGAAACCTTCTTGACTAGTTTTGAAATTCATGCTCAGTCAGAAAGCATGGTGCATCTGGCACTTCTAAGTCAGCCAGAAATGAAAATGTAAGCTTAGCAGAGTCTCTCATGTGTTCAATTTAACTTGCACCTTAGCATAAAGTTGCCTTACCTGACTTAGTTCACTAAATCAGTCATCACACGCTACATTTTTGTTTCAGTTCCTGGCAACCTTGCATGGTGAAAGAGGTTTTCCTGCAAAAGTTCTGCATCAGGCCATGGGAGCTCTGAGCTCAGTTTTACTGCTCTGACTTTGCACAGGAAAACTGCGAGGGGCAGGCTCAGTTACCGGAATGAAAATCCCTGAAATACAGAAATTTGGTGTCATAGGTCAAAGCCTCATGCAATAGTTTACGTTTAGAAAGAGAAACTAATGGAAATGAGTATGTCTCTGATCAATCAGTACTTAATTTGGCATTTGGGCGAAGGTGTGGGTGCCAGAGGCAGGGTGGGATGTCTGACCAGCAGCACTGTCCATTTTACTACAGTAAATGTGCTTTAAAGCAGTAGTGAAGGGACACCCTTAGCCTTTGCTTCATCCATCGGAGCTCCTGCCTTGCTGTGGCCTGTGTTGTTGCTCCTGTGACTTATGCAGACACTACTCAGAGCTGTATTTTAGGGTGTTGAGTGTATGTTTCTGTTGTCTTTGGTACTCTATTGCCCCTTTACCCTTTTGGTGCAGTATAGTACAGGCACTTTGCATTAACTGAAGTCCTAAGTGATACTTGTACATGTCCAGAAATAACATTCAGAGGCAGGGTTTGTCCACCTGCAGATGAAAATTTGAAAATGCTGAACTGACAGGTTTTTCATTCCCTTCATGTTTCAGCAAGGAGAGTTATGACTGAGCATGCAGGCTGAGTCATTTTAGTGTAAAAATGTGAACGGCAAAGGCAAATTGTGTACCCGTTTTCTTAAATTAGATGAGGCTGATTGTTACCAAGCAGTGCTTAAATTTGTGTGAGCTTCTCCAAGCTGAAGAGCCTGTGTTAGTGTGCCGGGAGCTCCTGGGAGTCAGGAGTAACCTCCCTCCTGGCTGGGCTCCAGCACAAGCAGGGGTGAAACTTCACTGTGCACTTTCCATTTGCTGGATCATGTTTTAAGGTGTTGGGCTTTGTGCTGACAGGTTTGGAAAAGAATTTAGTAGACCCCAGTGCTTAAAAAAATTTTTAAAGAAGTTTATCAGTTATATGAAGAAAGAATTGACATGGTAATGACCTTGTTTATGCTCCTTCACCACAGGCAGTTTTCCTTTGGGATGGGGAGGGGAGGGGTTGGCAGGAGGAAGCAGCTGCAGGGAGGGCCCCGTACACTGAGGGGGGGTTTTCTCCAAAGGAAACAATGCTGTTGCTGCAGGGAAATGCATATGTAAGTCTGTCTACCTTTCTACATCAGAGATGGGAATGAGTTAGGACCTGTCATTTGTTGCTAGTGCTAGATGAGCAAAGCCTGCATTTTCATCAGCTGGCTTCCTGTGGCTCTTGAAGAGGCACCAAAGGCAGAGTGCACGTGGGCTTCTTAAAGGCAAGAGCTGATGAGATTCTTGAAATCATCTCTCACTTCAGCACTGAACAGACTCCGTGCACTCCTTCAGCCAGTTACCACTTAGCTCTGCTTATATGAGTTTAGATACTTGAGATTAGGTATCTAGGACTATTTACACCTTTAAGTGATCTTGGATTTGTTGGGCAAACCCATTCCAGCACTGAACTGGGGGGCAGAAGGAAAAGCCCTTATAACAGTGTGCTAGTGGAGTGGCTGTAGGACACTGCTCCTTCCTCTTACTCCTAGGTGCCACAGAGGTGGATAGTAGCTCTCATTTAGCACACAGGGGCAGGATCCCTTAAATTCAGAAGACCAAGTTAAGCAGTAAAGAAATATTTCACTAAAATAAAACAAGTATTGGATGGTTTGGAAAGATACATTGTCCAATGTTGTGTGTTCCATTGGTGGTACCCTCACCTTCAGTACTGGTAGGTGCTTCTGAAACAGAAGTTGTAACCAAAGGCAGAGCTAATTTTGAACTTGTCTTATGTGCTGGATTTAGTCTGTGCTGATGCTACTACTACTAAAAGCTCTTTGGAGGAAAAAACCCCAACTTCAACATTAATAGTGTAATAAATTCCTACAGTCTTTCCAAGACCAGAGTACGCACTGTTAAATGATGCACAAAGTGCTCTATGTAACTCCATTATTCAATAACTAATGTTACTACTTTTAGAGGCACATCTGTGTCATGGTACGGGCATTTGTTCTCATTTTGGTTAAGCAAGCCTATGCAGAAGAACTTGCCGTGTCTGTTGTAGCAAAGACAAACACTGTCAGGACAGTATTTTCTTTGCCCTAAGTTGTTATTTATCCACTTATTTTTATGGGTTTTAGTATTTCTTGTCTATTTACTGGAGTTTTTCTTTAAGGATGTGTATGTACAGGAAGGAATTTATTATGGTTGAGAAGTAGGGCTGGGAGCCAGGAAGTCGCTTTCTGGCTGTGCCACAAATTTTCTGTTTCAGTACTGGCAAAATTTTCTGTGACTGTGCTCTTGCTTCCTTACATATAAGAGCTCATTCATTTCTGCACTGGGATGTTAGGCTGTCTTAATTGTTAAATATAGTCTGAAATCCTTGGATGGAGAACCCTTTAGTAAATAGCATCTTAAGCTAGTGAATGTGATGAAAATGTAGGAAGATGAAAATTTTGTCTCTTCAGATTAGCTTCCAGCCAAGCAAAAGGATCAATTAAGAGACTTCACTTGATTCAACTCCATAAGTCTCTGGAAAAGTAGGTATAGAGGAAGCAGGGCTGAGCATTTTGACCTTCTCAGCTGCCTTGAAGGAGCTGCCTACTCAGACACCCCTAAGTCGCTGTAAGACTGCTCCTGGGAAATGGCTCACTGCCTTCTTAAAATATTATCCACATGTGGAGGGAGTATGAAGCTGTTAGTGCACTGAAAATTCCCTTTCCCCCCCTCCCTTTAAAATTTTCTGGTGTGGCAGACAAAACTTTAAATGAGCATTATAAGACCTAGGGTGAACAGAATATTTTTATCTAGCCATGTGATTATTGCTGAGCCAGTTCAAGGCTTCTCCACGTCAGAAAACTTGTTAGCTTAATGTTCATGAAATCGCACTTACAAATTACAAGGAAAAGTTGAAAGAAAGCTGTAAATACTTTTTCCACTGAAAGTTTGACCTTCTAGAACCAGTTTTCCCAATTAGTTTTTGTTTTACTAGCCATGTTCTAATGTAGAGCAACCAAAATCTTTCAAATATTAAAAAAAAAGTAAGAGAAATAAAAGTATTTGGGCTGTAATGTGTGAGATTCTGTAATTGCTTAAAAAGGGAAAAGAAGGCTCAGAATGAAATTCTTGTGTGTTTGAAATGCTTCTTTTTTCTCTTTAGAATTGTTTCAATTTCCTCTATGGGAGATAAGACAACTTCTCTCATGTTTGTAGAAAGAGGAAACAATTTATCTCCTTTCGTGTGAGTTTTCAGGCTACTGGAGTCCTCTTTTTCCTGCCCCCCTCTGCTCTTGTGTTGATAGAAAGGAGGGATTTTAGAACCCAAACATATGTACAGCAAAGGTATTTATTTTGAACTTAAGAACAATCGTTTCAGTTCTTTCTTCTTAAAAACAAGTGCAGTGAATATGACAATCATACTATAAGAAATACTACTTGTAGTCAAATTCTAGTTCTGAAACACTTCTTCACAGTGTTTGTTGTATATCTATGTGTAAGCAAGCAACTTTTTTGAACCACTTCAAGTCCCTTCCCTGCTGTTTCCTGTACTGTCCTTGATGTACCTAGTAGTAAAAAGAGAAGTGGACTGCAGAGACCATGTTTTAACTTAAGAAATACTGTGTAAAAGCTGATACAGACAGAAAGGAAAACCAACGTGTCGATAAATAATTTTTAAGCAAGTAAGAGGCAAATAAAGTATATTCTGTTGTTTTTGAGGTGAAACCTTCTCCTTTGAAACAGAATTTCCGACCTAAAGTGCTACTGTTGGGGCTGTGTTCAGTCATTGCAGTATCCCCTAGCATAGTAGAATCCTTCAAAATAGTCACAAGTCTGCTAGAGGCTTTCTAAATACTCTAACTTAAGGGGGAACAACTTAAGAGAATGAGAAAATGAGAGAATATTTTAAAACACTATTAATTTTACATTCTTCTTGTTTTCATTTTGCTTAAAAGGTTTTTGGAGAAGGGTTTTGGAAAAAGCTTTCTGTGCACAGGGGTAGAGAAAAGTGCAGAACTGTGTGCTGGAGTTTGTCATAGAAGTTTTGAAGATATTTTTAGAGTATTTCAGAAAATACATGTACCCTTTGCTTACATTCCAGAGCTGGCTCTTAGTGTTATTTGGTTTGTTGACCACAATAGTTGAGACAGATTGAAAATAGGGGATTAATTATTTAAAGTACAATACTGCAATTTTGTAAGTAATTTCTGTGATAGCACTAATACAAAAGTGTAGTGTCTAATCTTAAAAGAAGCTTTTTTACAAGAAGCTCAAAGGTCCATTTAATGCTGATGAACTCATTAGGGTTACCCAGAATCATGTAAACACTATCATGGAATATGCAGATTGGTTGTTTGCATTGTAAATATACAGAAGCAATTACAGTGGTGCTTTAGGCCACTGACATGACTGATAAATACTTGAATGAAGGTTTTTGAGTTGCATTTTTTTTGTGTAACTCATGGAAAGTCCCAGAAGCATTTTTTGCTTACATGCTCAAATATTTTGATGTGCAAAGCAAATTTTTCTGATAACGCAGATAGAAAGATATCCAGAGGAAACAATAATTGAATAAGATACTATGAACATGTCTATTTGTTATATAATATATTGAAAAGAGTGACCCCCACCTGCCTCTAATACATGCAGCAAGAGCAGGTAAAAAATGGCACACCTGCTTATCTATGGCTCACCTGCTTACCCATCTCTGCACCTCAGCTTTGAATTCTTCAGTTTCTGTAGCTGTGAACCGTGTGTGCTTGTCTGTATTAGGAGTTGTTGATTTGAGCCTCTGACCCTTTGTATGGTCTCATTTTAAGGGACAACTTGCTTTGCAGGATGAACAAATTCACCATTTCCATTGCATCTTAATAAGCCCACTTGGCAAGATAAGAAACTCTTGAAAGATGGTTGAAAATGGTCCTGCTGGTTTGTAGCACAATATTTCTCAGAGGCCCTACAGTATATGCAGTAGACATTGCATAGAGATTTGTTAGGGACAGTGACATGGAGAGTTTAAACCAGGTATCCAGATACATCCTGAGATGATGTTTAGAGTTACACTTTGTAGTGTGTAACTTCTTTAATTGCAGTGTATTACCTGGAGAAGAGGCAGTGCCTTAGAAGTGCCATTGTGCCTTAGAAGCGTGTGTTAGACATCAGGTGACTGCGACACACAAGTCTAGTTGATCTTACAGCAGGCTAGTAGAGGTTAGATAACATGAAATCTTTGAGAGCTTTAGTCTGTGGATAACTACAAATTTTATTCAAAATACCTTTCAAGTGCAAAACATGACTGTTTTAAGAAAAAAATAAAGTCAATTAAAAAATTGATTCCTTCAGTAAGCAAATACTAGGAATGAAAGGAAGGAAGAGGCCTCATGAATTATTTTGGAAACTGTTTCAAAAGATACAGGGTGAAATGGTCAGGGCAACAGAACTTGTAGAAAGACAATTGCAATTTGTGTAGTTCTGAGGCAATTGTGATTTTTCAGATCTTTAGTTAAAGTTTCTGCCCAACATATATTCTCTGGCCATGATTAAGGTAGTCTGGTTCAGTATCAGGATTACTGGTGTTAATTCACATAGTTCTTGGGAATGTATTTTACTTTCAGACCAAATTACTTGCAACCACTGCATCCAGTGCTATTGCAATCTCTTTGACACCTCTGTGGCCAAGTGGAGGCCGCCTGAATTTGTAGAGGATTTTAACTTCTATTTGTCCAAGGCAGCACAAAGCTCACAGTGGCTTTCCTATTCTCTTTTTTATAAAGGATAACATTATGAAGCTATTGGAAGAATTTGCTGTAGTCATTCAATAATATTTATGTGAGCTCATGTTTAAAAAATCCAGAAACCTATGGTATTAATTTGGTTTCCTTCCCCAAAACAGAATGTAAGAAGTTAAAGGGGGGGAAAATGTTTTATAAGAATTGTTCAAGCTGGTAAGCTAATTAGTTTTGATAAATACAGACATGAAAATGCTTGTCAGGGGAGAACTGCTGCCAAAAAGCATAAGTTGGGTTTGATTAATGTGAGGAACTATTACTTTCTAAATCTATAAGTCAGCAAGTAACCTCTTTAAATTCTGCATGATAAGATCACTTGAATGATTACTTAAGCATATCATTAGTACTGGTAAACAGCACTTACAAATACTTCAACTGACTTTCCCCATATCCTGAAGTTTTATGAAACCAATTCAGTACTTTATGAGCTATTTTATTACATTGTTTACCACATTTAGGAGTTGCATTGTCAGTGTGGCAATCACCTAATGCCTAGAAGGTAAGAAAGGAAGTGTCAGTGAAGGATGTACAAAGGACACACTTCTCACATGATAATTTAAATTCTCTGCTGCAGTCTTGAAGGAATGGAGTGATGCTCTGAAATGCAGAATATTTGTCATAAATGATCCATTTTCACTTGAATCTGTGTTAATTATTTTCCTGCAAGTGGCAAGGCAATTCTTGAAGACACTGGTTTGACACTGGCAGGAGAGGGAAGGCAGGAACCCACATCCCATGCCCTAAGCAAGTGTCCTTGTTATGGGGGATTCTCATCTTTTGCTGTAAGAGAGTCCTCTGAAACAAGGTACTCCATCTCTGAAAATATTCAAGCCCCAGCTGGGATGAGTCTAGTCAAAGGTGTGCCTGCCTCTGGTGAGGGGACTGGAACTAGGTGATCTTTTAAGATCCCTTCCAACACAAACCATTCTGTGATTCTGTGATAATGTATTTAGCCTCAGAAAAAGGCACTACATTAAGAACAGAAGCTTTATGCTGCAGTTCCCAGGGAGATATCCAGGCAATAGTATTTGGCTCCTCCAGGTGCTCAGTGGTGGTGGTAGAGGAAGATCCATGTAGTGTCATGCAGCATATGCTCTCCTGCATAAGTCTTTACTCAGGTGTCTGGGTCTTGTCAAACTTTCTCAGCTGTTATCTGTGGTGATTTAGAGGGTCAGTGGTATAAATGGAAAAAGTTAATTTTTGGCTGTCCAAGTCTTTAAAATCTGAGGTAGAAGCAGTAGTATTGAAAGTCATTAGCTCTACGTTTTAATAGTTACCATGTACGCTGGCTTTGAAAGAAGAAAAGAAAATGTTTGATAAGGGGGCAGGGGATCAGAGTGAGTGGATCAGGTACCAATTGTTGCAGAAAGATCACAAAGGTCCTACTTCTGCTTACAAGTATTACCTTAACTCTTTCTGTACATCTTGAATTCATTTGCCTCTGATACAGTTTTTACGGTTGACTTAAACAGTTTGAATGTGGGCTGTTGCTTGAAGTAATCCTACTGCTGTCCAGTTAAGCCTCTCTACTTTTTCCCCTGTGCTGTGTGTATATGCACTCAGCCAAATGAGAACTATTTGATTTAAGACTAATCCTAACAAAGACATAATTTGCAGTCATAGCTGTGGCTAATGGTAAAGCAGGGGGTGAAGCAGAAAGCGCAGATGTGTAATTTAGAGAAGCGTCAGCACACAACTCTGATTCAAGCCACAGTGAAACTGTGCTGGAAGTGTTGTGGCAACGTTCAACTTTGAGGCTTTCAAATCTGTGTTGTTTTGACTCTTGGCCAGACATTAACTTAGTGTTTGGCTGTGTGAAGTTTAAAAACCTCAGCCAAGCTCAAGAGTGAGATCTGTGCTTCTGATCTACAGCCCTATAATTTATTTTCTTGTAAGTGGTTTGAAATAGCGATATTTGTAATGTAGTAAAAGAAAGCCATGTATGCCTCATTGATTTTTCCACAAAGAAGGATAAAAGTGAGTGGTAATACAAGCATGGTATGCATAGTCATGATTTCCTATTTGAGATTGATAGAGTGATAAAGGATGACAGCTTTGTAAGGCAAATACTCAATCCAGAGTGAACTGAAGATGCTGTTTTCTTACAGACTTCAGAGTATTGGGTGCTCTGGGCTAACTGTCTTCACTACTGGTATTGGTTTCCATTTTCTTTGTCATATTACAGTCTGAAGACTCGTGCTAACCAGTCTACAGAGTTACAAAATCACAGACAAATGTGCTACAGGTACCTCATGTCACCTGCCATTAAAATAGATAAAATAGAGAGCCAGGTAGCAGGGAGAGAGATTCAGATTGAGATTTGTCGTTTGTGGGTCTAAACTCAGAAGCGCATTAATTTGCAGCCTCTTGCTTCATTGAAAATGAAGGGTAGAACCCATTTTGGTTTTGATGTGGCTTCATCACTGCCTTATATGCTTTAGAGTAGCTATAGAAAATGCCTGCTGAATGATAAATGTGGAACTTGTTAGGTACTTAAAATAAAATAGAGAAATCTACATAGCAGAACTCGTACTGGATTGTTGTATTTTAGTTGAGGTTCCTTGTATAGGCTGTTCTTAGACGAGGATGTTTATATGTAAGACTCTGTCTGCTATTTGACTGTGCTTGTGGGCACACTTCAGGTTTTGTTTCTCTGAGTTTAGTGTCAGTATATTTGTGGTGAAGTCACTGGAGATACTGATAACAGATCTCACAATAACCAAAAGCAGAAATGGGCATTTTCTTTACAGTCAAAGTGAAGACAGCAGAGTAAAAGCACATCCAAATTAAAGTAACTCCTTTAAATCTGGCAACTATTTCCATGTTTTCTTTGTGTATCTTCCTCTAAAGTATCAAAAATATACATGTGCACAGAACAGCTTAATGTGTATACCTAAGTCAGAGTGAAAATGTTTTGTTTCCTTACTAGAAGCAATGTGGTGAAATTTCATAGTCAGCTTGTGGTTTTAAGTCTTCTTTTTATTCTTTGTATTTTCTGAAGCAGGCAGATTTTCCATATTAAAATGCAACATAAATTTATGAGAGCCATGACTTTTTAATCTCATAGGAGTGTAACATCTTTAGAGATAATTGTTTTGGAGTTCCCTCTATAGTAGAGATCACAAAAAAAAAAAGGTTGATTTTAAGTGAACTCTCTATTACTGTCCCCCAGGCTTTCTTAAAAATTATTTTCAGTTTATTGAAAATGGTGGGAGGGAGAAAGGTGTTTGGAGAGCTGTAACTGGGCTTGGAAACTGTTTATTTAATGTCTGATCTTACTATGCCTTTGCACTGTTCTTCCTACACAGACCAGTCAATCAGAATGCACTTTGAGTTGCTTTAGCCATAGCTGTGCTCCAGCCATAGATGTAGCTGAAGTCCTCATGCCTGCAAGAGGCAGGTTTCACTCCATCTCTATATAGTTTGAGCGTGCTAAGCACCAGTATTGCTCAGTGTGCTGATGGCAGGAAACACCCAAGTGGAAAGGAGGTGAAAGGCAGGTTTAGGAGAAATGGCTGAGCTGCAGTTCAGGTTTGTTTTTTCTAGAGCAGAAAGGAGAGGCTGTAAAATTCAACGGAACTACAAATTGCATCATTCTCTATGTAATGTGTGGGCTGTACACACTGGGAAACATTTTGGGGGATTTCTATAAAATTTTGTGACTTCCAAGTCATCTCAACTTTCCTGCGTTTTCTTAAACCGTAGGAAATAAAGAGTAACAAGTTCATTGTGGCTCCATGTAACTTCAGTAAAACAGAGATTGTTTCAATTAAATCATGCACAGTGACAGTTCATATCATTATCAAGTTTTAAAATGAGCATGATGCCTTTTAAAACACTGATCAGTGAGCTTCTGTTTTGAAATTGGTGAAAGAGGTGCCACAACCAGATTGGCAGTACTACCAGAAAGAGTTTGAAATGCTTTTATTGGAAAATATATTGGAAAAATGTAGGGTTTCTGTGGGAATATGCTTCAATGAAATTTCTTCCAAAAAGGCCAACTGAAGTGCAAGAAAATCGCTAGAACTTAATTAAGTTTATCTTAAATTTCAGGAAGCAAAATTAGAATTAAGACTTGAATTTTTTTCAAAATAGGATGTAGAGCGTAGTGGTTTCCCCAGAAAAACTGACCTTGGGTTCTGCTTTGTTTACAAATGACTGCATTTCTCACAATAAAAGTGCAGAGGTTTAATAGAAAAGCACATTGTTACTGAAGGATTTCACGTTTTTCATTTGTGTTTTCCAGCAGGATATTTGTAATTGAATGAGATCAGGGAAACATAGGTTTTCATCACTTGCTAATTGAATGCACCTTGGCAGCCAAGTCTGTTTTACTGTTTTGTTGATAGATGTTCTTCGTGTATTTTCTAATGTCTTCAAGGAGAGGCTTGTGTTCTTTTTTGTGCAAGTTGCAATTTTTAGTTATATGCCAGCAGAAGTACAACCAAAAGATAAGTGGGCAAGGAGCAGGTGTTGCTTAGAGGAAGGAGAGGGCAGAGGCCATAAAAGTCTCTTGATTTTCATACACACAACCACTCTCTACATGCAGAAGTATCTGAGCACCAAAAAAACCAAAAGGACATCAAAAGCATTCCCAAAATTTTGACATTCTTTTAGGATACGTTAGTTTTGAAATTTTTGTCATTTTAAAAGGTGACTTGGCTTCCTCATTAACTTTATGAAGGCCCAAGACCCACATGCCTGTGTCTCAGCTGGGCAAGCTTTTGCTTCTTTGTTCCCAATTGGGTGTGCACTTTGGCCAGCATGGCTTTTTTAAGAAGCTTCCAAATAAAGTTCTGGCTTCAAGTTACAGAATGGGTGGCCTTCCAGTGTCATTTTTCCAAAGCCTGAGCTAGGGATCACTGATCAGTCTTCAAAAATTCTCAAATGAGAAAAGGCACTGAATAATCATGTCTTCTGAATAATCACTATTTTCTGAAAAGTAGTACTGGCCTAATTGTAGAAATGGGAGCTCAAACTTCTTGCAGCTGTTGCCATGGTTCAAGTTTATCAGGTACACAAACTCACTTGGATAAATTGTTTAGATTTTTTTGCCCCTTTTTATTCCTTTTGCCCTTCTTTGCTAGTTCAGCTACATTTTTTGATGTTAGAAAAAAACTAAAGCACATAGATTGCATCCTTTAAAGTTTTCTTAAGTTTTTTCTAAGTGTCATAGAAGTAACTTCATGGATACACCACATATTCTAATATAAGATACTTCTGACTCCCATCACTTGCTAAGGGATACTCCTTATGTTTGATAATAGTAGTTACATTTTTTTCCTGCTTCAGATCTATGCAAAGCTAATGCTGACATAACAATCCTTTAATTGTTTCTCTTATGGTAATACAAATTTATGGTTTGTGGTTATGGAAGCCAACTAATGCTGTAGATCGGCGAGATTGCCCTCAAGAGTGGTGGGAAATGAAGTAATAACCAGAAAAAAAGCTGGGGTAGTAGTAAGGAAATCAGCACTTTTTTTTTCTTCTTCTTTTCAGTATAAAGCCCTGTTAATATCTTTTGCACCTTTTTATGAGGGCATGCAGTGACAGGACAGGCATGAATGGTCTTAAACAGAAAGAGAACAGGTTTAGATTAGATATTAGGAAGAAATTCATCACTCTGAGTGTGGTGGGACACTGACACAAGTTGCCCAGAGAAGCTGTGTATTCCCCATCCCTGGAAATGTTCAAGGCCAGGTTGGATAGGACTTTGAGCAACCTGGTCTAGTGGAAGGTGTCCCTGCCTCTGGTAGGGAGTCTGACTGCATGATCTTTAAGGTCCCTTTCAGCTGAACTCATTCTGTGATCTGCCTCAGAATTAGCTGGAACACTTTCAGAGAAAACAGTAGGAAAACCACTTTGTAATTGTTGAAACATTAGGAATATAAAATTACTAAAAAGTAGGTATGAAATAGGTATAACATCAAAAATTATAGGTATTGTACTTTCCAATTTTTTGTTTCAGGTCTGTTTAGACAAGTTATAAAAAAGTTTAGGGTGTCTTGAGTGATTTTTGTACTGTTCTGTATCACTCTGTCAAAATTCCATTATTTATTTTCCATGTGGGAAGAATGATTTTTTTAATGAACTCTAAATAATCGCCAAAGACCTTTTTTAACCTCCTCTTGCTAATTTGATTTCCAGTGCAGTCTTCTTTACCTCTACTATATTGCATTTTGACTGATTATTAAATAACTGCTTGCAAAGCAGAAATGTTGTGACTCTGATGAGTTTTTTACAACTTCAGTTTTTCCCTTTTTCTTTGACAAGTGTAATTGTCTTCAGGTTGAAATGTGTTCTAAAAGTGGTTGATAAATCCATTGCATAAAATGGTTTTCATGCCACTCATTCACATCCTCTGCAAATGATCTGTTCTATCCTTTTTTGTTCAATTAAAAATTCATTGACTCTGTTATGTTGATAAAAGATACTGTCCTACTCTTTCAAAAACTGCTGTCTGCAAAATTTCCTATCACACTTAGCACACTCAGGTTAATAAAAGAGTTGGTGGTGGTACTTTATACCTAAATTTGTCCAGTTAATGAGAAACTGGAAAGAATGAAAGACTTAAAACTGAATTACTGGCTTTAACCAAAAGTCTCAGAGACACCTCATTGTCATGTTTCTACTTGTACTTGTAAAAATATTTTGCAGAACCACTTTTAATTGTTGTTCTGGGAACCGACTGTGTAAGTCAATTAGAAATGAAACTGATAGAAAATGTGATGTGGTACTGTAACAATGTGTTTGATTGTTAATTACCTAAATAAATTCTCTTTACTGAGATAGGCATTTTAAGACCCAAAAGTTCCTTTGAAGAAAATAAGCGCTTGAGCACTGGTTTGCTCCTGAGTGTAATAATTTTTGTATACAAAAATAACTACAGAAATGGTCTTTCTAATACTTGGTGATGTTAGTTAACATAGTGGTCCCTTAAAGCATCTCTGCTCTACTTCCTGTGTGGAAAATCTTTGCTTTCTGTAGTGTTTTCACAGTTTAAAGTTGTTGCTATAGTTCTCAACCTCAAGATTTTTGGCACAATGTTTGTTACTGATTGATGTTGTCATTTCTGACAGTCAAATGGTTCACGTCAGGTGTGTTCTGGTTTAGTGTACACAGTTTCTGCCCAGAGAGTGCGGGGAAACTGGTATTGATTCAGTTGTCTTTGACACCTACCTTTGGGTTTTGCCTAAAATCTTGAAAAGTAAGATTTGTCCAAGACTTAGTCATGTTGAAGTCTAGTTGCCCTGGGGAGCTAGGTACTACACTTGCTAATGACTTCATATACAGGTTGTTTCTGCAGCAACACTGCCAGTGCAGACCACAGATTGATCTGGAAGATGCTTGCAGCAATTGCTTTGGGGAGAAAAACGTGGCAGATGAGCCTAAAATGGTATTTTCTTGGATAATGCTCAGCCAAAAATACATAGCAAGGGTTACTATTTTGTAGTACTTTGTGTACCTGCATGTGCAGTTGTGTGAGTAGAGCAGAAAAACTGCAGAAGGAAGTGGTGCAAGAGCTGAGTGCAAAGTGTGTAGTAGCAGCCTGCTCAGGGTCATTCTGTATAGTTCAAACAAAATAGTTGTATAAAGATGTAGTTCTTCTTGCAGACTGTCTTTCAAAACTCCTTTCATAGTGATTTTTAAAAAATTAGTCTAACAGGCTTGGCAAACAGGAGCATTCCTGATGACCAGGGTTCATTTTTCCCTTCAGTATTTAACTGGTAATTGGTTGCAGAGCAATAACTGTGTCAGAAGTTTCCCTATTCAATGGGTGTTATCATTGGTGTTTGTAATATTTTTGAGCATAGATAGTATTAAACCCTATGTTAACACAGAAGGTCTATCAACTTTATGGTTAAAGTTTTAAAGCTGTTTTTGTAGACATCTTTCTCTGTTGCTAGGAAGGATATTTTAGTGATGCTCCCTTACTGCTCTTGTGCAGTGAGGTAGTCCCATGGACCTTTGCTAAGAGACCCTGTAAAACACAAAGAATTGGCTTATCAATCTTAACTTGGTGAAGAGTAATTTTAAGAGTGGAGGGGTTGAAAACTGTGGTATTCACTATTCTGAAAGAATGTCTGATTTTTAACAAGATTTTCTGGGTCTCTCTAGAGACTTTTGAGGAAGAGTAGGTTATCACAAAACTCTGAGGAGGATGGATTTGCAGCATCACTTAAAGCAACAATATTTTAGAATCCATACCCAGACTGCAATGGCCTGGCTTTCCTTCTCTGACTGGAGAGATTTGAACTCCTTTATCACAAGATAAAAGGAGATCTTCACAAAGTTTGATGACCTTATTTATCTTAAATGCTGGATAGGAGTAAGATAAGAATAGGATTTTTATTAAACATAATTGTCACATGAA
>JAWWLZ010000001.1:55355195-55366866 GCA_035041345.1 Poliocrania exsul | reverse complement strand
CTGGTCACCACAGAGAAGAGATCAGTGTCTGCCCCTCCTCTTCCCCTCACAAGGAAGCTCTAACTGCAATGAGGTCTCCCTCAGTCTCCCCTTCTCCAGGCTGAGCAGACCAAGTGCCCTCAGCTATTCCTCGTACGGCTCCCCCTCAAGGCCCTTCACCACCTTTGTTGCCCTCCTTTGGACAATTAATCCTCTCTGCCTCTATGCGGTAAGTAAATGCTTTGTTTTACAAGGGGAGCCCATGGAAATTGTTCAGGTCGTACAAAAACAGCAGTTTTGTCCTTCTCAGGCATTGTAACAAAACTACAGGTGGGTACTATATGACAGTGCAGTGCAGGGATGGCTTTTAGCACTTAGGAGACCCTTTAAATGATCCTCCCCCTGTCATTTCTTTTCCTTTCAAATTCCATTTGACTCCCTTTCTGCAAAGTGGAACACTGCTCATTATTTAAACCCCAGATACAGTTTATGCTTGACCATATTTTCAGTTTTTAATAAGTAATTTTTGTCTGTGGTGCCCTAAAACAGAATACTTAATTGTATTAAGTAATTTAACCTGCAAGATCCACAAACAAATTTGTTGCAGACTATCTCACAATGATGAAATGCATCCCAAATTTCTGCTGAAATGTCCCATGGTTGGCTTTCAAGCACACATTTACATACAAGTGTCCACAATTAACCACCTAAGTCAGTATGTTTTTTAAACATTGACCTTTAAGTGCCCAGGAAAGAGCATGCAATGAAAGTTAAAAAATAAATGAATGTCTCTATGAATGTAACACTATCACATCCAGGTCAGATGATACAAATGGCATGTATAAACACCAACACTGACACACTGGATCTTTAGGATCACCCTCATTCAGTCCAGAGATGCTTTTTCTCAAAATTACAGGCTTGTCAATTAGTCTGAAATTGCAACTAGGCTTTAATGTGTACAGTCAGTTGGAAATCATGAGCAAGAAGGAAATAAATTGAAAAAAAATTGCACTATTGGTTATATTAAGCCAAAAATGCCATTTTCAGGCAGCATGCCATTTTGATTGCAGGAAGTGTTCAGCTACTGTGTTAAGAACTTGAGCAAATGCAGGAGAGTGGGATTCCTCCCCAGTGCTATCATTCCATGCAGTAGTGTCTCCAGGGTGCCAGAGAATGTTTTTGATTAGATGTTGAGTCAGAAAAACGTAATTTCACATTTACAGTTTCTGTTTGGTTCTTTAAATAAAACAACAGAAACATCTGCAGAGGCCTTTTATAGCACATCTTAGAAAGGCTGGAGTGACCATGGAACGGCCATTACTGGGGCCATGGGTGCCCAGCTGGTTCCATTTCCTAGTGAGACTGGCTGTGTGCCAGCATAATGCCATCTGTGTGGGATGGGTTTGGTACAAGCTGCTGCTGTGGTGGTACACCCTCGTTCTGTCTGCTGCCATGGCTGAGGAAATGCTGGCAGGTGGCTGGCAGTTTGTGTGCACAGAACTGAGAGGGGGACACTTCAGCCACCCCAGGCTTAACCAGGAATATGCAGCCTTGGCTTGCACAGAATACCTTGTGTGTATGCTTTGGTATGGTCAGTGCTAGGCTGTAGCACACAAGGTTTGCAGTAAAATTGTGCCCTACTATGATACTGTTTTACTGTCTGCATTAGCCTCTACTTGTGTACTGGCATCATGTGCTCTTCAACACAAACTTACTAAAACTGACCTCTTTGCCCAGCAAAGCTGCAGTTTCAATGAAACTGCATTAGGTACTGGAAAGGTTTTGACCACTTCTGTTTTAATACAAAATACACAGCTGCTGAAGTATGGACTTAGCTGCTGGAGGAAGTTGTACTAATCACTGAGGGGGTGGCAGAATGTGCTTGTTAGCAGTAGATGATCAAATATATTTCTAGTGAGAGTCTGAGGCAAATGTTTCAAACACAAGCAAATATTTACCACAGCATTTTCAAAAATACTTGCTCATCACCCTCTTCCTAAGTAAATCCTGCTGTCTGGGTGCTTCACCCTTCCAACTCACACCCACGGGGTCTGAGCTGAAGAGGGGTAATACTCATTACTTCTCATCTTCTTTTCTGATTATGTGCTGCTTCTTTTCCTACCTCTCCTCAAAGAACAGGACTGTTTTAGAAATAAGCCTCCAACGCAGTAAAGAACAGTTATTTCTACTTTAGAGGATGTGATCATATAAGGGAATTAGGTTCTTAGAAACCACATCTGAGGATTAGAAAAGTCACTGAAGGATTCAGTGGAACAGCAGTGATGTGCAGGAAGGTCACATGGCTATATCAGTGTATTGAGCCTGGCCATCCAGCTCATTTGTAAAATACTGCAAAAGGAACTTAAAGTCACTTTACTCAATCAAAATTTTAAGAGAAACAGTCTCAGGGTTAATTCAGTTACCTGATAGAAAATTCAAGTAAATGCTCCATGAGTTCCACATCTTCTGTAATGGGGCAAACCTTCCACTGGGTGGGTTTTCATCTTAACTCACTTCAGTCAGTTAGAAATGAAGCATCTACCCTACCTTAGCCATCGATGATCAGTGATGGGAGAGTGGCATGTCCTAAACAGGCCTGTAAGCTAGATGGTATGGTCAGCTTGCAGCACTGACCAAAGGAGAACCTGAAACAATGTATTTGGACAAGGTGTCTTTATTGCCATGTGGAAACTAATGTGAGTTTCACTCCAAGGCCTATGATGCCACTTCAAAACCACCTTTTTCTCCATTTTTCTGAAGATGATCTATCTCAGGACAGATGGCAAGACAGGAATAAATAAATCTCAAGCAGAACTTCATTTTCTTGAAATTTTGTTTGGGTTTGCAAATAAATGATTTTCTTGGTAGTGAAACTCATAGTGTGACTATTCACATCCAGACAAATGATGGTGAATACTTCCTGGCCCACTGGGGTGCCAAGAACTGTGTTTGGTGTAATGGAAAGGGAGATTCTTTTCATTCTGTCTAAACAATGGCCATCAATGCTGGAAACTCAAAGCTGTAATACCCTGCTGAAGCTCCTCATAAATAAACTCCAAATTAACACCAACTGAGATATATCCTCCTACCAGTCTGAAAGCCTCTCACCCTAAAGTATTTATATTACTTTATCATATGTTCGGAAAACCAAATTTGTACCTTCACTGGATGATAAACCAGACAAAAAGAAGCCCAGAATGGCACATTAACTTACTGTGGAGATAGAAGTACACTATGAAAGTTTTAGCAGCAAACAGGTTACTGTCTCATAAAATCCAAATGCAGGTTGTTTCAAAAATGAACAAAAAAAGATTAAAAAATCAAACAAGACAGAGCAGACAATGATAGCTTAGTTTGCTTGACTTTGAGTGGGAAAGAGTAGTTACTGCATTAGATTTTTGTGCATTAGATTTTTCTGACTGTTGGCACTGAACAGTTACCACACATCTATGCTGTAGCCATCTTTACAAAACCTACATGTTAGTGGACTTTTACACATTTCCTAAGCTGATGGACACAGATTTTCTTTTCAAACCACTGCACATTCTGACCATGGAGAAGTTCTCCAAAGGAGAAGTATTTCCAGGAGGTAAGAGAACACGCTCTTCAGCTTGGTAGTAGTCAGAACTCAGTTTCGGAATGCTCCCACTCTGCTTGCTTTGCTAATGAAGTTTTTAAGGAGGTCGTGGTCCATTTCTGCAAAGCCTTGAGTTTGTGTAACAACAGTTAAATGGTTTATGCAAAATCTGAAGCAAAATTCTTCCAAGTCCTAGGAATAAATTGAGATAATTTGTAAAATGAATGACTGATAAAGATATTATTGTTAATATTATTTGCTTATTTAGCAGAGAATATACCAGGCTGTTCACATTACCAACTCCTTTTCTGATCTGTTTGATGAAATCACGAATGTTAGGATGAAATTTGTTCATAGAAACTAGTCAATAAACCCCCTTCGAGAAAACAAGAGTAGCCACCTAAGACAAACAGAGAACTCCATCACATTTACTGAGGTCGTAAGAAAAGTTACCCATAAATGAAACCATCAACTCTCCCCACACAGGACTACTAGAGCATCAATAACTGCTTTCTTTTCCTCTCTGCACTGAATTCAGTACTGGTCCTTTGCAAAGTAGCAGATATCCTAGCCTTGCTGAAAATAAAAGCAACATACTATGCAACATTCAGTGATGCTTCCTGAACAGTAACTCAGTGTTAGGATACATGTCTCTTTTGTGGCAAACCTAGGAATTGTATCCCCTGTCTGCTGAGATTCCTAGATAGCAAAAAAAGTTCTGTCTTGTCAGGATCGGGCTGCAAGAGGATGCTCAGATATTCAGCACAGGATAGGTACAAGCCATACAACCATGATTTCATGCAGCAAATTTTGCCCAGCCAAACTCCTCACAACACTGGCAATCCTTCTCTCCATGCACTGGGTCAAGTCTCCTTTAGTTGGTTCCTATGCAACAACTTGCTGTGAAGGAGTATGAATTGCCTTCTGCAGGAAGCAGAGCTGGAGCCAGCAGCAAGGCAAATCTAAACTGGTGATATGGTCCATGACCTATGAACTCTTCAAGGTTACAGCAAAAAGAGGTCTCTTAACTCACACCAATTTGATTCTATGTTATAACTACACAAACCATGCAGCCTGGGGATTAACAGTAGAAAGATACTCAGCAGAACACCTGTGCATTTTCCCTTTGAAACCTTTTCCCTGGATTCCATGTTTCAAGTCTATTTCCCCCGTCAAGAGATGTATAATGTTTCCCTTGCAGTGTTCACATGTAATGACAAAAAATTGAATTCTATCTATTCAAATTTCCAATATATTCGGTCTCTTTCATAATCCTTCTTTTGACAGTTTTCTACTGAAATCCTGATACACTGCACATGGTTCTCAAACCAGGAGTTACTGTTATTAATGTAGCACAGGAAAAGATCCTGGCTTACTCTACGATTCCTTGGGCAGAGGCTATCCCATGTCTTTGACAAAGAGATCTTTGCTGTGCTTCCCCAAAGCAGTTCTACCACATCCCTTTTTGAGCTGTGGGTGTAGGGAGGAGGGCAACAATGCACTCCTGAGTTTGGCACATGCTGGCCAGAGCAGGGGAACCAATTCATCATATGATGATTTTGTTAAAGTATTACATGTTTTGAAAGAGTAGAACACTGAATCATAGAAGGAAGAGGAGGATAACATATAATTAGTCATCTAGCTAATCCCTTTTATTGTGTGTCAGCTGTTATAAACTCTAGAACTTTGTCCAGGCTAGTTTTACTATTTCACAATAGACCTAAATATATCTTTAACTACTCTAACTACTATGAGTCAACTAAAAATAATTCTGTTTCAAAGATATTCAAAACTGTTAAAAAGCTTCTAAGAGAAGAAACTCCAGAGTAAACCTTTAATGAAAAATCTGCTGTTAAGAGAACCAAATCATTGACTCATGCCTTTCTGTAGTGTCTTCCCTGACATGCTGGGCTTGTACCAGCAGAGCACACTGAAAATGCAACTCCTCTTTGCCTCAGCTGTTCAGACCCTCTGTTACTGATACCTTGGTTACAAATGCTGCTGCCAGGCTTACTATCTACTAACCTGCTGTTATCCTCTCTTTCAATTACAGACCTCACTGACTTCTGGCCTACTCTTTGCAACTCCTACACAAATCCACCTCCTCTAGTGCACTATCTCCATATAGCACTGACTACTGCAACGTTTTTAACTCAGTTTTTGTTTCTGTTTCTTCTTTCTACTTGCTTCCTATACCTGGAAGGTATAGATATATCAGTCCTCCCTGTTTATTATACTTCCAGCCTCTCCTTTAAAACTTCATCCTACATTTCACAGCCAGGCAAAGGCAAAACCCCAAGTATTTGAAAACATAAAAATGTAACCAGCTCCATACTCTGACTCTTGTAATAGGTAATCTTCTGCTTGGCTATATCAACTCTATCCTTGTAAAGCAGAAGAACCCTTAACAGGAAGATGAGGACTGCTCAAACAACATGTTCACTCATAACAATGTCTCCTAAGTCTAAATTACGTAAGTAGACTTTTTGAATAATAAAACCCACCACATCATTATTTCCACAATCAGCATAGCACTAAGAAGTTGCCAAGAGAAAAACACCTTTGAAAACATTTGTTTACAAAAAAAAGTGCTTGCAGTGCACTGATAAAAGGTTGAGTGCTAGTGACACATTCCAGAGCCAAGGGCAGACCCGATGACAGGATATGGGAGTAGTAATAACAGTAGGTAATTTGTTCTGTGTCAGCACAATTCACTGTAAACAGTACTGCAAAACCATTTTTTTTTATATAAGCACAAGTGTAAATAAGGAGGGACTTTACCCATAAATTCACCCACTGCCTGTAAAACGCAGTACCAGAATGACTGCACAAGACATCAGCAGACAAAATGATCAGGTGTAGAACTCAGGGAGTGAAAGGTAGTGCAAAATCCAAAGGCAGAGAAGTAAATGGCAGTAAGAAATTTGCATGCCATGCCCTTCCACGCCAGATGACAAGGCAGGAACCAGAGCACGAACCCTGACTCACAGGTGCAAGCCAAAAGGCCAGGAAGAAAACACTAGTACCTGGTTGGTTGGTTTGTGGGTTTTTGTTTGACTTTTTTTTTTGTTGGTATTTTTTTTTCTTTTTAATAGCTTAAAAAGGAGAAAACAAACATCTGGGAAGCCAGAAAGGGAAATTACAGTAATCAAGCCTCATCAGTTAAATGCAGTTATGTTTATACTAAGCTGCTTCATTTCTCGGAAAACAACTGCTTGTCTTAAGAGAAGTTCTCCTTACCTGAGCTTCGTATTTGACAGCGGCAGAAAGAAGGGCAATGGCATTCTCTTCACAAATGCCTTGTTTGATCGTTTGCTGGCAAAGCTTTTTCAATCTGTTCTCTCTATACAGCGTTGCTAAATCTAGCAGTCCTGTGAAAATTCATACAGTTTTAACTGTCCTGCTGCAAAACATGCTAATTTATTTTCAAATTAATCAATTACTCTATTGTTTTAGGCTGAATTAATCAAAGACTTGTTCTATTTTTTTCTCCAGATGATGTGTGCATTGTTTAAGGACAATCAAGAAAGGAACCATTTTATTACTATGCAAGTGTTCTGCTTTCTTGTTCACTGTATTGCATCTCATTCTAGGCATCAATTTCTGACTTACATCCTCTTAAATTCATGCAGGGAACAGCTCCCTTTTAATTCATGATCAAATCGCCACAGCTACTTAAACAGAAGAGTTTTAGGATAGTATTAGTGCCTTTTTAAGGGGAAAAAACCAGTTCTTAATAAGAGAAACAGTAAGTCCTTTTTGAACATTTTGCACATTTGATTTTATTGCATTCCCACTACTCATTCTCCTTGAGTGTGTTTCCTGCTGTTGCACCCCATCTTCCTGACAGCTGCGAAAGTCAAGGTTTAAGTGCTAATAAGACTAAAATTAACAAGCCCTGCTTTCCTTACCCTGTTACAACACACAGATTGAACTTTTCAGAAGCAGTAACCTAGAGTTATTTCCATTAATGCAAATACCTATTGCATCTTCAGGAGGGAGCCTAATGTTGTCTGTATACAGGTATTCCAGGAAGGCTCGGTAAACAGGGTAAGAAAATTCACTCATTTCTATAATTTCATCATCATTATTCAGTATGGAGCGAAAATGTTCACACCTACAAAACATGAACAAAGATTGTATGCTGTAAAGAGTTAAGCTTGAAAGATGTTGGTAAAGAAGCTAGTAAAGAAGATGGCAAAAAAAAAACAAAACATGAAGTTGGTAAAAAAAAGTCAGTTGTAACAGACTAAATACACAAGCATAAGCTCCAGCTATGTGATTTCTTGGTTTGAACATGTTAATTTCTATATCCTTATAAGATTTATAAGCTTGATATATACAATTCAGAATTTTAAGTTTGTTATTAATATTTTATGGTAGGCTCAATTTCTACTTAAAATATATGCAAGGCTTATCCATGCGGTTTTGGTGCAATTTCCTTAAATACATTACATATCAACTATGAATTTTATTACCTGGCTTGTAACACATAAAGTTTACAATTAATTTAGACAATTCTGAGATCTGACCCTGATTTCTCCAACATGACCTAATGAAGAGAGAAATTATTAGTAATTTTAGATATAATTAATTCCAGAGTCCATACATAATTTAGCATTAATCATTATATTCAAGGATTACATTATTTAAAGTGAAGACACTCTCATTCAGATCTTTCAAAACCTTTTACTTTTAAGTCTGAACACTTTTGTGACAGATACAAATAAGGACAAAGCATTGCCTTTGACAGCTGTAATGTGCAACTTACAGTTCACAGTAACTTACAATGCACTGTAACTTACTGTTCCTTAAAAAACATCCTTATAGCTGCATTGTTTTCAAAATTTTTGTTGATGTAAATGAACATCATCACCTCTGATAACTTTTCCTATAACAATCACAATTTAATTGGATTTCCTTATATTACATTAATTTATAACTTTCCAACATCTGACTTTTCTTTTACTAAAACTTTTCTATAACAAGTAGGATAGTTTCCTTTTAATGTCTCTGGGACAAAACTACAACAAAGACAGTATCACTTAAATAAAAATGAAAAATAATTATTTAATCATCACTTAAGATAACTTCTTCACATTTGATTTTACTGGTTATTGAAAGAAATTTTTTCTTAGCATTTTGGGACTGTTAGTAAAATAAAGGTAATAAAGGTACCTCAAGTCAAATTTGTAAAGAAATAAAGTCATTATCTAGCTTCTGCCACATCTTTTACCACATTCTGGCATTGGGAGAGGCAGACCAAACCCCATTGTTTTGCTTCCCAGAGCCTCAAGTTAAGTAGTGGTGACCACGCTATCCATCCAGCGTGGAACAGACCTTGGGAATGGTCTGTTGCTCCAATGGTACCACACGATGGAAGGTGGTGCACATTGCTCCCTTAAAAATTAATAAGTAAATAAATAAAAATTGGTTAGCACACATTCTCCAGTCTGCAAAGTATCTTGGAGTGACTCATCCTTTGGAGTGTCTTCTTCTCACTCTCTCTCAGTGGAGACAGACCAGAAATGTAATTTTGGCTGGCTAAATACAAAGCTGATGAATCCCACCCACATGCTCATCTTGTATCTGTTTCTGCAGTGTGTGGCTGCCTCTCACTGAGAGGGGCATTCCCCAACATTTCACCACCATCACAAGCTAATAACCACAAACAGTGGGATCTAGTTCAAGAACAGGATAGAATAGGATGGAAAAAAGTCCTCTTAAGTAGTAAAGAAATGACTGGATAATGCAGAGGAACTTTTACCAGCATTGCATTCATGACAGTGCTCTGAACAGGCCAAATGTTGCAAAATACAATTTAAAATACATTATCCTCTGATCCACTTGCATCATGAGAATCAAAGAAAATAGTAATTTTACAGACTGTGCCTGATGTTTTATTATTCCTCCATATAATTATGATAATACCATATATTTAAATTCACTTTAGAATTAGACACATTTCCTTCACAGAAAGCCATATAGTCTGAGAAAAATAGAGCAAGAAAAAAGCAGTAAGAAAAAGCTACATATACTCTGATTATCTGGAAGAAGAACGTCAGGAATATTTTGGGGGTACATGAGATTTGATGAGGTAACTGATGGAGGACACTTGGCATTCCAAACAAAGAGGGTGGACTATAGGCACGAGTATAATGTATAAGCAATTAATCCACTAAAGTAAAGAAAACAGCAACACAGGTAATTGGAGTAGTAGGAGGAGAGCAGAAAAGATTTAAAAAAAAAATGACAGGCAAGAATTAACATGAAATTTTAATTTTGCACAGTAATATATAAGAAATCACTATTATGACTCAGAAACAAAAGTAGGAAGATGAAAGTGGTGATAAACAGGATGAGATATCCAAGCATTTTGAGAAAGAAAATAGCAAAGAGAAAAAAATATTGTAACAATGAGGATGAAGCAGAAGCAGTTAGCAAGGCAGAAGAGATCCAAAGCAGTGTCTCTAGAATATCCCAGCAGAAACTGTTTCAGCAGTAGCAAACCAGTGTCTCCATGTTAATAATAATGTGACCACTCTGTAGGTCTGTGTATGTCATCTCACTGTAAAGTGGTGTTAACTTGCAAAAAGCTGTAAAACCAAAAGAGAATCCACTTCAAAAGTTAGACTGTTAAGTAGGACAAGACATTTGATAAAAAAGGGGGGAAAATATAACTGAATAGCACCCACAGAAATTGTTGTGGAAGGAAAGAAAGGCAAGAATAAGCACAAACCCCCTCATTTCATTTCACTGCAGGAAGCCAAGCATATAAACGAGGAAAAACTGATTCAAAGTCCTGAAAAGACAGGGGAAGGAAGTGAGCCTTTTCCTCAATAGAAACAGGTTATTGGAAATCAAGGTCAAGGCCATTTAGGTAGCACAGAGAATAAATGTCAGATGGAGGGAAGTGATGAAAAGGCTGGTAGTAAGCACCATGTTTGGTAATTACAAGGAGCAACGAAGTGAGGAAAAGAGACTAACAGTGAAGAATAGCAGGTGAATCCCACAGCTCAGAGTTTGTAAAATTAAGACAAGATTTTTTTGCTGTATTTACTCAGCACAGTGGACTATTGACACAGTTTAGTTTACATAGTTTATATACAGTTTGTGCCTTACCTAATTTTGAGAAGAACTTTATGAACATGAATGTATTTTCCATCCACTAGAAACTTCAGGTCTGCAGTTTCAGGGTTGTCAAATTCCTTCTTTAGTGACTGAGCTACTGTTAGGTGGTCATCAGGCTCTAGAATAAAAAGGGGACTTCATAGTAAGTAGTAAACAGTACAAGTATCTCCCATTACAACATCATGGGTATCTGTCAGCAATATTGTAATAAATATGTCTCCTTAAGGCTAGTAAAAATCCTCAGCAGATGATGTGTTCTGCATGAGCCCCCAAAAAGCAAACAAAAGGCATCTTTCTTTAGTCCTTAGAAGTTTCCTGCTCCAAGTAAACATTTCTATTAAAAAACCTGTACATTCCATTCCTCTAACTTATCTACATAAGGCCAGAAAAAAGTTAACAGTCCCAGAAGTTTACTGCTCCATTTGATAGAAAAATGTTATCAGCCATTACTGAGAAAATTATTCCAAATTAAAAGTTTTGGTTATTATAAGACACCCAAAAGGTCAATAAAAGATCACAATAAAATTTTCTAAAATGCTCCCACGAGGAGACATTATCTCACAGCAAAAATAAATTTCTTGCTTGAAAAACACATGGGCTGCAGTGAAACTGCCCAGCACAATATCTCTAAAAGTAAATACCAACACTTATAAGTCTATTCAAAAAGAGTAGTTTTCCCAAGATTTAACAGAGGTAGAAGTACTCTGTGTGAGTATCTGTATATTCCTGTTTGTGTTGTATGTATGGATAGCCCACTCTGCATTTGACCTTTGCATTATAAAGTTACCAGACAGCTTTGAAAAGTCAACCACTTGCTGTATCAAAATTTTTACCTCCTGAATTGATCCAAATCTCCATCATATCTGGCAGTCTCAGAGAACTATCCCCTTTAAAAAATCAACAACCCAACCCCTCAAAGCTCATTCTTAACACTGAAAACATTTTGTCTTCTTACCATATAAATACATATTATGGGTTTAT
>JAWWLZ010000001.1:55321082-55344495 GCA_035041345.1 Poliocrania exsul | reverse complement strand
TGGTACATAATTGAATATAAAGACACGTTTACAACATCTTCCCCTCACCTACTTTTAGTCATCTAATCTAGACTACTCAAAAGCATTTCCTCTCATTAATGGAGAAAGAGAGACAAATGTGAATATCATCAATCAGGCTCTAACAGAACCTCACTGGGAACACAATATTATTAACTTGTCTTTGAGAATAATTATGAACAGAGGGGCCACTACCATGATGTGGATAATAGAGTGCCAATGCAGGAAACAAAAGGCAACATAACAGGTCTTGAAAGCACATCCAAAAGTAGGTACAGGAGAGAAAAGACGAATTTTAGCTGAAGGACAGTGTTGGCACAAGAACATGAGGGCATAATATTGCCACTAATGCATTTCAAAAACAATCAGAAGTTCCACATGTAACTGAAAAGTGAAGAAAAAACCATAGCAGTTACAAGATCTAAGTAGAGCTTGAAAAACTTTTGAAAATAACAAGCTATAAACAAAGCTGGCTGACATGGCATCTTCACCAGTGAAAATATGTTGGAATTAACAGCCCAGAATAACTTCCCTAGCACTTTCTCTATGTTAGCAGCACAGACCTTTCACACCTGCTGAATGAATTAAAGTGGACTATCAGAAAAATGATATTCAGATAATACTTTACCTTCTGTAGCAAGAACAACATGAGGGCCACTTCCATAACTCAGGCAGGCTATCTTTTTGCCACACAGGGAATCTAACCTCCTTGGTTCAATAGTACTCTGCATGTCTCCTGTTCCCAAACACCCACTGCAGTTCATGCCAAGCACGAAGACCTGTTATAAAAGAACCACAGGCTTATAATTTAGGTTGGAATGGAGACTCCTCCAAAGGTCACAGTCCACCCCCATGCTCAACAAAGATCTAAACAGATCAGCTGACTCAAGGCTGTGTCCAGTCAATTCTTGAACATCTCCAAGGAAAACAATCCCACAACCCTTCCAAGATTTAACCTCTCTTACAGCAATTCTTGTTTGTAGTACTGAATCAGAATTTCCCATCTTCCAGTTTGTGTCTCATTTTGTCACTATGCACTTGCAAGAAATGTCTAACTCCATCTCCTCCTTGCCTTCTGATTATGGGAGGAAGCCATTAATTTACACCGAAAATGTTTTAGTAGCACACAAAACAATCAGCCATTCTTGCATGCAACTTTCCTTAGTATACTGTCATAGTACTGGCTTTCAGAATAACTTGGTACGTAAGTGATGAATGAAACGGGCCATGTTCACACTCACTCCTGGACAATTACCTCATCATTCTCAGTTGCATACAACACTTCATTACCAGCACTGCCAAATACACAGGCTTGACGAATTAACTTGAGCTCTTCTTGGGAACAGAGAGAAAAAATTGGCCATTTCCCAACATCCAGCATCTTCAGGGCTGACAATAACGTTGCCTCCAAGACCTGGTATGGTAAAAAATGCTATCAAATACCTACACAGAAATGTGTGGGTTTGCACAGTAAAAAAATAGAGAAACATCACTATGTCCTTTTTCAACCATGAACCAGTGTTTTAATTCTAGAACAATACTTGAAAGGAAGACATTAAAATAAACAAACAAAATATATCATTTCATGAGAATTACTTCTGTGTTTCCACAATTATCGAGTGTTTGGGAACTTCCTGAGAATATTTACATTTTACATAAACAGGCTTCTAATAAAACAAAAAGGATAACTGAACATTTTCCAGCTTATCCAAGGACAAATAATAAGTCTATAATTAAAGAAAAGAAGTAACAGATCTGTCCCAACATCAAAATTAGTCAAGCTAACATCTGAATCTCACACAACATTTCTACTGCTTTAGTACAGCATAAAGCAGAAAAATGCCACAGTGCCAAAATTTAACAGCAAATTTTGCATGGCATGTGCATCGAATTTTCTTTACCCAAATAAAATAGGCTCTGGATGCAACAGAAAAACAGCTTTAATTGCCAGATCAGAAGATAAGCAAGAACAGATTTTACCTACTGAAGGTATGATGTATTTCACCACATAACAGTGAGGATTACATCACTAGTTTATTTCTAGCTGACTTATAAAATGATCCATTTCACTACATATTGCTTTCTACCTCTGAGTGAAATAAAGATGTGAATAAATTCTAGTTTGGAGTCTGAAGCAGGTTATCTCACTCATAAGGATTTTTTTTAATTAGTATCACTTACTATGAAAGAATGTACAGAGAAATACAGATAACATTTGAAACTCAAAAATTAAACCCTAAATTAATCCTGAATTAAGAAGAAATTCTCAATTTTAAAGAAACAAAGAGCAGCTAATCATACATTTCTTTACTATATACTTCTGAGGAGAGGAAAGGAGGATTGGTCATCTTCATGAAAAAAGCTGCAGTTTTGATGACACCAGTCCTTTCTCTGTCTCCTCACAGCAAATAACTGACCAATTTCAGCCAAATTTGCATGTGGAAGGGAAGTAAGATCCTGCTGACACAATCCATTTGGCAGCAGGCAGCTGGACAAACAGACATGTTATGAAATAAGTCAGCAAGCAAGTAGGTCCAAGCTAGTCCTAGCAAATGCTGTCCTCCATGACACATTGCAAGGATGTAAGAGATGAAGGACCAGAATCCATATGGAGTCAGTCTTGATTCATCTGCTGTTTGCAGGATAATTTGTTTTATGTCAAGAGGTTAGCATTAATTCTACAGCCCTCTCAAAATATGTTAATGAATACTGAAAGCATCACAGACTACTCTTCCAATTGCATCACCAAAACTGCATCCCACTTTTGCTCAGGACTGATGAAGCCTGAGGTTCAAAAGGACAGTCAGGGTGTCCCTCATTAGTACAGATTCCTTCAGTGGAATAATATATTAGTTTCTTTACAGTGTGGGCTCTAAGTGCTCAGTGGGTCAGAACCCATTTATTTTAAATAGAAAAGTTTTTTTTCTGTAACCTTTCTGTGAAGCACTCAAGTCCTACCCTCAGGATTAACAGGTTAAAAAAACCCTAAATTGTAGCATTTCTTAACAGTAAAAGAATACACTGAAAGAAGAAATCCCCAACTAATTTTATAATAAGTACTCAAGAAAATACTTATGACTGATATTTTTTTAACAAAAGAAATAACAAAAACTTTACCCACAAAAAAAAATCTGTAAATCCTGTCTCTGGTATTATTAGTTACATTCAACACAGTAAGAGTGACTCTTTCACCTTTCAATACTTTTTCTCCTCACACATTTCTCCATTATAGTTGTTTTCCAGAAAATGAAAAACAGCTTGAACTATTAGATATATATATCCCTGAGTGAACAAACTTGCTCATTATATTGCACAAAGTCAAGAAAGGCAGAGTTAAATACGAATCTGAGGATACAGAGCTGAATCATATGAATATATTGTTCTTCTAATATTTTGTGGATCACTTGAGCAAGATTTCTTTTGCTAGCACCTTTTTTCTACCTATAGCTTCTGTTTTCTGTCTATCTTGAAAGCTACTAGCATGTACTAAGCTACTGCTAAATGCAACCAAGCTTCCTCATTTTGAGTAGAGCAGTCCAGAATTCTCAATACAAATTCACATTCTGACCTTGGCACTGACTCCTTGAGGAGGAGGTTCATCCTCCATATGGATTTGTGCTTGTGTGCCCCTGCAGAGAGAAAATGTGGTTAAAACCACCATATCATATGTCTGCAATACTACATTATAAACCCATACACACTTAATATTAAGCCAGAACTATTTGATTTTGTGTGGTGAGAAAACAAGTAATAAAAAGCTCACTCAGTTTTGCTTTATATTCAACTGTACAATGATCAGTTAGACAAACTCTGCACTTCTGTATTCTTATATAAAATACTAATCCTTGGACAAATTGTTTTTTTAAACAAGCAGTAAAATTAATCAGACTGTGATTGAAAAGAAAGATGCTTTATGAACACAATATTCCAATGTTTTTTTACTGCAGCAAAAATAAATTGAGAATCTGGGTGACATAATTCTTCAAGACATTTCTTTCTGCAAATTAAAAACACACTGGTCAGAGGATTCCACTTCTGGCCTATGCCTTCAAATGTTTTTATTCCATTTACATTCTGAAAGCCAATGTTAGAAAAATGTTTGTATCTTTTCAGGTTTATGAGTTGTTAACATACTCATTCTGCTTCAGAAAATACTGCCAACCCTGCCAATCACCTGTATAACTTCTACAACTTGCATTATCAATAGAAACTGATTTTTCAGACCAAATGTTTCTTCAAAAATAAATATGCCCAACTGTACTATCCTAACATTATTTCCTAACATAAAGCCATACAAAAATGAGAAGCAGCTCGGAAGCTGTACAAGCCTCTTTCACTCAACAAGTAAGAAAGTTGTACACATCATTTTCCTTGAGGTTCACTGGTTCAGACAAAGGTAAAAATGTCTACCTTTGACTTAAAATGATATATTTGTAAAATTCTGACTACAGGTAGAATAACATCCAACAAAACAGCTACCATTTTACTGAGTTACTTTTCAGAGGAATACTACACTAAAAGAAGTATCAAATGAAGCTGCATAACATGATCTAACTTACTGCTAAACGTATTTCTTATGTAAGACTTTATGACATAAGACCTAAGCTAAAGACATAAAATACATGAAAGTATGATTTAAATATTATTAATGAATATAATTTAATTTACTGAATAAACAAAAAAAAATTATTTACTTAAAATGAATAAAAGCCCAAGCAAATGTTGCAGCTCACCTGTACTGAATATGCACACTGTTAAGCTTACACTTTAACAGAACCCAAAAATCTACATACACACAGTGTATTTTAAACACTTAGTTTGGACATTAAGTGATAAATTCAGCTCATGTGTGAAAGTCCAGCTACTCTTTTGTCTATGTTGACATTGAGCTTAAGGCTCAGATGCAACCAAACTGAAATAATTTGAAGTAAAGTTATATTTCTTTTCAACTTGAGCAGACTAAAGGGCTGACTCAGTTGCCCACACAGTAGCACCTACTGCTATTGGAGATGACCTTGGGGATCCCTGACAGCACTCAGTGCTGGCAGACATGATACAGGACCTACAGGGTATCCATGCCAAGCTGGAGCAGCAGCTAAGAACGAAATGGCACCAGACAGTGATGATGCACAACTGGGCAGAGTCCTGAACAAGCACACACAGCCACTCACCATGCTTTACAGCTTCATGGAAACAGGGGAACTTGTTGGGCTCTTGCAGTTAAGGAACTTGTTATTTTCTTACTTTCTTCAACATACATACTTGTTTGAACAACAAGAATTTGTCTACATTTTCTCTACTTAAACTAGGAACAACTCACCTAATCAAAGCCTCTGGCATGCCCAGAGCCTGAGCAGGACTGTACCACTGAACTGTGGTTCTGAAATATTTAATTTCAAGTATGTGAGTAGCCCTACTGTGAAACTGATTATTGAGGCTATCCAATATTTTGCAGTATCAATTTCTAGCACTCCCTAGCAATGCTGATATTGGCACTTCTTGGCACCCTTAGCCTACACTCAACCCCTAAAGGAATTTTCTGATTCAAATAAATGTAGAATTCCACATTTTCGTCCTCAGGCTGTTTGATACGTAACTGATGTTCGTGATTTTTCAGGTTCTAGTATTTCACTTCAATTGCATCTGTTCAGATAAAAGCATGGATTGACTTTAAAAGCAGTTTATTTGTTAGTTACCTAATAAAAAGTGCTCCAGTTCACTACTTTTCAAGGTACCACAAACATGCCAACAGTTTTACCCTGACTTCTCAAGAACAAAGATCAGTTACATATCCTCACAACTCAAAAGTTATGTTTTAGTTTCTCTATAACTAAGAGAAAATTACCCTGAAACTCCATTTTCAGCTTGTTCTGCAAACACAGACAGTTTACTTCTGAGCAACCCCACAGGCATACATGGGGTGACTCAAATTATACCAATATATTCCTTTATTCAAATCCATGTACTCTAGTACAAGTATGTACTGATTGCCACACGTCTGTCGCAAAGGTGTTCTTTCTAAAAACTTGTAATTGATTTAAGAGTACATACTCACCATGGGACCCTAAAAATAAGGACAGACAAAAAGACAGTATTAAGCCTGTTCAAGAATCATTCTTATCTGTATATCTTTAAAATACTAGTGATGATTCATATTGGCCTACTGGTAAGAATTTTCCCTCCAGAAAAATAACTATTGTATATGCAGAGTGAAGCACAGAAAACCCCGTACTTTAATAAAAAATGAAAAAGAAAAAAACTTGCATATCTGAGTAAATCAGATACAGAAGAAAACATAGCCTAGCCATTTCAGACAAGTTATCAGGTTTGTTAATCTACTAAATCTTGCAATATTCACATAATTGCTAAAAACCCTACCTCTAAAACAGCTAGCCACTACATTTAAAAAAAATGCAATACTTACTTCAGAATGTATGGGAGTATTTCCCATGTATTAAAACTTTATATAATTTTCACTAGCTGTGTTCCCCCCAAAAATTCTAAAGTGTAGATCTAAAGGAGAAAACATCATTAATGTAAACATCCATTTCTTGAGGAAGTGAACAGCGTTTTGGTACGAAAACATTTATATTAAACTTTCACAAATCTCTTATCTGGAATCCAAGTACAATTAGAAATCTGGACAGCATACTCTGGCAGTCTGAGTTCAGGACTTGGAATTTCAAAGTTCTGACCCTCGTTTCAGTCCAGCCATGACAGGTCTTCGGGTAAGCCACGCACACTTCTGCAGTACAGATAAGACTGGGTTAAAGAACACAAATACTAATTCTAATAGCCAAGATCTGTTAGCAGTCTAAGACATTTAACCCCAAATATTTAAACAGGTTCAGTGACTCATTTGAATGCAAACATTCTTGTAGATTCTGTCTCTGGGAACTTGGCAAGCAAACAAAAATTTTCAGAACTCCACTTAGTATTTCCTCCCACTTAACTTGAACATTTATGAATCTCATCTGCTAAATCAAAGGTCTGTCTACAGCTTTTTCCCCAAGGACTCTAACCACAGGCTTAGGGAAAAGGAAAAAGTCACAGGAAAGAAGAGACTTGAGACTTTTAGGAAAGGAACCTAACTTTCTCTATTCATGATTTCTCAGCAGTTTCCTACTGGAGTAGCCATGACATTGTGCTACCTTGTCCAATCAATTTTGCAGCAAAGATCAGACCAGTAATGTTGCCAATATGTACTCTTATTGAAGAGGTCACACTTCTTTCTAGGAAGACTATTTTCAAAATTATCTTCCTTCTTCATGTACATGGTATGACTCTTGGGGATGGTCCTGTGCAGGGCTGAGTTTAACTTGATGATCCTTGTGGGTCCCTTCCAACTCAGCAGATTCTGTGATTCTATGATTCTGTGAAATGCCACTACTTCACCCAGTGCTGACAATAGATTGACAGAACTCAGCTTGTCATTCATTCTTCCATTGTTGCAGCGTTTTCCATAATCAAGAAATTGCAGACCTTGAGAAACAGTGACTGATTGTCTGAAAAACTGCTGACTCCAACTAAAGGATAATCTGTCCTTCCCTTCTTGCTTCATGACACCAGTTTGAATTCTTGGCTCCTGATGCAAGTTCCACTGTCTGCCTACTAATTGCATGAGCAAATCTACATGAAGTTTAGAGGCTGGAGCCAAGCAACTCTTAAAGAGGGGAGTATTTACAGTCTAAGAGACTGACATCCTAGCCCTGCAAGGTAGGTAAAACTGCTACGAAATTTCCAATTAAAATGATCTGAGATAAAACAGCTTTACTGTCTCAAGCACCACAGAGGCAAAACTTTTGTCAGAAACACCTTGTCAGACACCACCTCTCTTTTGGCATGACATGCAGTCATCATATTCAGATTCCTGGGACACCTTCCACTCACCTCCAAAAAACTTCACCTCAGAATTTTGGGCTAGCAAGACAGTTTGTCTAATTTGATTTTTAGAAAATCTCCTAGACTATTAAAAGTCCTAAAAGATGATAAGAGAAGTGCTCATATTAAGTTTCTTTATTTATTTCATTTCCATTCCAATTACTTTTTCTACTTTAGAACTGTTTATCACCATCATTGATGTATAATGGTGGATTGTTTACCAGTCAGCAACAAGAGTGGAAGTGACTGAAAAAATCAACATCACTGACAAGAAGGAAAATATTTACAGCAGAAGGGAAAAACAACCTCAAATTCTTTTCTCATTCTACAAAACCAACAGTTAGCCTGAAAAAACAACTCAAAAGCTTTGGTTATTCACGTACCTGACTGAAAAAAAAAAAGATTTGAAGAAGGTGACCAGCAGTTAATTAGAAAGAGAAACTATATAACAAACAAATGAAAGACAGTAATACAAAGACAATGAAACAGTAATCTTTATAATAAAATTATGCCTCCAATAGTCTTATTGAAATGTCAAAGTCAGCAGCTAAAAGAGCCTGATAAGAAGATGTCCATCAAAAAAAATTTTCACTTAAAAGTATTTACACTTCTTTCTGCAAGTGCAAAAATACCTACTGAAGGCAATCAAGTGTTTCAGAGCATGGAAACAAAGCAAAACAACTTTCAGTGCTGAAAAACTTTATAGGAGGATGCTGGAGTCATTTTCACATAACTTGTGGTTTACTTCTGCAGTAAAAGACAAAAAAATACAATGAGCCTGATTCCAGACCTTGAAGTCTTGTTAAAATAATTAAAGATCTTGTCAGATAGTCTCTTGGGAACACGATGTCATTCCTGTATCTCAATCAAACCTAATGGAATCTAATTTAACCTAAATATAATCTGTATTGCTAAAGAAAAACATTTGTTCACAATTTTGATGCGGCTGATCCAAGACTTTCAGAAAATTAACCTGAAAAGTTCTTTCTCTTTGCTGAATTGTTAGCCAAACTCTAAACACAGTTCAGTTCCTGCAATCTGCACATACACCAAACAATAAAACACAACTGATGCAATTGCTGGCTCTTGCCTGTTTTAAATATTTGAATTCAAAATCAGGTTCCTGGCTTTACAGAATCACAGACTATTCTGAGTTGGAAGGGACCCACAAGGATCATCGAGTCCAACTCTTAAATCAATGGCCCACATAGGGGATTGAACCCATGACCTTGGCATTATTACAACCAAGTTTTAACCAACTGAGCTAATCTCAGGGTTTTTGCTACATAAAATTTAATTTACCATACAATTGATTTGGTAGAATTGAAAACTTATACTCATTCTTCATTTTGACTTTCCAATGAGAGAGTTCAAGGAACTGGCGTTAGGGAAACAAAATTATTCTGAAGACTTAATTTGAAAGAATATTATTAAAAATACTGACCATATAACAGAACAACGCAATTCAAAATAATGCAGTAAATATGTGAAAGAAACAATTTTTATTTTTTAATAAAGAATTGGAGTACAGAAAATATTAAAACTTTAGGAACTTAGGAAACACTAACAGGTCATCCAGTTGTTCAGGATAAACCACGTACAAGCTCCAGATGTCAGGTGTCATTGTACCTGCATGTGGAAGTCTGAGTGAGTATCAATTCAATGCCATAGGCACAGCAGGCCTGGGAAGCTCCCTTCTGTTACTATGTAATCATAGATACCATATTGCACTAACAGAAGAACAGCATGCAAATACACACATTTGTTATGCCCCCTCTAAGCAGATCTGACCTAGCCCAAATTGTTAGCAGCCTGCAGTTACCTGAACCAGCCAAACACTGAGACATACATCAGGTCTAGCTGTCCTCACAGTCTGGTCTAGCTGTTAAAGAAGAAATATTGACAGTTTCTACAGTTCTGACCTTTAATCCCTTCCTTAGATGTCCACAGAAGCTCATTCTAGCCTTATTAAACTAAAAGTTTTAATTTATAAAATACATCTTCTTAAACATTTTAAGCCTTAATAAAAACCCTAAACATAAACATTACTAAACCACATCTGGCTTGCTTTCCTACATTCCTTGTTTATTTGAGTTTAGCACAATCCTTCTCCACATTGGAGCTGTGGTCCATGATAGTCTCCTGCCTACAGCTAAGAGGACTACATGTTGAGTCACCAAGTTTTTTCAAGATGATGTCTAGCACAGCTCCAGCACGAATCTGGCTGTAGCATCCCTGTAACATTGAGCACTTGCCAGAGCACTTTCCCTGAACTCAGCATGTGGGAGAATGGTGCAGTCTTTTCCTGACACAAAGTCAGAATTTACCTAGTTATATACAGGAATCACACATATATAAAAGTATATACATCAAATACATATATATATATATATATATATATATAAAAATGCATATCTAAATTTTTTTAATGTGTGTGAATATATATACATACACACACACATATATCACAGGTATTATATACCTGGAGTTAAGAATTCTCATAGTTTAAACACTTATAGTTACAGCTGTCTGCATAAAAAGACACTATGTTAGAGATACAAAAGTAAATAGAATGTGTACATGAAAAGCTCTATTCCTATAAATGACTCTGTAACTATCTATTTATATTTAACAGTCTTCTGATACTGGAACTGCTGAATGTTAAGTGGCAAGAACATTGGATCAGATATAACACATAGAAGTTTCCCAACTCTTAAAAAATAATTAAGAGACAAAATGTCATTCTTTGTAGCATAAGTTTAAGCATCTAGTATTAGATCTACCCACTGGAGTAGTCTCCTTGAAACTGCAATAGATCATATACATCATAATACCAAGGTCATTTTACCTCAATTTTACCACTCTGTGATTTTACTTCTATTATTGCTTCTATCTTACTTCTATCTATTTTACTTACATGATTAAAGAAGCTTGAAAAAAACAGTTGTCTATAGCTAACTGAGAATTACTTTTGTCAATTCTTACTGTAGAACTGCACTTTATCCATTTCTTGTATCTGGACAATATTATCTCTCCTACCCACATTCAGCAGGGCAATTGATCCCCCACATTTTCTTTGCCCAATATTTGCTTTCATATCCTCCAACACAGAATCACAGAATCATGGCTTGGATTGGAAGGGACCTTAAAGATCATGTAGTTCCAACCTCCCTGCCATGGCATGGGACACCTTCCACTAGACGACATTGCTCAGAGCCCCATCCAGCCTGGCTTTGAACACTTCTAGGGATGGGGCATCCACAACTTCTCTGGGCAACCTGTCCCAGTACCTCTGCACCCTCACATTAAAGATTTTCTTCTTAATATTTACTCTAAACCTACTCTCTTTCAATTTGAACCCCTTGTGCTGTCACTACATGCTCTTGTTTATGGTCTTGCCCCATCCTTCCTGTAAGTTCACTTCAGGTACTGGAGGACCATCGGTTTAGCCCAAATGGTTTCTAATGGTGCACAAGTATCATTTCCTACAGACCTTACTCCGTTCATAACCTGGAGTAAAACTCTTCACTGGCTATGCCCAATTTTAGGAATTCACCGATAATAGAAATTTCACCTCCACAAGGAAACACAGAGCAATCCTCCCATCTCCCACAAAATTAACGGTCCCTGGTTTCCAAAGCATTCTTTCTTTTCCTTAAAACCACAAATGGTAACCGAGCTCAGCTTGTCTCGGGTACCGCCACCATCACACCTCTGCGCACCTGCGGGCATCAGGCACCAGCAGCGCACAAACGTGACCCCTGACAGCACACACAGACATGCACATGGACACAAAGACACAGAGACACAGACACGCACGCACACACACAAGCACACACACACACAGACGCACACACACACAGACACGCACACAGACATAGACACGCACACACACACACAGACACACAGACACGCACACACGCAGGCACATCCCCCGCCTTCCCCGTTATCGGCCATTTCCCAGCTCGGTGCGGGCCAGCCGCGGCGCGGGGATCGCAGCACCGCCCCGGCCCCGCACGGGCAGCGCCCTCCCCCTGCCCCGCTCCCCACCGACGGCCGCACGGGGAAGCGAAGCACAGGGAAGGGCGGGGAGCCAACCCCTGCCCTCCCCTCCCCTCCCCGCCGTGCTCGCCGCTTACCTTCCTTCCCCGCGGGCGGCGGCGGCGACTCCTCCTCCCCGCTCCAGTGAGCCAAGGGAAGATGCTGCCGCGGTCAGGCGCCTCCTCGCCACGAAGCCGGGGGGAAAGGGGAAGGGGAGGGAAGGGGATTGGCACCTCCCAGGGTTCCACCCACTGCAGTAGGAGCCTGGAAAGTGGCGGCTGGTGTCCGCCGAGCGCGGCCGGGGAAGGGCTGCAGTCTCCGCGGCAGAGTGCCCGGCTGGCTGCCGGGGAGCGCTGCAGGACACGGCAGGAGAACTCCCGTGGCCTGTCCCTTGGGATGACATGTTTGCCCTGCGAAGATATTCATGGTCAGAGTGAGCACAGTGTCGAGGGAGACACCACCACTCTCCAGGTCAGAACCACAGAGTCACAGAATCAGTTTTAGGTAGAAAAACCGCAGAGATCATAAGTCTAACCCATAACCAAATACCACCATGACAACTAGACCATGGCACTGAGTGCCACATCCAGTCTTTCCTTAAACTGTGACTCCACCACTTTCCTTGGCAGCCCATTCTAGGCTGTTGTCTGGGCCTAAATACATGTGGCAACAACACACAGCACCACACATGGTCAAAGACAGCTGTTAGGGGAGTGTCAAGTATTGCTATGGTGTTCCAGTATGCAATCACTTATATTTTCACAAAGGAAGTGAGAAAATATTAAGTATTCTTCTATTTCTCCTATGACCGTGTTTAAAGTTAAGCGCTCCCAAAGAGTTTAGACTTGACAGGTTTTCCTAAAAGCATCATCCTGGCTGTTTTGCTTGGTTGTGTCTCTTACCTTGTGTGTGATAATAGCCGACTATCTTGCTGTGGGACATATTCACAGACTCACAGAATGTTCCAAGTTGGAAGGCACCCACAAGGATCATTGAGTCCAGCTCTGAAGTGAATGGCTCATACAGGAGTTGAACCCAGAACCCTATCATTTTGAGCACCAAGCTCTAACCAGCTAACCTCAGGGTCATTGAGCCCAGCTCCTGGACCTGCACAGAACCATCCCCAAGTGTCACATCATGTGCCTCAGAGCATTGTCCAAACACTTGTTGAACTCTACCAGGCTTGGTGCTGTGACCACGTCCCTGGGGAGCCTGTTCCTGTGCCCAACCACCCTCTGGGTGAAGAATCTTTTTCTAATATCCAAACTAAACCTCCCCTGACACAACTTCAGGCCATTCCCTCGGGTCCTGTCACTGGTCACCACAGAGAAGAGATCAGTGCCTGTTCCTCCTCTTCCTCTCACAGGGAAGTTGCAACTGCAATGTCTCCCCTCAGTCTCCTTTTCTCCAGGCTGAACAGCCTCAGCCACTCCTCATACAGCTTCCCCTCAAGACCTATCATCATAATCGTTGTCCTCCTTTGAACACTCTTTAATAGCTTAATGTTTTTCTTATAGTGCAGAAACCAAAAAACTGCACACGATATTCCAGGTGAGGCTGCTCCAGTGCAGAGCAGAGCAGACCTCCCTTGATCAGCTGGCAATGCTTTGCTTTGATGCCCCCCAGGACATGGTATTCAACGACTTTTGCTGTGGTTTTCAATGATATTGTTATATTATTGCTGTGGAAACCTTATTCAGAAGCAGAAAGTTTGCTCTGAGGCTAAAGAACAAACATCCTATAAAAAATTAAATTCCTTTATCACCTAGGAAAGGTCTCGGGGCTTTTTTGTGGGAATGACAGCCTCAAAGGTGTGTCTTGACATTTGAAAGATTGATGTACTTGGATGCAAGCCTTTGGGTGTCCAAAAATTAGGTTTGTGTAAGTAAAAGTAAAGTAGCAAAAACCTGTCCTTACAGTTACCAAAAGGAGTAGAGACTCCATGCTTGTATGTTCTCCATACTTGCTATGTTGTATGACAGTCTCAGTCACTAGGTTACATGGGACCTTGCATCCATTCCTCACCTATGTAATGCATGAAGTGCCTGCAGCGCTATGCTGACTTCCAGTGTTCTTCCCTAATGTGCTCCCCACTGCCTGCATGTTTTCTTCAACAGGCTGCAGTGATCTCTGGAGTCACTATCTCCTTTAGTTTGTCAGCTATTTTTTACACTTCAGAATGCACTCAACTTCCTATGGAGGCATCCTGAATGCATTGTCATCTGCCAAGGGTATATGTTTTTTGTTTTGTTGGCTCAATCACTTTAGTTCTTCCAAGATGAGGGTATTTTTTCCTTGGACTGTTTTTTTCATTGGCAATTCATTCACCCATAATGATGTGGTTAAATTGTGGAGTAGAAGACAATGAATTTTAGGGGCACCCGGCTCCTTACAAACTATATGCCATTGTTTTCTCTTTGTGTAGAATAAAATGCTTATAACACAAAGCAACTTATTGTCTGTTACCACGTTCCCTCCTCAGTTTTGTTTTCTCACACACAGTTCAGGGGAGAAAATCTTATTGAATCACAGAATGGTTTGAGTTGGAAGGAACCTTAAAGATCATCTAGTTCCAACCTGCCTGCCATGGACAGTTGCACCTTCCGCTAGAGCAGTTGGCTCAAAGCCCCATCCAGCCTGGCCTTACTGGATCTCAGATACATGTGCAAGTATAGTAATATATCTGTTAATTTCAGCTGAGGAGACAGTGGCAACAACACCCAGTAGAAGCTGAAGCTATTAATTTTCAGATTGGCAGCAAAGCTAAGAGTGATTGTCCCCTAAAACAAGTTTGACCTTAGGCTGTGAACTGTATATTGATTCTTCAGTGCATATTTTATAAAAGTATTGGAGATTCTTCTGAAAGTCATGCTCTGTTTAACTCGAAGTGCTATGTACTGTGTTAGGCTGAAGGTTACACTTAGACACAGTGGAACAGATGGTGTATTTGAACCACTGAAACAAAATGCCATTTCATACAGTGAAATCCTTAACTCTAGAAGTAATGGATGTGGATCTACAAGCAGAGAAACTGAATTCTGGAACATTTAGACAAAGGATTGAGTTCAGTGAACAACAGCTCAAAGTGTAATACCAGAGGATGTGGAAGGAAATAGGCTAATTTCATTCCTAAATGTGCTAAGAGAGGAATCAGCAGTAGCTAAAAGGTAATTTGCATCCAGCAATTAGTATTTTAAGCCAGCTAGTAGGATGCTGCATATCATGGTGCTTTACATTTTGATTGGGAAATTGAAAATGTGATAGGCTACATGAAATTATGAATGGTTTGAAAATCAGAGATAGCTAAAGAGATTGTTTATTTCTTTTATTGAAAATGGTTTAAAGGTAATTGGAACTTATAGCTTTCTTACAATGATAAAATATTAGGTACTGAGTGGCATTTTAATTTAATGCAAAAAAAGCCATAATAAGAGGCAACGGAAAGAAATTAAAGCCCCAGGAATTCCATTCAGAAATGGAGCTCAAATTTCTGACAGTGAAAGTGGAAAGTGGTCTCCATTTTTTATGCCTTCAGGTAAAACCTGGTCCCATTATTTCTGCCTTTCCTTACATGCTAGCTCTTGAACTTCAGTCTCATTTTCTTCCCTTCATTTGAACTGTTTCCAGCTTGTTTTTCTTCTTTCCTAAATGTAATTCCAGATTTAGAACTCGGCAGCAATGAAGAGAAGGGAATTGGAATGGAAGGGAATGCTCGTTGCAGGGGTGTTGGACCAGGTGACCTTTAAAGGTCACTTTCAACACAAACTATTCTCTGATTGTATGATTCTAATATGTGCCTGTCTCATCTTACTAACACTCGTGTAGTTGTTTCCAGTATTTCCATTACTGACTTGGATGGTGCTCATTACATTTTTGCTTGATATGAAGCTGGGAAGGACTGGCAGTGCACTGGAAGGAGTCTTATTTTAGCTTATACAGTAACACCACATCACTGCAAAACAGGTAAACATCATACTAGGATGTTTAAAAATAGCATCCTAAATTAGAAAAGAAACATTACCAGTTCTGAGCAAATGCTATTGTGAAGAGCAAGGAGAATTTTTATTCACTAAATACTCAGGAGAAAAATTGAAGTAAGGGAGATTCAGCTTTGGCAATAGGGAAAACTGCAGTCACAGTGATAATAAAGAAGCTGAGAATAGATTGCCTGGTGAGGTTGTAGTTTCCATGATTGGAGATTTATATCAGAAATAAAATAACTTTTGTTGATCCTAATTCAGGTCATGAAAGTCAACCAGATGGCTTGTTGCAGTCCTTTCCACTTTTAGAATTCTATCATTAGTTCCATGAAATTAAAAAAAATATTTGCAATAAAAGTTATAGAACCTGTAGTTAAAATAGGAACAAATAACAGTTTTTAATCAAAGCAAAAAGTCTTTTACATAAATGTTAATTATTAAAAAGGTTGTTTCACAATAACCTAATTATTCAAAATACTTGAGCAGTTTTAGTCCCTTCAAAAGTCTGTTGAAGTTCACTAGTCTTTTTTTAGGGACAGAATATTTTAAGAATGGAATAACAAACTGCAAGTTAGTCTTTACACAGCTGTTAGAAATACAAGTCTAGAAAGAATCGTATACTTTGCTTCCATATTCAGTAATGTCTTATGGGTTGGTCCTGACTAATCTTTGTTTATATGCAAATGTCAGCTCCATTGTGATGTTGCAATACTACCTATTATGTTTGTAACAAATCAGGGTTTTCCTAGTTTGAAAACTCATGATTATGGAAATATAATTCTTTAGGATTTTCATCTGGAGTATACATTTCAATAGATAATTTCTGGCTCCTCTTCCTCTTGTGTATCATTCTTTTGACATCTTCAATAGTACTGGTTTTCAGGCTAATTCATATTTTTTGATTTTTTTTCCAGATATATTAACAGAAATACATTTTCACTATCAGCCTCAGTGAGTGGAGGATAAGTCATTACATTGCTTGGATCTACCTATGACAAATTTTGCTTTAAATTATTTTTTAATCTATGAAGTTCAAAACAGTTGTTTTTCAAAGTTACATCATACTATGTACAAAGGAAAAAACAGGACAGAAATTAGGTCTGTGACTATTGCCATTTTCTATAAGCACTGTCATTAAATCCCTTACAAAGATGCTATTTCTAGCACCACAGATACTCTCTTTCCCATAAAAAATGTTACAGACAGGAAATGTTTTGGGTCATGTAAAAACATTTCCTGATAAACATTTTATCACAGCTTGATAACCATTTCCTGTTGGTAGTATTTGTTGTAACTATTGTCGCTTTGTTTGCTTGCTTGCTATAATTAACACACATATGTGATCTGTCTAAGTGGCTCATCCTGCCAAACAAAGATTTCAGCAAGTAACACATTTAATTATAATGTCATGCAGGATTTTATATTGTCCATTTCCCTTCATTTAAACTTTGTCTGGAGCAAGCAGTAAATGAAAGAGTAATACACAGGCAGCATTCTGGGAACTGGGAATTCCCAGAAGGGTGGAGGTTCCTCAATATTCCAAATAGAGTGTTGTCTGTTGAGGGCTCAGTGATTTCAGTAAGCTACTAAAATAGCTTTAAATAAGAAGGTGGGACTTCATGTAGGATCTTGTCATGCAGTCCAGACTTGAACTTGAATTGATCTGGAAGCATATCAGAAGAAATTTGTCACTTTCTAAGGAGTTTTAAAGCATTGTCCTTGCAAACTAGTATTAAAATGACACTACATTTAAGACTTGTATTCCATCTAGATATCATCTTTTCAGTCAACAGAAATACTTTTGTTGGTTTTGTAGCTGCTTACTTACTTTATAAGTGGTAAGAGTATCATGTGCATACAGCTGATTCTGGTTCTCATTCACACAAAGATTTAGCTATGCCTCTAGTAAATAGCAGATGGCCAGGAAACAGCCTCTGGCTCTGTCTAGGGCATAGCCCAGCTCAAGTCCATATTATTTAGTGCTCTATTTCCCTTTAGATCAGACTGGCCAATCAACACTACATCTCTCATGGCCCTGGAGCTACCCTTTGCTGTTTGTCATCCTGTGGCCTTCAGACATAATACTTATTTATGTCTGTGGAGGGTTTTTGCAGTTCATTGTCTTTGGAAGTTACTGTTTATTACCTTTTGTTTTAAAACCTCCACAGTTTTCTTCCCCATAGGTTTTCTAGAAAAGTAAAATTAAGCCACTTTACTGCAAGCATGTAGTATTTTAGGGGGCAATGCCTGCTGGGATAGCATTGAGGGAGTCTGTAGGGAGCAGACTTGGAGCAGTGTTGTCCAGAGAGCCCACTGGAATTAGTGCTTAGTGTGCACTATCCATGAACTGTGCTAGTTGGCACGGGCCAAGTCTGCCAGGAAGTCAGCTAACAAGCAGAGAGGATGTTCAGAGGTCAAGTGGTCAGGTATGATGAGTTTATGGAGTCTAACTAAGGCTTTGCCTTAAGCTTTATTTCTGTTGGAAAGGCCTGAGGAAAGAAGAATCTGGAGGTCAAGGCTTTAGGTAAAAGCCTATTTGCATAAGGACAAATTTGAAAAAAAAAAGGTGTATTGTGGATAGGTATATTTTACATCCTGAATGTATACTCAGAAAAATATCCAAGGAAACTGAATCTGAAAGGTGGGGGGTTTTGTTGGTTTGTCTGTTTTATTTGTCTATTTTTAATTAGACTGGGAGAGAGTAAAAAAAGTATTCTTACGAAGAGTTGATCCCAGTCATGGAACCCAGTGCTGACTCCATAAGCTATTTAAGCATCTGAAAGGAGGTGACATGGATGTAATCATATGTGTCACATGCTGAGGATGAGTGTAAAAATATGAAGCATTTGTGAAACAGGAAAATGAACTCACAACCTTGATTTATAATTCCAAAAGAAAACAAAATTGGTTGCACTGAATCCAGTAATGGTGAGGAAAAAGTAGATTGATTTTCTATTATTAGACTCTAGGAATAAATAATAAGTAAGGCAAAGTGAATGCTATTTATGGGTAGTGTATCATAGCCATTATCATCATCTGCTTTCTATGTAGCAGACATCTCAGAGACATTTCCTTTGGCCCTCATGAATAAAGCAATTTTCTATTCTAAAAATGAAAAAGGTACGATAACGTATATTTGATGAGGTGCAAAATTTTCACCAAATTGCCTTTAGTTCTGTAACTATGTTATTAAAAGACAAGGTAATTGCTAATTTTAAGAAAATGCTTTAGCATTGGTCTTAGCTTTCTGGCAAGGAATATATACAGTAGCCTTATAAGAGGTAATGACATCTAAGGTTCTGTGGGATTTATATTGCTTGGTGCAAAAGTTTTAGAAACAGTCTGCATTTTTTTTCATTGGCAGTAATTTGTGAGTCACTCTGTGGGCTGTTGAAAAGCTAAATAAAATCACACAATAGCTTTTTGTTAAAAAGAATGTTATAGATGATAGAAGCATCCTATTTTATCAGAAGCCAAGAGCAATATTATATTATTTATGATTGCTATCAAATGCGAACTTGTAAAACTAATTGTGAGAAGAACAGAAAACTGGTTTATTTTTGTTTCATTTTTTTTAATTTCCAGCATTAATCTGAAGAGTTCAAACAAAACCAGGTTTTCCTCTTGCAACTCATTTGGCAGAACTTCCCCTTACAAGATTCTGGAAGTGCTAAAAGTTTGTCTGAACAAATTGAGGGAGACTGAGATTGCTCACAAGAGTCTCCTGCTGAGGAGATCTCTGAGCTATGAATGTTCAAAGCCTAGGATAATATTTAAAGGAAGTTCAGTTTTTACTTACCCTGTTCTTTTCTAATTCTCTGCCAGGGAACAGATTTTGTTAGAAGGTCTGACCCTTTATGGCATTTTTCCATTCTTTGTGCTTATGTAGAGGATGTTTAATTATGTGTCCAGCTTTTGAGATAACACTGATATGCACTTTTTAGTTCCTGTGAGGAACTGCTCAATGCTTTCTGGGATTGGAGTATTTTTTTGTGTTTTGTTTTTAACAGAACCATTGTTGCTGTTTGTTGATGTGAGGGTTATTCTCTATTAAGGTCAGAGGGACTGAAGATTTTGGCCTAGTCTAAGAAATGTGATGCAAGACCTGCTGGGCAGCCAGGCAAGCCCAAACCCACAATGAATCTAAAATTAAAGTTTTTCATACACTACTATACTAAAACATACAGAAATAAATAGTTTTTAAAAGGAAGCATACTATACATCCTGTATAAATATATTTTACTATATGCACATTATAGACTACATATACCATTTATAGATGTTGACACACTTAAAATGCTACACTAATTGTCTCTAAAGATGACTCACAGAGTGCCATACATAAAGGAAATAGATGGTCATGTTTATTAAACAGCAATGTCAAAAAAATTGAAATGAAGAAATGAAAATGAATCAATTAAGCCACAAGTCTGGGTCTGTTTGAGGAAGCGAACTTGTTATGTTTTCCCCAAAGTGTTATGTAAGCATTAGTTCTCACAATACTTGGGGAAAGGAAAATAAACAAGTTGCTCAGGGGGGAAAACTGGAGCTATTAACTGGACAAGAACAATTTGAGTTCTTAGCTTCATTTGAAATATTCCTGAAATCCTCAATCTTTTCCAGTGTCAAGAGCATCTGGATCACCACAAGGTTTTCAATGTTTGTTTTTTGTAGCCTGGGAAATAGCTCCCATTCTGCTTCACAGCTTTTTCATATGTTTCTGTAACTGCAAGTCCTGGTGTGTGACAGTTCATCAGTCACCCTGCCAGTTTCTCTTCCAATGGAAAAATGAAGATGGCTCTAAAAAGCACAATGGAAGCCCTGCCATTCAGGGGAACTTTTACTGTCAGGAAGTTGGAAGAATAAGGAAGCCTTGCCAAATTGCTCATTATTTCCTAATTCTAATGTCAAAAACCTTCAATCTAAGTAAAAATAATTTATCGGAGCCATAGATGCGAATTGCAATTTAGAGTTTAGCAATGGAACAGAATGGCTCATCTGAAATTCTTGATTTACATGAAAAGTGAATTATATCTTTTTTTTCTTTCTTTTTTTTTTTTTATTCCACTTTTAACTTGTTTGTCTTTCAGGGCTATGGTATTTCTCTTTCAGTTTTATACACCACATGTTCAACAATATTCCTTTCCTTCTCTTTTCCAAGCCTCCCACTTCTCCAGTGCTGAAGTCTTCTTGAAAATCTCACAGATGAGGTGAAAATGCTTCAATTTAATCTTGCCACTGATCTACTCATGAAATACCCCAAGCACAGCTCTGACCACTCTACTATAATACAAACCCTAGTTTTTAAAAACTATAGATGCAGAAGTCCAGGAAGCAGTCTCGGTACATAAATCACATTCTTCAGTAGAGTGCCAAGCCCAGACCTGTAAATAAGCACCAAGACAAAGTTACTGTTTCAGATGTCACTCCTCTTAGCTGCTTCTTCTGGGTCTGAACTCATGTGGAAACAGTGCTGTATGATATAAACAAGTGTCTGGGTCAAGTTTTGGACTCCCAGCTCTCCTAAGTCAGTGTTCAAGGAATACAAGTAGCTTCCAAATGATGATCTCTTCCACTTCTTGCAGTGCCAGAGGTCAAATGGTTTTGTGTTCATCACGATTTTGCTGTGACTGTTAGTGGTGTTCTGTCTTGAATGGTTTCGAAATAGAGGCAAAAAGGGTCCAGCTGGTCCTGACTATCAAGAAACATGTCTGAATTTGGATCCTCTGGAAGAAATATAATCACCCTAAGGAAAGTAACCCATCTTCCATCAGAGGGTTAGTTATATGAAACATTTAGATCCCACAGTGTTAGACATCCTCGCTGTGAACTATTTCTTCTCCTTTCCTTTTCAAAACAATGCAGAGATTAAACTAAAAAATGGCCATATCAAAATCCCAGAGAGTTACAGGTGCAGCCAGGAATGCAATAAGATCTCCTAAGAAAGAGTTCAATGCTTTAAAAATAGGCTGTTCAGACTTTCCTTTGTTTTATAACTTCAGAAAAGTTACTAACATTTGGTACACTGCTTCATTATGTATATGTTGCTTCTGCATAATAACTTATAAAGAAAATTAGCATGTAGGTAATGGACCCAATCAGCTTAGCACAGAAATCCTTAAGAACTCCTGTGGGTATGAGTTTCAGAAGTTCACCTTGTACATATGCCATCCGCTGACTCCATTTTCCAAGGGCAAACTTGTATCACTGCTCCTTGCCCAAATCCTTCTTGTCTGTAAATCAGTCTACCATGACAGAACAACCTTTTAGCACACAGCTCGTTAAATAATTTAAAGTGGGCAAATAAAAAAAAACCCAACAAAACTAAACAAATAAAGCTAAATTAAATGTAAAAAAATACGTGTACAAAAGATAGCATTTTGCAACCAGATGGTAGGACTCCAGCTGGCAGGCAACTGGGTACAACATCATGGATTTATGCTAGCACTGAAGTTACTTAACCCCAGCAGACAGGAACAGCTCCCTCCAGAAACATCAGGACACATCTGGAGCACATCTTGATTTGACCTTTCCTGCCAAGTCCCATGATCTGCGTGGACGAGCTGCAGCAGGATTGAGTGTAAAAGAAATGTGTAGGTCTCATTTGGAGGAAGAGGGATAAGCAGCAGAGCTGTGCCCCACTTCAGCTGCTGTGCTCTAGCCCCTGCCATCAGGCTCTTCTGGGCACCATCCTTGTAGCAGATGGAAAGGATGTGAGGAGAAAGGCTTACTTGGGCAATGACCACTAGCCAGGAAATGCTGGGACTTCTTTGCGTATTCGGATAGAGAAACTCTCTAACAAGACCAGGCTCCCCAAAGAGCCTTCTCTGTCCCCAGGCAAGGAGAAGCATGGTTTTTGAACCTCAATAATTTCTCAAAGTGCACAAAGGCCTAGTTTCTCAAGGACTTGACTGTATTTCCCAACCTGTATCCAAATGCTGTTTCCAGATCTGTGTGCCTGGCTCTCTCTCAACTGACATCTGGGCCAATGCAGATCCCAGACCTCAGCTTTGTGCTTGTATCTGAGGGGAGGAGGTCTGTCTGGGAGCAGTGTAGGCTGGAGGCCTCCTCCCTGATGTCACAGAGACACATGTTGTTCACTTTTCATGTCCCCTGCTTCCCTTTTGGGATGAGAAGGACCAAGCAAACCCAAATAATCTCTGAAATGACCATCTGGAACCGTGCCCAGCATACCAGCCTTTCTGTGTCCCTGTGAGTGCTGGCTCAGGATGAAAAAATGAAGGAGAACTCAGGTTTTTCAACAGGGTGTGTATCCAGCTGAGTTCACTTCCCCAAAACATGCATATCTGAGGGTGGGCAGTGTCTTTGTGGCAGGTTTCATAACAACATGGAATCAGGAATCTACCTTCTACCCAGGTCCCAGTTTCAGCACATAAATCCTCTGAGGTTCTTAAATTCATAGAATCATAGAATCATAGAATCGATTGGGTTGGAAAAGACCTTCGAGATCATCAAGTCCAACCCTTGGGCCA
>JAWWLZ010000001.1:55310590-55320982 GCA_035041345.1 Poliocrania exsul | reverse complement strand
TAAAGCCCTCTTAACCAACCCTGCCAACTTGTGGGCTACAGTTCTTTTGCCCTTCCTAGATAGATGGAGCCCATCTGTTCTTGTTAGTCTTCTGAGTACATCATTAATGGAAGCACTACAGTTTTATGTTTCTTTTGCAATAGTTTAACAAGTGAAGAGAATAAAAGAAGATTACATCAGCATTACAGGATTTGCTTAGTAACAAAAAATGTTAAGATGTCATCTATTTTTTAGGCAGATTTAAATGAGCACATCAGTAATTAGAGAATAGAACCACCCTGAGCACATTTTCAAAAGATTTTTGAAAGATTGATTTGTGTACTGCTTATCCATAAAAAAGCAACAACTGCCACTCACACACCTTTCCAAAAAAAAAAGCTCCCCACCTGAAACAGAAAAAAGGAACATGCTGTTAATGGAGAAACACAGGAACATTGCAAGCTGTAACTGGTATTGTTGCTGTAAGCGAAACTTGCACTGGAGTATTACATAATAAGTATTATTATAGTCACATAAAAATGCTAAGTAAAAAATTATGCTGAGTACTATTTGATGCCAAATATTAAGTTCTGATCACCTCACAGTTGTAGCCCCTCTGACATTTAAAGGGACATAGGTGGAATATCCTTGGAGAAAAAGTTTAGATTAAGAGGGTTAGGCACAAGTAATTATGGTACCTAATTCTCAAGGTCCAGGTATGCGCACCAAACCACAGCCTTTCAAAGCCTTAAAAAACTAGTGGAGATATATTAAGTTTCCACTGCAAACCTGAAGCTTAAAGCACTTCTGAAACCTCTCCCTGAACATCCACATTTCTCCTATCCCAATTTAAGGCTGCTTATGCTTCCCATCTGCCCTGGCCAACACCAGGGTCAGCATTCCTCCAGGAAAGGCTGTGGAGTGGTTTGTCTCTCGGACCTGTGATCTAACTGAGATGGTTTGAAGTGGTCAGGCACAGCAGAGTTGGCTCACAGGGCAGACAAACACCTTGAGAACCCTCTGGGAAAGTAGGTATGGTTTTCCCTGGACATACAGTTTGGGCTGCCTCTGAAGACCTTCACAGGCTTTTTATGAACAGGCAGTAAATCCAGCCCCAAGTAAGGTTAGGTTTATTCTTGCAGGGCAGTGCTGACTACATGATATTCACACAGGACTCCAAAGTGTCTTGCTATGCCTCTCTCTGCATCTCTCATTGTTTAACACAGCTTTGAATCACAACAGTGCTCATTAGGTTCCAATATGAATGCAATTGCACGAGTGCTACTGGAGTTAGGTGGGAGTACAAGCAACATAACTGAAGAATGAGGGAACTTAGGCTGAGTACTGAGGATTCTTTTAATACTTTGCTTTCAGACTGTAAAGAGGATTGCATAACCTGATTGCCTACATTTTCATGACAATTTAGTGACCAAGGAACTCCTTCAAGAACTTCCATTCTGGGGTCATAGGATCACCATAGCCTGACTTTGACATACAGGGTGACCATTCTGCACACTGTACATTGACATCAGGAAAAGGTTGCACCCAGCCCATAAGAGGAAGAGTGCTGAATGTGGATCAGTCTTATTTAATTACCTTCCTTATCATCCTGACCAGTGTTATTTCTTCCAGATGGAGCCAGCTGGCATGATTCAGACATGAAAAGCAACAATAACAATCAGGAGAAACTCAAGAGTCAGAAGTTATCATGAGCAAATTGTGCTGAATAAACAAAGAAAACTTCAGTTTTACTTAGAATGTGTAACCTGATGTCCCTGTTTCTCTTGTCTCTACCACAGCACACTTTCCAGGTCTTCTAAGCACCTCTGCAAATGCAATTACCCCAAAACCCTTAGGCCAGTGGAGCCACGTACCGTTTTCTATAAAAGCATAAAAGAAGGAAGAATGAAGCCCAGTGGTCTCTCCTACACTGTAATAACAGCAAATCAACCATACAGGATAGTCCCCATACCTCAGTCCCTGGTAGTCCTTCCTGGTAACCACCATTTTGTGTCTTTCTCAAAGTCCCTTGTGTCCTTTCCCCTACAGAAAACGCTCAGAGTAAAGAAAGTTTGCCCTCTGGTTCAGTTCCTTGGTGTTGCCAGGACACAAGTCCATGCAAACAAATTTTAAGCTCTTTAGGGCTAAGCAGTAATTATCCAGCTTTGCCAGCTGACTGGTTGACTTGCTGCCAGGGGACTGAAGCAAGGCTGGCGACTTCTAAGCATATTGCCTGACAAGTGACAGAACATGCAGCAGGGATAAGGGTACAGATTAGCACAGTTCAGTGAACAGAAAAAGAAGCAAAATGGGGCTAAATGGGGTGTGGCCAAAATGGATATTTATTCATCTGGAAGCTGCCTGGGTGCAAGCTCCATACAGCGAAAGCTGGGATGGAATTATTCAAAATTTTAAGAAGAGTTTCTCCCAGCTCTGCTTTGCCAAAAGTATTTCCTTTGTGGGATTTTATCCCCTACAGGGGCTTCATATATAGGGAATTGTTCTTCAGAATCTTTCTTTGGCTTCGATTCCCCCGTAGTGAAATTTCTTTCTGAGGAAGAGCTATGGTTACAATTCTGTCTAACCCAGTTCTTTTCTATCCTCTACTCAATGGCCTAAAAGAAAAATTTAACTCTTTTTCAGTTCTTCTTCCTGTTTCTATGGATCCAAACGGCTAATCAAACCTGAAATTTAACTGAGAAAAATCAGTTACAGTGACACCAAAACCCAAACCAGTATTGGTTTGCCTTTGGAGATACTAAATTAAAGATGCAGCTTAACTTGAGTATCACAGCCTAAATTAAGTAAGTTTTAAATTCTATTTGGTGCTTCAGTTTGCTCATTGCTCTGCTTGAGCAATGGGAACATGGAAAGGATGAAGTTCTGTGAAGCAAAGCAATTAAGAATTAAATTATGAGTCAAAAAGTACTTTCAAACTGTATCTTAATCTGCCTAGCACACACATGCTTTGCCATCTACTCTTTGGGATTTACGTTTCAGAGACATGAAAAAAATACTTAAGCAAATAAATATGGGTAGGAATAAATCTATGTGAAGAATGTCAGGCTAGAAGTGAGTCTTTTTATAATGTGGGATATTAAGAGGAATCTGGCTCAATTCTCCAAAAGCAAGAGGCCTCAAAGAAGTACAGCTGACTTCCCTTTTTAACAAATCTAAAATACTCCATCTTTCATGCTGTGAAAAGCTGTGTTCTCAAGCAGAGACTGGAGTTCATAGTGATGCGAGCTGAGAACAATGTCTGTTAGGCCACATCCAAGTCCCCACACGAGCAGGCATCACAGGTGGGAACACCTTTCCTACCTCTACATAGCTACAGGGTAGATCTGTACCATCACCCATGAATCCTTTATAATTTATGAAGAACAATCCCCATTTTGAGGGGTGCTTGATTTTATTTCAGTTGTCTCCTTTAGGACAAGATGACTTAAACCCTGGCAATGACTCTTTCTCTTTGATGTTATAGTTGGAATTTTGGGTTGTGACTGGCACAGAAATCCTTGTGTGATGGGGTAACCCATCACTGGCTATGGAGCTTCATGGGCATATGGCTGTTTACAAGGCAACAGCATAATAACATGCAGAAATGTACTGTATTGGATGATTTTTTGATAATTAGAACTTGAGATTGTCTGTTTGAGGGTGTGTGTAATACTGTAGTGAACTACATATGACATCTGATGTTTTCAGTTGATTTTCATCAGAACAAATAACTTTTATTCACACTTTTTTTACCCTGATCTGCATAAAGAATTAGACACGTCTGTTCTCTGGATCTATCAGAAAAAGCTGAACATAGTCTTTGAACACACAGGTTTAAACTGATAACTTTTCTAGAAATTGAAATTGCAATTAAGATATTAAACAACATAAGTAAAAAATAACTTCTGCTATTTCTCTCTCTTTAGAACAGTGACATCAAAATTAAAAAGACATTGGATATTATTAGTTTCAGTTTTTACTGGGTTACTTAAAATGTAAATTTCTTTCTGAGTCCTTAAACCTGAAGGTTTACTTATTGATATCTAATCTTGTCACTGATTAGCTCTCTCTTTTTTGATTATGCTAATAATAATCCTAGTAGTATTTCTTACTCTTTCTGTTTTGTGGGAGTTCCTCACTATCTACATTTTTCCTGAGATTTTAAACCAGCTTTTCTAAAAAAAAAAAAAAAAAGAGGTCTATCTAATAACTTCATTTGTTGACCTCTGCCCCTCCCATCCCCTCAGCAAATGACTTTAAAATTTCTTTTCCTGTTTCAACCTAATAAAACAGAGGGATAGAGGTTTCCCAAACAATTACAGTCCTAGAAGATTTGTGTAGACTGATAGCTAGGAAGAGGAGAGAGCTGAACAGAAGCCTCTGTTTGCCTGAAAGGCAAACAAGCAGATCTAGGCATGATATTGATCTGTCCTCAGTGTGCATGTTTAAGGGACTTGGGAGGAATTTGGGCTACTCTAGAATGAGCACATGGGTGCAGATGAAAGGAGGGAACCCAAACTAAGAAGTCTGATTTAGCTGTAATTTGTGTCATTCGTGAAGCAATTTCTCTGATTTCTCTGCTTTTTTCCCCCCCTAACTTGTTTTATTTTGCTTTACCCTCTTTGAATGAACTGACAAGAGCTTTTAAAACTTGTGCAAATAAGCAAACAGACTGAAAACACAGTCCATTGGCCTTGGTTCACTGCCTCAGAACAAGCTTTTCAGGGTGTTTTTAAGAAAACTATGTGGAATTCCAGGAAAAGTGTTCCATAATCTCAAAGTTTTAACCTGAACTCCTTGAACTCAGAAGCAGAGCTGCTATTTCTGTGCCAGATAATGACACACACTGTGTATGCATGACAATTAGTGTTACATTTACTCACATGTAGAAGCCTCAAAGAGTATTGTGGCCTCTGAGTCTGATGTTTTGCAAGTGTATATGCACAAAATAGAGAACGAGACATAAACCAAAAGAAAGAAACATTCAATAGTTTTCTATGAAGATTACAGATGCTCAAAAACTTTTCACCAAAGCAATTACCATTACAAAATGCCAAATATCTGAAATGAAAACTCTTTTGCACAAATATTTTCATTTCAACCTACTTTTTGTTATGAGATAGAAAGAAGTTCCAGGCTTGATCTTCCCCATGCAGAAACCTGTTGCTGTCTGAAGAAGCATCTGCCAAAGGCACACATCTGTACACAAGGTAAAAACTTCTCTGGAAATTCAAATACTGTGTGCTGAGGCTCTTATGGTCAATCCTGAAAGACTTACCATGACCCCCTGCCCAAATGTCCTGCTTGTGGATGGATCTATGTGAGCCTGGTTGTTGGAGCTGCTCCCTCGGAAAGGATGGGGTAAATTACTCACAGCTGCTCAAATGAGCAGACCGGCACCTCTGCTCTGGGGCATGGGCTCTAACTCAAACTGGGATCTCACAGTGCAAGGAATTTCCCACTCTGTAATGGGGAGATCGTGATGCACCTGACACCCTAAAGATTTTGTGCTAACCACTGGGTGAAGCCCTTAACCCTGGAAAGGTTTTAGCACTCTACCACAAAACATTCTTTACCCCATCTTGGCTGTGAAAAGTAGATATTTTGAAGTTTCTACTTTGCTATATCTTGAGGCTATTCAAAGAGCAAAATAATATTAAAGATTGATTTTTTTTTTTAGTCCTTATTACATATACAACTGTGAAACATATTTCTTAAAAAATCAAAATCTGGTATTGGGGTGGACTGGGTAGTTTGCTGAGTATCATAGAATCAAAGATTCATAGAATCATTTGGGTTGAAAAAGACCTCTAAGGTAATCAAGTTCAACCATCAACCCAGCACTGCCAAGCCCACCATTAAACCATGTCCTGTGTGCCACATCTACATGTCTTTTAAATACCTCTGGGGATGGTGACTGGAGTTGGTGGGATTAACACAGTCTTCAAATAAACTGCTGCTGAACTTTGAAGCTTAACTACCTTTTATACTATTGTTCTTTTATAGGAGTACTTACAAAAATTTTAAACATAAAACCTGTTTTTTTCCATAAATGGAAATAAACTGCTTTTTTTTCAGTTTCATATATTGTAATTACTTCAGCTGTCACATTCCTTTATGTTTTGAACCACAAACTGTAAGGCAAATCGTTGTGTTTGGAATGACGGACACTCAGACTTGCAGTGAACCAAAGGAGACAGTGTGATGAATGGGTTTCTGACCTCAAAATGTACATCTTCTGGATTAGAAAAGAAGGCCTAAGGCAAAATTATGCATGTAAATCATTGCAGCAGCTAATTCTCCTAGTGGGGAGAACTATAGAAAAAATGATGTATGCAATTCAACCCAAAGACAGCGATACTTATATAATTATACTCTATAAATAATGTTTCCATATACAATTGTGTATGTTCCAGATATTCTGTGATGTGGCTTTTCCACTCAGAGCTGCAGGAAGATGAGCAGTGGTACCTCAGCAGCAGTTCTGGCCAAAGTCATTTTGCTGTGTGGTGTTGCTGCAGACTGAACTTTTCTGGGGCTCCTGGGAAAGCTCCATTTGAAACTGCTCATCACCACTTTTTAGAGATGAATTCTACATCCTCTCTGGAAACAGCTATATTTGAATTAGGGGACTTGTTTGTGACTTCTTTTTCACCCACACATGGGGAGTATCTGGGCAGCTTTTAACACAGGTGCAGAACAGGGGGGAAGGGGACTGGCAAAGCCACACCTCTTCCTCACACAACCTAAAGGAAAATCAATGCAGTCATTACTGAGATATTGTTATTTCCCCCCCAAAAAAGTCCTTTTCACTCAAATATGTTTTGATTACCTATTGCCCCTCCTAACTATATTGTGTATTGTAATCTACTTGTGTATATATATATAAGCATACTGTGTATAAAATAGGAGATTGCATGATCTAAAACCTCGCTCACACATTCATTGAGCAATTCTGGAGTGTAAAGACATCTTGTATATGACTAAAACAAAAAACTGAAAGGTAACAAAAAGAAGAAAGGCAAAGGACTATTGCAAGTCTTTGGTTACTATTTTGGCCAGGAAGCTGAAACTGATGTATTTAGATGTAGCAACAGAGGAACCCTGAATACACAAGAGCTATCTCCACATCTTGCTTACAAAGCTATGCTAAAAGAGCGTGAATGCTTTGGACTCTCAAAAATTAGGAAATGGCAGCAAAATAATGCACAGGCAACCTTAATTTCCCCCCTTTGTATAGACATGATATTATGCAGTCTTTATCTATTAGCTCCTCTGCTATTTTTCCTCCAAAGAATTTCTGTCTTAATCTGCACAAATAGGAAGACTGTTGATTGTTCAAGAGCTGCTCTTCAGCAGTTTGGTTTATCCTGCTTTAGCCTTCAGCCTTTGGCCTAGTTTACTGGCACTGGAATTAGAGGACAGTTGTCCAAAGCTCCCTGTGGAGTCAGTGGAGAGACATTAGTGCTTCCTCAGAGTTTTTCAGTTTGATGTAGAATCTGAGTCACTTTCTGGAAGCCTTTCTTTCTCTCCTTTCTGTATCAGGGAGCCCAAAGTGAATAAATGCTTGTGTCATGCATTTTGAGTATTTATTCAGGTGAAATGAAGCTGGTCCATAAGCCTTGTTTACAGAACCTTGTTCTGCTCCTTTTTTCCAAACAATGTTAGATTTGCCTATGTGATTTGCCATGATATATGTTGCTTTGAAACATATAACTTTTTTTAAGGTCCTCTGAAATAAGGGGATAACACCACTCCTACTTGTCTACTGAGAGCTGAGACCCTGAGTAACATTAAGAAAACCCTGTCAATTTTGATGTCAGTGTACTATGCATTATTGCATAGATTAAGAGAGAGTTCTCATTTTCTTTGGCTGTAGCTCTTGTGTCAACACATGATATCCAGATCACCTCACAGTATTCAAGACAAGCCCAGAAAAATGCACTTTGTGAGCCCCTGTGAGTGGTCTGATGTAGGTGATCTGCCCAGGACCTTTCAGGATGCTGTCTCCTTGAAAGGGCAGGTTCCTTCTCTATAGCAGCATTCCATCAGCTGAACTGCACAGATGGCTCATTCATCAGCTGTCTTACATTTTCTGTTAGTTCAGGTATTCCTGCTCCCTTCCTCTTGTCCCTCTTCACTTCTCCAGCTACCTCAGTTTGGGCTTTCATTCCCCTGAGCCACACCAGGGACCTTCTCTTCCTCAGATACCTCTGTACAGTGGAAGGCTCTCCCAGGAATAGCTCTTTACAGGAATCTTCTTAAGGAAGTTGTCTTGGCATTAAGCAACGATCTTGGCTCCTGTCTGAAGCTACATGTGAAAGGTGGCATATGCAGCAGTGCATAGATCACTGTGTTGAGATTCTGGTTCAGATAAATTATCTTCCACTTGCAGTCACATTCTTGTCACATTTTGGCTTTGCCTATAGGTTTCTCCTCCAGAAAAAACCCTGACCTCATTAAAATATTGGTCCTATGGGCATTGTGTCATGTCATTACTGCTTTTTCTTTATGCTTACCACAGTGGAAAAGAGCATGCCAGCCTTCAAAGTTCAGAAGTAGAATCAAACTTGACTGCCAACTTTCCTACATTTCAGGTTTTCCATATCAACTTGTTGGCCCAAGTCTGAATGTTTTGAAAATTTAGAGGCCAGAAAGCCTGCAGTCCACTTTTGAATTTTAATTTAATCCCAGTGCTCTTTGAATCCAGGCTGAGTCTGGACATAGTGCCAATAAAACACTTATTTAGCTAGAAATGTTTTGAATCACTGAGACTGTAACACTGAAGTTATAAGCTTAGTTAAACAGAAATCAGGAAGTAGAATTAATTTATAATTGTTAAATTATCTTAAAAATCTCAAAGAATAGCTTTATATTAGCTTATTATGTTTTTCATGCTCACAAGCTTCTTTTCAGGCCAGAGGAAGAGAAAGAGCAGATATATGAGCTTGGGGGGCATTTTCAAAACCATTCCTCAGCCATTGCATTATGAAGCCCAAATCATCTAATTTCCAGTGCATTTTGTTGCTGTTCCCCACTGGTCAAGCATCACTTAATTTACATCTATGTCATTATGGCATTTCTATACCAAGGTCTTGAAAGGTCCCAGCGACCTTATACATCATGTCCAGATTGTGCTCTCCTCTCCAAGGATCAGTATGTAATCTTAAAGGTGATGTGAGAGCAGGAGCTGGGCGGTTCAACAGCAAGCAGCTGAAGTGGCACAGTACTGTCCTACCAATTCCATTAGCTTCCAAAATGGCTAGAAACAGCAGGCTTCGATTAATCTCTTCTATGTGCTCGATGAAATTTTTAGGTGATGAAACTCCTGTAAACTCTGGAAGAAGACCAGGGAATGCAGTTCTGGAGCACTGTTGGTAGAGCATATTTGCATCTATGTCCAAAGTAAATTACCAGGGATTCTGCAGTCCTTGTTTTGGTGGCTGTTATAAGATTTAACATATGTGAGTCATAATCCATCAAATTAATAAAAAAAATTATTTTTAGCAAACAAAAAGCATAGCAATGAGAAGGTAACTCAGACCTGGGCTGCCTGTAAGTGAATATTTCAGAATACTGTGATTTTTACAAAGACAACTGGGGTAAATACCTCTAAATTCAAACTAAACACTTTTTCTTTCATGAAGCAACTGTAATGAGTGGTACTCAAATTATAGAGCTAGTTGCAAGCAGATCTGCAATAGAAAATGTATGCCAGATTGCACTTGTGAAGGATCGCAGCAGGCAATAAGTGCTTGGCTGTAAGCTGTGTGGGACAATTCTCTGTTGTGGTGAATTGTCCATAGTAAACTACCACAGTTCAATCCATCAAAAGTGCTAAAAGAACAAAAAGATCCTCAATATGTCAGAGTCCAATAAACATTTGGACAACACTCTCAGGCACATGGTGTGATTCTTGGGGTGTCCTGCAGAAGGGTCAGGGGCTGGACTTAATGATCCTTGTGGGTCCCTTCCAACTCATCACATTCTGTGATTCTGTGATTCTATGATCTATGGTCAAGGGCTCAGACCCAGCCAGCATGGATTTAGGAAGGGCAGGTCCTGCCTGACCAACCTCATCTCCTTTTATGATCAGGTGACCCGCCTGGTGGATGAGGGAAAGGCTGTGGATGTGTCTATCTGGACCTTAGCAAAGCCTTTGACACTGTCTCCCACAGCATACTGCTGGAAACGCTGGCAGCCTGTGGCTTGGACAGGGGCACCTCTGCTGGGTTAGGAGCTGGCTGGATGGCCAGGCCCAGAGAGTGCTGGTGAACGGGGCTGTGTCCAGCTGGCAGCCAGTCACCAGTGGTGTTCCCCAGGGGTCTGTGTTGGACCCAGCTTTGTTTAACATCTTTATTGATGATTTAGATGAGGGGATTGAGTCCATCATTAGCAAGTTTGCAGATGACA
>JAWWLZ010000001.1:55298770-55310490 GCA_035041345.1 Poliocrania exsul | reverse complement strand
AGCTGGGGTTGTTTAGCCTGGAGAAGAGGAGGCTCAGGGGAGACCTTATCACTCTCTACAACTACCCGAAAGGATGTAGCCAGGTGGGGGTTGGTCTCTTCTCTCAGGCAATCAGCAGTAGGACAAGAGGGCACGGGCTTAAACTCTTCCATGGGAGGTTTAGGTTGGATATTAGAAAGAAGTTCTTTACAGAGAGAGTGGTCAGGCATTGGAATGGCCTGCCCAGAGAGGTGGTGGATTCTCTGACTCTGGAGGTTTTTAAGGTGAGACTGGACGTGGCACTGAGTGCCATGATCTGATAATCAAAGTGGGGTTGGATTAAGGGTTGGACTTGATGATCTCAGAGGCCTTTTCCAACCCAACTGATTGTATGATTCAGCAGAGCTGAGGATGCAGCAACTCTCAAAGGCCTTATCACAGACTCTGTGTCACTCAGTGTCCAACATTATGGTCTCTCTCTAAATCCATTCACACTGAGAAAACAATACATCACAAATCTTCCTTACCTTTTATTCAACAGGCGCCTTCCTGTTTTAAAGGCAGATTGTTAACAACCAAACCAGTCTTGGCCACTCTGGCCCCTTGAGCTGCACTCTGCACTGCCTGCACTGCAGCAATGACCAGCTGACATGGTCAGCAGCATGTGGCTCAAAACCACAGCCTAGGGAAGCCAGTAATTTGGCAACCACAAAGGCAGATGCATTATACTTTCATACTTTCACTCAGCTTCTCCCACATTGCTGCTAAAACTGGCCCTGGCATTTCTACTGGATAACTCCATGAACCTGTATGACCCCATCGTATGACCTTGTTGAAGACTTCTGCCCTGGATTTTGGTGAGTGAATGAATGCATGAGGCCCATAAATCACACATAAGCCCTCTGTTAAACAGGCATTGAAAACTCTTCCTGTTTATGACCGTCTACATGTTCTATACTGGAACCACAGATTTTTAGCTAATTTTTGGATTGAGCAAGTACTCTCTGAGGAACATGTGTGGGCAGGTTTTGAATTCAGACATCATGGCCTGTCTAGTCTCATGGAAACAGGCTAGAGACCTCTTACCACAGTTAGGAATTTTGTTGACTGAAGCATATGAAAGAAACAGAATCAACCCAAAAGTTCTTTGAACCCGAGCAGATGTTAGATGGAATTTAAACCTAAGAGAGGGCATCTGCTGATGCTTCATGCCTTTGAGTAGGCCTTTATAGTGAAAGGACAGAATAGTTTCATTATTGAAGGTAGAGCTCAGAGCAGTCAGTGCTTCTGTTTTCAGCACACCACCACATGAAGAAGAGAGGATTGCAAAATTAGAGGCGTGTGTGTAGAAACACAGCTCAGATAGGTGTTTTCAAGACATGGCAGTTGCAGAGGGAATTTCCAGCTAGTGAGATATCCTGGATAGCTGATCCTCTGTTTCCTGATGATCAGTCTAGTTTGAGCTGTGCTATGGCTCATTTGGTCTGGTCTTTCTCCTGTATCACTCTATTAGCAGACAGGACAAGCTGCAGCTGATATATCTCCTTATTGCACTAATGTCATGCAAAACCTCCTTCCTAAGCAACGAGGAGAGACTCCACATATCCATTATACACCTGAGTGGTGACTGTTATGTCAAAATTCAAGGTTCCATATTGTCCAAAATATTTATGAATACCAGAGTGCAATAAGGACAACATGAAGAGTTATTTCTCAGCGTGCCACCAAGACCAATACTGTTTCCCACCTTTGCGCCCCCATCTAGAAATGGTTTCTCATCTGCCCTAAACGATCTGTTGCATGTGGCAAAGAAAGAAAACACCCATCATACCCCACAAGCCTACCCAGCAGCAAGCTACAGTCACACAGACAACTGCAATTCGCAGTGCTTTTGTCAGCCATACACAATGTTTTGCTGTTGCCCTCCTGGTGTCAGAAAAAGAGGGAGCAGCCTAAGTGAGCCCTGAGAATTCCCACTTCGTGGGGGAGACACATCCAAGTCATATGAGAAATATGAGTGAAAACGAGTTTAAAATACTTTAAAGCATTTTTAGAATCACTGAGTGGTGGAAAAGTGGAGAAGACTCTTCACTGAAATGTGCCCTTGTAATTCATAAAATCCTGTGGATGCGAAATGCCCTATTACACTCTGTGAACTAGGCTGAGCTGCATTTTATGCTCCACTTAACTTTTCTGTTTCGGTGCATGTTGCATTCCTCTCCTAGATGGCGCCAGTGTCTCATTACTGAGATGGCTCTTCATGGATCTTATTTTCATGATTTTGTTGTAATGACTGCTTGTGTAAACGACTGAGATAGGTATTTGTCAAGAACCAGGTTTGCTCTACTAACTTTTGCCAGTGGCAATTATTTTTTGCACAGTCCTGACTTTATGGTATGGAATGCTTTATACAGATGTTCATGTTTTTAGTATTTCTTTTACACCTGTTTTATGCTTTATTACCGTTATATGGAACATGCCAGCTAACAAGAAATATGAAAAAAGATTAATTATATTTGTCTAATTTTTCCATACTCCTGTGCCCTCAGGAGAGCAGCCCTGTAGTATCAGACATTCTCTAGGAGCAGAATGGAGCCTGTGTGTGCTGAGGCATCACAGTTCATGTGCTAGGAAGAAATCAGGGGGGTTGTGGCATCCTTTAAAATGTAGCTGGTGTGGTTCAGTTTGTCTTCTCTATGTTACTGTAGTTTTAAACTCTTTATCATCCTATGTCACTTGGTTCTTTCTGCAGGATAGATGGCTCTGGTAAGAAAGAAATGTGATTTTCCATGCTCCAGTTGTTTCAAGAGAAGTTGACGACTTTTACTTTCAGATGAATCATACAAAGACCCAAGAAAAGGAGCTGTTAGCTAAAAGGGGCTATTTTTTAAAAATAATGTTGTTTTTTATTACAAGAATGATGTTGCTTTGTAAAGTCTGGACCAATGTGTTTGGGGTTTTGTTTGTTTGTTTGTTTGTTTTTATTTTTGGTCTACCTGTCCTGGCTAACAGATTTTTGATAATATTGCTCTGCTAGTCAAAGTCCATACCTGTCACAAAGTTTTCTACAGCATTTATTATCCAAAACCCCAAGTGCCCAATGGAACTGGGATTTTCTGGCTTTTCTGGTAAGAATGCTGAAAAAAGAAGTGGGAGTTTTTATCATTTTGATTTCCTTCAAGATCTCATTCCCCACTGGCAACGTTAAACGGAAAACATCTGTCTGTGACTCACTGCTTTGGTGCTGAGATCTGTTTCAGCAGCAAGCAGCTGCCTGGATGGCATGGAGAAGAGGTGGCATTGCTGTAGCAGGTGTCTGTGCACTGGACCTGATGCTTTTCTGCCCAGCTTTTAGGACAGGTGTTGCTCTGCACCTTCAATACCTCAATGTCACAGCCTGGGTAATGCTGAGGGCTGGCTGTTTGCAGCCCTGCAGCCTGCAGCTCTGCAACCTCTCACTATAGCCCTTGTGGTAGCATCTTTCAGAGCTTCAAAAGTGATGATTTTCCCTTGTCAGGCTCCTGCTCTAATCATTTCTCATATTTTTGTACCTGCAAACCCAGATATTGCTACAATAGGTTTTTACAGGAAATATCTACCACTGGTATAGGTCTGACACCTTATTTCCCATTTTTCCTTATCTCTCATGTGGTAGACTTTTAGTTCGAATTAGGGAAACCCAAAATTTTGAAATTTTTTTTTGAATATTTTTTTGAAATAAAGTAGATAGAAATAATTTAAATACTCAGTGAATATTGTCCAGTAATATACATGCAGTGCTTGCACCTAATGGGCATATTCCCATCAGCACTAAGAGCCTACAAGTAGCAGGGTGTTCAAGTGGGTCTCAGGTAAGTGTGTAGCTGTAGGGAAATAACACACTCCTCATCACTGCCAGCAGCTGAACTAGGTGACACAGGGGAGGATGCTCATCTGGGTCCCTATCCCTGCTCCTCTTGGTTGGTCACAGACAGTTTTTGCTTTCTTTCTTCTCTTTTTTTTTTTTTTTGTGGGGGGGGGTGGGGTGGGAGTGGGGGAGGGTGGGAGGTGTTGTTGTTGTTTGGTGTTGGTGTTGCTGTTGTTTGGGTTTTTTTGTTTCTTCCAAAAAGTAACTTTCAGCATTAGAATGAATATAAGCCATCAGCTGCAGACCCCACAAATAAAACTGCTTGTGCATCTCTCCAAACATTGTTTGTGCAACATAAGCACAAAGATGACAGTCCTCTGCCACCCTGCAGTGACACTGTGGGGTCCCTAAAAATAATCCCCATACTTCAATCATAAGGAAGCATAAGACTCCATGGTCTCTCTTTCGGCATTTATTAAAGAAAGAGAGAATACAAGTGTGTATAAAAGCAAGTTTCAGGTTCAGACTCAAAAAGGCTTCATTGAGGGATTTTAATCCTTAAGCCACTTCAGTAAAAAAAGTACTGTTTTAATCTAGATGATTTTGAAGTGTCATATGAACCACTTTACAAGTAACAGCCTGCTTTCTTCCTTTAACAGGAACTGACAGGGACTTTTGCTAAGTCTGTAGATATAAATGGAGATCAAAGAATGCTCACACCCACAGATCACACAAGAATTCAACAGATTACTGGAAAGGTTAAAAACCCCTTAATCAAATTAGCAAATGGCAAAATTATATGACAAATAGACATCCAAGTGACTCATTAAGAGAGTGCAAGAACCAGCATGCCTGAAATTCTGCTCTCCCTATTCACATAAGACAGATTGGCACATCTCCGAGAAGTAATTCCAAGTCCGTTATTAGATATTTTTAGTGTTTTTGTAACACAATTGCTTCTTTTCCCAAACACACAAGTGAGAAGTCTGACCTTTTTGAAGATGAACTGAAGCTTCACTATGAATAGCTCTGGTTAATAGAGGCTTTGCCATCCCATGTCTTGCATTACATGGAGTCTGTTAGGAAGAGCTAATAAAGCCAGCCACAAGAAGGGGCAGGAGGCTTGTGGCTAACGAATTAGCCAGTGTTATGTGAAGCTTTTAGCTTGTGGGCACTGTGGCTGCATGTGCTGGCATTCTGCCTGTGTTTACACTGGTACCATGCTGTCAGCCGTACCCCAGACCAAATCCTGCATCGTTCCTGCTCTCCCAGTGCTGTCACACACCAGGATAGCTGAGCTCCTCTCTTCTGCTATCAAGGACAGACTTTCCCAGCAGGACACAGCTGGCACATCTGGCCTTGCTCAGACTTTGTGCCACCCTGCAATGGCATCTCCTCCTTCAGTGCTGCTTCACTGCCAAGGAACTCAAATTTACCTCACAATAGGTATGTGCCTTAAGAGACTTTATACTTGAGAAGGTGCTGTTCACAGCCACAGCCTGTCCTGGCTTGGATATGTGTCATCACCATCCCAGCATCTTGATAGGGGCAGCCAAGACAGACAGGCCTTTGGGGCACAGGGCATGGCAGCAAATGGTCACTTTTAGAGAACGGGTGGAGATAGAAAACCTGAACAACAGCAATTGTAACATGACACCCTGGCTTTGCCTTGGTGATTTCCCCTAGAGTGTAGATTGAGTGTATGGCTGTGACTTCTCCAGGGAAGTGTGCACCTGGTTTTGGGGAGCCTCACTGTGCCACGGACCGAGGGCATAAGAGAGGTCTGTGGGACTATAGCCATCAAAGGTTCCCTTGATACTTCCTGTCAACTGCTGAAATGCTCTGGGCAGGCTCCCCTTGTGCACTTGTACCAGACTGCAGCCAGAGCCTTGCGTGGCTTCTGCAGGGCTTTCTCAGGAGGCTGCCTGTGAAAGCCCCAGCTTTGCCTGCAGTGTCTGTGAGTAAGGAAGGAGAGCAGAGGTGTTAAGCCTGACAGCAGAAGTGGAAATAAAATATGTATTTCTTGACTGTGAGTACCTTGCATTCTGACTTATTGCATCGAAACTCCCAGATCCTGCTCCACTCTATCATACACAAGTATAAATCCCCAAGGAATGTTGTTCCCCCTCTTCCACAGACCAGGCATGTGGTCTGTCCTGTCTGTGAGAGCTCCCAAGTTGTGCTGCTTTTGTCTGAGACTTGTAAGCTCCTTCTGTAGAAGAAGGCATTCAGGCCTTTACTCCATGCCAGAAGAAGCCTGTGCTAGTGGTTTGTGAAATCTGTGTTATTTAATGGCCACCTGCTTTGTTCTTTCTTCTGACAGGAGGAAGCCACCTCAGTGCCTCAATGTTCTGATTTCCTGAGGCACAATATGAGCTAATAGGAATGGAGTAAACCCTTCCCAGCACTTGCAAAATAAGTTTGAGGTTAGAATTTTACACTGTAGCTATATCTCCTTTTTGTCAATGGTGTTGGTAGATTCTGGACAAGAGGCATGTTTGGCTTTTACATGTAGCATGGGCAGCTTGAACTAAACTTACTTTCCAATGTTCACATTATAAATGTTCTTCAGAAACTTCATGGTGGTAACAATCCATTCCTAAAACCAAGAAAGAAGAAATACACAATGACAAGTCACAAGGTGAGGAAGGTTTGTATCCTTCAAGTCAACATCTTTTCTGAGACAGGAACTAAATAGGTAATAGTTGCTATGACATAACACACTTATTGACCTGGTCAGGAAAACTAGAGTTCCAAGACTACCTGAGTAAAGTAAAATAATTTCAGTCTGTCTGTTCAATTTGTCAGAATTAACTGCAGGTATAAATTCTTTGCTTGTCCATTCCTGGTTCCTGCAGAGGGTGTTGAAGTACTTCTTAATGCAGTCTCTGCATATGATTGTTTTGATGGTTCATAAAACTGCAGATACACCAAACTGCATCTCCTGAAATCACAACCCTGATTCTACTGCTTTGCCCAGACTTCTTTTTAATATTTTTTAGCTCTGTCTACGTGGAGTTATTATTGAACTGGAGACCTGAAATGCAAGAAGCACTGTATTAAGAAGTCCACTATCCACATTTTGACCCTTTAAAATTTAACTACAATATAGTTTCTTTGGAGCACTCCAGCTCTGCTGGGCTGTTCAGTTCAGGGACTGCAGCACTCCTGGGATCCCGTCTGACACAGACTTGTCACCTCTCAGATCATCCCTGACATATAATCTCTCACCCACAATAAAATCAGCAAAGCCCATCACTCTTCATTATCCCCTCGCAAGGAAGGAGAGCAAGCACATAATGAACCTTTCTGACATTGTGCCAAAGTCTGGCTGTGATGGCTTTGGAGCTGATGTGCTGGGTGCAGTACAATGACTTGCAATAGAATAGTACCAGAGGGACTATTTTAGGTGCCTTATAATTTCCCTATAGTTAGTAACCAGAAACTTATGCAATTGAAGAGAAAATGCTGCACTTGAAAATCAGCGTCCCTGTGCCTTAATGTAACAGGGTGGGTTCTACAGTTGCTGGAAAAGTGAGGCTGAGCACCATTGAGAGTTCAGAAAACACAGTATCTTTATTAAGAGAAGTGACCAAATAGCAGGAACCCAAAGGGAAGGGGGAGAGAGAGAGGGATGGAAACTAAAGCAATAAGCCCAAACATGCAAGCACCCCACTCACCACAGGGTTACTCACGTAAGGTTGTCTTGCCAACTCAAGACACTCCCCTGAAGGCAGGGACTACATACTCTAGGCATTGGCAGACAACAGGGGTCCCTGCTGTCTTTTTGGGGAAAGAACCACCAACACCATAGAGCGCGAGTCCTCTCACCTTTATTGAGCCTCTGGTGACATCTACCTAGGGAGGTGTGGCCTGCATCCCCCAGGTGGAGGTCTCAGGCTCTGCTCTTTCTTCCTCCTTGCTCTCCCTCCCTCAGCTCTCCTCCAAAGGCTGTCAACCAATAGGAGACCCAAGTAACTTTAGTTTATGCAAAGTCTGTCTTCACTCTATCAACTTTTGTTCCCTAGAACTTGGCAGGAAAAGGAGAAATCTTTTCACAGGTGGCTTTAGCAAAAACACAGACCAAAATGTCAACACTTTTAATTCCTGATACACTTAACTAATACTTCTGTATTTTGCAATCTTCAGCTCCCTGGATGCTTCAGGTAGGCAGTGCTTTTGCCAGCATACCAGTGTGCAGGAAGGAAGTGCTTTAAATGAAATCTCTCATAGATATTTCCCTACATAAATATATTTTAGCTATTTCTTGGTATTTTCCAGACTTATTTTCTATACCTTTATGAAGATAGCAGCTTAGTAAAGTTCCTTCCACTGGTAGGCTGGAAAGGCAACATCTATCAAGTGCCTTAAACATTACTTTCTTCTGGCATACAATAATGAGACAACAGCCAAAACTTATTTCAAAATTAATAACCTTAGCTTGTACTCAGTTTCATTATTTACTCACTGGTAAAACCATGATTTTCATGTGTATCAGAAATTAATGCATATTGATTCACTTCAAAGAGCCTCTGTTACTGCACAGGTAAGTAATTTTACCTTAAAAAAAGAACCTTACCTATTAGTGTATGTGTACACTAGACATCTGTAGTTTTAGCTTGCTAATTGCTTAGATCAAAGTGTTTAAGCCATTTTCTGAAGGTTTTTTTTTTCTTTTTCCAGTAAGTTGTAAAGAACAATCAGTCTTCAAATAAAAAAGTGAATTTCTGTAAACAAAGATTTGGTTTAGCATAGGTAGCCCAGCTCCTCATTGTCAGATGCACTCCAAAATAACTCAGATTCTTCCTTCAGCTTATTTTGAGAGCTTTATAGTATTTTATATAAGAAAGCCATTTGCACCTAGTAAATTCAGATTTATGTACATACCCAGCTTAGTGAAATATCACTGCATCACTTGACAGAGGGGCAGTAACAAAAAAAAGATACCAGAGTGCCAGTTCAAGACTTGCTCTGGAGTCAAAATGGGGGTTGCATTAATAAAATATCTGGTCTTTCAGATTGAGGAGCCAAAGACAGGTGGGTTGTAAGACTAGACATCACTTTCCTTTGTGTGCATTTTGCGAGTACTTCTGCAATGCTTTGCTTACCCCAGTTCCATAGGTTGCCTTGGCTCAGGCAAATTATTCTTTAACTTGACTTCAAGCAGCACTCGATGCCAATAGACAAGTGTTTGTGTGCCACCAGAAACAAAGTGCAAACAGGCATTAACTGGAATATTATCAATGAGTATTCTGCTGCAGTGGAATGAAACAAGTTCATAGCCCTGCTGATGTTCTCTGCATTTGATTGCACTGAGGGAAAAGGGAACAGGGACTCACTGACAAGTTCTTTCATCACCATTGAATTGAGGTACATTTTAGCAATATCTCCCAGAAAAGCAACTCCTTTGGCAAAGTGTCTCTTCTCCTGGACATCTCCATGTAGGTTTTCTCTCTTTTTAATGGGAAATGGTTCAAGTCCTGTAATTGCTGAATCAGTATGTATGCCCTGCCAAAGTGGCAGTGGTTTTGTAAAATCTCTTTGTAATCTACTCCATGGGCAAGCTACTTATTTTAAAAATAGGAATGCTCATTTCATCACATTTAGTGTTGGCGCCTTTGCTTGATAGGCAATTGTTAGTATATTTTTCAGTATCTTTTCCTTGCTTTGGGAGCCACCCTAAATTGTTTTTGCAGCCCATGAACCTCTCCCTCAGATCAGATCTGTTTGTTTTCTCATAAACTCATTTTTTATTTACTCAGAAATCTGCTCTTTGTCAGCCAGATTGTGCCTGAATCTTCGAATTTCCAGAGAAGATGAGTCTGCTTTAATAGGTTTTAGTCATTTCTGTTCTTCAGCTCACTTCCCAGATCTATCACAATTCCCAGGGTTCCAGCTATACTAATAGTGTGCTGAGCCTTCTCTCACACTGAACACCCACATGCAATTTGCAAAACTTTGACTGCTTCAGTCCTTATGACCCTCTGTCTTTAAAATGACCTATAGTAGTGACCTGGTAACTTCCAAAATATGCATGGAATTCCGCCGACCCCAGGCTGGCACTCCCAGTACCAGGTTGTTTTAACCACTTATAACTGGGGACTGTTTGGGAACATTTCTGACATATGAAAACATCTCTGGGCATATATTATTTCACTTTTCTAATTGTAGCCTGTATGTCTCAAAATAGCTGTTCCCTAGACTCTTTCTCTTCCTAGGAATATCTGTTTATGAGGTTTTCCAATGGGGATTTTCTCAGAAATAACATCTAAGGCTAACATTTTTTCTACTGTAAATGCTACTAGTGTTTACTGTTCATCTCAAATCTTAAATGCACAGACTTGCTGGTAATTGCTGTCAGAACCTCCTCATCTCTGTATGAGATCACAGGGACAGCTTTCAGTGGGCACAGTACACTGATGACCTTATTGACAGTCCTCCTGTCTCAGAAGCTGAGGATATTTCTTTGCCCACTGTACTCCCCCAGTGTACCCAGTCCTGTCCAGTTTCCATGCACTCCTCCCAGCAGCCAGGAGTCCAGTGAATCCAGTCATCAGTGTCCAGCATGTGATGGTGGAGTCCACATGAGGGGATGATTTCTTTACCTCTTCAATTCATCTATTTTTGCTTCTCTCCACTGGAAACTCAACTTGTTGGGGCCTCCTTTCTCCTGCTGCACCAGACTGCATGAAATCTGTTAACAAAACCATTCTTTTCTTTGTTTCTTGATTTAAGAGGTCACCACCACCAATTTACATGCTATGGGTCTTGTCCTCTGAATGAATTTTACCCATGCAGCAACTGGGTGTTCAAACCCAAGACAACCTTCAAAGGACCTGACTTATCCTCCTAATGAATTAATCTGGGCACCAAAGACCTCATTCTCTCTCAGCACTATTTTGAATGATAATACCCAAGGTTTCACCAAGCCCAGCTTTACCAGCCTAGACCCTAGAAAAGGAACAAGCATTTGCCATCTCAATATTCTTTCACAGCTGTGTTAGCAACAATCTATTGCTGTCCGCATTTTAATACTTTTCCAAACTTAAGCAGGCATCATTGCTACAAACAAACTGCAATTCCTACAATTCCTTGTCTCTATCAGCTCATGTCTTAGTGTTGATCTGTATGCTTTGCTGTTCAACCTGTCTTTATCTATTGATCAGTGATGCCATGGGGAGAGATCTCTGCCCACCTTTTGAGCCCTTCCAGTCACAGTTTGGCAAACACTAAACATGTCTTAGTTAGTCATCTTGTGCTATTAAAATGAAAAATATAACCCATAAAAAAACTTTCCACCCCTTTCCTCGATGCTTTCTACCTCTTCCTGTGCCTCCTGTGTGGCCTTTCAGAAATCTTTTCTTTTCTTTTTTTCCCCCCCATGGAGTTTCTACCTCACTTAGGAAGGCTCCAGCATGAACCAGGTGTGGCCCACTAGCTGACCTACTGGCTTCTAGAAAAACAGATTCTCCTGCATCAGACATATACCTTTCAGGTTAAAATTAATCCCCTGGTCTTTAATTTAAGGAATTTAGTCCTTTATTAAGTCTTCAAATAAATCTTTCAGGAGTAACTTAATACTGAAATATTTCTACCTTAAGGTGGAAACCACATGTCCTGGTTCAGCAACCAAGACCACTATGTGGGTGTGGCCAAAGTTGTGTATTCTCCACCCTTTGTGTAATCTCTCATGAACTGCTAATGATGGACCATTTGCAGCAGCTGCCCAGGGCACACCTGACCCCTCAGGTTGTGAACTGGGTGTTAATGAAGCCTGTGAGATAAGAGCTGTGATAACTCCCCTGTGGGGAGTCGTTAGCACCTCCACACCCAGCCTGAGGGGGCGTGTCTGCTAATGGACCATCAATGATTCCAAAATACCCCATGACTCACA
>JAWWLZ010000001.1:55270977-55298670 GCA_035041345.1 Poliocrania exsul | reverse complement strand
TTGTAACTCTGACTTATAATCTCTTTTGTGTTGCATTTGTTTCTCCTGCTGGTTTACCTTTAAACCAGCACACCACAAGGTGTTGAATCTTTTTCCACAGGTGCCCTGATATTGTTGTACTCCCCTTACTAATCAGAAGAAAGAAGCTGCCATTGCTCCCTTCCCTTCTCCAAGTCTTGTATCTCAAAATTAAGCTACTTGAATAGGGTTAACCCTCTGGAGGCAGAGATACTCACTGTAGGGAGCAAAGCTGTAGCAGTGATCAGTTTGATTATCACCCATATAAATAGCTGAGTGCATAGTAGTGTCTTGCTTGCCAAGGGAACCTCAAAATGCGTCTGAATCAGCTTATAGGAAATACTGGAGAGGTGTTGGTACTTGTGACCTGAGTTCAGCAGGAAGCTGAGTCACACGATCTCTCTGGCTATACTGTCCAAAATGCTCCTGGCACATGGTGTAAGGCCAAAATGAGGCAGAGATGTCATTCCAGCTGGGGGGAGTTAATCAGTAGAGACCGATTGCTGCTCAGGGCTGGCTGGGCATTGGCCAGTGGGTGGTAAGCAAATTTATCGTGCATCATTTTTTTTTAATTGATTTTATTCCTCCAATTTTTTGTTCATTGCTGTTACTATTATTATTTTTATTTATTTAACTTTATTTCAGCTATTATACTGTTCTTATTTAAATCAGCAATGTCATAGTTAAATCACAACATCATATTATATTATTTTCTGGTATATTATTGTTATTAAATAATATTACATAGTAATATCACAGAACAGTTGTAGGCACCTTTGGATACTGTCTAGTCCAGTCCCCCTTTCTGGAGTAGATTGCCCAGGACTTTATGAAGGAACAATACTGGCAGATAGTGACTGTTTCTGTACAAAAGCCAATTGAAAGTTGTGACCATGATGTACTTGAATTTACAACATTTTCACAAATGTCCAAAGGAACAACAACAACCTCCTCACAGCTTTTAATTTTGTAAAGGGGAGCTATACAAAGGTGAGGATGTTTATTAAGAAGGTGTTTACAAAAGCATTGAATTTCTGCACACAACTTTACTACCAGTTAAGGGTACCATATTGGAGGAACAAAGCAAACGCTTTCTGCTAATCGAAAAAGATTTAAGAAAGCACAGAAAGAAGCCAGCATGCATAGACATCATTGAAAGGAATGCTATTAAAAACAAGAATTCCTTTAAGCAGCTTAAGTCATGCCCAAAAAGGATGGATGGGAAGATCTGTATGCTGTATTTAAGTGCAAAATAGTAGCAAGGCAGGCCAAAAATACCTCCTCCTAAACAGCCCCCTTCCTAAATTCAAGTGATCCAGGAAATTATTTATTAAAATCAATTAATAAATCCTAAAAACATATCAGAAGCAAAAAAGCCTGTCAGGGGTTTGTTTGGGTAGCTCAATGATTGGAGTGTGCAGAGAAGAAACAAATATATTCATACTTTTTCGATCTGTCCACTGAAGAAGGGCCTGAATAGTGTTTCTTGCAGGGGATTTATCAGTGAACACATCTCAATTTTAACTAAAAATGTCTTGGAACAAGCAGACAATATTAACATTAACAAGTCTCCATTACTTGATGGTTTCTATTCAAAGTCCACCCAAGAAGGTCTAGGCAGAAAACACTGCATTTCTCACTGTAATGTATAATGTTGCACTTACAAATATCTTGGCACCAAAGGAATGGAAGAGACTGAATGGGAAAACTGAAGCCACCAATTTGGAAACTGGCATGTATACTTAGCAACTTTGTAATAATTATATTACAGAGCTGTAGAGAATTAGTGCATGAACCAGATAGTGTGAGGAAGATCTTTCTTCTAGTGAGGAAGACATTTCACAGTGGTAAATTGCATCACACAAATATACTGGATTCCTCTGAAAGAAAAATTCTGAGAATGAAGGAGAATTGGATTCAGCATGTCTGATGATGTCCAAAGGACATTGAAGAATCGAAATCTAAAGGCACCTTTTAAGCAATGGAGCCGCAAGTGGATAGAAGGAGAGATTCTTTTGTGAATAATCAGGAGAAAGAGTGGAAAATGGTCATTTTTTAGAGTAAAAAGAGGTTTCTCACGGTGTGTTCCAGAGGTATTTGCTAGGACTTTATTGTTCCACATAATAAAATAATCTAGAAAAGAAGGCAAAAAGTGGGGAGATAAAATTTGAGGATGATATGCAAATACTTCGCTATTCTGCAAAACAGCAAAGATGAGGAGTGACTTTGAAGAACTGCAACAGCACCATGTGAGTATGAATAACAGAGCAATTAAATGACACATGAAATTTAGTGGAGACAGATGCAAAATGATGCACATCAGAAGCTTCCTTGTTCAGCAGTTTTACCTTTATCGCTAAGATGGGGAGGCTCTGAGCTTATGATTGCCTCTCAAACCTCAGAGCTCAGGAGCAGAAAAAAAGCCCATGTTACAACATCATTGGATAAATCCAGAGTTTTTTACATTCTATGCAGCACTGAGCTCCCCTACTTGGTTGTTACTAACTCTGACAAGGTTTGCAATTAAAAATGACCAAGGTGAGTAACCCTGCTTCCATACACGGAATGCATAGGTAGGCTGGGACTCTTCAGCCTGCCAGAGAGGACATGGCGGGCATGGCAAATCTCTACAAAACTACCTGGAAAGAGTGAATACAAATTGACTGTACTCACATCAAGTTTGGAAATAACAGAAAATCTTTCACCTATGTTAATGCTGGAAAGATGCAGGTTTTCTTCCAAACGCACCATGATTTTCTGTACAGGCTCAGAGGGAGAAGAAATTAAGCCAGTGGGAGCTGTGTTCAGAATAAGCAAAGAAAATTTTCTGTGCTAAAAACAGTTGCAAGGTAGGAGAATACTAACGGGAAGTAGCTTAAAAGTTTGCCTTGTTCCTGCACTTCTCTGTCACCTCTGCTGCAGACTGGATGCTGCTCTATGTATAGGCTCATTATGAATCAGCCAAATTTTTCTTTGTATGTAGGAAGGAACAATTTTTTCCTGTCCTTTTTCAATACAAGAAGGAAGTAGTCCAAAGAAAGGTGGCAGCCAGCAGGTTCAATAAAGATGAAAGAATGTGATTTTCACGCAGGTACTTCTAATGTACTTACGTACATATGTCTAATGTATGTGATCTAATTCTGCAGCACTTATTTTCCACGATACAGGCTTATTCAAAGGAATTCTCTGCAAGATGTTGTCATTTCCATAGGTCAACCTTCACTGAAGAAAAACCCACCAAGGGTTATTAAATCTCCAGACTGTTCTCATGCAACAAATCCTTAAGCAAGAATTGTTGACAGCTGAAAAACTATTCTAGGGAAGCATCACTACATACTTGTTTTTTATTGAACTGCTCCACAGGCATCCTTGATTTGTCCCTGTCACAAGCAGGGTGCCAGGCAAAGTGAGCATCTTGACTGATTTTGTGTGACCTTTCTTGGCATCTGATTTTCTCTTGCAGTGATGTGAAGAACGTGTGTGTACATCCATAGGTTTGATCTTCCAAAACTTGGTCTTTATGATAAAGCTTTCTTTTTTTTTTTCTTTGACAGTCAGGTGGCAGCAGTATATTGGATATATCAGCTCTTATATCTTTGATACCAGAAAAAGTTTTTTCCCAGGCACACATGAATAGCTGAGATACAAGGCCTGTTCTTATTGTATAGCTTATCATTCTGCATGGTTTAAATAAGGCTACTATTGTGCACTGCCAAAGGTGGTCAGTGCTTTCTAGTTATAGTCTCTCAGAGTGCTGGTGAACACAAGCATGGCCACCTGGTCACACAGCAGTGTGTCAATACATATTTTCCATCTTTTCAGCACTAGTTTGATTTCTTTTTCATTGAATAGTTGCATAAATGGAAGCAATATATTTATGTTTCTATGGCTGTGGCCTGCAAACATTGTGTATTGTACCTCAAGGAAGAGCCAAACATAGTTTGCATGGTATCTTTATAGATGTGAATCCTAGCTGTGGCTAAGATTTCTAGGGCTGAAGCAAAGAAAGCTTTCATTTTAAAACATTTAAAATCATGCAAGGTTTGCTACAGCTTGCTATATCAAATAGAAAAGAGCCTCTATTGCCCATTTGCAAACCCTTGACATGGTAAAATTGTACTTTCATCTTTTGGATCATTCTAGCACTTTAGTCTTACGAATCCAGTTCTAATTTCAGCAGCACAAGTGATGTATCTGTGCACTAGAGAGATGAAAAACGAAAATCAAAAGCCATCCCTAAAGTGGGAGCATGCAGTTTCCTCAGGCAAATTGCTTACACTAGCAGATGTTTTCAGGATTGCCTGTCAAAGGGAAGCAGAATTTTCTAGTGTTGTATCTGGTGGATATTGTACATAATGCTGCTTTGCAGGGATCCAAGCAGGATCTTAGACCTAGGAATTTTGCTTGACAAAAGAGAATGTTGCTGATATGTAGAAACTACTCTATTACCTACAGAGGTAATAGTGACTATGCTGATTTATTAAAAAAGAAAGTAAGACATGATACTGTTTTCAAACTAGAAGATTTGATTTATTTGCAAGAACTGTCTTTGATTAGCGGTGAAATGAAAGGTTTAAATTACAATGTAATGATGCTAATACAACATAAGCGCTGATGCAAATTTGCCAGAAGTAATTTAGCTAGCTCATAGGAATTATACTTACTATCCTACTGAATGCTCTTAGGAGATGCCTAGGAAATTAAAGTGTAGAATGGAGCAAATGAAGTGCAAAAGACATATTAGAGGTCTTGTTCTTTGGAGCTTTCCTCAGTGGTGTTTCTAGAGACTGCATCATGTAGTTCTATCAAGTCATTATAAGACACAAAAAGGTAAATTGCTGCCTTGATTTTAAAGCATATTAACCTCATCTTGTTTCCTCTTTATATAAGCCTGTGACTTTCTGTATTAACTTTAGTGTCACAAAATAACCTGGCAAATTTTGAGCATCTCAAGCAGATGTGATGGGCCTCAGTCCCACTTCTATCTTGTGCATGAGTACTAGTGATTGCAGCAAGAAAGAAAAATTACTGAGAAATGCAAAACATCGGTTTGTCAGTCAGAGACATGATCTACACTGGTAAGAGCTTTCCTTACCCCAGCATAGTGCCACACATCACACGAGTGAGTCAGAGGTCCCAGCAGACTTGGGAGGGGACCTCTGGGTTTACTGGATCTCCCCACTTTCTACTTGGCAGGTGATGTTCTGATCATAAGGGAATCAGTTGAACACATGGAAGATTCCTGCAGGAGCAGTGCTTGTCTGATGCATATGAAGGTCTCATTGTGGGAAAACACAAGATTCTTGTGACAAAAGCTGTGAGATTTCATCTGAATTGGAAATCTGCTGACAGCCTGCTGTGTGTTTTGTCTCTTATCTCTCAGCCAGGCAGGATGTTGTTAAAACCAGTCTGGCATGTAGAAAGCAAGAGCTGGGAGAGATGTGCTAGGCAAACCGCTTTCACCTAGGAATCCAGGATCAGCCTTGTTGCCAGCAGATGACATGGGAAAGGGATGGTTACTGAAGATGTCACCAGTAGGGCAGACTACACAGTCTTCCCATAGGAACCACCTCATCTGCCTGGGGATAAGGTGTTTTATGGTGGCACAACACAGATTTAAAACCTGAAGGAGCTGGGCAGATGTTTTGGCCAATGTCCCCACTTTAGAGTGGCTTCTGCTTTGCATCCATAAAACATGTTGGTTGAGATTACAAGAAGCCTGGGTAGAGAGGAGGAGTTTCTGTATGGACTGTGCTAACACTTAGTCCCCTCATGGTCCCTCCTTGTCCTAAAATTAGCTATCCCAAAGCTTCATGTGCCTGGTTCTGTGAAGAGCCAAGCAAAGCTAATTGTGGCACAGACAGTGAGTGCTGCTACAGCTAACCAGGGCTAGAAGAAGTACATTTTCATTGTGTCATTCTCTTTAATGAGAAGCAAATATGAGCTAATGCAGGAGATCTTGGGCAAGAAAAAGCTTTATTATGTATAAAAACTTCTCTATTTTCCGCCTAGTCTATTATGTAAAAAATGAGTCATATTTTTGACAGTGGCTGATAAGAAAAGTTGTGGCTGAGGGACTGTAAGTACAAAGGGAGGCAGATGGATGGGTGTTGGAACATGCTGAACAAACAGCTTACTTCATTTTGTTTATTCTCTTCTAAATGCTGGGTATTGGGAATGTTGCATAAAACTAAAACCATTGTACTAATTCTTCTCTGGTGGCATGCTCTGGATTTCCAGAGAATTACAGCTTTTGTCTTGTAGCAACAGCAACGAAGTGGAAGAAACATTTCTGCCAGACAAAACTGAATTAAATTGTGTATTTCTCTTTACTTTCTTCCTGTGGCAAAAGGTCAGTTAGCTGCTTCCCAGCTTTTTTGCAATGCACTGAGGACTCTGAAAGCAAAGCATGAGATAGTTTAATCAAGACTCAGTGAGTTATCTCCCTATTTTGCTGTAAAACCCTATGCAAGACTGACTGACTATGATTCAGTTTTGCAGTCAGCCATGTCAGGCTGCTCAGACCTTCCAGACTGGTCCCAATCACTACTTTAGCTGGTGACCAAGGTCATCTGATGACAACCAACTACAAAGACTCATGCTGAGGTGTCTCTGGGCTTGGTGCCTGAGCACATGTAGAGGAGAGCATACCCTGGGCTTCTCTTGTCTTCTGTAAAGAAACTCGGAGTTCCCAGAATCACAGAATGGGTAATGTTGGAAGGGACTACTAGTAGGATCATCTGGTCCAATCCCCTTGCTCAAGCAAGATTGTCCCAGAGCACATTGCATCCAGGTGGTTCTTGACTACCACCAGTGAGGGAAACTCCACAACCTCTCTGGGCAGTCTGTACCAGTTCACAGTCACCTGCATAGTAAAGCAGTTCTTCCTCATGACAGAAAATACTTAAAACTCTTACTTATTATGTTAAAGAATTTTATTTTTCTGCTGCTGCCTTTAATTACTGCATGCTATATATAAAATCCAAGACTAATAAATCACAGAATCATGGAATGGATGGCATTGGAAGGGACCTCTGGAGATCATGCCATCCAACGTCCCTGAGAAAATATGTTACTCAGAATTGTGTCCAGATGGCTTTTTAGTATCTCCAGCGATGAAGACTCCACAACCTCTCTGAGCAGCCTGTTCCAGTGCTCAGTCACATGGACAGTAAAGAATTTCTTCCTTCTGTTCAGGTGGAACTTCCTGTGCATCAATTTCTTCCTGTTGCCTCTTGTCCTATTGCTTGACACCACTAAGAAGAGTCTGGCTCCATCCTCTTGACATCCTCCATTCAAATACTTACAGGTATTGATGAGGCCCTATTTCAGTCATCTCTTCTCGAGGCTGAACAGGCCCACCTCCCTCAGCCTTACTTTAGAGAGATGCTCTGGTGCCCTCAGCACCTTTGCAGCCCTTTGCTGGACCTGCTCCAGGAGCTCCATGTCTCTCTTATTCTGAGGAGCCCAGAACTGGACACAGAACTCCAGATGCAGCCTCACTGGGGCTGAGCAGAGGGGCAGGATCATCTCCTGGGACCTGCTTGCCTTTCCTAATGCACCCCAGGATATTACTGGCCTTCTTGGTCACAAGGGCACACTGCTGGCTTGTGGACATCCTGTTGTTCACCATGATTTAAATATCTAAGGTAAAGGACAATGATTGCCTTAATCAGCTCAGCATGGCAACTTCCCAGGGTGCAGAAGGGTGGGATATGTGGGTTATAGATTCCCCTTAGCACTGAATGATCCCCATCCTGTAATGGTGGAGGACCTGGTCACCTCAGAATTTCCCCTTCCCTCTCCCACCCATGTCATCACCACAGTCAGCCCTGCTTAGACAGACTTGTTTTCAGTATATGCCTGTCAAAGAATTTCACAAAGTGATGCCACAAAAGCATGTAGTTATGTCACAAAAGATGAGCTTAAATGAATTCCCATTTATATCTGGGGGGACACTAGTTGCAAACTAATTATAAACAAAATATGTAATTCAAGAAATTTTCACAGCTAGAAATTTAAGTTACAAGTGGACACTTTTTTGCCAATGTATGTATGGTCCATCACAGATATTTAGATATTTTCCTAAAATTCCAAGTAAAAAAAAGGACAAAAGGTCATGTTATGATCTCATTCATCTCTATGTAACTTTATATACCATATTAAAATACAGTTTAAAAAATATCAAGCAGCACACAATAAAACATTTCCCAAAGTCAGCAGAATAGAAAATGTGGCCACTGAGATCTAATCCCACCTGAGTTTTGACTGAAGAAACGTCATTAAAATCCAGAGAAAGGACAAAAATTTAAACTTACTTTTTTGTCAGCTGCAGCCGGTGCCTGAAGGAAGAATTTCCCACATTGATCAGGGAGAGGGAGATCCAAAAGATGACACCCATCAGTCTCAGATGAAAAGAGTGGGGGACTTTTGTCCCTCACTTACCCCCATGGCTCCCTAAATTCTGGACAACCCAATTTGGCCTTGATACTCAACTGCAACTTTTTATGAATTTGGAAAATGGAAATGATTTTTAAAAAGAGTTGCTTGGAGATAATGGGATTAGTGAATGGAGCTGCAGAAAGGCATACTGTGGTCTCTGATAATGTTTTTGCTAACTACTAGTGATGACTACATTGATATAAAGTGCATTTGGTAGTAGCTGGTTATGTGGAAAGACTTGCAGGTTGTATCTTGCAGTGGTGTTGATCCATTGGATATTACATGCAGAGCACTGACATCTGGTCAAAATGATTTTAGAACATTGTGGTTGGATTTTATCCAGCAGCTGGGTCAGGGATATTGTAAAAGAGTCACTAAAGAGAGAAGAAAGGAAGCTTGTTTTGCTTTGAGTTTCTATGTTTTTACGAAGACAGTTCGTCAGAATTCACAGGAATTGCACAACTTCTAGTATGGAGTAAAAAACAGACTAAAACAGTGTTGTGTGCATGCATATACATGTACCAACCAAATCTTAAAATAGAGATAACTAGACTAATTGCCAAATCCTTAAAATTCTGCACTTTCATTATCCCACCAGTTTACAATCCTGTAATGTCTAACACACAAACCAGAAATAATACAGTTTGCAATTGCAGACTCTGCAGTAATTCAAAATGTATAACGCAAGCAGAAAGTCCCTTCAGCATCGTGGTGATTGGCTCACAGAGAAATGGCTGCAAAAATAGAGAGAGAGGTTTTGAAAGGTACATTACAGGGAGAAGATAGAATATACCTGACATGCTGACAAGCTTGCACATGTTAGATCTGAAATGCTTTTAGCTAGCTGAAGGAAAAGGGGAAAAAGTTTGGGTTTTTAGTCATAGTTTTTGAGTTTGTGTTATTTAGGTTTTAATTCAAAAAGGCACTATTCTTTCCAGTGACTTCAATGGATTTTAGATTAAGGCCTTAGAAAGTTTTTGGTGTTTTGCCCTGCTCCAGTTCAGTCTTTTCACAGTTGAGGATTGGATTGAGGATACTCCCTGGGAAGAGTATTAATGCTCCAGCGGCCATCAGCTCCACGGCTTTTGAGGACAATCAATTTTTCCCAAGGCCTACAGCCACCTTAGAAGGGACTAGTAAGAACATTTCCAGTTTTAGTGCTTCATAGTTAAAAAAGAACAGTTTATTTTACTTGAAGACAACATTAGATGTCTTTTTCCATTCCAACTATATAGTAATGTTCCTTTGCTCTCAACAGTACTTTAATGAGGAACTGCAAACAAATAAGAAAGGACCACAGGCAATTAAAAAATATGTCATTACTAATGTTGCAAAAGAAACAGCTTGAAAACCTTCTATGCTTTTTCTTTCTGAATAATTCCTTTTAACATTGCCTCTACTTCTTCCCCCTTCTTCATGCAGCCACCACTTTCATCTTCCCATCCATCCAGCCTTATGGCTGACAGCAGATGAGCTACTAACATTGGATGCAGCTTTTTATTCTGCATTGCACAGAAAATGAATGTTGGCTTGCAATTTTGGTCTCTGGAAGCAGATACATGTTAGTAGGCTAAGGTGCTGTGTTGAAGAGCACAATAATACCTTCTGTTCATTTGACAGAACCATTTTTGCCAAAAATCTTTTGGCATGAAAAAAGTGAAATTTTGCCACTAGAAATCTGTGCCTGCAGACAGCAAAACACTGACTGGGTGAATGCAAAAAGATGTGTGTTGCCTGCAACACTTCATGTCTCACTCCAGCTCCCCTGGTGTTAGGTATTGCCTTGTCTCTCACGTACAATCCCTGTCTCTGTGGCACAGCTGAGCTACAGGAGGTGGACTGCAAGTGTACCCATGCTCTATGAGCTGACTACCTTGGAGGGCTCTGTTGGGCCCTGCAAGCATCCATCCAGACCTGAGTGGGTTTCAGGTACCCGCTGCCCCCTCTGCTGAGGTGTGATCAGATGACAGCCTGCCCAGTGAGACTGCAATGATGGAGGGATGCACCAAAAAAGGGTGTAGGGATGGACCATCCTCAGACAGCATCTCACTTGACCCTAGGATGGCACAGTATTGCTGTGTGGGGAGGCCTTGACCTATGGAAAATGTGACAGCATAATGTGTATTTGGGATGTCCAAAGTGCCCTATATAGGGAGTGTGGTAGACAGGTTCCTTGACTGGCACTTCCACCAGGTAATGCTCAGCTCATAAGGACACTTAAACTAGCCTATAAAAAGCTTTGAATGGGGGAAGGAGAGTCTAAATTTTTGCTTCTACTTAGCCTGGGGTTCTTATTTCAGATCCAAAATCTGGCTTCTTCACACGTTTGGAGACCTCCTCTGTGGGTAGCGCCCCTGTCAGTTTTGGAGGGGATGTGTGCTTGTGAGGAAGAGGAAGAGGAAGGAATAGAATGAGTCACTCACTCCTGCATTTCTGTCTTGAAACTGGGCTGTCATGGAGCCAAAGACTCAAAAGGGAACAGAAATGGAGGCAGGATGGAGAATAGCTGCAGCCCAGAGGGCTGGTTTTACTTTGCTGTGTCCTCAAATATCTATACATTTTATGGGACTCAAAATTCAGAAATAATCTAAACTCTTAACCATTGAATATGCAATATGCACGCAGTATCTTGTGATCAAAGTCTTTGATTCTTCATGATATTCTGAGATGTCTTCTCCAGAATTACCAAAGTTTTTGTTAGTAAGAAATGTAATAAACTCCCCTCGGAAGCTGAGTCATACCGTGAATGTTTCTAAAAAATTCTAAGCAGTCCCTCCGGATCTAGCTCATCAGGTGCAGGGTGAGTTGGCAGCCAACCTCATTTACTCAAAGCCAGGCTAAAAGCAAAACACAGAATTACTTTATAAAAGGAAGGAAGCAGTGCTCTCCAAAAAGCAGGGGGTTTGAGAAGGTGAATGCGGGAAATTACCCAGGCAATGAAGATATTCATATCACATGGTGAAAGAGATGTTCTCAAAACACCTAGGGAAAATAAAATGTAATCAATGTCTTAACCTTTCAGCATGTCTCAGTATCAGTATCTGTATCTGAGAGCAGCCTGCCTATCAGTCCCAGAGTGATTATCGCCACATGCCATGTGATGGACTTGTCATCAGATTGCTACTGCAATGCCTAAATTAGTCTCTGCCAGTTGCAGGTAAGAGGCAGACTGAGTTGCTGGGGCATTGCCCAACTGAACACTGAGGCCATAGCTCTTTTTTGGCAGTGACCTTGCTGGCTGAAGCAGTTGCACTCCCTGATGCATGTCAAGGCTCCCTCCTTTGTCCACAAAGCTACTCATGGGCTCACTTCTTCCCTGCTTCAGTCCATATGAGATGTGTGAGAAAATATCTCCTGTATCAGATGTCTACAATAGCTGCTTCAATGACTGCAGGGTTAGGAAGTGCCCACGAGCCACTCTACACGCAGACCTTGGCAGACAAGGGAAAAAGCTGACAGTAACCAAAGTGGCCAGCACAACCACAGCTGGAAGAGGACACCTATCCACAGGCATAGGTACCATGAAAGGAGGCAGAATCTAAGTTAGTCAACAGTGGTCTCAAGCAGGTTCTAATTCACTGTAACACTGCACCTTAAAAATTCACTTGATGTGGATGTCTATTGAGGAGCTTCTTAAGCTTACTTTGCTCTGTTAATGCAAATGCAAGCAAGGGTCCAAAACCACCACACAAGGATTTTGTATTCACTGTGGAGACCAACGGTTTTAATAGACTAGCTCTTAATTAAGCTGGTTTTCTTTGTCCTTTTCAGCCCCACGCTAAAAACAACCACCCAGAGAGCTGCTAACAAGCTGAGTTACAATCATTTTGCAAAGCACTTTGGGGTGCAGACAACTATAAATGTGGGTGGTGAGAAAGTTTCTTTTGGAGAATCCTCATCTGCTTTAGTAAGCAGTCCTGTGTGGACTCCTGACTTGCTACCACTATGAAATACAGCCAAGCAGCCAAAAAGCACTTGAAGGTGTCTGGTCCACCTGCATGTGCTGACAGTGAAGAAGAGGAATAATGAAGCTTCAGATCTATAGTATGTATAGATGCCTATTTCTCAGCCTCAGTGGGCTCACAGCACCCATCTGTGCAGTCAATGTTGCTCCACAGAGAAGTGGTGAAACTTAAGAGGGAGTAAGGCATTCATTTACTCATAGCCTAAGAGAGCTGTGTATTATGTTCCTATCAAAATTCATGGAAAATTAGTCTCCCAGCTTGGTAAACTCAGCCTTGAACTATGAGCTGAATGATATTACGTGCCACTTCCCAGGAGCCTGCTTACAATTTTGTTATTCCTGACATTTCAGCATGAAAAGACTGGGAAGTGACCCTCAACAAGTATCCTCTCCGTTATTCCAAGAACTGCATCTGTGATGATTCATGTGAAGATCATATGGGGAACTCCTATAATAATTTGAGCAACCCTGATTTATGAAAGCACATATATAGAAATATGGGCCCAAATACAGAAATTCAGAATGCTTCCCAACATGATACATAGCTCTAGAGCCTCTTTCATTGGGCTAAAGTAATGAAAGATTGCCATGTGATTGCTAGCACCACTCCTTGAGCTGAGAACATTTCTCTTTTAAGAAGATGTAAGAACTTTCAGTCAGGATTTACTTCCCTTTATTACTGCTGGTTGCTTTTCTGTGGCTTCTGTATAAATAGCACTTGAGTTTTGCATGAAGTTTTTGTGGTTTGCAAAATCCATTAAAAGGACTGAAGTTTGTGAGCTACAGCAAGCAGAAAAAGGAAATTCTGAGCATACCAGAAGGCACATGAGCTGAGGTAGGGCAAGATTTGTCTACTTTTTCTGATGTAGATAAAATTGTTGCAATGGTTAATATACAATCTACTTTTCTTTCTTATTATTTGTACTTGGCTTTTTATTTGCCTGAAGCAGTGATTGTTGACTAAACTTCTCCATGACAAAGCTGGTCTTGAGAAACTTTTTTGGCAAAAAAAGGGATAGATTTATGTAACTAGGATTGTTTGCCATATGGAAGATAACAACGAAGTTGTGGACCTGATTAAGTGAGCCTTGCTTTTAAACTAGATGAAAAATATGTATTTGTCTTGTGGCAGTTTTTAAAAACAAAGATGTTCAATGTCAAACTCTGGATTTTTTTTCATTATTGTGCATTTAGAAATAAAATGCCATGTTTTGATTAACTTAGTGTTAATTCTAAATATTGCATTCTTTTACATTTACTCTTGGTAATGCTGCTCCTGAAACACAAAGTAAATGCTAGAAAGAAAGCCAGGAGGAACTCTTAAAAACATAAGAACTTCTGTTCTTCTTGAAAGTGCAGTGGCAAGTGCAAGTGATTTCCTATATAACAGTGATAACATAATTGCCTTCCTGTTTGGGTAATCAACATGAGACATGTGTCTGGGGTCCTCTTCAGGAAAAGGGTTACTGTGATGCAAAGATCCTCTTTTTTCCTGGCATATTTATCACTTAGCATAGCAAGTAGTATATTTTGATTGAACAGCCTGATTTCCCTATTTACCTTTGCATATGCAGAACACCTAATATAAAGTAAGTCGTTTGGTTGTCCCTCATGTGAATGCAGTGTTTTAGAGCAGCAGTCTCGGACCAGCAGTTTGGAAACAGAGTTTCATGTTTATACCTTTAGAGACAGTAGAAATTTCATATTTACACCTTTAGCTGCAGCATCCCTCCACCACACATCTTCAAAAGGACCATGCCCCTCTGTCCAGGCATGGCACAGGAACCCAGCCCATTATATGCTGAGATGCCATATGACTTGACTGATTGCCATCTATGAGAACTGGGGTAGCCTGAGGCTGCTGACTATTGCCACTTTCACAGTAACACCATTTTGGCATACAGGATGGAATCTCCATATTAATATCACTACAGGCATTGGTCTCACATCACCAACAGGAATTAAAGGTAGTCCAGTGAAGTCAAATGTAAGAAATGTGCTGCCAGCCCAGACTGGGGTCCATCTACCCCAGTATTCAGTCTCTGATGGTGGCAATAGGAGAGGCTGGTTAGAGCTCGATTACTTGCTTAATCATCTTCCAGTGTGCTTTCCCTTTGCATTTCCCCAGCCTTCTGACTGCTGTCCATGTGTGCTGGGGAGTACATCCCTGCCCAGCTGTTTGTTTCCCAGGTATTGTCCTTGCATTTGTCTGATCCTCTTTTGACCCTGCCGAGATGCCTGACTGCACTGCTGGCTGTGGCAGCAAGATCCCAGCACTTCACACTTCTTGCTGCACAGAGGAACACCCTCTTTTATCTGATTGAAAGCAAACTCAACCACTCTGCTTAGCACCTCAAGTCCCAGCACTGTGGGACCCTATGCATAATAGTTCACATTCACATTATCCACCACCTTCATGACTCTCTAAACTTCTACCACATCCTTCTTCATCTTCCTCCTTTCCATACCAAAGAGTCTTAGGCTTTGTAGCCCTTGCTTTGTCTCCTCAATCATTTCACTTGCCCCTTTCTATACCTTATCTAACTCCATAATCTCTGTTTTGAATGTAGAGACAAGAATAGTTCACTATGGGGATTCAAGAAGATTTTATACAAGGTGATATCCTACTTTCTTCTCCATAGCCTTCTTGATGGTGCCTCTCATTTTGATGACAATTTTGGTTGCTTCTGCTGCTGTAGTAGCCAAGACAGACTTCAGCAAACAGTCAGTGATGCCAATGCCAAGTGCCCTTTTCTGAATGTAACAGCCAGATTGGAATTCATATGATTAGGCACAATTTAGATTTTTTTCCTAGCCTGCATCACCTTACTTTAATACACTAATGCTCATCTGCCAACCTGGATAACTGTGATCTCCAGGTTATTGATGAAGACATAGACTAAATCTAGTCTGAGTACCAAACCCTAGAGGACTCTATTTATGATTGACTAAGCCCCACACTTTGCTTCCTACACTTCAATCAGCTTTCAGCCAACAAAAGAACATGCCTTCCAGCTCTCTGACATCTCAGTTACTGAAGAAACCCATGGTGCAGAGCTGTGTCACAGGCTTTGACAAATAAAACTGTATAAATGCACACATATCTTAAAATCATGGAATGGTTTGGGTGAGAAGGCATCTTAAAGATTATCTAGTTCCAACTTCCCTGCCATGGCTGAAGACATCTTCCACTAGATGAGGTTGCTCAAAGCCCCCTTCAACTTGGCCTTGAACACTTCCAGGGATTCCATTTCCTCTTATTCTGTCACTACATCACCTTGTGAAAAGTTCCTCTCCAGAGCTTTGGTAGGGCCCCTCTAGGTACTGGAAGGTTGCTCTAAGGTCTCCCTGGAGCCTTCTCTCCTCCAGGCTGAACAACTCCACCCCCCTTGGCCTGTCTTTATAGGAGAGGTCTCCAGCCCCCTGATCATCTTCATGGCTCTCCTCTGGACCTACTCCAGGAGGTGTTGGGAGTCTCAGAGCTGAAGGCAGTACTCAGGTGGGGTTTCAGAAGAGAGAAGTGGAGGGGGAAAAACACCTTTCTCAGCCATATGTAAAAATCCATATATACATGTGAAATGACCACTAGGTCCCCCTCATGAATCATCATCACAGTCTTTCAGTGAGTGAGTGAAACAGGATCTCTCTTTTCAGAAGACATAACTCTTTCTCAGCAGACTGGCATTTCATTGAGCTTAGTGCCTTCATTCTTCATTACAGACTCTCCCAAAATGTACCAGAGGTGGAAATCGGTCTCAGCAGGTGGTAGCTCCCAGCACTGAGACAACCAGCTCACGGTCCTTGAGGTGCCTTCTCAAGGCCTTCTTGTAATGAGAGCTGCACTGGTGACACATCAGTGCCCAGGCACAGTGCCTGATTGTAATGGTGGGTTATGTGCCTTGGCCAGCAGACTCCCAGTTGAGATCCTTAGGGATACTCATAGGAATGCCATCTGGTCCTGATTACTTACTGGCCTCTCTTATCTGGTTGGTTTAATACTTCCTGTGCATATCTGTTGAGTGGAGCTGGCTCCTTTGACTTGTTTGCTACATCAGGCATGAAAATACCCCAACATCCTTTCAAGCCAGAGTGAATTCATGGAGTTTTTCTGCTATGACCTTGTTGTTCCTAAAGGATCTTCTGCCACAAAGAAGCCCTACCAGTTCCCAAGTTGTCTTTCTTCTTTTAGAGGGTTCGCAAAACTTACTGTTAGCCAGAACATCTTTTACCAGATGTTCTTCACTTTCTTTTTCTTTGATATTCTTAGTTTCCTCTCCATATTTGATCTGCCATGATACAGACTTGCCTGTTGTCCTCATTTGGACAAGCTTTCTGCTTCCTAAATGGAGATCTTCTCCTTATAACAGCCTTGCTAACTTTTCTACTGATAGACATTGGGCTCAGTATTTACTAAAATGTCTCTTTCTTTTGGAATGTAGGCTTCTAACAAAGCTTTTGTTGAATTTTATGTTTGTTATTCTAAACAGCCCCCAAAAATTATGTGGGCTTTTTCTTTGGTGGTTGCTTCTCTGTCCCACAATGCTGCTGAACCTCGCTCTGCTGTGATTGCCAGTCCAGGGCTACCTCCACCCAAAACCTGCTTGAACTAGGAACTGTGCAGTTCTAAAGATCAAATGTAGAATAGCATCTTATGTTGTGGATTTGTTTGCAGGACTAATTATTCTAGGAATCAGGCAGTTGTTGCATATGGCCATTCTATCTCATTCTACTGCGGCATTGCATTTTTATAAACACCCCAAATCTCCTGATATTGCTACCTGTTCTCATCTCCCTACCCTCACTTAATGTTTTCTGGTAACTGTCATAATCATGATAAGGAGTTCAGTACTGCATTCCTAATACTATGATTTTATTATTGGAGTATGTAATGTCTGCCTACAGCAACTCTGTAGTGTTTCTCTTTAGTGATAATATTTTGATACTGTTGCCAGTTATATTGTCCCTCATGCACAGTGCCACGCCTCCACCTGTGCATCCTACACTATCATTATCATAAAGCTGGTAGCACAGCAACACAGGCTCCCACTGATTATCTTTTCTCCTGCAGGTCTCTTAGGTTTCCCTTGTACCATGGTTGCGGTCTCATGCCAAGTCTGACTGCACTCCTGTCTCTTTTTTTGGCTTTGAGCATCAGTGCAGAATTTCCTGTAAGGTTTATTTTTTATCAGATATTCAAGATAGCATGTGCCAGCCAACTGGATTTTTGGGCAGTTGGAGTTGTCTTCCCTAGTTACTGCAGTTGGACTTTGTTCCTCTCTTGGCCTCGGTTGTAAATTCACTGTCCTCACAAGTCTTGCCAGTTTAGCCCTTTGCCCTCCTATGCCCTCAGCCCTCCTGTTGCTTTTGACTAAATACTCCTCTGTAAACCTTTCAGTCTGCAGGCACCAGCAGCCTCAATCTGCATCAGGTACAGTGTAGTCTCTCATTCCTATATCACTTGCCTGTGTTCCCTCAGTGCCTCACACACTTAAATTTCTACTCTCTACTGCCTTATCCATGCACTGAAATGCTGGGTCTGAGCTGAGCTTCTCTCTTGCCCCATAGCTGAACCCCTGAAGATGGCACCTTCATTCCCAGTGCCCACAATGACCACAGCCACTACCAGCTCCTCTCTCACACCCCCAAGGGATCTGCACAGATAACTCAGAAGGTCCTTGGGCAGATCTGCGCCTTCCAAGCTCCTGGTGAGCCACTCTTGCCTCGAGACAGCCAGCCTCATCCCTCTATGTTCCCAGCCCTCACACACACACAGTGCCTGCCCTGGCAAGGCAGACACATCACACCCCAGGCTGATAGACTGCTGCCTGCATCCTGAGCTTAAAATATGATGGGTTTGGGGTATTTTTATTAGTTTAGTATCTCCTTCATTTAAACAAATCTCCTCTTACTTTTGCTCCATCAATCCCCCCACCTGGCTTGCACACCTATCCATTTGTTAAGGGTGTAAGATTCACCTTAAGCAAGGAATGTCTTTCTGTTTCCACCTTACCTTAAATCGCACTCAAGCTAGGCTAAGATAAAAGGCAAAACAAATCTTCATAATAAATAGATATAATTTATAGATATATAAAATTTGTAATAAAAGATAAATATTTATTTATAAAATCCTTACCAATCAAGCTGCAAATATTTTTAAAAGACTTCACAGAGGCAAAGAAAAGACAAAAACCCACCCGAACTCTACATCAATTCCACTTATGCAGCAGTTATTTCAAAAAAGGGTCCCTTTTTCTTGCTCAGCTTATGTTCTCTCTCTCCTGCCAGGGAGATTGTCAGAGCCTTAGGACATGTGTCAGCTGATGCTATTTGATATCTTCCATCAGGGAAACTCATATATAAAAAAAGCCTCTGGGTAGAGAATTTCCATCACAGAAGTCTTGCAGTACTGCTTAAGAGAGAGTCGCATTTCAGTTTGTCCTTTTCTCTCAGTTTTTTTTTTCTTCTCAGAGGACTGTTAGATCTTACTGCAAATCTCCCTTCTTTTGGGGAACCCAAAAAGGTCCTACAGGTCCAGTCTCTCACCCTCAACCCATCCTGTTTATTCCTAACCCAGGAGACCATCTGGACACTCCTGCTGGTAACAAAGTTTTTTGCCTGTCCTTAGGTATGTCCCTCTTTCTGTTTCTCTAGGAGCTATTTCCTAACCTTAGCTGGCTAATAACAGTTCTTGGATTCAAGGAGGGGGAAAATTATCCCCTTCTCCAATGTGGTTGCTTGAGGCAGCTCTGTATGAAAGATATAGTTCAATTCACCTTTCTTTCTGCATTCATCTGTGTGTTAAAACACTAATAGGAGTGTCTACATATGATAATTGTATGGATTGTTTGATGGTCTTCTACTGAGTACAGACACCATGGTGATTAAGAGCTTTCAGTTGACTGGTCTCCAATCTCTTTCTCTTGGACAACCCATAACAGCTTGAAACTTTTGTTTGGATAACTTGGAGATGAGTCTGAGTACTGACTTTCTTGCCAGGTTCAATGACACTGAATTTTCTCTGTTGCACATGCACATCTACTTTTAGTCTAGGTCTTGATCTAGAAAGAGAATTGAGCATTTGTTCAGTTAAAGCACAAAATAGCTGTAATGGTAGTTGTTAGCTGGATGCTGTCATATGAAGAGCCTGAGCAAAGTGCCTCAGGCCTGTGCTTGTATTGTGCTCTCCAGGATGCAGGGACTCATGGGGGTTTTGCAACTGGATTTGCATTGCCCTATTCCTATCCTTCATCAGATAGCATTGGACTCCTCTCACACACAACAGGAATGTTTCAATAGATGGCAGATCCTTTCACTAATATTTCTTCTCTTTTGGGGTTTCTAAAGGTAAGGATGCTTGGACCATAGGAAAGCACAGTCAGAAGGGCCCTTCCCTTTGCAGAACCTTGGGCTGCAATGTTTCCATGTGAAATGGAGAGATCAGAGTTAGCTAGAAGAAATGCTGATCTTTGATCCCACACAGAAAATAGGTATATAAGATAATTGTTGTGTACAGAAAACCAAACTAATTAAAAGCCCTCTGGTTGCATAAGATTTGCTTTTAGGAAAAGTATTCTCCCTCTCTCCTCTGTGAGAAAAGAGGAGCTCAAATGAGGAGAAGATTTCCTGTAGGGGCACATGTTTGCTCCATTGAGGGCTTTGCTGAGCCAAAATACCCATTAAGAGCTCAGCCTGGCATTGTGCTTCCCACACTCCCCCTCTCAGTGAGGCTGCATAAAAGCCAAACGCTGGGGCATATCTGGTTGCTGTATTAAGTGATTCAGAAAGACTCTGAGACACCACCTTGAAGGTACCATGAACACAGGCCAGACTCCCACACCATGGGAGTAAGACATGGGAGTTTGCAAATTAGCTCCCATTTATAGCCCACTGGGAATACCACACTGGGTAACTGGGAATCTGGAGCACCCAAATCTAGAGCCCACTTTTACCCTCAAGGCAATTCCACCTGTGCAAATAATTCAGTTTCAAATTGTGAAGCCACTGAAGTTCAGAATAAGAGGTATGATGCAGTCATGTACTGTGGACACATTATCACTCTCACTGAGGCAAGTTAAAAGCTTTTTTTCATGCATCTAGAAATGCCATGTAGTTGTGGGCTTTAGGCTAAAATTTTCGATGCCCCATCTTCAGAATATCTTGCTAGGTGCAAAGAGGGAATTGCTCCCACTATCAAACAAGCAACATTACTGAAACCTTCCTTTGAAAATACTACTAGCTGCACAGCAGCTGAGAGAAGAAACCAAGAGTTCGGCAAAGAAATAGAAACTAATGAGAAAAAAACATTGTTATTTAGAGTGTTTTAGTGATGAGTGGTTTTGCTTTGATTGAATTATAGCCTCATAGGAGGAAAAATGCCACTCTCTGTGCACACAACCCATTTTCTCAGAGGCCATTTTCATTAAGGCTCCAAATGGGGGCTGCTCTGGAAGCTGCAGTGTGTGTAGATGATTGTCTGGTGCAGAGCTGTTTAGCACAGAAGTAGTTCAGGCAGTGGTAAATGAAGAAAAGGCTTCACAAAAAAAGACATAGAAAGCCATTAGAAGCTAACAAGAAAGAGGAAATACAGTGCAAGGAGGAGGGAGTTAGAAAAGGAACAATGCATAACTAGCACAATATTTGCACAGTGTTTAATGTCCTTAATTTATACATCTATCAATATACCTCTGGTATTGGACAGGAAATGCTGCCAAAAGCATACCAGAAAAATTTCACTGGATCCAAAAGGCAAATTCAGTTCTTTTGGCTTTCCATTCTAATTTGAAATGCAGACTTAGCAGTGGACAGTGATTTCTTTTCTGATCAGGTTTTGATGTTTCCATGGTAGGTGACTGGGGACTCAAAACCTCCCTACCACAAAATGGCTGACAGCAAGTTGGCTTGTTTTGCACAGCAAGGATCAGAGACTTGTCATTAAAACACACACACAGCACTCACCTCTAAAAGGCATCACTTTCATAGGCTGAGACAACAACCAGCTGCTGTAAAACTGAGACTGTTTAGGGCTGACTTGGGGCTTTGTGCCTTTAGATGTGTATTTACTGGGACAAAACAAGTAATTACTCATCAACCCTTTCTTGCCACTGTCATCTGCATCTTGCAATTTCTGCCCTCAATGAAGTAGTCCCAAATAGCCAAACTCCCTGTCAAGCCTGTAACCCAGCACTCACACCACTTCTTTTCACTTTGGCAGAAAAATGGAGAGCCTGGCTCAGACTGTGAATATTTCCAAGATGGCACTAGATGATAACTTCACTAACAGCTCCTTCAACAGTTCGATTGACGGCTTCAAACAAGTAATTTATCCCATCATGTATGTCTTTATCTTCTTCCTGGGTGCTGTTGGAAATGGCCTTTCAATTTATGTTTTCTTCCAACCTTCGCAGAGAATCTCAGTAAATATTTACATGCAAAATTTGGCTATCTCAGACCTCATGTTTGTGAGCACTTTGCCATTTCGGGCCACGTATTTCCTACTGGGATCACAGTGGATATTTGGTGACATCACCTGCAGGATCATGACTTACACCTTGTATGTGAATATGTACTGCAGCATTTATTTTCTCACCGTGCTCAGCGTGGTTCGTTTCATAGCCATTGTCTACCCATTCAAATACGGAAAAGTAACCAACACAAAGCATGCCACAATAATTTGTGCAGCCATATGGGTCTTTGTGCTGGCAGCCTCCAGCCCCATGTTAAACAAGACAGTCGCTGGATACAACAATGCAGTCAAGTGCTTGGACCTCCATCCCTCAAGCACACCCAAGCTCTTCATGATGAACAGCTTTGTCCTTGTCGTGGGCTTCATTCTGCCATTTTGCACAATTGTTTTCTGCTATGTCTTTGCAGTCAGAGCGTTGCTCAAGTCCAGGACTCTACAGAACAAGAGAGTGGTCTGTCACAAGAAGGCACTGTTAACCATCATCATCTCTCTCATCCTCTTCCTCCTCTGTTTCCTGCCGTATCATGTACTGCGAACTGTCCACCTGATGTACAGCAGTTACAGCCAGGCCAGCCAGCCTGTACATAAAGCACTGGTGGTCACCCTGTGCCTTGCCCATGAACAGCTGCCTCGATCCCATCCTCTATTACTTTGCTGCTGTAAATTTCCAAGCAAAAATCAGAAGTTTGTGGTGCAGGTAGTCAATGTAGAATTGCAAAACAATATATATATGCAGTTCTGACAGGATACCTAGACTGCATTCATACAGTTCAATGATAGAGGCTGTGTGATGTGCTGCTAGCCAGCCTGCAGCTATGCTGCTTAGTGTCAGGCATCTTTGGAACAAAAGTTTCTGGGAGAGAACTCTTTGGGGATCCCAAAACTGAATCAGGATGATCAGAGATCAGATGCCTGGGTGTGATCCCTGGTCATCTTCTGTTTTTCAGGACATATATATGACCCTGAGATTAGCTCAGTTGGTTAAAACTTGGTTGCAATAATGCCAAGGTCATGGGTTCAATCACCTATGTGGGCCATTGACTTAAAACTTGGACTCGATGATCCTCGTGAGTCTCTTCCAGCTCATAATAGTCTGTGTGTGATCTCTGGTGTTCACTCTCCTCAGGACATGGGATTGAAAGGAAATTGCCTTGCTACCAGAATCTCTTTATTTTGTTTCATAACACAACCACAAAGGAAACTGCTCACCTGGGCACTTCAGTGCCTGTGCCTGAATCTCTCTGTGCTCCATTTCCAGGTGTGTGCAGGGGTGCCTGGTTCAGATGCTGTGATTCCTAACAGATTCATAGCACCCTGTCAGTTCCCCTTGCAAACACTGGCAAAAGGTTTACAGAAAAGAAATGTAAAACATCACTGATGCTTTCTGCTGAGGCTGACTTAAAAAGCAGGTGGAGAGACAAACAGGACCCAGTTCAGGCTTGCTCAGGCTGCTCAGAAGGCACTAAAATTTCTAAGTTTTCCACTATCCAGGCACAAAGGTATTTTGCTTAACATTTCATTGATTGTCAAGCAAGAGAACGATTTCAAGGAAATGGCCTCAGCATGGAGTGTTGTGAGTAAGGTGACTGCTGGCAGCGAGGGCAGGATGTGGGCACAGAGAGTTCCAGGCTTTACCCTGCAGCTCTTCACGTCTGCACTGATTGCTTCAAGGTCATTGCAATACTTGTTTTTATGCCCTGTATTGCCAGTGCTTTTCTGAAAGCTGAGGCTCAGCAGCTCAATTCCCATGCAGAGATCCAAAGACAAACTTTTAAAATTCTTTCGACCCAAATATGTAGTTAGGGAGTGGTTTCCTCTGCACAGGTAAGCCAGTCTGACAACAAACTATTGCCAAAAATATCCCTAATCCCTCATCTCCTGCTTGGTCTAAGAAGAAAACATATCCCTTTCCTCATAGGACTAAACTCCAGTTGTTTTGAACTTCCTGACATCAAACATGAACGAATGAAACAGGGAAGAACTAAGACAGGAACAGGAGGAAAAATGGGCAACAGAGAAGGGGTAGGAGAGCTGTTTTAGAAAGCAACAGGAAGCTACACCTATGTTTGCAAAATCTCATCAAACGGCCACTTGTACTTTTAAGTCTCTGGATATTTTCTAAATATATTTACTAAAATTCAGACCTAAGTGAAAACAGACTCCAAACTCAGCTTGACCGTATTTAGATTTTGTTTTCAATTACATCATGTCTTACTAAAAGCAGACAAGAAATTTAGTCATATTTTCCAGGAAAGCAACTGGTCTCATATGAAAACTAACAAAAATGCTGAAAGCCTTCCCTATCTGTGAAATTTACCCAAAGAAAGGTTTCTATCAGTGAAGTACTTTTCAATGCTCTGAACTTTTTCTGGTGAAAGCACTCTGTAAACTGAATATTACTGCTCCCAAACAGAAATAACAGCAGCAAGCTCTTTTCAGCTCTGAAATATGTAGAAAACAAATAATTGCTGCTCAGGTGGAAAACTACTTGGCAAATCACTGGGAAAGGTACATTTTCCTTGGCTATCTAAGGATTGTGTTCAATCCATTCCAGTCACTTGATGCTGCCTTTGATGTAAGCACAGAGTTTTATTATGTCTTCACTAAAGTTCATGCTTCAAATCCTAATTTGAATAATGCAGCAGCATACCTGAGAGCTGACCTGATGATGCCGTGTGAATTCCTGCAGTGCTTGAACCCATGCTGTTGATGAAAAAGTGAATATTAGCACTGGTTTGCAGTGTGAATGTGATCGAGGTAGTAACCTGTGCAGATAGAGAAGACATATAATTATAAGGAAGGGACAAACTCTTTCTGTGGTTTTCACCTGTCAGGTGCAGACCTGAGTAGTAACAAGTGACAAGCTTGAAGCCTCTCATCAGATACCATACACTTTAAATACTGCAAGGGAATGGATGAATTAGCCACAGTCTAGTGCCAAAGTGGTTTTGTTTGTATCTGTCCATTGCACCTTATTATCTGATAATTTTGCACCTAGAGGATATATGTATCTCACGTGTGATATCACTTTTTTTTTTGTATTGATCATGCTATAACTTTGTTGGCAATTGAATTAACTGTCAGATCTGACTTTTAATAAACTAGATTTACTAGTGGCTGAAGATACATTTTTTTATCGATTGCATGGCTGACAAGGAATCTGCTCAGTGTGCAGGGGGGAAAAGACAAAGAAACAGATATTGAGTTTCTATAAGTGGGCCATCATTTCACAAGAGAGAAATGTCTTTGGTGGTGTGAGAACATCCTACTGCCTTACTCACATTGCTAACAAAATAGCAGGGAATATCAGTCAAAATCTGAGGTGCAGATGTAACAAGATATTTAAAAAAAAAAACATGATTTACTTACAAAAGGATTCAAGACCATCCTTGTTAGGGATTGTCTTATGAAGCTTTAACAACACTTGTATAACATGCTGTGTTCCCACTTGCTGTCATTTCTCCATTTGGTATTCTTGCATGTCTCTGCTCACAGGGTCCTTTCACTCTGAAAATATCATAGTAAAAATGTAGTAAACCCCCTCCCCCATATTTATTCTAAAAAATAAAGCTCATGACAGTTAAATTGCTAGCAATGCCTCTAGGTCCCTCTAGGGACCACATACGCTTTAAAAATTACTTTGACGTTTTTTCTTGATTTTCCAGGAGACAAAATCTAAAAACAGCTATGTGCATAGAAAGTTAAAGAAACAGTAAACTTTTGAGTGTGAAGGAGACATAAGAATGGGAAATTAAGTTTTTAGGTGACTAGGACCCTTCACATGCCTGTTTTTCTGTCATTCAGGGAAGCCCTGTTGTTTCCAGATAAAGTTAATTTTTCAGTCCAAAGCTACAGGAGAGACACAGAGAGATTTTCTAAAGTAGTCTTGCTGCAGCCTGAACCACTTGACCTTCAGCAGAAGGAAATACCACTCTTCACATTAGCATTTTAGCTCTGGTTCAGGAGCATGTGCCTATGATTGCCCAATGAAGTGTGTCACAGTGAGCAGGAGAGCATCACATGATTGTGATACTCCCCTCAATTGTGATTCTCCTTTCTACTCTGCTCTTGTGAGACCCCACATGGAGTACTGCATCCAGCTCTGGGGCCCCCAACATGAGAAGGACTTGGACCTGTTGAGGCAAGTCCAGGGGAGGCCATGAAGATGATCAGAGAGCTGGAGCACCTCTCCCATGAAGATGGACTGAGACAGTTGGGGTTGTTCAGCATGGAGAAGAGATGGCTCCAGCTAGACCTTAGAGCCACCTTCCAGTACCTAGAGGTGCTATAAGAGATCTGGAGAGGATATGTAGCGATATGACAAGGGGGAATAACTTGAAACTGAAAGAGGAAAGGTTTAGATTAGTAATTAGGAAGAAATTCTTTGCTATGAGGGTGGTGAGAACCTGGCACAGTTTACCCAGAGAAGTTGTGGATGCCCCATCCCTGAAAGTGTTGAAAGTTGGGTTGGATGGGGCTTTGAGCAACCTGGTCTAGTGAAGTATGTCCCTCACCGCAGCAGAAGGTGGGGACTTGATGAGCTTTAAGGTCCCTTTTAACCCAGACCATTTTATCGTTCTAGCATTTTATGATTTTTGTGTTAATCAATGCATTATCCCATTCATTTTCAAAATATATCTTCTACCTTCCTTGACACACATCTTGTCATCATAGTTTTTATTCTGCTTTGGCTCCTAAGTTTGTTGGGAGAAAGGGGTGCACATTTTGCTGTTCATCATTTCCTTCTGAGGAACATGTTCCTCTGTGCTACAACAGCATGCTGCGCTGGCAGCAGAGCAGTCATTGGACTTTTCCTCCCTGTCTTAGAGCTGTTGATGCTTCTCTTGGTCCTTTGGGAAGGGCAAGATAGAAATGACCTGCTGCCTTGTTGGCTGATAGAAGTGGAAATAAGATCCATCCTAAACAACCAAATGTAATCACAGCCAGAAGGAGTCATTTTCAACAGTGACACTATCCCAGCGCTCTTGTTCAGATTTCCTGCATCATAGCTGAGACAGTTTAAATGACAAACTATTTAAAAGACAGTGTAAATGAAGTGCAAGTGCAGATTTCCTGAGATAGTCTAATATTGTTTGAGGTGCTTCAGCTTTCTGGCCAGCATTAAGTGTGACCTGCCAGGAAGTATGACTGGCCCCATGTGCTGTGCAGCCCTGTACCTCTCACACAAAGTGCTTCCCTGTCTTTCTGGAAAGATTCTGCAGATCTTACTCAAAATCAGTAAAACTCTGAAGCACATGAGGACATGGCACAGGCAGCGTGGCAATTTGGAGAAGAACATGTTTTATGGGCTGTGCTACAGTAGGGGATAATTATGGAAATGCTGGACTTGACTCAGACACCAATTGTGGCCATGCACTTTAGCAAGAGTCAAAAAGTGTTATTGCTGAAAAGTGCTATTTCTGTTTCCTTACAAATTATCTTGGGATTCTCCAAAGATATGAACTAAAATCAGGCCCTCAAAGCCACCATCCACCACAGAGATCTTCCATGCCCAACACCTCAAATGCCCCTGGGTAAATGCTACTCCTAACCCATCATCAACAAAGTCAACATCAGGACCACCAGGATGCTGAGGCAAAGACAGACAGCATCTAAACAAGCCTCTTTAGACACCAGTCCCCAGGTAAGACCTCTTACCCTGAATGTATGTATGTATGTATGGCCAGACTTCATGAGCGCAGATTTGGGCAGGGCTCTCCCCATGTGGCTGTGCCCTTCCAGCCTGCACAGTGGATTTTTTAGGTGAGGCACAGCATGCGCAGAACTGGCCCCACTGTTTAAGTCC
>JAWWLZ010000001.1:55257870-55269468 GCA_035041345.1 Poliocrania exsul | reverse complement strand
TGACCCTGCTGAGCATCCGAGATGTGACGGGATGGGATGGCAGGGAGGCTTGAACTGCCAGGGGACGGTCCCACTGATACTGGAACTCAGCTCCTTGGGATTCAGAGTCCAGAGTGCTCTCCTTTATGCCACGGGACCGCCCTTTTTTTACCCTGAATAAGCCAGTAGTAAAAGCCTTTAAGAACCAAGGATGTCTTAACAAAAATCCTTAGGCAACTATGTCCTTTTAAGACATCTTCTAAAGCAAGACTGCATACAGAGATACCCACTCAACCAAGCCAGTAAAATCAATTCAGAGAAACCCAAAAGTACAAAAGTAAGCTCCCAAACCAAAAATTCCCTCTCCCATGCCTCTCTTGGTCTCCTGTAGCTGGCTGTTTCCATCCCTAGAGTTTGTACCACAGCTGAGGATAGGACCGATGTGGGTAAGATGGCTTTGGAGACTGTTCAGTATGTTGACAGAGGGTTTTTGCCAGATCAGAAGAGAAGGGGAAAGGATGGCAATCATTCCTGCACCCTCTTTGCTGCTTGGAGGCCAAGAGTACGCTGGCATCTGCCCATCTTCCCTGTCCCTCTCTCCACTCAAACAGATATATGACAATTTTCTTACCTTGACCATCCCATGAACAGGGAATCAGAGCAAAAATATTGAGCTCAGCTTGGCTACTACTGTCTACCGTGCACCCAGCTATGTGTTTCATAGAGGACCAGGATAATGAGGCAAAGAAGAAACAACAATCAGGGGACAAATGTCAGAGACTTTATGGTAAAACAGAAAAGAGTAAGGATGTTATGAAACTTCTATCAGGAATACTACTTATAGTATTTATAATATGTTCTTCCAGGAATTGGAGGAGCTGTTGACTTCCTTGAAGGCACAGAGGCCCTGCAGAGAGACCAGGACAAATTAGAGGACTGAGTAATTACCAATACTATGAAGCTTAAAAAGACAAGCACCTGATTCTGCACCTGGGATGGGGCAGCCCTGGATATTTGTACAGGCTGCGGAATGAGACACTGGAAAACAGTACCACAAAAAGGGACCTGGGGGTGCTGGTGGATGGCAAGTTGAACATGGGTCAGCAGTGCCCTGGCAGCCAGGATGGTCAGCCGTGTCCTGGGGAGCATCAGGCACAGCATCGCCAGCCGGTCGAGGGAGGGGATTGTCCCACTCTGCTCTGCACTGGGGCAACCTCACCTTGAATATTGTGTGCAGTTTGGGGCATTGCAAATGGGAAAGATATTAACCTCTGAGAATGTGTCCAGATCATCAAGGGCCTTGAAGGGAAGCCATACAAGGAGAGGCTGAGGTCACTTGGCTCATTCAGCCTGGAGGAGACTGAGGGGAGACCTCATGGCAGTCTACAGCTTCCTTACAATGGGAAGCGAAGGCACAGGCTAGTGTTAGGGGATGTTTAGGTCAGATATGGGGTAGAACTTCTTTACTACATGGATGACTAACACTGGTACAGGCTGTCCAGAGAGGTTGTGGAGTCTTCATAGCTGGACATACTAAAAAGCTGTCTGGACACAATTCGGAGTAACATGCTTTGGAGTGAGCCTGTTTTATCAGAGGGGTTGGATAACATGGTCTCTAGAGGTCCCTTCCAATCCCATCCATTCTGTGATTCTGTGATTTATTTGTCTTGGATTTATATTTAGCATCCAGTAATTAAAGGCAGCAGCAGCAAAATAAAATTCTGTAACATAATAAATAAGAGGTTTAAGTATTTCTTGTCATGTAGGACATTATGAAAAAGCATATGTGTGTGAATGTATATATACACACATATGCAGGTGCATACATGCTCATATTTATTTATTCACATTTTGCGTTTATATATTTATGTACATGAGCACTCATCTTGATTTGAAAAGTCAATAAATAGATATTTAGTAATCAGTACCAAACTTCTCAAAACTAATGTCTTGTGTAGCGCTATTCCATTAATGTGTTTTTAAAAAGAACACATTCAGAACTAGCCCTATTCCACCACAAAATTGCAATGTAGATCTGAAGTATAAAAAAATGTACCCTTTTCCCCTAAGTGATGTCTCAGAATTCATACCTAGTCAGATGAAACCCATTCATCAATAGGGGAAAATGCAAAACCAACTCCAAATTCTTCTTGTCCTACATTTTGCTAAATTTTGCTTGACATCTTTATTAAGAGAGAATTTCCACTTCCAGTTTCATTATGACTCCCACTTTGGCCTGAGGTGACAGATGAAACTTTTGACATGCTGTCTCTTTTAAGAAGTTGATAAGCTGTCTATTTTTCACACACATGAAAACTGTGTGGAAAAGATTTTAAAAATCTCTACTGACAGCTGTGAAATTAACAACAGGTTTTTGGCCTGATGTTGTGTGCTGGTTTAAAGGTAAACTGGCAAGAGAAATGAAACCAGCTCAACAGAGATTACAAGTCAGAGTTACAATTTACTAAAAAATATTACAATAAATACAATGATACAGATAAAAAATTGTTTTAACCCACAAAATCCAGATATACAACCCAGCACCCTGGTGAACAAACAGAATGGTGCCACATGGTCCCCTGAGTCCAAAGTAAAAGTAAAGGAAAACCTGTTGGTGCAGATGACAGCTGCAGTCTGGTCGAGAGTGGCAGTCGCAGTCCTGTTGAGGTTCTGGTCCTCCTCTGGATCCGACGAGTGGTACATGAAGTCCCCAAACCCCAAAGATTATATATGCTCAGTTTCAGGTGAGAATGCACAGTACCTCCCCTAGGGTGAGGAGTTTCACAATGGATGATTTAACTTTGTGAAACATGGGATATTTTTGTAATCTTTGATGGTCTAGGTTGTTGCAACCACCTATTGTGCCAGTCCCTAAGAGCCCATTATCACACATGACCCCTCAGGCTGGGTGTGAAGGTGCTGATTCCTCCCCAGAGGGGAGTTACCACAACTGAGTCATTGGTGTGAAGACAGAAACATTCCTGGCCCAGCTTGTAGCCTGAGGTGTCAGGTGTGCCCTGGGCAGCTGCTGCAAATGATCCATTATTAACGGTTTATCAGAAATTATATAGAGGGTGTAGAACACACAGTTTTGGTCATACCCACATGGAGATAAACTGGTCCCGGCCACTGTAACCAGGACATGCTGGTATAGCAAACAATGTTTTTTACCCTATGGTGTGCAGACTCACAGGATTCATAGATTATTCTAAGAAACCACAGTATGTAAGAAAAAACCCATCAAATCTGTTGTCAGTCAGATCAAAAGTGCTATTGGAAGGTTCATGGCTTAAGATGAAAGCAGAGAGCTGTCACAAAGCATCATTCTCAAATGTAGACATGTCACTTCCCAAAATGCAAATGTCTGTGTTCAGTGAAAGCACTACCAGAATGTGTAAGCAAGAGCATAAGAGCATCAAGGCTGAACATTGCATTTTGAGAAATTCTGCACAAGCTCCTTGGGAGATTGCTGCACACTGGCTGGGCTCCGGAGAACTTCCATTTGTATGAGGAAAAGAAAGAGACCTGGCAAAAATTCAAACTCTTCAACATCCCACTGAAGAAAGTAAAGGGATTCTATTAAACTGTTTAGGACTAAACCCACTCTCTCCCATCAAAGGCAATGTTCCCAATTACAACTAATTTATCATTGTGGAGGGCATCAGGAGAATTTCAATTTTTAAAGCAGAATGAAGCGATGAAAATGTAATACCCAAAAATAAAGATGAAATAAAATTATATTGAAGACTCATGAGAAATTGAAATTGATTTGAAGGCTGATATAATCTTCCTTCAGTAGAAGACAGTATTATATCTTCTTCCCATACAAAAATGTATAAGAGGCAATCAAATTTTATTGTTTCAGAAAAGACGTGCCATAAGTGGAGGTGGTAACAGAACAGTCAGATTGTTATGCTGCTCTAGGGACTTTTGCTCATGCACTGTGGGATTGACCAGCTGCCTCTAACAAAAGTGGAAAAATATAAAACAAGTTGCAAACTGCAGTGATGCTAGATTTTCAAAATCCAAACAAAGTATTCAGTAAGTGCCCAAACCCAAGAAACCCAGGAAAGGATGTTAGTAATTCTCTTAATTTCTATGGGAGGAGACCAGTAAAAAAATTAAGTCTGAGTAGGAAGACAAGTGAGTGTGAAGACCATAACTATAAGAAATTCAAATTCGTTTGCAAGGAGCTCTGTCTTGGTGTGGTCAGATGCTTTCCTGGCCCTAGCAAGATTAATTAAAATTATTCAGGTTATTTAGACCTCAGTACTTCTGTACTGTACTGTGGTGTATAGTAAACCTGTATGGGATGGGTGTGGAGACAAGTCCAAAGTCTGAACTGTGACTGTGTTGAAATTCACAACACATTGCCTTAAAAAACAAGGATTTCCATCTCATAAACCATACTAGGATAGAAATCATAACAGAGCAAGGTTCAGAGAAATGTAGAGAGGTCACGTAGTGGAGATGTGCACTTAAAACATCCCAAATACATCTGTCTGTGGTCAGGTACAAAAGTCTGGTACAGGAGATTCACCTTAGATAACCTTGTCTGGAGATGTGTGTCCCAAGCCAGAGGGCTGTGAAGGAAGCCCCAGTATGTTTTAAGAACACACTCCAGTACATTAAACACCATGTCACTTCTCAACATAAAGTACAATGTATAATAAGGCAGATATCCTTTCCTCCAAATTTATGGTGTAAGGAACCAGCTCCAGTTCCTCCACATTTCCCAAGTGCACGCCAGCATCCCTGGCAGGTGGAAAGATATTGGGTTAGTGCTAATGTCAGTTAAGGTGTCTCCACCTGCTCTGTGAGTCATCCTGACATGAGTTGCCCCTGTTGGCTTTAATGGCTGCTTGGGGTGATTAGCCCCATCTTTTTTTTTTCTATCTTAAAAACAGCCACACTTGGGCAAGACACATCCCATCTTGAATCTTCCAATTCTCATTCATGAATACTACGGGGACATAGCACTGTACGAGATCTTCTGGGAAATGGTGCTATTTCTGTTACTGGCAACCACATCACCATATGTCCACCTACACAAACTGATCAGAGTTGCCCAAAAAGTAGTTAGACTACTTAAAAAAAAGATTTCTTTGACACTCCTTTACCAGGTGATGGTGCTTTGATGGCAAGAAACAATTTTCCAGTTTCCACTCTCTTGTTTGACTCTCTCCTGTGCTTTGCATAGCTATTTTTCTCCATCTGGAAGTTATCTGCCAGGTACACTATCAAGGAAAAACATTTTTGTTTTGGTTTTTGTTAGGCTAAACATGTCACACATTCTTGGCACAGTGTCTCCAGTCACCTTGATCATCCTGGTCATTCTTCTCTGCACCTGCCTGAGGTACTGAACTGATAAATCTCCAAACAACACTGGATTTTCCCACGGTAAAAAGGGTGAGCTTAAGCTCTGATTCTGAGGGACCCACAGTCCAAAGCTCCTTCAAGTTTCCAGCTCCTTCCCTCAGCATTACTTGCTGTGAGCTTTCTTTAAAGAAGCATAAATGGTTGTAGTTTTTTATTGGACTCACCTACCTAGATCTCTTTTACTTCTTCTTAAGTAGCAGTACTGAACAAAAGCTGGCTATGAAGTGCTTCCTAGCTTGAGGGAGACAACTGAAATATGTTGCTTGCTGGCAACATCAGAAGATATGGATGCCATCACACCAACTTAGGGAGCCTGAAATGGGTTCAGTCAAGGATAGGTATATAAATTACTTGTCAGGGAACACCTTTATGGGAAGACCACAATGATCAACATGGTCAGGTGGGGAATTTCCCCTCTGCTGTACCAGTATGAACACAAAAAAAGCAATATGAAGACAGAGAAGTAGGGGACAACAGAAGAAAAGGTAAAGAACATACAAGGCAGGACAAAGTAGTGGTGAGGAGAAAGGGAAATGAGAAAGAAAACAGAAACTTCTTGGAGGGATAACCCATCACAGCATGAGCCAGCTTGAGACAACAGGACTGAACTTTTTCACAGGACAGCTCTCTTTGGCTTTCCACATTTCTGCCAGATGAGAAATGGGTGTCTGCGGGAATGCCTTGTCCCAGGAGAGGAAGCGTGAGGAGTCAGCCAGGCAGATCCTGGTTTCTCGCTGCTACTGCTGGGAGAGGGCGAGGATGTGGCCTGAGTGAGGAGGATCAGGAAAAGGTGATGTTGATAAAATTAATACCTTGGTGAGTACCAGAATGGATGCTGAAAGAGGCTCCTTGGTTCTAGAGTACTGCCATAATTGTGTTTTAGTGCTAACTTCTGGCATCATTTAAACTTGTCACTTTTTTAGCCACAGAAAATTGGAGGGGGGGCACAGACTGAAGGAAAAGAAAAGGGAAATAAAGGGAAGGAAAGCATACATTGGTCTGGAAATAAGGACTAAGGGGAAAAAGCAGAAACAGTGGGTGATACAGAAAGGTATGAGGAAAAGAAAAGGGACAGAAGAGGCAGAGAAATGGAGAAACAGAGAAAATCTTATTGCTGAAGTTCCAGGAAGGAAAGCCATTCAGTGACAGAGAGGAATACACATGCTGCAGTTAGAGTAGCTGTATAGCAAAGCTTAACATCCATCAGTCTCACTATGACTGCTACATAAACTAAATATGACTTAGCTCTTACATGATGCATGGTAGAGAGGCAGAGAGGGCAAGAGCACCTGAGACACCAGTCTAAAAGAGTTTTCACAAATGGGAGAAAAAAGGAAGAGAGTTTGAGCATGAGTTACGCCACTTGGTCTCAGAGTGAAATAAGAGACCCTGGACTATTCTCTTTACTAGTTTAGAGGTAGAGCCAATGACATCAGGGGAAGGTTTGAGTTGAAGTACAGTGGAGACTTCTAAAATAAGGAGAGATGAAGCTGTCCTGTCCTGGTGCAATGGCAGCCTCCTTGGGTTTCTGCACTTTTCTCTTCTGCCCAAAACACTTTCACTTCTCCATTATGTGACCTTGATCCACTCACTTAAACATATAGCATTTTAATTCTCCTATAAATAAAATGCAACAAGTACTATGAACAACTGCATTGCTTAAAACAACAACTGTAACACAAATGTCCTCACTCTTAAACTGTGAGTTCAGTAAGAAAATTTTTATCAGTGTCCAAAGAATTTCAGCTGGAAGTGGGGCTCTGAGAGTGCATTTTACCTTGTTGCACCAATGTGTAAACTCTGTGTAGCTTCACAGAGGTCAGTGCTGCTTCACATTCCTACAGGTGAAACTGAATACAATATGTGAGCATCCTTGCAGAGCTGTAAATAAAAATGAAATAAATACTACTCCATATAGACTTTTAGATCAACTTCATACTAATAAGCACTGCATGCAGTCTGACATTCCTGAGCATGGTTTTTCAATAAAGCAATACAAGTTTTTAAAATACAGCCATCACATAGCAGCAGACAGAGCAAGCTCATAAAAATAAATCCCTAGGTACAAATGACATCACTAAGCTCTTTAAATTATAAACTTTCACCTTTCTGAGCCAATACAAAAGAAGCCAATCTTCTTGCTAAAAGTACAGTGTACCAGCAAATTGCATACACTCAAGCTACACAATAAAAATGCAGAGAGAGCCCTCTGGGATTTGAGGAAAAATGTGGCCTTGTGTCAGTGCTGACTGATTTACAGCTGTTAAAGTGATGCTCTTGAACAATTAAAATATTCTCCAATCCTGTTAAGATGTTCTGCCAGGCTCTTCCAGCTCCCTCTGTGTTAGAGCAATTCTGCAGTGATGGGATAATAGTGATGCACAGTGACATATGAGAGTGGAGGTCTGAGCTTTTACATTTCCAGACCCCAGCACTCCAGATAAAGGACAAGAAGAGAGGTGGTTGCCATCAATAAGAGTCCTTGCCCAGCACAAAGCTTGAAAATGTCAACACATCCAGAAAGATAAAAAGAACTGAAATTTACAGCAAGGACTCAAAACTCACGCCACATTTTCAGAAAGTAGATCTTTCAGGTTAAGTATTGAAGATGAGTATTGTCTTCTGCTGGGACAGAGTATCAACATGAGTTGGCTTGGATTTATAGGCTCCTTCTTTCAGAAAATTATCCCAGACAAATTCCCAGGGAACAGGGACTCTATCCAGGCCTATCCTGTAAAAACGGTCCTACACAGGAGTAGAGAGGTGAGATGGTGTGACATTGTCCACAAAAACATTCAGACCTGAGCTTGGAAGTCTAGGACCTGGTTGCCAGATATCATGAATTTTGGACCAAAAATAGCCCAGATTTCCTGTTGCCTGGTTGCATTTCCAAAGAGATTAACTCCCCAAAGACTGTGAGATCAGAGACTTCTCTGGGCAAGAAGCTTTCCCAGCAACACTCATCTGAGAGATGGTGGCTTTTTATGTTCAGGCTTCATTTCCTGGAAACTCTGTCCAGTTGTGTATGGCCTTAGCCTTGCCTTACATGGAAGTGGAGCAAAATCACTCCTTCAGTGAGTAATGGGACCTCCTACTTACATGACAATGCCCTACTCTGATATGGCTTTTTTTACTTCATATATATATATATATATATATATATATATATATATACACACACACATATATAGATTCAGAAATTAATTCCTTTTGTCCTGTCCCCAGCCTGTCAGGGTTTGCATCAGGGACAAGGTTCATAGGACTCTGTCCACAAATAGCAGCACAGATTTCCTGAGCTCCCCACTGATGGTGGAAAGGGGAACCTGGCTGACGCCTTGGAAACCCCCAACAAGCTGAGGTATGTCAATGGCTGAGCTCCCTTGGCTGCCTTTTTGGGACTATTCATGTTCATCTCAGAGATCCTGAAACAACAGCTGCACAAGTGGACTGAACTGGGGGGTCAGGTTCAAGGAAAAGGGGTTGCACAGGTGACAGTGGATGATTACCAAATATTGGTGAATGATGCAGGTCTGAGGGGCTCAGTTCTGCGATGAATGACATTCAGCTCTTAGTTTATCAGCCCTAGCCCCTCAAAGCCCAGGAAGGCTCCCTCCACATCAATCCCTCGCCACACCCTGAAGAGAGGTCCAGACACCAGGCTCAGTGGCAACAGAAGAAGCAAACTTTATTGGAGATGCCCGCTTTTATGGGCTCAGGCAGGGAAGGTTCTGGAACAATGAGCAGAGCCAAGCTTCCCATTGGTTGAGGGAAGGACTGAGAAAGGGACCAGTGGGGAGTAGGGGTGGAACTTCACAACAACCAATAATAGAATGAGGATAACAACCAATCAGAGAACAGGGATAAAGACCAATAGGAATACAGACTTTGAACCAATCAGGAAAAGTGGTGGGAAAGGCACCCTAGGGGATTATGGGAAGAAGAAACCTGGTCAGGGATGACTAAGGGAAAATACAATAGGGAAGACATATTTGTGACGCAGTTTTTATTATACAGCCGAGGTGTCCATATAAGATGCATTTGAGTCCATGTCCTTGTAGATCTTGTGCAGAACATCAGTGTTAGGAACACTGGGGTCCACAATGTCCACATCTTCATCGATCCAGCGCTAATAATACCTTTGCCATTTAACAAACTCTGAGTCTTCTCCCACACACAGGCAAGTGAATCCCAGTTGTGAAGGTTACTACTTTAAAGAATAACCAGCTGTAAGGATTATGGCTTTCCTACTTGTGACCTTGCCTGTGGGGGAAACTAGGGTTAGCTGCATCAGCCATCACCAGGTGCAGCCAGTGTGAGAACTGCTGACATCATTCTGGAGGGTGAAAACATATTTTTTGGTTGTATAAGTGATGGATTTTTTTGATAGGCCATTAGCTGGGAAAGTACCCAGGTGAATAAAGACTCTTCATTAGAAAATTAAGGGATCAGGGAGAATAAATGCATTGTTACTGTCATTTTTAGGGTAATTTTGTTGTGCTTTCAGCCATATGCAGAAGAACTCTGCAAGGAAGATATACAGCTTAAACGTATAAGGCAATGAATTATTGATAATCACAGACAAATCTCATTACCCACAGAGTAGAGACCTGGAGGGAGGAGAAGCAGAATGAGTGTGTTAGGAAATGGAGTTGAAGGAAATATCTTCAACTGGTCATATGTCACTCCTGCTACCTGCTCACAGTCTGAGAATTTCGAAGATACTCACGGGTGCTCCACAGCTGGATCCCCTTGTAAAAGATGATCCCGTGTCTGACTCCACCTAAAGGAGGATGCAGAGGGATGAAGAAGGTATCTGAGTGTCTGCTACAGCTGGTACTTCCACCCCAGAAACTTCCAGAGCTGCCAAAAGCAGAGGACCCAGGTACTGATGGTATTTCCCAGCAACCTCTTTGGGGATAGTTGTTTTTTTTCTGCCCTGACTGTACACCATCACCTCTGTTTCTCCCCAGGAGTTCAGCCAAGTAAGTCCTTGCTGTCATCTGTAATTTTACTCTGCTTGATTATAAAAAAATTAAATGACCATGACATCAACCTGTCATTTTCCTGTGCTAACTTCTGAACGTGCAAGCCAATTTTGACCCCATTTCACAATAGAGGGGTGAAGGGTTTTAGAAGTAGGTCTGTATATTAAAGGTACATATGTTTTATAATGGCATTGGGGAGATGAGAGACACCCAGATTCACTGCCCCACAGAGCAAAAGGCTGCAGCAGAGGCTGAGCAGTAAATTGTCCTGCTAGCTAGACGATCAACATTCTTTTATAGAAAGGAACACAAAAGAGTGTGGCATTTTTGCTCTGGAAACGGGAATCTGTAGGTGCCATGAGAAAAGAACCCCAGAGATTCAGTGTTTCTTCCTACTATAAAACATTATGTTTTCCCACAGCACAAGGAAAAGTGATTTTCTAGTAAAGAACTAGTAGGTGGAAAGTCAGGACATTTTCCTGCTTGTTTGGGGATGCTACTGGATTTGGTAGATAAAGGAAGCCTGTGAGAGTTTCTCCATAGGGATAGTGCAGTAAGGTCTCAAATCCTTCCCTTGCTTCCCCACTGTACACATACAGATTCATACATGTGCACACACACACACAGAGAATTAAGGTCTCATGAGTGACAGTTCAAAATGTCTTTCTCATCTGTGGAGTCTGGTTGGAGTCAGACACATCTCCAAACGCCTCACCCAGTCAGCATGACTCTGTATGTTCTAGACCTGCCCACCTACCAACGACCAAAACTCAAGAACTCAAGAGAGCAATTTGTCGGTGGTCTAAACAAAAGGAGTCATCAATTAGATCTTCTTCAAAGGAGAATTCTGTGGGTCTTAGAAATGTTTGTATGTTGCCTCCCAGCTATTTCTCTCTTTTTCTTTTGCCACACCTGTGTACACAAATATACCTGCTGTGAAAGTACATCCAATGGAGAATTCCAAATTCAATTAATAAGTAGGATTAAAAAGCACCAGCCTGCCAAGGAAACATCTGAGGTGTATAAAACAAGCAAATCAGACATCAGCAAACAAAATGTCCAAATAAGCTCAGCAAAGCCTTTGCTATAGATACCTACACCCAGCTAAGTTCTGCACCTATTATGAACAGGATATTTGATAGTCTACTTGACCATTAGCTTGAAAAAATGCTATAGATTAAGGAACTCATAGCTCCAGATCATACCACACCTGATAGACGAAGTGACACAGGAGCTGAAAAGTTGCTGCAAGTCT
>JAWWLZ010000001.1:55224420-55257770 GCA_035041345.1 Poliocrania exsul | reverse complement strand
CGGTGGTCTAAACAAAAGGAGTCATCAATTAGATCTTCTTCACAGGAGAATTCTGTGGGTCGTAGAAATGGTTGTATATTGCCTCCCAGCTATTTCTCTCTTTTTCTTTTGCCACACCTGTGTACACAAATATACCTGCTGTGAAAGTACCTCCAATGGAGAATTCCAAATTCAATTAGTAAGTAGGATTAAAAAGCACTGGCCTGCCAAAGAAACATCTGAGGTGTATAAAACAGGCAAATCAGACATCAGCAAACAAAATATCCAAATAAGCTCAGCAAAGCCTTTGCTATAGATACCTACACCCAGCTAAGTTCTCCACTTATTATGAACAGGATATTTGATAATCTACTTGACCATTAGCTTGAAAAAATGCTATAGACTAAGGAACTCATAGCTCCAGATCATACCACACCTGATAGACGAAGTGACACAGGAGCTGAAAAGTTGCTGCAAGTCTTGCTTATATTTTGGGATTTCTGGGTATTGAGTAAACTCATATAAATGTCCAGACACAAGCGCATGCTACAGCCTTACTCCAAGAAAGTACATTGCCAGTCACAAGGGATGGAAAGAGCAGAGCACAAGCCACACCACGGACACAGTTCAGCAGTCCAGCTGCAGACAGCCATTTCCCTGGGCATCTACCACCCACATGGACTGAGCTGAGGGAAGGCTGAGAAGCTGGGAAAAAGCTGTTGGGAAAAAGTTTTCTTACAAACATTTATTTCACTTCTTATTGTGCAGCCATCTCCAAACTACCACATCTAGGATGAGCATGACACAAAACTGGTGTATCAGAAACTTTTCACTTGGTAGGAGGATAGTCTCCTAGGCATGAGTCCATTTCCAAACAAGCCTGATGGTGCTTACCTGCTGGTCACGGAGCAGTCATTTGAGTTTGCCAGATGTCAGGGTACAGGGAAACTGCCTTCTCACCAGGTCCACACAGTTGGGGTAGGATGCAGTTTATTAACCCAACCAGATGAGTTTGTTTCCATGTCAGTGAGAAGTCTAAATTTTCAACAGTGGTGATTCAAGGCTCAATTTAACCACTCACATGTAGTTGCCACTTAGAGGTCCTTTCACATTGACATGGGGCTAAGAGACACGAAAATGAGCCTTGGGATACCCAAGGGCATCCCAGGGTATAATGGATGTTAACAGAGATCCCCCTCTCACAACTGGTAAGCTCAGTGACTCATTAAGCTCCTCTGGCTGTAACTGACGGATGTCCAAACATCCCTTAAAAATGCAGTCAGTTGAGGTGTCAACTTGTTGATCTAAACAGTGTAGGACATCCTGTCTCACTTCCCAGGGCATGGGCCTACTGTAATCACTGTGTCCTGTCTGCCGGCTCTGAGAAGGTGTCATGAAACCATAGGGCATCTCAGAGGGCATCAGGTAATGTGACCCACCTGGCTGAGGCTGGTAGAAGAGACACCTTGGTGGAGGAATCTACGTTGAACCAGGATCCCACCCCAAATACCTAAATCACAAAGAAATTTGCAATTGCAACTTCTGCCTCTGAGTTTTCAGTACAATTTGATCAATATCAGCCACAAATCAACCTAGAAGACACTCAGTCAAGCCCTATTTATTTGTCTCCTTCCCAAATTGAAATCCACCAAATCAGATTTGTAAATTGAGCTATTATCTCCTAAGAAAAAGACTGAACAGAGGATTTTGGCAGTTGACCATCCAGGATTCTGCCCTAGTCATTTAACAAGATGAGCATGTAGTAGCAATATAGTAACACTTTATAGTTCAGTCACTGTAACAGATCAGTGCTATTGCATCTGTACAGGTAATTGCTTTAATATTGATGAGTACAACCTACACTGCTCTGCTTGGACACAGCTTCTACTGCTTTTACCCATACTGTATTCCAGGTAATCAAATAAACAAACCTGAAATAACTTTTCCACACTTATCTTGTCTTCCTTCCCTGATACTAACTCTGTAATATCTGTTATTAATAATCATGATATTGGCTGTGCATTAATATCAGGTTTTATGCTCTTATAAGCCACAGGATTTGTGCTGAAATTTTGGTCACAGTATTTTGTGCCCAACAATTACTGCCCAACAGCAGTGTTAGTTCAGTATTTCAGCACAGTCAAAACCCAGTGGGAGATCTCTATGTGCACCTCTTTTCGGCAAAATATCTTGACTTTCTGTATGGCTGAGTTATGACTGAAAATCTCACACAACAAATCCATTCCTGTCTCATTTGGGACCTCCATAAGGACTTAGAAGCTGCCAGAAATGTGCACTGGGACAGGACATGCAGAGGTCTCTAAGGCTGTCTTTAACATGGGATATGGCAAAAATGTACATGGGGAAAAAATAGTGCAGTCTGGCCTGTGTAAGGACAGTTTTGTGTCCAGCTGCCTCTGTCACCATGCCTAAAAGTCTTCCTAGTTCAGAAAGGATGGGCCAAAGTATTTATTTAGGAATTTTAAGTAGTAGGGGGATTATGGTGAATGCTCTTTCCCTCAGATAACTAAAAAAATAGCAAAAAATATATAAAAGGTGTTGAACTGCAGTTTGGGTTCAGAAGAGACAATTGGGCTAAAGACCATATCCTGCCATCTGAGTGTAGATTCATGGTACCCACCAAAGGTGGAAGTGGGAGGTTTACAGCATCTGGATGGACACCGCAGCTGGGATGGACAAGATGACAGCTTACAGGTGGCTGTTGTTTGTCAAAGGCTGACCTACTTAAAAGAAACCCCAAACACAGAGCCTGAAGGAAGCAGAAATAGCTTGCTGCCTTTTCTCACCACATAGCACAAAGAATGTGGTTTTCTTTTTTCATGTGGGACTTGGAACAGTTGTCTATCCTGCCACCTCCCATCTGGAAGATGCTGAACAGCCTTGTGTGGTTATTTGAAGGTCACATGGAAATTTTTGTTAGTACAGAACAGATCTCCATGACTGCTTAGTTATGTTTAGCATCTGGTGCTTCCATTATTATCTGCCTGAAAATGGAACTAACTGCTGCAGTTTGAGGTACAGTCCAATCAGCTTTTTCCTATTCTAAGCCCTTTCTTGTTGGTGTCCTCTATTTCTAACAACTTCTCTCCATATTTAAGAGACAACGTAGGTGAAGATATTGCCAGCTCATCTGAATGGCTAGAACAGAAAAAATACTTCTGCCTACATACTTAAAATATTTTCTCCCTCCTAATTCCACCTTTCATTTATCTGTTTTCTTCTCTTCTGTGTTCCTCAATGGCAACTGTAACCTCTTCCAGAGTTTCAGAGGCTGTTTTTCTGGCTCAACTTCAAACTTGGTTCAACTTGTCCTTTTCATGTTTGCATTTAATTCCTTCAATGTTTGCTTTTGAATGTGTATCCACCATTCCAATGCAAATTCTTTAAGATGAACCCCAGATCTCTTCCCTTTGGCCTTTTTTGTGTCATCTGTCACTGTGGACAAATCCATTTCCTTCTCTCTGTCTTATAATCTGGACTCCTCTTCAACCACGCTAAATCTTGTCTCATTAAATCTTCTCATTTCTTTTTTTAATATAATCAAGATCAGTATTTTCATTGCTATCTCCAGTCTTAACACCTGATTCATCTTCTGTTCTTGTGACAATAAATTCCTGTAATAGATAGATAGCTGGAATGCTGCTAGAATATTTCAATAAGGGAATAAATCCTGGTCATCTCCATTTTTTTTGTTCAATCTGAATGATTAGTTCCTCTATCATAAACTGACTTTGCTTTTTTAGACAAAGCAGACCTCAGGTGTAGTCCTATTCTGTGTGCTGTTCCTTGTATGGCCAGTACCACTTCCAGCCCAAACTATTATTGAGCAAAATTTCACATGGTATCTTGAATTTACTTTACACTCCATTGCAGGATCATCTGAGCTGTTTTCTACTCTACAGTAGTTATTTCATGCCACCCATTATAAGTGAACAAATTAATTCAGTTTGTAATCTCTGACTTTCCCTGTTGAAATACTTTCTCTAATGGGTTGCTTCCAGTTTGTGTTTTCCCCTGTACCACCAACCAAACATGCCTACACTGGATTTCACGGAGAGAAAGATCTTTTTTCTTTACTTGAAAAGTCATTCCATACTAGCCCTATTTGAATGGGAAAGATGATGATTTCTCTATGACACCTCTTTATCCGAGCTCTTTTGTTGCACAGTCTGTCTCTCTTCCCTATGTACTTTGTGCATTACCAGTTTAAACATTTATTTGACTGAAACTATATTGTTCATGCTCAGTGCATTTGCAATGTGTTTGTCAGGAGCCACCTGGAAGATGTGCTAGTTATCACAAACTTTTCAGTCACTTTGGTTACAGGCCAGACCATCCTCACCCTTCAACTCTTAGGAACTAAAAGATCCGTGAATCTTGTATGTTCATATGTGTATGATGTTATATCCTAGAGAAAACTGGTAGGGATTATTTTAAGTCTTCCTCACTGGAAAAGAAATTTCTTTTTGCAAGTCCAGGATGGATTTTACTCCTTTCACCACTTGGCCACCTGGAAAACTGCACTGCCATCAAGGATGGAAGGTGCATATTGCTTCACATAGGTGTGCATAACATATACATGTGTGTCTGCCCCTGCAAGGTGAATCTTTACCACATCTGAGCAGCACAAGGGCCCATGACAGAAGCTGAATGTATCCGATTACTCCCAGCAGAGGTCAGTGGTATCTTAGTTGCTAAAATTGCTCCCTGTGTCCAGTCCAGCATGCACACACAACCCTGTGCCAAGAAAAAGCACCCTGCAGAGGAGTGGCTCAGGCAAATATTTGCAACCAATATGGAGAAATTTGATGTGGATTTCTCAGTTTAGGGCCATAGGCACTTCACATATACAACACTGCCTTAGCTTTTTCCTGAGAGGTGTATTGGATTTTCATTTTAACAAATAACACCTCTGGTTCACAGCAGCTTCCCTTTCACATTAATTCCTTTTCTCTTCATATCATATTGAAAATATCACTTTGTCTATTGCGGTCAACTTAATGTAAAGGTAAGGATTCTCGGAAAGCTTTTATGTGCTATTGAAAATGCATAATCTATTAATAAACTGTTTCAGTACATGTTTTCTTGTTTCTTTTGCTGAAAATGAAGCTATGTAAAATACACTACCTCTTTAATTTTTTTCCTGATCTTTATGCCTCATTCCTCCTGCAAGACTTATGTGGCCTATATAAAGTGTATCTCAGATAGAAGAGGCTGGAGACTTTGTTCAATAAACAGCATTGCAGAAGATAGGTTTGTATTGTGTTTTCCAATATCTCTTTTTTCTTTTTTCTGCAAAACATTGCAAGTTTTATTTCATATTAACTTTCAGTACAACCCAACCACCGGTTCTACAACAGAAAATACAGATGAATGGCAACAAACTTCTAATTTTAGCTAGTTTGCACCTGTTAAGGTACTTCAGATTTACCAAGCTCGAACCACTTGATATATGGCAATGACAGTCTTGTAATTCACAGTTACTCATTGTTTAAACAGCAATAAAAGAGATGCAGAGCATTTCCTAGAGATTAATGACCCCCTGGAGACCTGTTGACCTAAGGACAAGGCCCAATAACCTCAATGGATCATAAATTCCTAAAAAACTGCTTTTCTCAGAGTTCATCATTGCTACTGGAATCTGAAAGGCAGGGAATGAAATGTAAGATGTCTGTTTCCTTCCCACTGCCAGGTTCTGTGATGTGCATGCCCTAAACTGACCTGGAAATGCTGGGAACTGACTTTTCTTGTGTTAATTCACCACGATACATATTTGTATCCTGTCTCATTTATCTAATTTAGAGGCTAAGTTGCAGTAAAATTATTTTGTCCAGTCTTTAACATACCTTTCTAATGTTTCTAGTGTTTCTAGTGGTGACATAATGTACATGCTACTGAAATGTGCTACAGTCTTAATGTTAAAACCAAAGATGTTGAATTCTGATCACCTCTGGATCTTTTTGCTTTCCTTCTGACATATATTTGTTGATAGATTTGGTAGATGAGCTATCCTCTATAAAATAAGGATACTCAAGCCAGAGCAGCCCTGGGCAGGGGACAGACAACCCTTGGGGACCAGCAGAAGCAATGCCCACAGCTGAAGCAACCTCTAAATTAATGATAGTATCAGAGCCATGAGGGAATCTAAACACTCCAGGATGGAGACATCAATAAGTCAGTGGCTTTGGCGTATAAGGAATAAATAATGGAAAACCTCCTGAGCCATTGTTAGGGCAAGGGAGCAGCACAAGCTCAGGTTTGTATTGTGGTGTGTCCCATGCAGATTTTGGTAAGGATGGTCCCTGCGATGTCAGGTCTGCCTAAGCAAGGTAAAAGATCTTCTCCATGGGGGCCTGTGCTTGCAAATGCTTCTGTTTGACCTGGCCAAGACCCTTCCCAGCAGATGCATCAGTGGAACTGATGAAGGAGAACATTCCCATGAGCAAGCTTCCTCTCTTGCTGTTTATTGCACTCTTCTTGCTGGACCCAAGAAAGAAGCAAGGACTACTCAAAGGGAAAAGAGTCTTTCAACACTGCATGAAGGAGCTGGAGAGATGCTGAAAGAGCAGGAAGGTAGCTAGGCAAAATCTATCAAGCCCAAGGAAGTGCTAAAGAAACAAAAGCCTGGTGAGCAACAGGGAGTGTTATGCCATTAATTTTTGGGGAAGATGAGGCTAAGAAATTATGAGACATGCAGGAAGGCAGGGGAAAAGGTGAAGGATGCTGAAAAAATGGACAATTTCATACCAATATCATTTATTTGGCACTGTTTAAACATTCTTGGAGCATCCCATATTGTATCACAAACTTGCAACCAGTCAAGCAGGAAAGAAAAGACTCTCCACCACTTGCTAGTACCATGTTTATCCTAGTGACAAACACAGAATCACAGAATCATCCAGGTTGAAAGATACCTTTGAGATCATCAATCATCAACCCAGCACTACCACTGCAACCCATCAACCACTAAACCATATCACCCGGCACCAGACCCAGATGCCTCTTAAACATCTCCAGGGATGGTGACCCCATGACCTCCCTAGGTAACCTGTTCCAAGGCCTGACCACCCTAACAGTGAATGTTTTTTCTAATATCTAATCTGAATCTCCCCTGTCCCAGTTTAAGGCCATTTCCTCTTGCCCTCTCACTACAGGCATTGTAGAAGACTCTGACCCCCATCTCACCACAGCCTCTTGTCAGGGAGCTGTAAAGAGCAATGAGGTCCCCCCTGAGCCTCCTCCTCTCAAGACTAAACAAACCCAGCTCCCTCAGCCATCCCTCTTAAGACATGTTTTCTAGGCCTTTCATGAGCATTGGTTGCCCTTCTCTGGACATGATCCAGCACCTCAATGCCCTTTTTCATTTTAGGGGCCCAGAACTGAACTCAGTACTGAGGAACGCTGAATGATGGTTCTTACTGTTCAGATACTCTCTTCTCTCATGTGGTCCACAGTTTCTTCTTCAGTATTACAAGTTTGGGCTAGGATAAAAGTTCAAAAATTATATTTAAAACGTCAATAAATTTCAGTAATAATAGAAGACTAGTAGACAGAGGCATTTCCCTTCCAATTCCTGGATTCTTCAAGACAGTCCAACAGCACTAAAGAAGATAATAGAAGGTAATACAGACACCAGCTGCATGAAAAAGAGGAGAACTTTGAAAGGCAGACTTTATGTCTTTCCCATATACTGAGTTAGAGTCCCAACCATACAAATATGAAACTGGTTCAGTCCCTTTTGATTGCAGCCACTGAATTGTAAGAGCAGTGAACAGATTACTCTTTTATTTATGATCAAAACTTCATCTTAAAAGATTTGCATTTCTTACCTACATGGTTTCTGTCAGAAAGCAGAACTCTCTTCCTATTACTTAACACAGCTGCTTAAAAAACACCACCAGATGAAAGACTTCAGCAGAATTTCTCTTCAAGTTATCTTTTCTAACTGTTTCCTAATATTTCAAAAGGTGAACAGCAGCAGAAAAACTGAGTTTTAAAAATTGCCCAGCCAGCAGCTAGTTGTTTTTTCACCTACTTTTCCCATCATAAATATACTGGTAGTGCAGCATAAATCAGAGAGGGATGGGTTGTAAAAAAAAATCTAAAAATAGGACTGTCTATTACCTACAGTTTATTACAGCTGAAAGTATGCCTTTTTGGTTGTTTTTCTGAAATATTTTTATGGGGTTTTCTGCTTGTGTGGATGGATCAGTATTTGGATGGATGGGTAAACAGATGTCTGGAGATTGAATTTTATTCAAGCAAATGGAGATTCACCATGTGAACAAGCATATTCATGCCAGAATTGCTTTCTTGCCTTTCATGAATGGACACATGCAACTAAACATAGGTATGTATATGATTATTGGCAGAAATGGGAGATAAAAATGAAAGGACTATCTTTCAGGCTGATACAATTTCTGCTTTGTCAGATGGGAAAACAGCTATTTAAAATCTGGGACCAACATACCGAGAAAGCATAACACCCTTTGTTGAGCAAAAAACCCATGATGAAATCATAGTTCAATGCTTTGATTTTTCTTAGATTTATATTTCTGCAGCCTGTATCTGAAGCGGTAGAGTAATCCCAAGTACCAACATGATGACTAGTTGTCCAAGGACTGGGGAGAGGGGAGCGAAGTGTTCCCACCTATAGTGCTCCTGATGGGAAGGGTTGGTAATCCCCACATACCAGCTGGCTCCAGGGCTGCAACACTCTGCACATCTCCCTTGATACAGGACAGACTGAGCTGGATCACTGGCGTGGAAAACCCATAAGCAGCTCCCATTCCATACCACAATTACACCACCATGACCAACATGGGGTAACCCTTTCACAGGGTGGAGTCTGCACATCGTGCAATACCTGATGGGAGGCCAGTTGGATGCTGCTCAATTTGAGATTCACAGCCCCTAAGGGTATGTTAAGTTATCTATACTATTACCTCTTTCTTTGTGCTGTTAGCTTTAATAAATAGTATTTTAAGTGATACTCTGTAGGGTCTGACTACCTTTCTTGCTGTGATCATAACAAATCAGTTAATGTGCCACACAGGCAGCTGTACAAAGAAGCCAATATACATGCACTTGAATAAATGTACCATGCCAGGGTAAAAGGGGCAGGGGATGGGGGCAGCTGCCTTTGCTGAGAGCTGAGCTTTGTTGCACAATCATGGCCATGGAGAGACGGGAAACCTGGGTCTGATAGCTTTGCTAGTGGTGATCATGTCATATCCCAATGGCCATTCTCTCTGCACTGTCTACATGCTGTTTTGAACAACAATCCTCCATTCTTTTAAGTATGTGTAAAATACATATTGGCATTGCCCTCTGCTGGTTACTGCCGGCCCCATCGCGAGGGATTGCTCTGGTAAGCACCCATGGACCCACAAAGGGTGCTTCGCTCCCAGGCCCCGCCTCGGTCTGCTGCAAACCTAAACAGGGCAGATGTGGGCAGCTACCATGGCAGACACCAGGAGCTCTGCGGAAATATTGCCCTCTGCATCTTATTCCTGTATTCATTTTTGTATTTTCTCATATTTATTCTAAGGGACATATTTTTTAATTTATTCATGGTTCACATTTGCCTCATCTGTCCGGGATGGCTCCTCAAACTTGATGCCCTATGGAGAATCTGGGCTGTGTCAGTAAGTTCAGTCAAGGATGTTGTTCCTATTCCCTGTTGTGCTAAACACAACCCTGCTCATCAGGAAAATGGCTAGAGGATTGGCAGAGGGAGAGGGATAATTGTCCCACTAGGAAGAAAAAGAACAAGATCAGGGAGATTCAGAAAAATAGGATTTAATTGAATGAGCATCAGTTTAAACTGCAATTTTATCCTGCCCTGTTCTCATACAACAGTATGCAGACATGTATCAGAAATATCAGAGAAATGGTCAAACCTCGCTATTGTTTGTGCTGTGTTATTTTATATCATGTTATTTATAGTTATAGTTATGATATTTCTTTATATTATCAATATAATATATATTATTTATATTTATGTTAATATGTTAATATCGTATTAATTTTGTCTTTTTATTGTTGTTGTTGTTATGTCTTGAGGAAGTATTCTGAGACCCCTGTCTCAGCGGCACCCATCAAAGTCTGAGGTAGATAACAAAGTCAGAGCTGATATATCAACGTATACACCTCCACTCAGGCATTTGAAATGCTCACAGACACAGAATAGCTGATGATTGAAAACACATTTTGAGAGAAATAAAAAATGAAAGCGTAAACCCCTGCATTACTCTGCTAGCTTCCACACACAAACTGAACAGGATGATGAGCACCCCAATGCACAGATTTCATGTATAGAATCCCCCTGAAAATGCAGCAAAGCCAAAACATAAATGCACCAGACGAAAGCTGTGCTGCAAATGCAATAGCAGCTGTGATGTGTTTTAAGCAAGTTCTACTAGCCTGTGGGACTCTGTGATGCTGTAAAACCAGCAAATGCAAAAGATTGTCAGCAAATAAGGAAAGTGGGGAGGAAGGAAGGGGCAGGCACCTTCTGGGCTGCATTCAAGGCTTTGCCCCTGCACAGCTATCATTGCAGGTCTGCTCTGTAGTTGTGTACTGAAAACATATACATTATAGACATGCACTTACACAGGGGAACACATTTATGTACCAGGATAACTTGCTACCTTGGCTTGTGCCATTTCATCTGTATCCTAAGGAGGGGATCCTTTGAGGACCAAAGTGATATAGAGGTTAAGTTTCCTTAACCTTACTAGATTTTCCTCAGACTCAGGCAGAGGCCATCAAGAAAGATCCTGGAAAGGTAAAAATGCACCTGCTGGTGAAAAATCTATACAATTAAATCTGTTTGTATTAAATCTGTTTGTTTTGATCACAGGGTTTAAACACTGTGGGTACTAGGGCAAGCAGAGATCTGAGAAGAGCTTGAATTATTCCTTTTTTAACTAGTATACCATGAAGTTCAGCTAGGAGATGCTTTCAGGTTATGGGATTCTGTGAAAAGCATACTGCAATCAAGTGCCATGACACAATTATTGCTATCAACACTATGGGCTTTGAAGGAGTTTCTGTTGAATTTTGGAGCTGATGTCCAACTCTCCAGTGGTGGGGTGGCTGCAAGGCTCATTCCAGGTATGCCACAGAATGCCATTTAGTAAAAAAATTTCCAATAATAGCAAATATTAACCGTGGGATATAGTATTCTACATGCTGATTTTAAAATTGTTCCTAGAAGATAATGTTTGCTCACAGATGTGCTCCATTTGCCTTAGGAGCACTGATTTCTGAGCTCACAGGCTCACATACTTCACTTTATGCTACACCAAAGGTTTCAGCACAGTTTACTGGGGAAAATACATGGTGCAGAGGCCATGTCTTTGCCTTATGAAGTCTTTCATTAGCTTGGGAACAAAACCCACCCTTGTATCAGGTACAGTGGCCTTTGCCTGGGAGGGTAGCCCCCATTTAAAGCCTTTATCTCTTTACAGGGACCTGCCTGCAAAGCCTAGGCAAGCAGGCTGTCATGTTTGGCATCATTTCCTTTACCACTGCTGGAAAAGCCAGAGGGAGATTCCTAAAGCAAGCTAATGCCCGAAGGGCTGTGGTTTGCAAGGTAATTTGGTGCTGTGGTCCTGGGACATTTTGTTTCATGGTGCAGCAGGGAGGAGGTACTTTGCTTCAGTGAGATATGATATTTTGAGTCCACATGCTCCTTCAGTGTATCTTAGTGCTTTCCAAATGTAGGAATACAATATCCAGTAATTTTCCTGCCAGAAAAGGTCTTCTTATCTCTGTTTTAAAACATAGGGTTCGATAAGTGAGCATTTCAGATGCCTCAGTGAACCCAGCTAGCCCCAAGCTGCTGCCCCATGACCTGAGCTATCGCTGCTATCCCAAGCAGACATCTCAGACAAACTGGGGCATTGAAAACAGGATCAGGTGCCTGTGCATAGTGCAGATGGCTGAGGCAACAAGCACTGGATACCTTGAGAAGCAGAGCTCTCCAGCTCGCTGTTCCCCAAGGGGCCAGTGGTTATGCTGGTACACCAGCATACACAACTTCTCCTAGCCCAGGGCAGACAGGGCAGCAAAACTGCCTCCCCAGGCAAGCTCATTTCATCTGCCTCTTCTGGGCAGAGAAATTCAGTTTTGCATAGAACACTGCAAAGCCTGGAGCCAGTTCTGAAAGACAACCCCAGATGTGTCATGTGAAGGCACATGAGCTCACAGCAATCACCATCTTTTGCCTTCCATCTGCTCTGTTTAAACACATTTGTGACAAACTAGCTATGCATTCCTCCAGGAGAATATTCTATTTTTTTTTTTTTTTAAATCTTAAATTGAAATGAAAACAAAAATGACAAGGCAAACCTGTTTGAGAACTGGAAGTCCTAAACCATGTCTTTTTGAGGATTAAGTAGTTTTCCTTTTCAGCTTCCCCCTTTCCCAAAACCAAAATTGTGCAGTTCCTTTCCTAATGGACGCAGAGCATGGTGCTATTTTACTCTTTCATGGTGCACATTGTGAGGAGAAGGGAGGCAGATCCTGGCTGCCACCTTGCCTGGTCCAGCAGAGCCCTGGCCCCCAGGCCCAGCAGCTCTTCTTCCCATTAGGGCAAAGACCTCTCTGCCTCCAGCACAGCTCACCCCACTGGCACTGGGGGTACACAGTGGCCAGCATTTTAAGGAAGATACAAGAAGGGGCTATGGAATGGGTGGTCAGCCATCCCTGAATCTGTCTTTCACTGCTAATATCAGTCTTGGCAAGAGCTCAGACTTGAGGGAGCTTGAAGAGGAGGAGCGTTACACATGATGAGCCCCGTGTGCCTTAGTTAAGGATGTTGTATCTGTGCTGTACATTAGGTACCACGTAGGAAATAGACACAATCCATTATTTCTCAATCAGACCTCCTCTGGGAGTGCTGTTCACTAGTTGTGGTATAGGAGCTTTCATGCAGCATGGAGGTTTTCACCAGCTCTCCTCTGTCCCAGGGACTGTTGAATGCCACCAGACTTTGTGATGAGATCTGGACCTTCATCTCCTTCTGCGTCCAGCCCATCAGCTCACCCACTGGTAATTGAAAGCTGCCTGGAAATTACTGATCAAAGGTTCTGCAGCAGAGCAGAGGCTGCTCTTGTGGATTTCCTCCATGGTTGCCAGCAGCCTCTTGTTATGAATGTCAAACCCCTGCATTTCCCATGAAAAGACCTAACAAAGCCTTCACATGGGCTATTAGTTGTTCCACTACTTTTTACATTCTTTTCTCCTGCCCCATTGAATGGATTAAGAAACTGTCATATTAGTACCTGAGGGAAAACTCAGCAGCTCAGCTCACATGCAAATTCTGCATGTTTATAATTCAAACTGTGTTGATTAGGTACAGTAAATAAGTATTGATTCCAACTAGATGGTTTATGTAACTAAGCAGCGCAGCAGGAATGAAGCATTACAACTATTACAGCTGCATGTGCAAATTACAGAGCTCTCATTTATCGGAATAGTTGGAATGAACTACTCCTGCTGTGCTGATTAGTTAAATAAGCCATCAAATCAGGGAACATAACCATGTTCCACAGCACCGCACTCAGTCTGGAATTACATATTGGACTGTAACATTTGTGATTCACACTGACTAGTCATCCGTCTAACCAACTCAAGACAAAGAGCAATTTTTCTTATCCCAAACTTAACAATGTGATATTTATTCTCCCCCAATATTTAAATGCAGAGTTAGCCTGTGGTGACCAGCTAGGGCTTTAGAGTGTTTGCGAACATGAACTGCACAGATATTAAATGCTAGCAGAGAGCAATCAGGAAAGATTTTGTGAACAGGAGCCACATCTAAATTCCAGGCAGGACCGGCCATGACTCTCATCTCTGCCAGGTCTGAGTGCTGTCTGTGGGTGCCCTGGCAAAGTGACTTGCATCTGTCAGGTGTGGCTGGTCCCCTCACCCAGCTGGTCCTGCAGGAGAGAATTGCATTAGCAGCTTCATGGTGATTTTTGTGGAGAGTTTACTTTTAGCATTTTTATTGGGTTTTGTTGTCACACCCACATAGCATGTTGGGAAAGCTAGGCAGCAATGCAGCTTACATGCAGAGATGAGAAGATTTGTGATTATTCCTGCTTTTATGTTCTTAGATGGTTGTTAGTTGCAGTAGGCTTGCTATGGCCTCCAGCTGGGAAGCTGCTTGCGGGATCCTCCCACACCGTTTTTGTACCCTTTCCTATGTGTCAACTCCTTTGTCCAACAAGAAACCATCAGAATCCTGCTTAGATGGACTTTTGGCCTGGCCAGCTAAGGCTTTCCTCATTTTCTTGCCTCTTAGACTGTCCTATCTTGAAACTGTCCTTTGCATCCTGCAAAATTTGCAAATAGGGTAACGTGTAGAAGACATACCATAGAGCTCTGAATGGTTGGGTGATATTTGACTGAGCACTGTGGGTTACATGAAGGCTCAGGAATGGATGTGAGTTGATACTTTAGTCAAAGCTGATGCAGAGAGCAAAAAAATGGCACTGGGTTTTCAAAATGATGAGCTCTTCCTTTGAGCATATCTTCCTTGTTTATCCTTCACCTTGGCTGTATATTTCTCCCATCAGCAGAGGATGGAAGGGAGGGCTGGGATACTGCCAGCCAGCATTGGTCTTGCTACAAGCTCAGCACTACACAAAGCTACTCCAGCAAAGCTGAGTAACTCATTTCATCACCTAGTTATATGTGCTTCTCTCAGACATTCAACTGGATAGCTCACTACACTAAGATTGGCAGGACACTTTAGTAGGCTTTTGGGGTGATGCCTGATGGCCCTTGCACCGCCCATGTGAATGAGGCATGGTGTCTCAGAGACAGGGAGCAGCACACACTAAGCCACAACCACAAAAACATGAGGCACCGTTAAACAGACTGGATCTGATTTTGCAAAATCTGACCAGATCTTTGGCTTAAGCCTTACAGAGATGTGATGCAAGCTGAATATCAAATAGAGTGGAGTTATATAATGTTTTACAGTGACTAGTAAGATTGATGACCTGGAAAATAAGAGTTGGCACTGCTGGCAGCAATTGATGAGTGTGCTGCTGCTGCGTGCAGGTAACACTGGGTCTCTCAGCCAAGCTGCATCTACCTCACATCCTGGCTTGGGTTTGCTCCTTCCCTACACTGACGTACCTCCTGACTTCAGACTGACCTCATGCTCAGGTGTTTTCCCACTTTCTGTAAGAATCCTGTTGGATGCCTCCCAGTGGCCTGGAACAGACCATACCCAACATCAAGTTTGTGAATGGTAAGAAACTTAGTGGAGTGGATGCGCTTCAGTGGTCCTATCCAGCCTGAGTGATTCTTTGGCTCATATTTTGCAAGGCAAATCAAGCTTTACTTCTGAGATACTTTGGGAAATTCCAGAGTTTGCCTTCCAATCCAAGAACATTGCCAAAACAAATCAACTCGGCCTTAACCATGGGTTAACTCCTGATTTACATTGCCACAAGTAAAAACAGGATCCCACTTTTGGTCTATTAGCCAGGCTTCATGGACTACAAGATGACCTGCCTATGTCCCTTCCATCCTCAACCATTCTGTGATACTGCAATTGAAATTGAAGGGTCTGGAACACAAGTCTTATGAAGAGCAGCTGAGGGATCAGGTGGTTGTTTAGCCTGGGGAAAAGGAGACTGAGGGTAGACTTTATGGACCTCTATAACTACCTGAAAGGAGGTTATAGCGAGGTGAGGGTCAATCTCTTCTCACAAGTAATACGTGATAGGATGAGAGGAAATGGCCTTAGGTTGTATTGAAGGAGGCTTAGATTGGATATTAAGAAAACTTTCTTCAATCAAAGAGTGGTCAGGCATTACAATAGGCTGCACAGGGAAGTGGTTAAGTCCCCCTCCCCAGAGGTGTTTAATAGATATGTAGATGTGACACTCAGGGACATGGTTTAGTGATGGACTTGACAGTACTGGGTTAATGGTTGGACTTGAAGTCTTTTCCAATCTTAACTATTGTATGATTCTGTGATTGCATTTGTTTAGCCCTTTCTCACAGAAAGCAGTCATGATATTGTACAGCACTCTGTTACGAAAGCCCAGTGAAAATACCAACTCCTGGATTACAAACCAGAGGGACAAATGAAGTGATAGAAGACAAAAAGGTGAGCAGGAGGGTTTGTCAAGGGCAGATGTTTCAGTGACAGTGAATTTCTATTAATGACCCTCAGTTCAGATCTGCCTCTCAAGTGGTATAAAAATGCACATCAAAAATCCTGTAATTGTACAGTTTTGCAGTACTCTTTAGAATGAGCTTCAACATTGCTCCATGTATATAAGGAGGTTGATACAGAAGCATAAAAAGTTGAAAGTAGACAGATCATCATAATTAACCACTATTGAATAGAAAAATATTACAATAAAAACAAAGAGTGATTTTTTTTATCTAAAAGCATCCTACAAATCCTTTTTGCTATAAAAGTATACTGCAATTAGAAAAATAAATATGCAAAGACAGAAAACCTAATAGGACCTTATGGTGAGCTCCATCTCTTTGGGGGGCTCTGCTGAGGCACCACAGAGCCCTTCTGAGCTGAACCAAAGCCAAGGTTTCCCAGAAAGCATGCAAAAAGTTGAGTCACCTTTGCCTCTAGGAAATAAAAACAGTGGCTTTAGGAGTGAACTCTTCACTGCAGCTAAAGCTTAAGAGAACTGCTTACTAAGAAGGGCTATGTGAGTGCAGCGCCTTCGAGCTGGACTGAGAAGAGGACATCATTCACCATTTCAGAGACTTGACCTGGTTGTATGCCTATGTTTTCCTGTGACCTATGGGTGGAGTTGGTCCCCTGAGCTGTGCTGGGAGCCTGTGGTTCAAGTGGTGGGGTGCTCTCCCTCCTCAGTAATACATGGTGTCTCAGGCACAGTTGGGGACTGGGAGTTTCAGTGTCTGTCCACCCTGCCCATGAGGTCACCAGCACATGTGCACATCTGGAGCACTCCAGTGAGCCCCTCTCCCCTCTGCTCTGACTCCCAGGACAGTGGGGATGGGAAACATTGTGGTAGGGCCATGACTTGCACTCTCTTTGCTCTGGTGTAGAGCACTCAGTAAAACACCATGGGCAATAAGTAAAGACAACAGGCTTGTTTCAGGCAGCTAAAAACAAAACCTGCTTTTGCCTCTAGACCTGAGCTGCTTCCTACTTTGGGGAGCACAGAGGAAAGATGTGACTCAACTGCTGTCATCTCACATGTTGCAAAGTCTATATTATTCAACAAGGATGCCACCAGAGGAAAGCCATTTCAGAAACACAGCCCAAGTAAATCCTAGGCAGGGGGTTAGAGGTGTGGAGATTTTGAGAAGCAGAGGTGTTAAGGAGATCACACCTGAATGCCTCTTGTGAAAGCCCAAGGCCTGGCTGGACAGAAAGAAAATGAAGGAGGCTGCCCACATGGGACCACTTGCCCCAGACACCCTTGTTTCTTCCTCAGCCACTTTTTCACCCTCTTTTCACTTTCCAATGATTTTTTTCTTCTACTTCTCTCCATAAGATCTTCCTGTGGCCCTTCCTGCTATACTGGATTTCAGCACCTAGGTACTGACTGGCTGTGGCCAAGCTACCACCTCTTGTAAAACTGTGCTTCCTAAGCTCTACTGTAAAAAGGTGGTACAAGATGCTGTATTTATTAAAAAAAAAAAAAAAAAAGAAGAAAAAAGGAAAAAAGATCAGAGTGTATTGTAATCAGGAAAATAAATTCAGAAGTGTGTGAATCCCTCAAGAGGAAGATGATGATCATTCTGGTTTTGCTAGTGTAGCATACGCTTGCTAGGTCCATTTAGAAAGTAGTAGGGGGTTGCCTCATCTCCATTGCTATTCATATTACCTGAGCATTTCCCACAGAGCAGATAGAGTTTTACAATTTCATTTTACTTTTCATTTTTCCTTCCTGGTCTGCTGGGAAATCACTGCCGGAATCACACAGCTGTGCACACACACACCCGAGCACGGTGCATGGTAGGCAGCTGATTCCAGCCCTGACCTGGGGCTGGGGAGCAAGGACATCCCTGAAGCTGGTGCCTGCTGCATCATGCAAGGAGTCTGCATGCAGGGAGATTCTCACCAAAGACTTTGCCTTCCCACTCTAAGAAGATTCAGAGGCAAATTAAATTCTAGAGATTGTGGATGTACCCAAATACAGGCTCCATATCAAGTGGTTGATAGAAGACTATGCAGTAGCTTTCCTCTGCTGGCATAAGCCATGGTGTATTGCCTAAGACCTCAGGCTGTATCCAGCCCTCTTGACCTCTGTTCTGTGCTTTTTGGGGAGTTTTGTGGGGCACCTTCCCAATAGAGAAGGAGCAGCAATGTCTTTTGGATTCTCAGGTCAGATACTGTCCCTGGGAAAAGCAGCACATCCTGGATCATGGCACCTCTTGCAAGGTTAACTGTCATACTGAAGCAACATGCCAGTTTTTCTGGCCCATGTGTGGTGGCCGGTCTGGCATCCTCTTATCACCATACCTGGAAGACAAGAGGTGACTATGTGGTCAAGGAACAGGAGCAGAGAGAAGTGCACAGAATGGTAAAGCTGACATTTGTGGAGATCAATGGTGTGGTCACTGCCGTGGCATCCTCTGAACTCCGGTCTGGCTCTGGGAAACTGCTGGGCAGCAAAGCAGTGCAATCAAGTCCCATTAGCAGGTCTTCTGCACCTCTTCCAGCCTGGTCCCTCAGAAGGTGTTTCTCCATAGTTATTTTGGACATGACCACCTCCAAGTGCTTTGGCAGGGCACACAATGCCCAGGTTTTCTAGCCTGACTGATGCCATGCACACATCTCAGGACCTACATGGTGCTGTGTGATACCAGACTCACTGTGAAAGTCCTGACTCGGGTGGGCTTTTGCTTTTGAAGGGATTCAAAATAATGACTTCAAATGCCACCTGTGCAGCTGCAGAAGGGCAGTAACTTTGGCTAAATAGGTAATGTTGAGTCCAGGACAGCAGATCTACATCTGCTCCTTTACCTTTTGGTCCAAGGCTTCTGGTGTCTTGAACCAAAAGCAACAGGCTTGTTTTCTCCCTCATCTCTTTTTCCTTTACCGTGTACTCTCCAGTGACACAGGGTCCCTGCCTCTGGCTACCTTAGCAGCCCTCAGGAAGCTGGAACAGACACAGCTGGTGTCTCCTGACAACACCTTCCAGTCCAGATCCATATCTGATGACTTTTATTGATTCTTCCAGCACCTTTTCTGGGATCCCCAAAACAACAATTGTGGCTTGTCTGTGAGCAAATGAGCAGTGTGAGAACTTATTAAGAAAAACATTGAAGACAGAGGCCAAAAAAAAAGCCCAGAATGTGTCTCCCCACATGCAGAAAGGAGCCAGATCTGTGTGGAGAAACATGGAAACTCACAGTGGGAGCTGTCAGAGGCAGCCAGGTTGCATGTGTTACTGGATTGAGCAGGGTCCAAGAGCCACCAGCAGACCTGAAGAGACTGAGTTTAGTCATGGAGGAAGAGGTAGGAGATACCACCCTCACTGGGGGTTGACCAGGTCCCCATCACCTGTGCTAGCTCCTGACCCTTCCTCCCCCAGCTCAGTGTGTGCTGAGGTCAAAGGCAGGGTCTGATGCAGAGACCTAGTCTTTGGGCACCATTCAAGTGAAAGAAATGCTGCATGGACCCAAGATTGTATAGGATTGGATTGAAGGGCGGGAAAAAGCATTTGTGATGTGTGTGTAGACACACCACAAAGTGCGAAGGAAAATGCAGAAGAGAAAGCCCATGGCAGAGCTGCAGGAGGTCAAACCAGGGAAAGGCAGAGTTGGCAACAGCAGAACTGGTTCAGGCTCAATTACATTGCTGGATCAGTGGGCTGAGACCAATAGTATGAGGATCAACAAGGCAAAGTGCCAGGTCTGGCATGTGGGTCACTACAACACCATGCATCACAACAGGCTGGGGCCAGAGTGGCTGGAAAGCAGCCTGGTAGAAAAGGACCCAGACAGGACTGGTTGACAGCACCTGAAAATGAGCCAGCACTGTGCCCAGGTGGCCAAGAAGGCCAATGGCATCCTGGCCTGCATCAGAAGTACTGTGGCCAGCAGACATGGGCAAGAAATTGTCCATCTGTACTCAGCACTGATGAGGCCACACCTCAAATCCTGTGTTCAGTTTTGGGCCACTCACTGCAAGCAAAACATTGACGTGCTGGAGTACAATGCCATCTGTATAACCTGTATAATTGCATTTAGGTACAACATTCAGGTTCAAAAACCTTAATCTTTGGAGGTATGATGTCTTTTCATTATAATTAAATGTAATTATACGTGGATATCTTGTTAATTGCTCAGATTGCAGGAGAGTTTTTTCCCATGGACCGCTTGACAACTGCTGAAACTGAGTTACCCCCTCCCTGATCCTGTTGGCATTGAAGCAAGGAGGAGATTTTGCCTTGACTCCAGTTACACTTAAGGCAGCTAGATTTTGCTGACTTCTGGTACCCTTTGTGTATTCTCAAGGCAAGTAATTTTTAAGGCCATGCTGCCTTTGAGTGTGTAAGTATTATGAAAACTTTCATTCTCCCCTTTGGTAGGAGCTTATTGCAACACTCAGACTTTCAAATAACAAGGTAATTGCATCATCACCTAATCAGTTGCCTTAGTAACAGATTTCCTAAATTTCCCTGTTGCATTTGCATGTTCATAAGTATGAAAATCAGATGTGGGAGAAAGAAAGGAAACAAAAGAAAATACAAGGGTTTGTAGGATTTGCTCTGTGATGGAAAGACACCTGTAAGGCAGTTTGCTGATGGCCTGCACTTTGTTTACTCACCTTTGTGGTGGCTGTGGCCCTTCAGTGACACAGCAGCAGGTGGTGGTAGCTAAACAGTGGAGAGGGGGATCAAGTCTGGAAAATTACTGGCATCCTGCCTGCAAGGTTTGGAGGCACAAAGAGAAATAGATTCTGGGCAAACCTTTGTATCTGTGACTTCCAAGGAAGAGTTAAGGTGGATCTGGGAACCCATCAGATTTATAGAATCATTCAGGTTGAAAAAGACCTTTAAAATTGAGTTCAACCATTAATTTACAATTTTAAGAAAGCCTGGGGTGAAAGTCTTAGGTATTGCAGTGCTGCTTATTCATTGATGCTTGATTCAGCAAAGGTTACCACAGCAGAGGTCATTTCCCTGGAATTTGCAAGAAGCCTTCCAGATCAGTTCCTGCTTGACCCAGACTCAGATGGCCCCACTTGCAGAAGGAGGAGGTCCTGGAGATGCTGCTGCTTGCTATTTCAAGGGCATTTCTCCAGGCATTTTCACTGCAGCACAGTAACAAGCAGCCTCTCAAATCTAACACTGAGCTTCAACAGGCAGCTTCAGCCTTTCTTGAGCTAGCAGCAGATGAGGGGCTGTGCAACCTGGATGCAGATAGGCTGCTCTCCTTCCCCTTTCTGGCAAGCTTCACGGTAGACATGTGAGTTGGGAATAACCTGGAAAAAATGGCAGAGGAGAAGGTGAAAGTGGCTGGAGTCAGCACTGAATGCACATAGAACCAGAATCTAGGCCAATTGTAATGGTCTGAGAGTAGCAATCCTTGAGGGACTGTGGGAAAATGTTTCTTTTAGTACTCCTCACAATTTTTGATGTGTCTGTCTTAGGAGGGAGCTAAGGGCACCAGTGAGGTGCTCAGACTCCCCAACTTGCTCAGCATTGCCAGCACGTAGCTTTGAGACCTTCCCCATCAAAAACAAGAAACTGACAACCACAGAGATATTTTTCATCATATAAACACACCACAGTTGATGAGGTTGAGCTCCAGTCACAGATTTAAAGTACAGCTGAAAGAAATCATGTTGCTGAACCTATCCTGTAGCTACCCAGTGTTGCTCATATGTGGGACGGGAGGAAAGTGTACAGTGGGAGGTTGGCAAACACAGCAGATACATGGCCAGCGTGATGTGGCTGTTTTATCAGGAGTCTTGGTTTTGATTTCATGTTTTGTCTCGAACTGAGTAATGTGCACTTGAAAATTAAAGCATGCCTTGCTAAAAGGTGATTGTTGAATACAATGAATTAAAAAGCACAGTATATAGTGAGCTCCGTAATTATATCATCAGGGAATATCTGTACACTGTGCAATACTGTGATTCACGATGTTACAAGTAAATAACAGGAGATTAAAAATGTTCTTGGGTTCTCATCTGTAATGTAGCCCAGTTTAAGGTTATACTTATCAAAATTATCAGTGGAAAAACACTAGAGCTGAGTCACAAGCAATCACATCAAGTCAGAGATGAAGGTCTTGCTGGGAGAGCTGGGCTTTGATACCACAAGCAAGCTCCTGAGGTAACCCCAGCAACTACCACATACTGAAAATACTAGGGGAAACATTACCAGATCTTTTGAGCATGGCTATGGGAAGTGCGTTTGTCCCCATTTTACAGACCAGGCACTTGAAAAGCAGCTCCTCATGGGAAAGTGACAAGGTACTCCCTGAGCCAGGAGAGCAGCGAGCGTGTCCCTGCCCCTGCTCAGTCTGGCAGAGCACGCAGCCCTTGGTGGCAACTGGCTCCCTTTACTGGAATGTGCAGCCCCCTCCTCCCTCTCTCAGCAGCACTTCTCTTTTCACACCAAACCAGACAGGAACGAGTTTTCTTTCTGTGTAGTTAAGAAAGGCTTCAGCAAATAGTCAGTGACAAGTGGCAGGAATCGTCGTTCCTGGGAGTTGCTTTGGTAACTCAGGCATGTATGCGAGGAAGTCGCCTTACAGAAGGGCAGGAGGTGGAAAGCAGAGTCCTGAACCTACTCACCAGTTTCATCTCCCAGTAGGAAATTGTAAGAAATCATTTCAGTAACCCAGGCACAAACTTGGCATAGACAAAAGATGTAGTGCAAACACAAGAAACTTTGATGGTATGGGGCAGGATTTCCCTGCATATTAAGCTGAAGAAGGACGCTATATGTGCAACAACTGATTGCTGAAATTAGCCCAGAAATGGAATTGAGTGTAAACAAAGGAAATACTAGTACAGGATGTTTAAAGAACTTAATGTTCATATGCATTTTCACAGCTGATTTGAGAGGCATTAACCCCCAGCCCTCTGCTTTTGTCCATGACAACAAGGCAAGATACTGAGCAAGGGAGGCAGAGAGCTGAATGCAGGTGGACTGAGGATCTGTGCAGAACCTGTAAGACAAGTACTGGCAGTGAGCCAAGTATCAATGAGTTCTTTGTAGCAACATTTAGGGTAGAGCCAGAGATCCCTGTCTGCGCAGTAGCACAATCCCTCTGGTCACTGCTGGTGCTCTACCATCCCATAAGGGAGGGGAAGCATTGTGAAAGAGGGTCCTGTCTTCACAGTTGAGATTTAGACACTTGATTACAACTTTTTTTTTCTACCAGAGATGCTTACTACTCACTAATCCCTTTCAGACCTCTCAGTATTAAGTACCTTTAATAAACCCAAGCCCTTGCATGGATTCAAGGTGCTTAGTGGCACCATTGGTCTAGGGAAATGATGTCCCTTCCTTGTAAAGCTATCTGTGGATCACTGGATCCCTGCACCCTTGCTCTGAGATCTACCAGAGCTGATTGTGAAATTCAGAGGCATTTCAACCAGGTCCCAGCATTGCTATTGCCAACACAAGTGATGGATATTAAAGCAATGAGGGGACACACTTTCAGCTTGCTTACAGCCATAGGCTATGTGTTCATCCAAACAGGCCATAGTATTTGTGTATGTGCTAAATCCATGAGGAAAAATGCTAGCATAACTGGGCATGTTTCAACTAGCAACTGAATCATAGAATAGAATAGAATCATAGAATCTACTGGGTTGGAAAAGACCTCTGAGATCGTCAAGTCCAACCTTTGGTCCAACCCCATCCATTTTACTAGATCATGGCACTCAGTGCCACGTCCGAAACTGTGCCCTTCCAGACAGAAGCTGGATGCAAGATCTGGAACCAGGCAAGCATGGAGGGAGCTAAAGTTCTTTGGTTGCTCCTAGATCTGTAGGGGGAAGCATGCCATTGTTGGTGGCTTCATGAACTAACGGGATCTGGTGATGCTGCTCCAGCCAGTACAAGATGCTGCTGAAGGTACACAGCTGTGGCCAGTGAGCTGTGTGATATGCTCCAAGGAAAACCTTCCTGCCTTTGCGTTTGCTCCCAAACTAACCTATATGTGGAGTCATGCAGGTATCAGAAATCAGAGCTCAACAAGAGCCCCCAGAGACTGCGAAAGAGAAAGATAAATATGTCTTCCCAAAGGCAGCACCAGAATCGGATAGCCAAGACAAGCATGTTCCAGATACAATGGTCTTTATGGGCTTTCGACTCCATGCAAAAGCTATATTTGACTCCTCTTGACCTGAGGACAGCAAAAAGAACAAAACAGCATCTGGGTGAAAGCTTTAGGAGAGCTTTACTGGTGGAAGTTAATGGTGCTACAGAGAGGTCATCAGTGCTGGCTTTTATTTCACCTCCAGGTTTTGATTTCAGACACTGTTCAGTGTTGCTACAGCTCTCTCTGTTGATAAGAAAGGACTCAGGGCCAGCCAGTGCTGTAAAACAAACACTGAAGGACATTGATATTTGGCTGCTGCTGACCCAAGGCTCTGCCCCAGCTCTGTATTATCTCACCACAACCCAGTGGTGACTCTGAGGAAAATTCTGCTCACCAGAAACCTACCAAATAATGCACTGGAAATATTAAAGTGTTTGTCCTTCATGAAATTACACAATTAGGGGAAAATCTCTTTTTGTAGACAAGGTAATGAATAGTTACTACATTAAACCATAAAATAAAACAAGAAGTGTATTACTAAAGTAACTTACCAAAGCTTGTTATAGTTTCATACACAATAAAGGATGTCATTGTAGGAAAAATGTCAGTTTGGAAGACAAACCAGAAGCATCTGGTTCCCCCATCCTTTGAGGGGTGAATTGGCTGCTTGGAGATGCCCCAAGCCTCCACCATCGCTCAGACAAGGTTGCTTTTGGGAAGACACATGACAACCTACACAGCTCTGAGGCAGAACACAAAAGCTACTTAGTGCTGGGACAGCACTGGGAATGATGCACAGAGGCTTATGTGCAGAAAAGATGCCTCCAAGGTATTTTAAAAACCTTTCCCAGTGAAATAAAAATAAGGGAAGAGAGGATTCAGTATCTCTCATGTCAGCCATAGTGTCCAAAGGATTTTTTATTAACCCAGGAATCTTACATTGGATGAAAAACTCACATCCAGTGTTGTTGCACTAGCATACACAGTCTTTGCAGGAGCTCAGTAATTTGGAGTGACTTCTGGAGAGTCAGTCCCTGCTCTGCTCCTCCCAAACCCACTGCCTGAGCCATTAGCCCACCCAGAGATCCTGGAGATACAGCAACAGCTAGGAGAGCCTGGAAGCAAGGAGAAACGAAAGGTTGGAGAGGCACACTCAATATCCATGAGTGGGTGGACTCTGAGTGCAGCATCTGGAATGGGAGCAGGGACAGGGGGACGTGTGCCTGGGGTGACACCACAGGAGAGACCAGAGCTGCAGCCTAGGGGAGTCACATGCCTGCCTACTGGACACTGTACAGACTGGGATCCAGAGGCAGTCACTGGGCAGGCTGAGCACCTGAACCAGCTGCTGCAGGGATTCACACCCTCTGTATGTATGTGTATAATTCCCACAATGGACTGTGATACTGCTCGGCCAGGGAGGGGAGCAGGATGAGGCTGCCAGTAGTGTTTGTGTTTACATGAGGGCTGGCCACATCTGTCTGTGTAGATCAGAGTGTCTGGCCATGCAAATGTGTGTGCTGTATGCGTGTGCTCTATATGTGTGCACCTGTGGGGAACACACACTCAGCGTTGTTACTGGGACCTGGAGGCCTTGGAGTTGTGGCAGTCCTTTATGTCAGTCTGCTCCCTAACAACTTACATGCTTCTCGTAAGCCTTACATGTAAAGAAGGTGACTTCTGTGACCCATGGGTGCCACATGTGCTTGCTACTTGTCCTCTAGCAGTGTCAGGAAGAAAACTGAAGATTTCCCCAGCAAGGGGTAATCCTTGGCCTCATTGCAGGGAAATGCTTTCCAGTGCCTGCCCCCTCTGTTCAGGGAGCACCCAAGGAGGAGGGACCAGCAGAGTCCCCACCAGCCCTCTGCCTGCCCTTGGATAGGTGTAGCAGGCTCTCCAGGCACCTCCAAGCAGCTCCTTCCTGACAGCCAGCAAAGCCCACGTTTGGGAATGGAGCTTTAGGGAGGTTAGACAGTGGTGAAACTGCTTTTCTGCTACACACCACACAGATGCAAATTGACACTTGTGCTGCAAAGCATCCGTCCCCTTTCCCCTGACTTTTCAGTGTTTTCTCCTCATTTTTATCACCTAAAATAAAACTTTCATGATAGGAGAGGGAAGTATCAGTCCTATGCCTCATAAACCAGGCCTCCAATGCCATTTGGAGACATTCTGTTCCATGATTAAAGCGAGGCTGGATAACTTATTCATAACAAGCACATTAGACTTTTTCTGTGATGTTTGTGCTACTCCCTCCTCAGGTCCTCCCCTTGTGAGGCATTGACGTGGGTAATGATTTCCTCTCTGCAGGAGCAGAGTTCATAGTATGAACCAGGAATAAACATGCATTTTAGCCAAGGTTGAATTCCTGACTGTATTCATATTTGAAAACAGTGCAAGTCTTTTGTTTATGACAAGCAGATCATATGATTACACTTGAAATTTAGGCATCAAAACAATACATGTGACATTAACAGATCAGGATCCTAATGGAAGTGGCAAAAAGGAGCAGGGCAAAAGTTGTCCCACTGTGGCAGCTACCTGTCCAGGCCCTGCCTTTGCCATTAGTGTCGTTGCCAGGACATAACCTTGCACTGCTTTCCTTGTTAAACACATGGAATTTATTTTGATAAGTTTAAAAAGGCATGGAAAGGAGATGCACTCCATTTGCAGGGAGACTGAGGTTCTGCAGTGACTGTTGAGTCACTCTGTTGAAAGAAAAAAGCATGAAAATGAAAAGGCAGGAGTTTGCATTATCTGCCAGTCCCACAGAGATCCTGGAAGCACCTGAGTGGGATTACATCCTTCATATCTGTGAAAGGGCGAGGCAAGACCTGAGAAGGATGGAAACGCCCTGCAGAAAAAACATTGTAGCTTTGAAAAAATGAAGAGAGTCTGGTAAAGGGAGGACACACAACAATCTTGAAAGCTTTCAGAGCCCTGAGACTTGCACAGAGCAGTCTCATTTCTGCAAAGACACACAGTTAGCATTAGAGGTTGAGTGGCCCCAGCAGACAAACTTAAGCCCACATTTGTATTCCTGCCAGACTACAACATCTGTTTGTGGGCTTAAATGCTGCCTCGGCAGTGTGAGAAGGTGGACAAGAGATCAAGCTGGCATCTCTGGAAATATGGGATTGGGACCGATCACTCAGTGCTCCTGCACAGATGGCAAAGCTGTCTGTGAGATTTTGTGTTCCACTCACACTCAGATAGGTGAGTGGTGTAAACACAGGCATGCACAGCTTCAGGAGTCACATCAAATAGATGTCTGAAGTAGCTCATGCTAAACGGCAAACAGCATGCAAACATGCAAAATCAGACACAGCCCAGGAGCTGAAGCCTCTACCTGTAGTTACCCAGGGTTACGGACGCAGGGGTTGCTCAGTAAGCTGCAGGCATGAGGAAGTCTTGTTTATCCAGAGAAATGTGTCCTTCATACCCTTGCCTTTGCATGTCAATAGCCCAGCTGCTCTGTGTCCTTTATGACATCAACCCACAGGCCAGAGCCAGCACACATTGTTTCAGGTTTCAAGTGTCCTGTGTCCCAGTTGCCTGATAAGTAAGCACATAACCAGCACCCACCAGATGCTATCATAGACAGGGCACCAACCACTGGATTCACACTGCCCTTCCCTTCAACAAGGGCTGTGTTGGTCCTTTCCTGAAGAGCAGCCAATTTTCATGGCACATGTAGTATAATTCACCTGAGACCTCCATGCCACCATCAGGCTGGACTGAAACAGGTTCATAGGGGTTTGGGGAAGATGGACAGATGGGAGCAATAGACAGCCAGACAGATGGGCGGCCTCATCACATCAGCCTTGTTTCTCTAGCAAGTCAAGCTAAAAATAATAACAGCAGGAGACATATATTTGATAAGCTGAAAAAAAGGCACAAATGTCATGTGAATCATAGGGCCTTAAAGGATGCCTAGGCTATCTCAGGCAACTGCATTGTGTTATTCCTTTCACACACCATCCTCAAGGATGGTTTGCTCTTTCATTCCACCTACTCAATGGAAAGCTTGAGTTTCCCTTTATTTGTCTGATCACTGAACACATCTTCCAAACTTCCAGCTGAATTTGTCTTTCTTTCTTGGACAACTTCATTGAAACAAGAACTTAGACTGCACCCAAGGAATTTTAAGTTAAAAGGAAAAATATGAAGTCAGGGAAAATAAGGCCAGATATAGAAGAGTCGAGGCAAATGTTTGGGAAATGCAGACTGCAAAAGGTCTGTTGGTCTGCATATATGTGAATGATGTTTCTCTGTGTTTGTATAACACCCATCAGACAGCATACTCAGGAAGTTAAGGCTGGACTACCAACCACGTTTCTGAAGTCCAGTCTCTCAAATTGCTTTGGGGATTTACACCCTTTCATTATCCGTGGTACTGATGCTGTTTCTAGAATTCACAAAACCTTTGCTTGGCAGTGAGATCCCATTCTGTATGGTGCTGGGGTTAGAAAAACACCACTTTACTGTTCAAAAATCCTTGTTTCTTGCAAGATGTTTTAAACGGAAAGTGAGGCTGAGAATTAAATAGCAGTGAAAAGACAACCAGAAAATACTTTTTATATGCTAGGAAGTATTAGCTTGTGCAATGACTTCTCATCAGCCTTCGCTTGATTCCCTGAATGGCAGTTTTTCCATACAACAGCCATCACCTCACCTGAAATCCTCAGCAACCACAGGGCTGATGTGTTAGTGTTAGCTTGTCACTTGGTCTCTTCAGCCTGGAGAAGATGAAACTGAGAAGAGATGTCATTGCAGTTACAGCTTCCTTGTGAGGGGAAAAGGAGGGGCCAACACTGATCTCTCCTCTGTGGTAACCAGTGACAGGACCTGAGACAATGTCTTGAAGTTGTGTCAGGGGAGGTTTAGGCTGGATGTTAGAAAAAGGTTCTTCCCCCAGAGTGTGGTTGGGCACTAGAACAGGCTCCCCAGGGATGTGGTCACAGCACCAAGCCTGACAGAGTTCAAGTGTTTTGACAATGCCCTCAGGCACACAGTGTGACTCTTGAGGATGGTCCCGTGCAGAGCTGAAAGTTGGACTCAATGAACCTTGTGGGTTACTTCCAGTTTGGCATATTCTGTGGTTCTGTGATTCTGGTAGTGGTTCTGACACTGCTCTCTGGAGGAGACAGTCCCAGGAGCGGACTGCAGGCTGTCAGAAAACAGCTACTACTCCATGTCAGTTGCATGCTATATAGGGAATGCACAAGTTGCACCAACCTGTATTTTGGTGTGGACCAAGTAAGGCACCTTTGGCTACTGGACCTTGCTTTTCCTCTTACACTCCACAGCAGTTCGTTTTGCAGCAGCCTCTGGAAGAAAAGGATCAGGTTGAAGGAGTTTCTCTAGTGGGTGATGCAAAACCACAAATATAGTCTGTGCTGTGAAGGGCTCACCAGTTAACACATCAAGCACTGCAGATGGATTAAATACTATGAAAGGAAAAACAAAATTATGAAGAGATGGCATAAAAGCAGAAACACAGGGATTAATTTACTCTAACTAAAGCAGCTGGACAAGGAGAAATAGAAAACTCCACTATAGTCCTCACATCCTAAGGTTGTAGGACTTGAGGTGGATTATTCAAAAACAAAAAGTATGAACAAAGGATTCCTGACTCAGTGTTTAGGCATAACAAGTAGGTGCTGTGCTAGTCAAGGACCTTCTCAGGATGGAGCAGAGTCACCTGAGGATACTGCAGAGGATGTGTCATGAAGGAGAACATGGTGGGGGAAGACCTGAAGGGGCCTCTTGAGCCCATGAGCTACACTGGTCTGGACCTGCTACAGTGAATGCAGTGAATATCTGGCAGTGGATATGAACTCAGATCTGCCCAGAATCTGTAATCTTCATACAAATTCTTTTCTGGTTAATAAAATGGGTAGGACTAAAGCAACAGTCCCTCCCCATGCCACAATGACTGCTTCTGATCAGGAAGGGCACTCTGTGCACCTCCCAAAAACCAGCAGTTGCCTTTAGAAATGAAAGACCCACTTCTTCATTTCAATGTCCCAGCAGTGTAAGCATAGGGAGCAGTGACAGCACTGGCAGCAGGCAGTGGGGTGGAGAGAGCAGTTGAGCACAGATCCTGGGGAGAAACTTGTGACCTTAACCAGACCAACTTTTGTTTGCTTGACAGGACAGAGGAGATGGGGAGAAGCTGCAGTGAAGTGTCAGTTTATTATCTCTCAGAGGCCAACAAGGTTCTTTGCCAGCAGGACCACATCAGTGTCTGGGTTTGCCCATGTTTTGTAGCTGTTGGCATCATTGCCCCTCTCCAGCTGTAAATGCCAAGCTGGCCAGGCCATATGCAAGGAAAAGGCTGCCCAAATCAGGGCATGTTGCATCTGTCTCCAGCACACAGCATGCCAAGCAGGACTGAACACGCTCCGTGGACCCCTTGCTTGCAGCAGGACATGAGTTAGTTGACCTTGGCTTTTCTGCAAGTCAAGCAGTGCTCTTCAGGTGGAACAGGTCCAAGGACATTTCGAGGGTTACCTTAGGAGGAGAGGACTTGAAGCCTACAATTGCATTTATGCCTAATGAGAAGGGAGCTTATGGGGAAATCCTACTCAGTAAAGGTGGAAGGAGAGAGGTAGGTCTCCTCTGCAAGCACCACCATTGTCCTCCACCATCACCCACTCTTGCAGCAGTATCCCCATCGGTGTCCCACAGCTCTGACACATGAAAAGATGGGATGGCACAGAGCTGCACATCTGCCACTTTGCCACAGACACTTATGTCTAAGGAACTCAGAAACCCTACACCTGAGATCTTCCTCTAACTAAGGCATTGTCCAGTTGAGGGATGAGAATGTGACTGACCTACACTGTACAGTTTAGTAAAGCAAGGAGAAGAAGTAGTCTCCATATTAATGAGAATCTGTTCTTTTGTAAACAGAAAAATGAAACTATAGCTGAAGGCTTTTTCTCTAGTCAAACTGCAATGATTCCAAAAAATAATTGGCCACTGTGAATTCATAAGTGTCTTCTTTTTTTAAATTTTTTTTAGTAAGAAATACAGCTGATTCACTTAAATGTAAATTGGATTTACAGAGGTCCAAGAGAAAGTTTTTCCTTAATGATTCCTGCATATTTTTGTGTCTCATTGTGAGGATGTCTTCTGCTTCAACAGTAGCTATCAAAGGACATAAAGCCAGAGACACTGCAGCTCAGTGCTTTGTCAATTCTATAACTCTAGCTAACCTCGGATGAGGACACTATCACTGAAATATAACAAGATACTGGGCAACATGATCTCCTATTTCTCAAGTGATCAAACAAATTGTTCATCTTTCTAGACTGAACCTAAACTGACAGCAACCTTTTCATTTAAAGCAAATTAAGGATCTCAGAGTAGCTAACATGAATGACGATTTTCTGGTTGTTTTTTCCCCCCTTAATTAAATGAAAGTGGGTTCTGTAATTTAAACATTCCCACACACTGTTAAATGAATGTAAATTTTTTCTGTGATTATTCATGCAGTGCAGCAGCAGGCTGCAAACAGCAGTGTTAATTCCCCAGTGATTCCTTCAGAATGTATAGGGTGCATACAGAGAATTACAGTAACTCCTGGAGACCTGCCACAGAGGGCTTTATTGTGCCAAGTCATGCACAGAATAATAGGAAATGGCAGAGTGTGCTCCAGCATTTCCACTCTAAATCTGAAGCTTAATGTGATGGAGAGGCTAGGCATGACAAGGGGATGCCCTCCTTTCCCCAGTGCACAACCCCATGCCACATGTGCCTGGTGATGTTTGACAAAGCAAGGACTGGACCATTGCACAGCTCCTTTCCTGGTTATGTCCATCCCTGCTTAGCCACAGGAGAAGGCAGGGCAGAGGCAGAAGGAAAAGGATACAGATAAAAAGGTGAAGAGTCCCATGGCTGGCTAGGCTGGGCCACAAGGGCTGGTCACACTGCAGGGCACAGCTGCCTGTAGGGTAAGTCATGAGCTGAGTGTACCTTGTGCCAGTGCCATTGAGTCCGTTTGCAGAGGAGATGAGGCTGGAAGGACAGGGCAGGTCCTGACATTACTGGTCCTTGTCTCCACTACAGGTGTCCACAGCCAGAGACCTGCATGGTGAGACACCACTGACTACACCAATGCTGGCCACCTGAGTGGGGTGGGGTGTTGAATGTCCACAGATACAGATAACTTAATTTTTCCGCAGTGCTATACAAACTGATACGAGCTCCCTCTAGGCAATAGGATACAAGGGTCAGTATGGATGTGTGGCTGGGGTGTCCCACAACATCTGCAAGGCTGGATGTATCCAGAGTGCTCTAATGAGCCTTGATTCCCTGTGGTACTTCCTTTGGCATTTTCCACCATCAGCAAAACTCCCTACAATGCCTCAAGGTGCAGCTGTAGCCCTGGTGGGCATGGACATTGCGCAGATAGCCATTTGTGGTGTCACACAGCCAGCAGCAGCCTCTGCTCCTCCCGCCATTCCCCTGCAGCTCTGGAGTGGAGGAGGTAGAGAAAACTGGCCATGAAGTTGAGCCTGGGAAGAAGGGAAATGTGAGGGGATGTTTTTTTCCAGATTTGCTTTTGTTTCTTATTACCCTACTCTGATTGGATTGGCAATAAATTAAATTAATTTCCCTGAGTCAAGTATGTTTTACCCATGATGGTAAGTGGTGACTGATCTTTCCCTGTCCTTATCTTGACCCATGACCCTTCTGCTGTATTTTCTCTTCCCTGCCACTCCCAGAGGAGTGGAGTGATGAAACTGTTTTGGTGGGCACCTGTCCTCCAGCTGCAAGGGATTGGGGAGCCCATGAGTAGAAGATTGTATATGCAATATCATTCTTAATAATCACAATCAGTCAGTCATGAATATTTGTATAGTTCCCACCTTCACAATTGCTACAGCAATGTGCTGGTTTAAAGGTAAACCGGCAGGAGAAATGGACCCACCACAAGAGAGATTAAAAGTCAGAGTTACAATTTAATGAAAGATATTACCATAAATACACTCATGCAAAGAGAAATTGCTTTCAACTCACAAAACCCAGCAGTATAACCCAGTGCCCTGGGGCACAAACCCAAAGGGGTTTGTTAGCCC
>JAWWLZ010000001.1:55198723-55213783 GCA_035041345.1 Poliocrania exsul | reverse complement strand
TATATATATATATGTATATATATATATATATATAAAGAAGCTTTACTTTGAGAAGTATATATATGTGTATATATATATATATATATATATATATAAAAAAATATATATATAAATGGTATCAAATTTTTCTCAGTTCCATAATTGCTAGCTGCCGTTAAAATCAATGGGAATTATGTATTTATACCTGAGGAAACATGTGTCTAGTAGTTTGTAGAAATAAAAGATGAATAAATTAAAAATGGATTTTGGATTATAAATATCAGAGGGATCAGCTGACTATGCGCTATAGAAAGGAAAAGAGCTGACTTAGAAAGCCTTAAGAATCTGGGTTATCACAGAATTCTGCCAAGGCACCTATATATAGTGATAGATACTGCTACTTTGACTTATGCACTGCTAGAGAAATATAAAGTGCTTTATTTCTTTGTCCCAGATAGATTAGTCAAATACTTAAGAATTTTATCTCTTAATTAATTGTATCAGGTAAGTGTGTATTTAAAAACTGAATTTCTGTGCAGAAATCCTGAAAATATTCATCACTTCTTGTACACCCCTCTTCTCCACAGGCTGCCAAGCACTGAGTCATAGTTCCATTTAATTCTATTCTTTCCATTGCTGCACAACAATTACACAGTCTATGAGAAAATTATGTTTGTTGTTTAATCATCGGGGTACCAGCCATTCATAAGAGAAGGAGACAGCAGCCTCTGCATAAAGAGGATGATTTAAGAGCAGGTTGCAGAACATGATCTGGTTAAAAGTCAGCTAAACTCAGTAAATGAAAGATTTGGAAGCTGTGGTGGAAGGTCATCTCTTCTGGCAGTCTATTTTCAAAGAAAAATTGTAAAGGAATTATACAGCTGCTGGTCTCATGTTCATTATGTCAGCCTACAAACTTTCTGTTTTCCAAAACTTTGCTGACCTAAAAGAAACAGAAACTGCATGTGACTGTTGTTCAGGGTTTTGATTGTAAAACCAAATTCAAAGCGAGGCTTTCCTAACCATATATTATTATCTTATTTGCCCATTGTTGATGGAGCATTATCAGTGGCTTTATATAGGGATGATTTCAGTCAAATGCCTTCTCAACTTCATCTGTGCCAACATGGATTTGTAGCAGCTATGTTTCCCCAGGCAGCTTCCTCAGAAACATAATCCTGAACTTATCCCTAGTTAGCACTGCAGGGCAATCCTTCCTTCCCAAGCACTCAAACAGAAACAGGAAAATGGACACAGGAAATTTTGGCCGCACAGTGCTCCTTTTAACAAATGTTAAATATATAAAATCTGTTTTCAAAAACTCGAAGATTGGACTCAGTGATATTCTACTTCAGGAGAAGTCAGATTGCCTTGGTGAAAACACAGGTGTTTAGGCTGTGTTTCACAGACACAAACATCAATTCATCCTGAAACTGTTCCTGACAAATTAAATGCCCTCAGATGATGGCCCAAAGCAACATGCCCAAGTCACTCTGCAGGGCTGTGCAGGCAAGTAGCATGTCTTATAGGGTTGTGCTCAGGTTGTAATTGCTTCATTACAAAGCACAGTGGAAGGACTGTACGTGACAAATAAATAAACTCCATCTGTAAATTTCAGTGGAGTCACATCCAGAATATGACTACTCTCTTCAAACCAGACCTTGCAGCTGGGACTGAGCTTGCCAGACCTGCCTAGACCTGCTGCCAGATGGTGCACCAATCCCTCCAGTCCCCCATGCTGAGGGTGCCTGCTGCATCCAGCAGTGAGGGGCACTGGCTCACCTTCACTCCCTGTGAGCTGGCCTGGTGCTGCTGAAACAATGGAGAATGGGCTGTCAGTGCATGCTGGATGGACACCCTGCCTGCGTGAATCCCCTGCTCCTGGAAAGTCTGCTGCATATCAACAGTTTCTTCAGCCACTGGAATCATACAGGTTTAAGGCATAGAGGTCACACTACCATGGCTGGTTTCTGAAAGCATTGTTATGACCAGGATTGAGTCAAACCAAAAAGGAGGCCTCAGGTGAGAGACTAAAGCTCTGGCAGCCAAGGGTTTGCAGTTACAACTTCAAGCCAAACTACTGACTCATGCTGGATGTGTGAACATGAGCAATGCAGTTGGCTTCTTGCTACCTCAATCAGTGAAGCTGGACAACTGAGTCATGGCTGGACCTCCCAGAATCCAGATGCAACGTCTGAAGTGACCTTTCTAGAATAAATAGGAACAAGCTTGCCCACAGCCTTCAAACTCAGCATATGTGTTAGTCTGTGCTAAAGAGCTACAGTGAGGAGGATGGGGTAGAGAATGACATAAGCTCCCCCTTCCTCAGCACAGTGGGGAGCTTCTTGTAGAAATGAATGGGGCCTTTTCTCTCTTACACTGTGGGAATGCTGCTTTCCAAGGGGTTTGAACTCAGCTCAGCTAAATACACACTGGTCCATAGCACAGCACACATGAGTGCCTCCAGGACATCAGAAAGAGAAAAACACTACAGAATCATGCAAAAGTGGAGGCTGAAGTGGCCTCTGGAAGACACTCAGGATGACCTCTCCTCTCTTCACTCCCTAAAAACTATCTTCAAAGTTAAATCAGCTGTCTCACTTGTCTTGGAGGCAAGTTTTTGATACCTCTAATGACAAAGATTTTGTGGGCTTTTTGAGAAACCTGCTCTAGTGTTTGACCACCTTCACTGAAGAAGTTTTCCATATGTCTAATCAGAATTTCCTTTGATGCAACTTGGTTTTCATCTTTCTGTGTGTATCCAGAGAACTGTCTGACAGCATCTTCTGTGTAATTCCCTTTTAGGTTAGGAAAACAGTCATTAACTTTGTCTTCTCCTGTCTAATCTCAGTCCTCTAGGTATCTTAGTGGCACTCAGCTGAATTTGCTCCAGCTTTTCAGTATCTTTCTTGCACTGGTGTCCCTAAATTTGACACTGTAAACAGTATGCAATCTCACTAGTGACAAGTAGAGGGGACTAGTCTCTTCCCTTAATCTGTTGGCTATGCTTTTCTCTTGCTGTGTATTCCAGCAGGCATCTATCTCTGCAAGGGCACACTGATGACGTATTCAACTTGGGGTTCACAGAATCCCAGGTCCTCTTCTGAAGAGCTGCTGTCTAGCCATCTCAGAGAAATCACATGGTTTTTTCTGTCCCAGGTGCAAAACATGAGGAGTAAATCCATGCTAATCAATATACCTGTTTCACTGGTCAGAGTAGCTCATAGTCAGAGCAAGCTTTTGACTGTCAAGGCAAGGAATTGTCCAGGAGAGCAGATTGAAGGGAGTAGCAAAGGGTCATGATCCTGCTGCCTGCCTTGCTGTTACTAGAAAAGCTTTGGAAACCCAGCCTTACTTCTGCTAAAGTTTGAGACATCCATGTACATGTGGATGTATGATTATTGCTGGGCAAGACGGGACTCTACAAAGCTGTCACTGTTACCTTGTCTCCCAAATGCCCAGTGGCAGCAGGAAGAGTTGAGGACTCTGTTGTTTTTACTCCATCCTGGCTCAACTTTTCCCCCTAACAGGGGAAACATTCTCCCCTTACACAAACCTGGGCTAGTTCTGACAATGTTTTTCAGATACATTACTGAGATTCTTCTCCTCTATAAAAATATTCAGCAAACAACAGCGGATTAAATTATTATCATCCAATAATATGATAATAATATACAAATGCAGTGAGAAAATATATTCCATGTTTAAAGTTTGTACTTCTAAATATGCACTAAACAACCATCTCAGTGATGCTGAATAACACTGTAAGTCCAGTAACCTTGAAAACCACTGCATATGCTCAACTCATCTAGATGAGCTGTGGTATTCACTGAACTGTATAACAAAGTAAGGCATGTCATGATGAGCTGCATGTGGAGGGTACGGAGACTTAAAGATGCTCCTCTCTGCTTTACTAGGCAGGGTGGAGGGGAATTGAAGTTCAAGACTCTGTGTGGCAAGCAGGCAGAGACATTTGATCACAAGAGAGGGAACAATACGTTAGCTAGATCAAAGATTTGCCCTTTACTGGTCTGGCTCACTCCTAACTTTAGGTGGGCTCCTGAGAAAGTCCCTGTCTCGGGAGACCTATGACTGAAGCTGCTTCTCAAAAATGGGAAGAATAGTCTAAATATCACTATATATATGTGTGTATGTTCACCTAGAAGCTGAAATCCCTGTTTTACCCATCCTCAAATGAAAGTGTGTTAGAAGTGGAAGAAATCTCTGATTACTGCTGTAACCTATTACAGACTTCTGTCTATATGTCCTGTAATGGTACAGCTGTAGAGGTAGTGCAGAGGCAGGCAGGGTTTTGGCATCTAGCCTGTGGGCATCCTAGGTGGATACAGACCCAAGAATAAGACCTCTGACAAGGAATATACAGTGAGCAAGTGGGCATTCAAAGTTGAGAGGCTACAACTCATTTCTCAGCTTTCATCATCCTGGTGACCTGTGAGACAGAGAGGGGACTTGTAATTGGCTCTTCTGAATCAACATGGGAATTAATTTCTGCTGCAAAAGCTGGTAAGCATGTCCTGCCAGCACCTGGTCAGAGAAGACTTGAGGAAAGAACTCAGTGCTGCCCATGAATCGTGAGACAAAGTGAAGACCCTGCCTTTCCCAGCTGGACAATATGAAAGTGTCTCCCTTCATGTCCTCCACCTTTTTTCCCTGGAATGTCTCATGTAAGTCAATGTTATGCTCCTGCCACATCTTTTAAGTGTCACAGTGGTGACACCTAAGTTAGACTACAAATGCCTGAAGCAAATTCACATGAGCCCTGTTCCTAATGTGAAGTCAATTAAATAACGAAAGGAACACATCTAGTCGTAAACGTTCATGATGATAAAGAAACCCCATTATGCTACTTAGGCAATATAATTACTAAATAGCAATTCTTGAGATCGCCATGTCAGGAAGTAGCATGAGCCACAAAACTGAGACATTTGTTTTCAAGGTGGATCAAGCCACCTTAGGGTCTGTAGATAAATAGACTCCATTTTCTCTTCAAATTATTAAAACCCTAGATCTTAAACACAGCATTGAGCTGTACAGTTAGTTCTGCAGCTTGAACACCTACTCCCTAGCAACTGTACCAGATACCATTAAAAAGAAGGCACCTGTGGTTCTGGTTCAGGGGAATGACAAAAGTAGGAGTATGTGGAAGGTTTAAAGCCGGAATCCATCAATTCAGTAACACAGAGAAATATATCAACATCTTAGTGATCTGAAGCAGCTAGCTCAGCCTGATTCTTGTGAATTTAACTTAATTTGCTCACTTTGAGCTTTTCTCTTTTTTATAATGTCTATGAATCATTGCACCATCCAGAATGAATACGGACTGAATGCTTCCCTGGCTCAGAGATAACAGAGCCCCTTGCTTAGTCAGGAAAATGATTTAAGAAAATCAATGCCTTTGCTTTGGTTATGAAATAAATTTAAAAAATAAAAGGGTAAGAGCTAAACAGTTGGGATAACAGCAAAAGGATGTTTCATTTGACTGCCCTTCCATATCAAGAGTTTGCCTCACTCCAAGTAGATAAACATGTTTCCCAGCAACATCAAATCTTAGGCAAAGTCCTATATTTATTATTCCATCACTAAAATATTATGCCCAGACACATCAGGGTCTTGCCTTGCTCTATAAGAGGGCCTCGTGCACCCTTGCCATTAGCCACCCTGATATAGGGCTGTAGCTAGGACTGTTCAGGCCAAATGATCTTTACAGAATCAAACTGTTAACTTCCAAAATGTTGGCAGTAATCTAAAGAGTTGAATGTGGGTGTTGATAACTTTTCAGGCTGAAGCACAGTTCTGTCCTGCCCAAAGGTGCTGACCGTGAGCAGCACATGCAGTAATTCTGGGTTTCCCAGCTCAGAGACTCACAATCCTTGTTTCATGGGGTGTCACGGAGTGGTGATGGTAACACAATAGTACTTCCTATCCTCCTGCTTCTCGCTTTGTTTGATTTCAACTGCCAGTATACCAGGAGAACATTACTGCAACACATTTCTTCCTCTTCCCTTCTGTAGTAGGGCCCTGCTAGCATTTGTTTCTGTCTACGTGGCTAGCAACAGCAAAACCTGGTGGATTGTCTGACTCCTTACCCTCTCTTCAGGATTAAATGGTGCTAGAAAGTTGTTCTACTCCCTTACTGTATATTGATTATATACATTGTCCACAAGAGCTTTTCTCCATTCTCAATGAGTTTAAATTGTGAAACACCTGCAGAAGCATCCATGGCAAAGTAGAGCAAACCATGGAGCATTCAATAAAGATCTCAGCTGTCCTATAAGTTAAAATCTATCACTTTTAAGATGATTATTTTCTAAGCAAAGACAAATTTGTGCAGCAAAATAAATGCTTCTGTATTCCTATCTTTCTGTAATCCTTTCTGGCACACAGTTGGAATAGAAGCTGAGTAAGGTCTATGTTTTCCACAGCTCCACCTTTCTGATGGAAGAGTGCAAACAGCCTGCATGAGCAGCCTCTGTAAGCTTGAACAGGGCTGAAGGAGAACATAGACTCATCCTTTGCCTTGCACTACCCAGTGTAAGTCATTCCAAAGTGTCTCTTTTTATCTCATCATTTTGCCTGGACACAACACACACAGCAGGCACTGGATTACCACTATCTTCCAGACTACACAAGTGATCTTGCACCAGAAGATACATCCATCCCTACTGTAATCCACTTAATTGGGGCCAACTCTGGTATACCCTTTCTCCATGAGGTCCCTAGCACTTCAACTGAATCACCTACACTCTTTTAATAAGTCACTGAGCAACTGTGTCTTGGTAAAATGTTCAGTCACAATAGATGTGGGCAGAGTTTGGATTAGTCATGGAGGATGAAAAGGCTTCATCAGCCACTCACCCTTAGAAATGACATTTCCATACAAAACAAATTCAATTTAAAAAGCAATTGATTTCTTATGTATGAAGGAAAGCCTCCTCATAACTGAACTTTTGTTCATTGTAAGCATCAGTGAAAACCAGACTGCTTCAGCCCCAGGGTGGCCTGCACCTGTCTTTGCAAAGCTTTCTGATACCCTGCAGTCATCATCTGCTTCCAGTGGGTCTGCACAGGAAAGACAAAAGTGAAGGAAATGCTTGATTCCCTGACAGTAACCCAGAAAGAGCTGCTGTCTGAGGGAAGTGTCAGCTGAGTTAGTGGGGATCAGTCCCAGGGAGTGGTTACATCTCCATGATTATATGTGTACGTTCCCTGTAGAGGAAGCTTGGAAAAATCCCTTAGGGTTTGCAAGGACAGCAGACTTTTTGGAGGAATGATAGAACTGAAGAGAAACAGAAACAAATGAGCCTGAACATGCCAAACACCCTTAAGCCTTGGTGTCTGGGTTGATGTATGACTGAAAGTGGACATCTGCACTACTGTACCCTAAAATGGAGAAAATTACAGAAAAAAACCAAAAACAACAAAACAAGAAGGCCCAGTTGGAATCTTGACTAAAATATTAGACAGCTGTCTACTCAGTGCTGGAATAATTGCTCCTTGCATGCCTCGGGCACAACTCCCACCTAGCAGAGGCTGCAGAGCAGGGGCCACTAGTGTGACAAGCCACTAACCTCCAGCAAGTGTGACCATCAGACCATGTGTCCCTGCCATTTCAACACCTCTGTTGCTCCCTGACAAACACAAAGGGCATGACACAGGAGCTGTCATTTTTGTCTCCAAGCACATCTACATCACAGTGGCTCCCACAGCAGTGTGATCACAGGTCATGCCTCAGGTAAAAGTAAACTGACAAGTTTCCACACGGACCACGTTTGCAGCTCATATTGACAATCATGATGTGGACCATGGAGGAACTTCATCTGAGCAGCAGCTTTTGCTCCAGAGGTGTCTAAAACTCAGCTTTAAGTCCAATGTAATCATCTCTTCTGCCATTAAAAAACAAAACCATGGACTGCATGAACCTTCCAGGTGACCACTGCAAGCTGGGTCCTGTGAAGAATTCAACAGAGGCAGGTGGACATATACAAAGCAAAATCATGCCTAGGATGTCACTCTTCATGACCCAAATATTCAGCTAAAATACTTTAAAAGGAAAAAAGTCAGTTCAGTCATCAGTCCACTGTGGATTGAGGAGAATTCCCAGTGGGAGAAAGAAGCTTATTAAACAGATGCTACAGAATACAGCAATATGGGGCAGAAAGGAAAACAATATTATGAAATTACTTCTCTCTCACATACCCAATATAGTTTTTATTAAAGTCAAGTAGAATTGCACAGAAGGCTCCAGGAGCAGGCACAGCCCTTTAACAGAGCATTAAAGCACAAGCTATGGGGAAAACTGAAAGGTTTGAACTCTATGATGGCTAAGTCATAGCAGCCCTTGCTGCTTTTTACAAACAATAAGACTTGCAAATCTTATGCATGCAAAAGCCCAACACTGACATCTCAGAAGAGGGATTTTGTACCATTTACTATGCAGACAGGTGCAGGTGACACCCCACAGGCAGTGCGAGGTGGAGGAAGGAGTTTGGCACTTCCTCTCAGAATGAAGAAGCAGAAGCAACTTTGTAGATGCAAACAACAATAAATAAAGCTTGCTGAGATTTTTTTGTACATCAGACAGGGAAGATTTATATTTCATGGAGTGATATTAGATTGTGTTACACACTTTCTTTTGCATTTTCCCCCAGCCAGACCATGTGAAGTATTTAGGGAACTTTTGAATTCAAAAACCCATGGACTATGCTGAGTGACTGTTCTGCATTAGGTAGCAATTAAGCATTGTGACAAACTCCAGAGCACTTTGTGAGATTAGCTGCACAAAGAGATCTTTTCACTTACCATTGACACCCAGACCTCTTGCAATGCAGCTGCTTAAGAGTGCAAGCAGTATTTCCACACCACACCAAACCAAACCACACCACAAACATGGACAACAAATGAAGCACACGTCTGTAAATCACCAGGAGAGCTACTAGCACCTCCAGTAGAGACACCAGCATCTCCAACAGAGATACCAGCACCAGCCCCCACCACAGGACAGCAAGAGGAATGCTATTGAGAGAGCTTAGATTCAGGGTTCTGGTTAGATAACTGTCTGAAGAACAAACTTTTTGCTCCACAGGCAAACAATTGCCCAGTGAAATATCTGAGACAGGGAGTCAGATGCCCCTCTCTCTCTCCCCTGCAACAGAAACTGCAACAGCCCTAAACTTTCCACACTGCACAGGGTGACTTCCTGAGTCATTCCATGCTCCCTTCCAAGGACTCACACCTATTTACGCAGTGATAAACAAACAGAAGCTCTCAGTATGGTTTAATGACGTCATTGCACACTTGATTTGTTTGCTACCAATGCTTGCAGGCATGGATTTTGCCATCTAAATTCATACTAGGTTTGTAATTCACACTGTTGAAAGGCAACAGCAACTCATACCAGTCAGCTGAGCATGTTCCAAATGGAGGACTCCATACATGTGATAAAGAAAAAAAATCCATTTAACAAAGAAAACTTCTATTGCTATGGGATTTTGTGCCTCTGGCATAAAGAGCTTCTTCCTTGAGAGGGTAGGGCAGCATTGGAACAAGGACCCAGATACACAGTGGCATTTCCAGCCTTGAAGGTTTTCAGGCTTGTCTATACAAAGTTACCTCTGATATGACCAAGCATTGATGGGACCCTGCTTTAAGTGGGAGGTCAGACTAGAACCCTTTGCAACCACCACTTCTATGATCCTATCAACTCTTCCTGCAGCCTCAGGATATTTCTGATGCAAAGAATTTTCCACATTAAAAATGAAAGGGAATGCAGAATTACATGGGATTAAAGTATACTTGATCTTTAAATGAAAACGACGGGCATTTGAGCGGGATGTGTTAATGGACTCATGCAACTGTGCACAACAGTAAAGGCTATTTAGGGGCAGACCCCTAGAAGAACAGGACTGCTCCCCCACACAGTGATGCCAGCTCTCTTACTAAAGAAGGGAATGTCAGAGAGGGACAGTTGACCTTTAAGACGCCAGCACAGTTGTGTTAAATTTCCCTTCACAGTGAGAAGCCTGTCAAATGTCACCATTCATTGCAGAACTGGTCAAAGTACAGGGCAAAGCTGCTGCATTTTTCACACTAGAAACAATTTTTATTTTTCATCTCCTGTTCAGGACAGCAGTTTTAGCATGAAGTCTTTCTCTGCAAAGCAGATTCAGTTGTAGAGACTTCATCTTTCCCGACTTCATATGCTTTAAGATTCCCATGAAGCAGAGAATATCTGTATAAAGACTCTGTCCATAATGGAGGTAACTGCCAACACCAAGTCATGTGTTATTTCACATGATGATGTGTTATCTTAATTCAATTTCATATACCACAGATTGATTTCTCTACAGCAGAGGAATGGTTTTTAAGTGTTACATAGTCTTTCCTGTTAGAGCTGCCCCTTTTACCTTCTCACTGAAACGTATCCTCTGTTAATCCAGGTTATGAATCAAGCCTCATATTAGTCTCACCACACTGCTCTGCACCAGAATGACTAATGCTTGCCCTTAAAATTTCCTGTGACACTTCTAAAAAACTTGTCTGGTACTGACCAAATTCAGCTGGGGAAAGGCAAGACTGAATAGCCCCTACATCACAAAGCTCTTGATTTTCAAGAGTTCCCTTCTTTTTCAATTCTAGGGTTATTTGAGTTTGGCAGCTCCCAAAAACAGGCAGAGTGGGGATTCCCGCAGTTCTGTCAGTAGGGTAGCAGCCAGAGGCAACCTACCCTGGGTCACACAAGCCAGGGCACAGGGAGCAGGGCTGCAGTAGCTAGCAATCTCTCCAGGCTGCACCGACACACATAGGCAACTCCTACCAGGCTGAAACATTATTTGGCTCAGTGTGGTGCATGGTTTTAAGGAAATACAACACAACCTCTATTTCCCAATAGCTGGTACCTGGATGTAGATAAGTCCTATAGAGATTCTCCAGCTTCTGCCTTTTTATTTCATTAGCAAGCAAACTTAATATTCTTTAAAAAACCTCTTACATTATTTTCTTGTTTAAAAAGCAAACTCTTTGTTGTAGGTTTGGAATGACCTCAAAATATGAGATGTGGATGCCTGATGCAGAAATAGATGGAGTTTGTAAAGCATCTGGAACTTTAGTTTTTGAGTTTTAGTTTCAGTGGTTCCCAGTCAGACACCTGCGATACTGATTTATAGTCAAGAGTTGTTAACAATCTCACAGCTCAGAAAGGGGATAAGAATTAGAACATTGAATTTCCCTGCTAGTCCTCAAAATGTGTGTGTGGTTGTGTGTGTACAAATGTGTGAGTAGGAATAGGAAAAGAGAGGAAAATTAAATAAACCATATAGGCCACCACCATACATATACTGAGCTCAGAGGGTGATCGGTTTAATTTTCTGTAAGGAATTTTCTATAAAGGGGCTCAACTTCTAAGAAACAGACTTTTAGGCAGCTTTGCCATTCACAAAATCTGATATGAATTAAAGAGTCTCAGCAGAGGTTATGAACCAACAACTTCAGAGTAGGTGGCAAAATTAGACAAAATCAATCTTTCCATCCCTCAGAGCAAACACAGCACCAGGTGTGGGTGGGGGACTAAGGGGCAGCACAAGAGAACACAAACAGCCAAAAAAAACCACTTTCCAAGGAACAGTGAAATCATATATTGTTTCCAACCCTGACATAATGTTTGTGCTGTCTGAAAAATTGTTATGTTTCAAGCAACCCCTCCTGAAGCCTAGAAAAGAATAGACACTGAGAAAAAAGACAAACTTTTCTTTTAAATATTCTTTTATGTGGAACTGGCTCAGTTCTAAAGTAATCACTATGGAAATAGCCAGGACCCACACAAAATTTCTGAAAAGGATAAACATCACTTCCAATTATTTTGCCATGTACTGAAAATATCTTGATCTTAAAATATCTTGAGAAAGACCCTGAGATTGAAAAAGTAATGCCTTTGCTCTCTCCATGTGTCAGTGGCTCTTCTCATTCCTCACTTTGTGAAGTTAAAATTCAAAGAAAAATCTGTAAGAAAAGAAGAGTGATGACAAAGACCTCAATACCCTGAAAATCACCTCTCTGCTTCTCAAGGCATATATCACTGTGAAAATGGCCACACTGACGTCAGCTCAGAAGGTAACAATTGTGTCCTGTAGTTTGGTGCTAGTAGATACCACAATGAAGAAATGTAAGTTCATTGATTTCTGCTATACTGATGGTGTGAGATACCATTTTATCTTCCATATGCATTAGTGAAGGTGGTTAAAAAACAGTGTATCTCCACAGCAGCCTCTCTGTAGCACAGGTTATTACTCAGTTCCTACAAGGCCAGGAGCAAATCATACTAACATGACCAGATTACAGAGAGTCTCAAATCTTCCCTGTGATGTAACAGTTCATCTGCAGGTATACATGCCAACAGCACATCTACTGATCTGCCTGTAGTAAATGTGATCTTTTTCACTGGTCAAAGATGGTCTTTCAGGTGCACTGAACTATGCAAAAAAACTTCATGCAACCTCATACCTATCATACACTGTATCTAACTTGCAGTATCTCTATTGTGAGTATTTTATAGTGTTCAGAAATTTATTAAATGGACCATAGGAGACACAGAAAGCGGACATTTCTAGAACTTTTTGAGAGACAGCCTGGTAAATCATAGAGTCATAGAATGGTTTGAGTTGGAAGTGACCTTAAAGATCCTCTAGTTCCAATCCCACTGCCATGGGCAGGGACACCTTCCACTAGACCAGGTTGCTATAAGTATGTAAGTATTAATGCATGTAAGTATTTTTGTAGGGAGAAAGATCCTTTTTCTCATTGCTTGGTGAGTATGTGTGTGCCTGGTGAAAGGGACAACCCCAGTCAGAGAGGGCTGTATCTGCCGTTACATAATATATCAGCCCTTTAATCTAACAGATTTTAGATCTTCCTAAATCCTCTGGATACAACCTCTTACCTGGGTATACAAGATCCTCATAAGGGTTAATAGCTTTTCCTTTGGCCAGCCAAAGCCCTGGCTCCTATTTTATCAGTTGTGAGCTGAAGTACAGAGAAGCTTCATTAACGGTCAAAAGTCACGGGAGAAGTCATAGGGAAGTGGAACCAAACACGGCTAAATGAACCCAGTGTCCAGATCACGAGGCATAGCCCTAAAGAGCTTACACAGCTCATGGCAAAACAAGCAAGGATGACAAATATTTATGTAATGGGTATTTGGAATGCAAATGGTATGCATTGGGTAATGCAGTGCAAAAGTTCCCTGTGATAACAGTAGGGTTTGCTTAAGGGTGTAGGGATACTCACGCATAAGGTAACACCTACCCCTATTTTATTTCATGGGCATTCCCTCACCCCCTGAGGTGTCCTCAACCCAGCACCTCTGTCACTGTAGAGCTGGTAGGAAAAATAAAAACTTAGTCTCTCACTGACAATCCACTGAAGGAAATTGTTTGGATTTGGTCATTGGGTTTACTTGTTTTCAAAGGGATGATGTGACTGTTATTGGAAAGATGAGTCAGTGAAATGAGTTTTGCCATTCTGGAGGCGAGGGTTATTGGCTGCTTTTTAAAAAAATGTAACCCCAAGGGGCCTCAGGACAGCCTCTGAACAAAGTTTTGGTTCCACATTCTAACATCATCCTCGAAAAAGACAAATATCCCAAGTAATTTTTTCTGTGTCTGTGTTTAATAGACCTTTCTCCTGCCTGAAGTAAGAGGGTTTTGTTTGATCAAAAGCAGGTGAACCATTAATATATGACACTAAATTGTATTCTTTCATAGTAAAAGAGGAGATAAGCAGCAGCATAGTTGAGCACAAGGTAATGCTAACTGTACCTGGTGCATTTTGCTATTTTCAATCTCCATAATGTCAGCCGTGTGATACGTCAAAACTTCCTTTCCCTCCAAACAGCTGTCTGGAATCTGAGAAAAGGAAGCAGTTAAATATCACAGGAGAGAAAGTACTTCTTAAGTGGACGTTGTTTTTAAACTGCATGCTTTTAGACTGTTAGAAGAGTATTTTTCTTGGATCAGAGTTACAACACTGAACGCAGTTATGCTAAAATGGAAATGCCTAGATTTTGAAAGTTTAATAACAGTGTAGCTACAGATATTTTCCAACATTTGTGCTCGCTCAATAACCTTCTGGAGGTTTTGTTTTCGCACCAAAGCCCCAAAGTCTCTTCCTCTGATGCAAAACATCATGTGGAATACTGTGTGTTGACTCCAGGCTCCTGGGTCCAAAATAGACACTGATATACTGGAGCGAGTCCTGCAGAGCACCACCAAGGTGTCTGGGGTTGCAGTATGAGTTGTATTTTGGAGGTGTGCAAAGGCCCTTTTAATTGAAATTATTTTATTATTTTGTTCTTTTCCCCTTCCTTTTCCTTCTCCATGGTCACTACATACCATTCTGGTAGGCCTATTCACTTCATCTCACTTTAGCAAATTAGGATATGCAGCCCAGGCAGTAAATTGATATCACCAGGTTTCTAGGTGTGGTTTGATACATTGTTTTTGTACCTTAAAAACTGAAACCTGACCCCGGTGTTGACAGAGGATGCCTGGTAAAAGGCCCTACAGATGTTTGCAAAGGTCAGTGAGGCTTACTTGCTGGGGTTGACAATTCAGAACCACCTTTTCCTTTCCCCATGACAGACCTTTAGCCAGCATCACTGTCTTCTAGAATCAGCCAGATTGGCTTCCCCAATTCTCCCAAAGTTCCCTTAGTACTGTCTGTCCAATATATTAAAGACACTTTATATAAAAATAGGTCAGAAGCAACTTCCTAGAGCATAAAAATTCTCTGTCTTGACTTTGTTCTCTTTTTCTTACTCACTCTCCTTATGAATTCTGCCTTATGCAACTTCCTTTTTCACTCTCACATTTTTCTTTCTAATACTTTACTAAATTTACTTACTTCTTGATCTCCAAGAACATTTGCCTGAACACACTTTTCTTACAAAATGCCTTTTCTACTATTTCTGGTTTTAGCCTGTTTCTTCACTGCTACCATTAACACTCATTCTTTCTTCTCCTCTCCTCTCCTCTCCTCTCCTCTCCTCTCCTCTCCTCTCCTCTCCTCTCC
>JAWWLZ010000001.1:55176215-55198623 GCA_035041345.1 Poliocrania exsul | reverse complement strand
TCTTCTCTTCTCTTCTCTTCTCTTCTCTTCTCTTCTCTTCTCTTCTCTTCTCTTCTCTTCTCTTCTCTTCTCCTCTCTTAAAATAAAGAACCATCTCTTAATTCCCTTTTCCTGCTTTCTCCATCGTCTCATATTTTCTCACCTGTGTCTTCTGTCTTCTTTTGCGCTGTAAACCTTTTTTTCTTATACCCAGCTTCTCATCACTCTTATACTCCAGGCTGTTTCTCCACTATCACTTTCCCAGTTCATTTTCCCTGGCATTCACTGTGTCCCTAAATAAATGGCCAAGAGTTCTAAGGTTTTTCCTCTTTCCTCTTCCATGGGAAAGGGTACAGAGAAAAACATATCTTTTGCCCCACCTATTGCTATTGGTCATTTGACATTATTCTTTTGCCACCAAAAGATTTATAAATTGTGAGTGAAGTTGATAAAACATTCCAGGAGGTTTTCCCCTTCAGGGAACTCCACTGTGTCTCCACTCCAACTTTATTTCTCCCTTTCTGCCCACACTGGCCTTGTCAGATAACCAAATGGTATCTGCATTTGTATCCATAATTTAGAACCTGCTGCTCATCATGTTCCAGCTGGCCACCTTTAAATAGTAATTAATATTATCCAAAGCCTTCTCAAAGATTGCTGAATAAACCACACAGTACACCCCTCCCAAAAATAGAGGAACATCATCTTGAGAAGCACTTTCCCTAGACAGAAGATGCAAACACTCATCTTCCTGTTCCCCTCTGAGGCAAGCCAAACATGATACTTCTGCACACTGTGCTTTGAGGGAGAGATTCAAACCATCCTCTCCATATAAATCACTTCTTAAATTTTTTAAGCCAGTCAGCTAAATATGCTTCCAGGAAACCTCCCTACAAATGAAAGGATACCAGAAAAACAAGGATATAAGATCTGTGGTTGGGTTCTCATTCCAAGGTTAATTTTTTATTGTCAGACAGATGACAAGAAACACAGAATATTGAGAAAGTGCAATAATCTTGTGCAAACCTCTCACACCCACATACTCTCCCTTTTCTGGGTCTGGCTGACTCATACAAGTCAACTTCAGGGAAAAAAATTACTTTAAAAAAGTATACCCCCCACCAGCAACTAATCTCTGGATGTAGGGAAGGTGCTTCTCTGATCTCACCTTGCTAGGACAGCCAAAACAGCACTTGCAGGTACAAACGCAGAATTAGGGAAAGAAAGCCTTGGTCAGCAGCTGATCCCTTTACCTTAGATGTATTTGTTTTAGGATGGCAGTCAGGGTTCAGTGATCAGAGTAGGATTAGAAGGTGACTCGAGTAAAAGTTCAGGGCAGTTTGTAGACAATCTGCTGCATACTGTTTTAAGCCATCTGTCTTATTCTTTCTGGCAAGATCTGTGAGAAATTCCCTCGTGCAAGTCTGAATATTTAAGCTGCTGGATAAGGCCATCAAAATTTCTTTCATTCTCTGAAGAAACAAGGCATACCTTTGAACCTGAAGAATCACTTCCTGTTAGCTTCTACCCAATGGTTTTACATAAAAATCTGGGGATAATACATCCACACAATGGGGATATGTGCACAAAGCATTCTGGTGGATCACCAAATCATCCCTGAACACACCAGATCTGGAGCCAGGAGCAAAGTATTTGCTCCTGCAACATTGCTTCCAAAGGATGGACAAGACACTTTGAAGGTAACACTGCAGGTTCTCTGCTTCTGGGACTCAAGCTAGTGCCTCCCCTTGGCATCACGCTGGTCCCTGTGCACATATCCAGCCACACAGACCTAAGGCAAGGATTTTTAACACCATGCACAGCCCAAATGTGCCTTCACATATACCCCTTGGCAAGCTCTCTTCCTCTGAGTTAAAAATTCTGATAAATTCATTCGTGTGATCTCTGATCTCAAGGAAAATATGAGGATATGTCCTGTAACAGTTAATAGTAATCAGTTACTCAGACTAACATTTAATGACATTGTGAGGGATTCAGGGGAAACTCTCTGTAAAAACAAACTTCAATAATCATTAAAGTCTCTTCAAAGACTTTTCTCTAGCAACCAAAATGAACTTTGCAGGGTAGAAAAGACAAACTTTCTTTTTCTTTTGCAGAAAAACACAGTTTTCAATTAAATGAGTACCACTGTCATACAGACTTGGACATGAAAACCACAAATTGCTTTCCATGTTCATTTCTTAGTAACATCTTCCAGTCACCTCTGTGTTTCCCTGCAATAAAGGAGATAGTCAAATTCCTTCTGTTTAAGTGGGGTGAACTCAAATTGTGGATCAGAGCAACTTTTCCCTACACATTCCAAAGTGCTCACAGAGAGCACCAATCAAGAAGGCTAGGACAGGAGGACTGTATGTCTTGCTGCATTGCTCAGCAATGGATGAAATCCCAATTCCAGTGAATTCAGTATTCCAGAGGTTCATGGCAGCAACATGACATCTTCAATTTCCTGCTCCAAACTTAATGAGTCCTTATCAACTCCACTGTCAGTAAGTATTTACTGGCCAGCACATCTTACAGGCAAATTCATAAGAATAAACCCATTACTATGTCACCATTCCTGTCTTACCAAATGTGAGTACCTGATTTAGGTGCCTAAATCAGAAAACCAGCCTCCCTAGTTACCTTGGCAGTCAGTGAAAAGGGGAAAGTCATTCCCAAGGACAGCTTAGAGTAAGGAACTAACACTCAAATGTATTCTGATCCAGGGATTGTATAGGAAGATGAAGCTCTTGTTTAGATGTCCGCATCTGTACCTTTCTTCCCTTTGCTTCTAGTTTGTTTTCTCCAGAAGCCTCTGTAACACCAATGACCTGACAATCTGTCTGTTCTAAACCACCAGCAATGAAAAACTATTTTAAAGAGGAAAGATTATTTTACAGTTCAAACCAAGACTATTGTCAGGACTGATACATGTCTTCAGCAGCTCTCCTGCAGACCAGAAAACATGAGTTCTGAAAAATCCCCAGACCTGTCTCTCTACAGTGAGAGAATTGCTGGAGAGTCATGACCATGGTCTATGCAATCAACACTGTGCTCCTGAGCTTAGCTTGAACTCATGCATTCCTCATGACTTGTCACCCATTTATACTCAAAATGGGTTGCTTTAATTAAACATTCACACAGAACAAGGAAAAGATAAATTAGAAAAAACAGAGTTTATATTAAGATCATGTATGACTTAGCTATTGAACAACTGTATTTAATTAACTACTTGTTAAATCTTAAGAACACCATTTGCCCATTAATTGCTGTATTTTAGGCAAATAACTCTATTAAGTAGACATCACTGAGAGAATCTGGACTATAAAATTAATATGGGACACTATCAGCAGAAGCATTGCTTGAAAAACTATAGAAGGGGCATAGAAATTTTGGCAGGGTTTTGGGGGGTTTTTGCCCCCTCTGGGAAAAATTTTCCTTCATAAAAGCCCTGAAGGATTGGAAAAAAAAATCAATGTCCCATCTTAAAAATTCCAGAGAACCAAATCCACCATTTTACCTATGATCCTGTCAGAAAAAAAAACCAAAACAAAACAAAAAAACCCCAACCAACCAAACAAAACCAAACAAAAACCCCTAGAAAGGGCATAAAACTACATTTGCCCTAAAGCAACTGAAGAGTAGCTATTTTGTCTTCAAGACAGAAGATGGTTCTCTGTTTAGGAGACAGTTTTCTACACAGGTTAAGCATCATTTTCTCAATACTTTCCTCAAAGGACTATTGGAAAAACAATGATCTATGTGTGAAATAAGAATGACAAAATGTTGTGAAATTCAGGCTGGGAGTGTAACAGATATTTAAGGCAAAACAAAAAATAAAAACAAAAACCAGAGTGATTTTATAAACCACAAGTATTAGAAATCAAAGGAACTCAGGTAAAGTTAAAATGAGGAAACACATTTAAACACTCTGTGTTTGTCTTCCAGCAAACATGATGAAGGAAACAAAATTTCAGATGCAACTTAATTTGCCACAACCAACCCTATCAACACACCACTGACCATGAGAGAAAATTCCTTTTAATTACATGGTCATCACAAACAACTTCGGATTTCATTAAATCTCTAGAAGAAGATACACTTGGCAAGTTTGCATTAAATAGCACTCTGCAAATCAGTATTCTTATCCTTCATTACTTCATTACTTCTTATTCTTCATACACTGCAGCTGCTTGCAGTTTTGTAAGACTAACTAAACCCAGAGTAAGAGTTTTTACATATGCAAATCTCCAAAGTCCAGGAGATCACACAATAGCACTGATACAAAAAAGAGGAGGCAGGTGGGATAAGAAATACTGTACTTCCAACCAGTGTAATGCATGCAAATATTTAAAAATATTCTAAGTGCAGAACCACCTACACTTGAGCATTCCCACGGTGTAAAGCTTTGGGTGAAGGAGCAATCCATAAACCAAGGGAATGCAGCCCCATGAAGTGACTAATATCTACTCCCACCAAGTAGGATGTCTGGGCATTGCACACCAGTCACTTCTGGAAGCTGTCCCAAAGATGTAGGTAGGTATTGCAGCTCTGAGAAGCTTTGAGCTGTACCTGGAACCAGGCAGGGACTGACTTCAGGACCATGAAATGAGAGAAACTCAGAGGCAGAGGACCCTAAACTTTCCTTTTACAGTTAGAGAACAACCCATCCACATCTTTAACATATCTGTCTTCAGTGTTGATGAACCATACCCAGGAAGTGCCCATTCCTCCCCACTGACCATAAGGAAACCTAGAGTGCCTGGTTGGTTCATAGGACATGAACAGCATCGCCACAGGAACCCTGATCAAACGCCCACCGAGATTCGACCTTCACAGGCATCAACTGTTCCTATTCATTATTCAAAGGCACTGCCCACTGTCTGCCAGATTAAGGAGCTATGTTAGCTTTTATAGAGGCTTTTGGGCACAGAATCTACAAGAAACAGAACTTTTTCAGGAAGAGTGGGAGGATAAGTATACATTTAAAATAGTAACAAATGAGGAAATGAGTCTCATATGTCTTGCTAACTGTGAACTCAGCCCTTGAAGTCTAAAAAAAGTAATCTCTCTTCCTAACAATGAAAATAGTCTCCAAAGCACTTTGAAATCACAAATCCAGATATAACAAACACTAAGAAGTGTGAAGTTGTCTTATACACTCAAGTGAATTGATTAGAACTTATTTAGACCTTTTGCACTGTAGTAATTAATCTATAACTTCACAAATGGAACAAAGATTTTACATGTTTTCTTACAGGATTCTAACACAAAATTAAATAATTATTGTATTTTATACTTTTTAAAGGACAAAGTATAGAAAAAATAACAGAGTACAGAAAAATATAGAAATGCTATGTAAAGATGTGTTACATCATCTCAGAATATTGTCTGAGGGTGACAGAATAGACCCATAAGTAATGTTTCAAAACCTTCCATGGCAAATAACTTTGGCAAATTGGTTGCAAAGTGAAGAAAACGTTACAGCTGAAAGACAATATAGTGGAGGTGGAAACTATCACCATATAAACAGATATTAAGCTGAAAGACAGATTAAATAGCTAAGCCCATTAAATTTATTTTTTATAATAAGGAATGCCTAATACATGAAACTAATATTTTATTTTGGTCTCCAGCAATATTTGTGCATGTTTCTGTCCTCCAAAGAAGACCACCAAATACAGGAAGGCCTTGTGGGCTCTTCACAGGGTCCAGTTATGTACCCGTTGCACACTCAATTGTAATTTATTTTACTGCAGGTCATCTGACTGCTGTTCTACAAATGATCTGGTCCTTTTAACTCCCCTTTAAAGTCAGTGAGGAAACAGACATTTTTTGGGTGTATCTTGGTATACCAACAGCCAGGTGGCAAATGCTGGGATACAGCTGTCAGCACTCCAAGAAAAATTTGTTAACATGTGGTCGAACTACTTAATAATAGTATATATACTCTTCTCAGAATTTACTAATCTAAAGTATCAGATTAGTAGGTATCAGAGGTAAAGGATGAAAACTCCTCCTCCAGGGGGCTGCAAGTTAGAGGCATCTCAACTTGTAAGTTATGGCTGGAGCAATGAATACTTTCAGTGAGAAATGAAAATTGCTGTTACAGCTAATGACCTAAGTCAACACTTTTTGGAGAAGTGCTGCTTCACACTAAGGAGACATTGCTTCCAAATGAGTATAAACCAGGTAAGCACACTTCTCTGAGTGGGAAGAAAGGTAACTGGACTCATCATTTCAAGTGATGAAGTAATCCAAATGCACATACACATATGAAATCATGACATAGCCAGACCCTGAAATAAGTCAATCTGCCAGTAACATGGATTTGAGACAAGATTAAGAATGTAAAGAAATTCTCATGGTACTACCAGGAGAAACCAGCTGAAATATTTCATCTAAGGGTTCATAGAGCATGAGTGGGCTCCACATGGTGCCCCCAGGAAAGGATCACAGGGCTCTGCTTCAATCAGGCCAGAAGACATGTCATACACTGTAGGAAGTCTGAGCCATGCAATGCTGTGAAAGTCTCATCCCTCAGTGCTTGAGACCAGGAGGTCTGTGCAATGTCATCTGCAACCATTATAAGGCTTCTTGGCACAGCCATGCAAGCCATCACCAGATCCTTTGATTTCAAAACCGTTATTTTTCAAATGTAACAAAGACCTTCTCTGGGAATAACTATGGCCATAATTGCTATGCTGTGGTAAACTATTTTGAGTTATTGACTGCATAAACCCATAGGAATATATATATATATATATGTATGTATTTTTAAAGAGATGCTACTTCTCAAAGTAGCATAATGGTTCAGCAGAGTTCATTTTAGTGTTCCACATGGAAAATAAATTCACTCTTGAGAATGATATTTAAGTATGGAAAAGACTAAGCAAGAGAGTGAAAAATACGAAAGACCACTGTGATTTAACTGTGGGGTGATAGCTACAACCCTGAAATTAATCTACCTAATAAAGAGATATAATCCCATATAGTTTTACCACCCAGAGATACAGCTTCATTGGTGTACCAAAGCCTTTGCCTGCACCACAACTTACATGACTCGAGCATTGCCATACAGACCAAAACATGTGTGCCATTGCCAACATAGTGATGGAGAGATCATAGAGATCATCTGGTGTAGAGGATCAAGGAAAAGAGAATGCTTGGCTTGTGAACAAGATTTTTCCTTCCAAGTATTTCAGGGAATGTGCCATACATAGCCTTCATATTTGTCTTTTAAAGCAGATCACAAATCAGGATCTCTGAAAGTCTGCTCTTACTTCATATTTTACTACCTAAAAAACTGGCTGAAACAATTTTCAGTTGATTGATGTGATTTTGTGGAAAATGACAGTAGATTTTCTCATTCTTGGAGGATTAATTTCGTTTTTCTGCCTTCTGCACTGATGAATGCTGGATGCCCCATTAGCAGGTTATCAGAAAATATTGACTTGCTGTTGTCCATTCTGACAATGTCCCATCCTCTTCTATCTCCTCACATCAGGGCAGACACAAAGGTGAGTCAGTAATGCCATTAACTGGTAGTTTGCCCACCCATGGTAAGTACCAGAGAAAAAATGTAGGATTGTTTTATTGCTTGCAAGTGTACAAATACACTGGTAATAAATTAGGGACCTCTGCTTCAATTTGGCTTTTGTTACCCAGGGTGGATGGAATTTAACCTCTGGTATTTTAGGGAAAAGAGATTACAGAACTGTCTCTAAACACACAGTCCTAATTAAACAAATGAATAGATATGTATTCACATCAGCAGGGAAATTATTTCCTCTTCTTTCTTATGATTGTTTATGACAAAATAAGAGTTTTAAGGGCAGCAGGGTCTAAGACATTTGAAAAGGGTGTTTAAATTTAGAACATGGTAGACTAGCAGTTACCAAACAGTGGTTAATCTAGTGAAACTCTGTCACTGACAGCATTTGGCTTGAGATAGAAAGCTGAAAAAATCATGTAATGGACAAGTCTTCATAGTATATCTCCAGAGGAAGTGTCTTCCTGACCCCAAATAGGAAGTGGCTGACTTTCATCCTGGAACACTAAGTTTTATAACCTTTTGCATGTTATTCTATTTAAGGTAGCAGCAGAAATTCTTATTCAACTCCTGCTAAAACATTTTCTTGAGTAATGAGTTCTGAAAATCTGTGTGCTTTTTGGAGAGACACATTTAATCAGTTTGAGGGGTATTGCCATTTTAACCTCACTGGGAACTCCCTTGAGCTCATGCTTTTGCAGAACCTAAGGAAAATTTTGCTTATACCTACTGTATCATCCCTTGTTTGTTCCTTCACAGCATCTAATAGCCTGACCTTTCTGTCTCTGCCTTACACAGCAGCCTATTTTTGTTGCTTCCTCTAAATTTTCTTCTGCTGTATTCTTATTTCAGAGAGGATCAGAGTTCAACACAGTGACTACAGAAATACCACCTTCCAACCACCTTCCAACAAGGTTTTCTAAAATGCTTCTGGACATAGTCTCACATTCCACTAACATGAACGCCTTGGCAGGCTGTCTACAAGCAATAAAAATGTACCTGGAAAAGTGAAGTGGTCTAAAAGGTGTGTGCAAGAGTGTACGATGGGCTCTCCATGCAACAATCCACAAGTTTAGTCTTGCAGATATTTGGGGGTTACTCTCATGGTATGCACAAATCTATCCGCAGAGAGGCACTCATTGATTCTGCAACAACTTAGTAGACCTTAAAATGGTCCACATTAGCCTTTAGCATTTCCAGCATAATCCCACATCTTTTTGACACACAACTTGCATCAAGTGCCCTCGTGGTGTGAAATGTTAAAACATCTAATAATAGAATAAACATAAACACTTCAGCTATTGCACATTAAAATTCTTTATCAGGAATGTGGGAATTCTTCCTCCACTGAAAGCAAATTAGTTTAGCAAGGCTCGCAGCCCTGAGCACAGGACCTAAAACAAACATACAACCATTTGTAGGGGGTTCTGAGGCTAGAGGAGCCTGATTACTTCTCATAAAAATCCTTGAAGAAATAAAATGTCATCACTGAAAATATAAATATGCACTAAACAATTGGAACGGAACTTTAGGTAGGCAAAATAATCTTATCCTTTGTGCTGAGACAGATCAGTCTAGACTGCTTTCCTTATCTTGCAGCCAAACTGTTCTCCCTGTAGCAGCCAGTTATACCCTTCAGTGGGCTCTCTGTCCAGACACACCAAAACATCCAGGGGACGAGTTCTGTAAAAGCACATGTTCTGTTGGGCAAAAGCTGTTGGAACTGTGTCACCAGATAATTTTTTCAGGCACCTTGGGTTGTAGCAGTTAATGAACATGCCATTGTGCTAGCAGCAGAAATAAATTAAAGGCAGTAATCTTAAGTGGAACTGGTGAAAGTCCCAAAGGAGCTGAATCCCTACAGATATACAGAATGCAACAAAGGAAGATTTATACATTTCATCATTCTTTATCTTCAGTCAGTAAGTGCCAGTGGAAAGGAAGATTGTAAGAGACTTTTATGTCTACACCAGACAATTTGAGCAGATTTGTCTGCTACTCATTTTCACTTAAAAGCCAGAAGGAAGTAAAAAATATAGAATAGAAAAAAAATTAGGTGGGCTGCACCACACTGAAAATCAAAAATAAGACTATTGTCTAAACCAAAGGTACAAAAGATCATACAAAATTGGAAGAATCTGTGACTGATCTAAGAATGCAGACTCAATATCCTGGGTAAAAAGAAGTGAAAGAGTTAACCAAGTCTTCAGTGATAGGCCACACTGGGACTAGAATCTAAAATGGGGAAAAATCACATAAATCACACGCCTTTTACCAGGAAATCCAAAATTAACATTTCCCCAGACATCTCAAATTTTGCCTCAAAAAAATTGCTCACTCTAGAATAAATGTTTCTGTAGTAAGGACCATGCTTCAGTATCCTCAGCAAGATGAAAACCCAAAACACTACATGAAAAGAGATCTGATGCAAACTTTTTTCATTTTTAGAGTAACATTCATGCTTCATTCACTTCAATTACTGGAATGAAGAACAGACTTAAAGATGATGAGAGATGAAGCAGGGGGAGATAATTACTTAATGATGAAGTTCTTATACTTTTGAAATGTACATATTTTAATAAATGGTCAGAATACTGAAGTGCTTATCAGAGAAAGAAAATATTTATGAAGAAAATGCACACATCATAATTGCTGTTTCTTGAGGACTTAATGCCTATTTCTCAGAGAAAAGTTTCAAATCACAGCTCTGCCCACAAGAGAACTCCCCTACATCCCAGGTTTCATCTTTCTGAGGGAGAATCTGATCTGCAAACACAGACAGCTATTTTTTGCTCAGTCCATGGTCAAACAGTGGTGGAACTTCACAGCATATCCAGCACAGAGCTTAAGTGATGTCCTCTGAGGCAAGAGGGTCATGCTGACTAGTCCATGTCTCTGGACTCTTCTCACTTGCCTTTGGAGTGGTGCTCATCTACCCTGGAACAAATGGGGAGTGATTCTGACAAGACAAAAGACAATGAAGAAAAAATATGTTTTGCTCTTTTTACACCATCAGCAAAATTTCAAGCTGTGTGAGGCTTGTTTTCAAAGACAGGTCCTTTCAAGAATTGCAAGGTTGATATCATTTGGAAGGTCAGCATACAAGAAATCTGTTTGAGTTACCATCACTGAACATATCCATTGCTCGGATTCAAAGAACACTAGAATGAAAAAAATCATCAAATAGAAGCTCAGACTATTTATATATATTCCTTTTTGTTTATTTTTGTTAATACTTTGTTTGAAAACACTCATCAGTTGTCTATTTGTTTGTAGGAACATGCAAAAATAAACAGAAGCTGCTCACTTCTACAGTCTGTGGACTCTCAGTTTGCAAAGTATTTGCAGTAGTATTTAAAGTCAGCCACATGTAAGGTTTAACTACCTACTGTCTGTGCTTGAAATGCATGGAAAGATTACAGTCCACCTGGGAGAAAATTAAAGCAGAAATAAATAGTTTGCAGTGTTAAAACAAAATCACCTAGAACCAAGGAGATGCCTCAAGGTAAACAAAAGGATTTTCCTTTCATTAAGCAATTTTTCCTAGCAGGAATCTCAGACCATATCAGGTACTTTTGTTTTCTGCTCAAGCCTCACATACATAAGTGTTCATCATCAACTATATCAACATACAGAACTGGACAATACCTTGGCTGGGGCCTTGGATTTCAAGGGGTAGTTCTTCCTTATAGACCAACACAACACAATTTCATTTCTTTGTAGCCTATTCTTTGTTGCAATTCTTTTGCACAGACAAAATATAAAAGCATTAGTAAATGAAAAGACATAGTAGGTCAGACCAAAGAGCAGCTCTTTGTAAAAGCCTGGTACCCTGTCTCCAGCAATGGCCAACAGCACTGCAATGGGCAGCTGCACAGTAGTTCCTATACTTATATACTTCCTATACTTACAGACTTCTATATTCCTAACAATATTTTTGCATCCTTCAGCATTTCGTGTCTCAAAACTCCTAAGCCAGAGGTGGTGTCTCTGTTTTTAATAGCCCATCATGGCATAGGTTATTTCTGTTTTTCATCCTGCCCTGGTCCAAACTTTTCTCAACCAATGCAATTGCATTAGCCAAGTGACTGGCTAAATATTTCAATTTGCCCAAAAGTTCTGTGTACATTAGCCAGTACCATTCTCACCAAATGAACACACACCACACAAAAACAAGATATGTTTCTTTGTGGGCTCAAACAAATCCACTTACAACACATGATGATTAAAAAGGAGGAAACTACAACTTCAGCAACAGTTAGGACAGCTTCTACTGCTTGTAGCACTGAGCTGCCTTTGCTATTTCCTGCCACAGGAACCAATTGCCAGTGGCTTGACACTGCTAACATCTCTGAATCGCCTCATCAACCATGACTTGAGCTTTTTACTGCACAGAACTTCAGAAGTCAAGACTGTTCTTTGTGCTCATCCTGGTCTGAAGATTTTTCAATGGCTCCTTTATTCAGAAACTATTGAAGTGTACTTATTTCCACTGTCAGCGAGTTTTTAGGTGTGAACAGTATTTGTCTAAACACACAGATGATGCTTTTGCATCATCTGTATATTTCATTTGGAAGAAAAATACTTGAAATAAATACAAGATGAACAGACTTTCTCCAAGCCACCATGAAGAAGTTAAATTCTTCTGGAAAACCACAAAGAATGTTGGCGACGTGCTAAATACTCAGACTTTGTGGGGAAAAAAACCCTAACCAAAAACCCAAACCAAACTGAAACAAAAACACCCCAGGAAAATCTGAATAAAGAGATTAATCAGTATTCCCTGAGCACATTGAACTCAGGCTGTTATCTTGCCAGACAGGGACTTGCACTGTGAAGTCTTTTATTGAACAAGCTTGAAATACACCCTTAAGTGAAGAGGTTGATGAAAACTTTGTTCAGCTTCTTTGTTTTCAAGCACAACATGGGTCTGGTATTTCAAAGGGCTGGGGGAAAACAAAAAAATAAAAGAGTCACAGCAGAAACTCCAAACCCAGCATTTCAGGATGAAATAATGGAAATCTTGTGCTTCTCAAAACTCCTCAAGACAGGGGCATAGCTGCTTAAATGGGACAGGTAACTTGCTTGCTGCTCAATTAGGACCTCAATTAGATCAAAAAGTCTTAAGCACAGTCAGTCCATATTAAACTCTGCCAGGTTTCACCAAAAGAAAGGTGATCTTACGGAAAATTTGTATTTGACTCTCAGTGATCCATTAGATGAAAGCTACTATTTATCCAGAGAGCAAATCTCCTGGAAAAATCTAAACTTGGGTATGAAATTCCTGAATATTCAAGAAGAAAAAAGGTCCTAAATAAATGTGGCTTGGTACCCTCTCTGCTTAAATTCTGCACCTGAATTTTTTAAGCCTTTCTGTTTCCATGCAATGAATCTTTTAATGTCTAACTTTTCACCAAGGTTTTATAAGGAAGGCTACAAGAGTATTTCAATCCAATTGCAAGCAGAAGTACAAATTCAAAGTATGCTTCTGGTAAACATTTTGACTACAACCAGGGCTGGCTGATTATTCAGCTTATCTGTCACAAGCCAACTGTTAACCAGGAGATCACTAAAGACAGTTCAGAAATATCTCCTCTCAAAAAGCCAAAACAAACATCAGTCTTTTCTGAAAGAAATTAGGCCAATAAATATTGATTTGTTGGTGTCTACAACCACTGTTTTAAATATCACTTCAAGGCTATAAATAATATGAAAGCATAGCTTTATTAATGATGGGGAAATCACAGTTCAACTAGTAGCTGATTTCAACAAATAAAGATTTGCAAGGTACTAAACAATCAGTTGCAAGAATGCCAAGGTGAACATAACTGCTAGGCATTTTTCACTGTTTGTATTTTAGTTTTTTGACATGAGTTTGAAAAGTAATATTATAGCAAGTAATTTTATACCATATATCTTTTTCCATTTTAACAAAATAAATTAATTTGGGTTCTAAACCATGTATTTCCTCTTTTTGTGTACATAATCCCTGCCTCTGTTTTGCTTTTCCTGTTGGCAAATAAACATACCAGAAAAACAAATGCCACACAATTAGGCTGCTTTGTCAGCTAGGCTCCAGTGAATGTTTTTGAAGTCTAAATTGCAGCACTAAATTCAAAAGATTTTTACTAATTTTTCTTGTAGAGTTTGGTTAGGTTTAGCACCTGACCATCTTAAATGCACAATGCCATACCTATTCTTATTAATCAGCACCCAGTTCTGCAAGCAATCCCATTGAAATCAGTGGGATTTCTTCCAGAAAATGAAAGAAATGAGTAAGAGGGAAATGGCAAATTCCAGCTAACCTCTGAATTTAACAAGCTGCAATTTCCCTCAAATTCCTGATCCTGTGTTAGAGTTACTTCTGTAATGCAGGAGTTGAATGGTTGAATTTTGTTTCCTCTGATGGGATTAGTATTTTTATCCATTTAATCCTCCCATTCATTTTGGTACCATCATTCTAAAATTTCAGCTGGTTTAATCCTGTCATAGAATGATTTACTTCATCATCCATGTCCTCAAAAGCAGGTAAAGAAGACAATGACTTGTGGATTTGTGTCTTTTTAAGGTGTCCATTAGCATTTTGAGAAAAGCATGATATAATATCTCATATAATACTTATTCATTAACAAATGTCAAAAACCAGTTACAAACATGATAAAAATTTTATTATATGCCACTACTCAGTGTGGTTTGAATTCTACTAATTTTCCAAATTGTGTAAAAACACAGCTGATCATATCAATTAAATCTCATAGTCCTTTTTCCCTACAAACACATATTTTACCATTGAAGTGAATCATGCCTAGCATTAAACAGTTCTTAAGAAACATTCATTTTGATACATCATTCTGATATTAAGGTGGGATTTTTACAGTTCAAAGCCTTTCATATAAATCAGGAACCAGCAAATAATTTATACTGATTGGCAGCCTCTTTAAAAGCAATCTGGACAAATATAATAAGTGTTATGCAGCTCAGGTGAAGACACTGTATGTCTGAGATGACGGAGGAATCAGTAACTCAGTTTTGTCATAATAAAGTTTTCTGCAATTATTTTACCAACACATCAAAATTAAACCTCATTCACCTTATAAAGTTGTTACCATCCTATAGCTTGTTTATTTTAAGGGAGTCATGTTTATTCATTACTTACTTGTTTTAGAAAGTAAACACTTGTCTGTATTTCTTTAATTGCTGCACATTATACTGATGCTACTTGTCTAGCAGAAAACAGCAGTGCTGCTGAACCCACAGCTTTCATAGTCCACAGTCCAAACTGCTCTCCTTGTGGCTTATGAGATCATGGTAAATGTTCCCACTAGTGTTCTCAAATGAAGTTTGGATGACAAACCTGTTTCTTGATGGTACACAAAACACTGTAAAGTTTGACTGTGGGTCTACTGATCTACATTTGACAACCTCTGCCCTTATAGGATCAGGAAGCCACATGTGACAGCAGCAGAACTGCCACTACCAAGAGAGGTCACCATGCTCCCTTCTGACAGAGGTGCTACAGGTAGCTACAAATTCAGTTAAAGTGTAAAAACAGGTCATTCATTATGGAGGTAGATGCTCTGTGTAAGAAACTTGATGAACTGTACAACTTAAGCCACATTATTTTAACTTTAGAACTGGAGGTTTTCCTCATTTCATTATAGAATGGTTCATAGAATAGTTTGGTTTCAAAACGACCTTTAAAGCTCATCTAATTCATACCTTTGGAACGACCAGGGACATCTTCAACCTGATCAGGCTGCTCAGAGCCCCATCCAACCTGGCCTTGAATGTTTCCAGGAAAGGAATATCTTGCCAGGATGGAGAGCATTGGAGAATTGGAACAAGTGATGTGCATTTTAAAACTATCATGAGTTGCTCAATTCTGATCCCAGCACCAGATTGCTACATCTTTTGCTGAGTAAATACAACTTAATGCAATCCATGAGTCTTTCTGTGATGTTCTGCAATGGACGAAATCAAGAGCATTTGGTCAAGTCATTGAGAAGTGCCTGAGAACTGTATAGGCAATTCACATTTGTAGATAATTCCAATCTAGTTTAGTTTCGGTTTAGAAAAATCCATTTATTCACAAGTTCCTAAAAAGAAACAAAGAGGTCACTGTACTGGTTCCCCAATGCATTTCACCCACTTTTAATATTATTCAGAATGCCTTCCAGGTGACTTTAATTGGTTCTCCAGGATAAAATAAAATTTTATATGCACTTATTTGTGTATCTATGACCTAAAAAGGAAGGAAGCAGATGAAGGACTGTGCCATGCAATGCAAATTTACACATCGCCAGGACCAGCATTTGGATGGGGAGAAGAGCCCTAAACACTCTCCTCTGTCCCAGCTGTATGTCTGTATCCTACATTCGAAACATTGCACAGACTTCTTAACTTCACACGCAAGGGATGCAGGGAGGCAGCACCTCTGGGAAGGCAGGAGAAGGTATGAAGGATGCTCTCTCCCAGGGCAGTCAGGCACACACAATCGGTGCTGCATGCATCAATTCCAAACTGTACAGTTTGACACAAAGCCAGGAGCTGTGGCTGCCTACAATGGTGCCCATGGCCACCGCTGCCACTGCTGTTCTTGGCCCCACCACCAATGAGCGGGGCCTGACATCAGCAACTGTGGGAACCCTTTGCTGTATTCCACCCAAACTGCTGGCTAATTCTGGAAAGCCGTACTGAAACTGGAATAAGGCAGGGAAATCAGTGATCTCCTAACAGCTGCAATTGGGAAAAATCTCCAGTTTATGCCCCTGGATGGTACAACTCACAAATGCTGTGCAGTGGCATTTGTTCAGCCCTGACTCATAGACAGACGAATGCCACGGAATGAATCACCAGCAGCATTTTCCGCAGTATCTAACGAGGTAGCTCATCCAAATATTGATCAGGCCCATGTCTCTCTGGTTTTTCAGATTCGAGATACCATAGCTTAGGTTGTTATTCACCACTGCAATTATGAATTTTGGAAAGTGGGCCTATAGTGAGCAACCAGGAGATGGCAAAACATTGTTTGGTGCATCCTTTGTTGATAGGAGCTACCTTCTGCCTGCTGTGAAGATATAAAAATGATATGAGCACTGCTGAAACGCAAGAGAAATAGCAACTTATTAACTTAATAAGAGAGAATTTAAGGCAAATTAACAAAAGCACTTTATAAAACATCTCATTCTGTTTGGTCCACTGCTGCAGGAGGTCATTAAGCCAAATACTGTAGGAAAATAATTTTGATCCATAACGGTTGAGAGGACAAACATTAAGCAAAGGATAATCACGAATTAGCATTCAGGACACCAGCTGAACACTGCAGGTGTTGAGGGAAGATAGTTGCTCCCTGCACAGAAAGGCACGTTTCTTCCCCCTTCCTCTCAGATGTTGGACACCACATGCTTGGGCAGCAGTCAGGGGATACCTTAGGTGCCCACAGTCTCACATGTGCACTTGGGGCTCTGCTCAGCCTCAGTCCTTTGACTTTCACTGCATTAATGGCCATACAGAAAAAAGGCAGCCCCTCTTACCCTGCACTCTATCCAGCACAGGCGCAGCCTAGGCAAGCTCCAGTCCCAGAACCATGATTGGAGTTGCACATTACAGGAATTATCACAGCAGAAACCACCCAGACCAATGGAGGAGAAGCACTACACGAAGCAGTCCATCAGTGACTCGACCTGAGCTGACTTTGGTCCAGCTGACTTTGGCCCAGGAACTCCAAGCAACACACCACCTCTCCTGCCCTGAGTGACCACCACAACTGACGGAGGCCAAAGTCATGGAATAAATAAACTCCAAGGACATTTTGTGGACATTTGTGGACATTTTATGGACACTTTACAAGGGTGGTCCATTGACTGAAGGAATGCCATCCATGTATATATTAAAGTATGACAAGAAGGGTAATTGTTAAAGTTGTGTTGAATAGTGTGAGACCTGGGCATGGTGTCAATGGTACTGAACAGGGGCTGGAGTGTGCCGGGTTTGGCTGGGGTAGAGTTAACTTTCTTCACAGTGGCTACCATGGGGTTATGTTTGGGATGTGTGCTGAACACAGGGCTGATTAATATAGAGATGTTCTTGTTACAGCTGAGCAGTGCTCACACAAGCAAGCCCAGACCCCAGCCCTCAGTACCAGGGCTAAAGTCAAGGCCCGAGTACAGCCCTGACTCCAGACTCCAGACCCAAAACTAGACCCCAGATGCAAAACCAGGCTGCAGACCCAGACTCAGACCCCAGACCCCAACCCAGATCCAAGAACAGGCTGCAGACCCAAACCCAGACCTCAACCCAGACCCCAAAACAGGCCACAGACCCAGACTCAGACCCCAGACCAGACCCAAAACCAGGCTGTAACCCAGACTCAGACCCCAGACCCAGAAACAGGCTGCAGACATAGACTCAGATCCCAGACCCCAACCCAGACCCAAAACCAGGCCACAGACCCAGACTCACACCCCAGACCCATAACCAGGCTGCAGACCCAGACTCACACCCCAGACCCATAACCAGGCTGCAGACCCAGACTCAGACCCCAGACCCCAATCCAGACCCAAAAACAGGCCACAGACCCAGACTCAGACCCCAGACCCAAAACCAGGCTGCAGACTCAGACTCAGGCCTCAGACCCCAACCCAGACCCAAAACGAGGCCACAAGCCCAGACTCAAACCCCAGACCCACTCACCCTTTCTCTGTGCCCACCCGCAGGCCCCACCCCCTCCTACAGGCCCCGCCCTCCTACAGACCCCGCCCTCATCCAGGCCCCGCCTCATAGACCACGCCCCCGTTCAACAAGCCCCGCCCCCACATCTGTCACAGCCACCACCACCACAGACGCCCCCCTCCCGGGAGGTTTCGGCGCATGCTCAGTGCGCGCCGGCGCTAACTGCCCCCTGGCGGCCCCGCACCGCCCCAAGATGGCGGCCGCGCGCCGCCGGGCGGGCCGTGAGGCAGCGCCGGGGCTTTGGCGCGGGGGCGGCAGTGGCGGTGGCGGTGGGCGCGGACGCGGGGGGCAGTGACAGGTGCGGGGAGGGGAGGGACAGGCGGCGGCAGAGCAGCGGCGGTCGGAGCGCAGGTACGCCGAGGGGGCGGGCACAGGGGTGGGGGAAGCGCCGCCCCTGTCCGGGCTGCGCCATCGGGCACTCCCCCCGGCGCCGCCGCCCCGGCGCCGCTGGCGGCGGAGCGCGGACCGTTAGCCGGGAGAGCCGCGGGGCCATGGCGGTGAGTGAGTAGCGCTGCTGGAGAGCCGCCCTGCCCCGCAGCGGGGCGGCCCGAGGGGAGCGAGGGCACGGGGCAGCGCCCGAGCCTGCCCGCGGTGCCGGAGCGGCGGCGCTCCCCGGGAGCACCGCCAAAGAAACTTTGTGTGCCCGTCCCCGCCGCGCCCGGGGTGCCGCTGCCGGCCGGGGCGGAGACCCGCCCGCTGTCAGCGCCGGGCGCCGCGGGAGGAACAGGCGGTGGCGGAGCGGGATTGAGAAGCAGATGCGGAGCGCGACCAGAACAGCTGAGCCGGCTGTGACAGGCGGGGAGGAGGAGAAGGGAGTGCTGGTGTGCAACACCTCTCCCTCGGTGCTGTGACGGTTCTGCTAAGCCGTAAGAGTTCCCTCGGAACTCCCAGCTAAGGGGATTTTGAGCTGCTGTGTGTAGGTAAAACAGTCTTCCCGAAAACACGGTAATCTTCGCGCTGGCAGAGGCGTTATTCTTTCCGCGAGATTTGCGCCCGATTCCTCCCTCCCTCCTTGAGTATCGCCCAAGATTGGTTCTAACCTAAACACAAACTTTTCGTTGCTTCCAGGCAACTTAGAAAGTGAAACCAACTAAAAGCAAAACCGAAACTTTTCGGCTGATTTTTATTGTGCGAAGTAAAGAGAATAAGCAGCAGAAACAAGGGGAAATCTGTTGGGTAGGAGCAGACGCTGTGAGCGGCACCTCAAGACGTGTTAGTCATTAGTGTAACCCTGTCAAAGGCGATTTGTTAGCCACCTTGGATGTCAACTGTTATTCCAGAATATTTCATGTTAGGAAGTAATTTCTGTGAAATGTTCTTGGTTTTTAGAATTTAAGCCTGCATTTGATCAAATACACATCTCATTATGAATGCCTTAAATTATCGTGGAGTCTTAAAATTTAATAATGTTTTCCTGCTAAGTACCTGGTAGCTTCTGTCTTAGGAGCTGTAGGACCCAGTCCTGCTAAGCTTTGTGCTTGAAAGAAGCTATTTTGTTGTTATGGCAATGGGAAACTTTCTGCTTTACACAGAATAGAAATTTAACTGTAGCCATGATGTGAATCTGCATCCATAGATGTGCTTATTTCCTGTGTTGTGAAATAGTATGAATCACAGCAACTCAATGGTCCTTAAAATTCAGAAAGGACAATCAGTTACTTTTTTTTTCTGCCTCTTTTTTAATTTTTTTTAAGGAAATGGTCTCAAATAATTATGAAATTGAATCCTGTGATGAATGGGGAAGTAGCAGGCTTTCAGGTAGGGAGAAATCTGTGCAATTATGTGAAAGGTGGAAGTAGCTGAGTTTCTGTAGTATTCAGTGTTGCAAATTGTAGAGAGTTCTTAGCAGCTGTTGTTTCTATGAAGCATGAGGGAGCAGGAAGGGTGCTGATCAACTCTGAAAACACAACATCTACTTCTGGGTTCACTCTGTGTACGGACTGTACACGAGTCATCCTGATGCATATGTATTGTATCTGGCATTTGTTTTGGCAAACTACACCAGGATGGTTTTTCTAGTGACTTTGGGGGAGAGAGTTCATGTGCTCTGTCAGTTACACTGAGGCACTGGATTCTGAGGTTTGGCAGATGAAGCCTTAGTTAGGAGAAACACAGGTCCTTGTCCTTGGAAAGGCCAGGACTGGGTGATCAGTTACTGAGGTCACTTGGTCAGGAGGAGAGCAATCTGCTTTGAGCAGAGTCAGAGCCTGAGTACTGTAGATGGTAATATTAAGACAGAATTAGGTGAGTGTCTCAGGGTTTTTTTACAGGGCAAATGGAGATCTTCTGAGGCTGTTTGCTGTATGACAAGCTCTAGATATGAGTTACACGAGGCTCAGGTCATTGCACCCAGCACTTAAATTACCTGATTTCAGTCCATTAGTGGCATTTCTATCTATTTCAAGTTGGAGGTTCTGCTAATTTGTGAACTTAAAACTCAAAAGCTTTAGATTTTTATATGTAATAATGTAATAGAATTGCAGAAACTTGAATTATGATTTGGACTAGTAACTTACTAGCTTTGGGCTGTGAGTCCTGTGGATCTTGGGATGCTTTTTTATTTTTTGCCTTGTGGCCATTTATTTTCACTGGAACTTGGACCTACGTTGACTAACTTGCTGTTATCCTGATGATCATTTTGGCTCAAGGTATCTCAAGGAGATCCTTCATGATGGTTGTCATTGCAACTTTAACTTCAACTTTAGCTAGTTAACTGAACATGCTTCTGCAGTGTTCTGTCTTAGAACTTACTGGGAAGCAAGTCTCTTAAAGCCTGACTTTAGGAGAGGTACAATTTTTCATCTTTGTCAGTATTTTCTCATAAATAGTTTTAACTTCTAAATGCTTTTAGGCAATGCACTAATTTCCCTTGCTGGCGGGTCAGTTCTGAAATAGTATATGGTGTCATCTCTAGGAATGCTGAATGCTTGGAAGATGTTCAGTGCTAATGTTCTGATTGTCTGTTGATACCTCTGTCATAGTGACAAATCCTGTCCCCTCACCCAGTCCCCCTTTTTGGGTCGAACTGGCAGACATGCAGTCTTGTTCAGACAGACAGATACCAGAGAAGATGGTTTTTGTGAGGGTGCAGACCCACTGCCTAAACAGTTGTTGTCTGCAGCCCTTGATGTTCCTTGTCCGTGTCTCCTGCAGCCTGAGGAATTCTTATCTTCCTCCAGCAACTTGGTACCTTTTTTCACCTCCATCTTCTACTCTTTATGGGATTTCTAGTTCAATCTCTGCTAAAATGTCTACAGGTAACATGTGATGTTTCACTGGTGTGGTTCTGTATTGCATTCTCTCTGTTAGAGGTGTCAATAACACTTCTAGATTTTATCATTGATTTCTTTAAGACTCTTGGTTTGGGGAAATTCCCAGGCAGTTTGTAGCAAAATGCAACTTGGCTGCAATTTATAGTGCACGAGTTGAATTGTGAGCCATTGCTTTTCCTGTAGGACCAGATCTAAGTAAAAATAGATTTGACTTGGGTTGTCAACTCTTTCCCTTAACTAAAAGATACTGTCTCTATCTCAGGAAAGCGATAATAGTTTGGAATGAGTACACTGCTGCTTCTTCTGTTCAGCAAACATGAACAATGTTTATTTTGCTCATGGGGCCAATGTTTCCTGAGCTACAGAAATGACCGGTTTTTTGCTTGTTCTTTGCCATATACAGTAAACTTTGGGCTTCCTTAATGCTGATGTTCACTTGATGCCAATAGAGAAACATTATCAGCCTTTTTCTTAAACTTGTCTATCTGTGAGGTTAGTTTTGTTTATATCCAGTAATATTTTGGATTGTCATCCCAAGGTCTGTATTTTGTAGGGCTGATGTGGTAGCAGGATTTTTAGAAAGTATCTGTAACACATAATACTATTGCATGTTTCTTGTAGGTTGTCATCTTTAATTGGTCCAATTAATTAACATTTAGTTTCAGGAACAAATATTTTTTAAGTTGTTCTGTTTGCCCCCCAGAGATCTGGTTCCATTCTAGCTGCTCACGTACTCTTGAGCCTGTAACTGCTGAAAAATATTCAGACTTTTTTGCCAACCTGTGATAGACGACTCTTGGGCAGTCCCGTGGTGTAAAGGAGAGCACTCTGGACTCTGAATCCCAAGGACCTGAGTTCGAGTCTCAGTGGGACC
>JAWWLZ010000001.1:55150136-55175297 GCA_035041345.1 Poliocrania exsul | reverse complement strand
ATGGGATGGCAGGGAGGCTTGAACTGCCAGGGGACGGTCCCACTGAGACTCGAGCTCAGGTCCTTGGGATTCAGAGTTCAGAGTGCTCTCCTTTACACCATGGGACCACAGCAAATCAAGTAGTAATGATCTGCAAAAAGCCTGCATGTAACTGGAAACTAATCTGTAAACAAAAATTGAATTCCTGAGAACATGAACTTTGGGGACTTGCAGTGAATGTCACGACAATGAGAGAGAACCATGACTATATTTCAAAATATTTATTGATAGGCTGTTAGGGGACTTTATACAGTAAGAATAAATGTCATAAGCCACAAGAGTTACCAGGCCTCTGCAAATCCTATAGATTCTCTTAAACATGTAAAATGGAAAAGACCATACTTTAAGATATTTACCCATTTAGTCTGGTATGAAAGTAGATTGAAAGTGTTGAAATGAAGTACTACAAAATTAGGACTAAAAGAAGCTGTGGAAGTGAGTCGTGTCTGTTGACAATGATCAGTCTTAGATGCAGCTGAAATGTAATTTGCTTTAATTTCTTCAGGCTTGCTAATGACTTCACTGCCCACATACAATAATACTGGGATGTATGCACATTCCCCTGAATGGTGTCATTTCAATGGTGAGGATAAGTTGTCATAAATCAAGCAATAGATCTGAAAAGTACCCCAGTACGTTTAATTATGTACATCATGGCAATACAGCTCCAGACAGATCAGTTTCTGATTTTTGTAACTGTATTGTTGTTAACAAATTAACAACTATGCAGTGTTGCAACTTCACATGTAAGAGAGGAAGCTGAGAGCAGATTTGTCCTCTGGACTTGACTGGGTAATCCAGCTTCTTGGTCCCATGGAGTTTTGACTGGCTAATACTTTTCTTGGAGGATGGTGTGGAACTTGGGAGAAGAGAGTGCTGATACCTGAGAAACCTGCTCTTGTTCTGCTTGTCTTCCCTTTCCGTAGTTGCAGACACTCCTACATTAGAGAACTCTTGCTTGAATAGCACATTCAGTCTTCCAAGAGTTGCACTCAGGTTGAGGTGCTATTTGACTGCTCTGCTTTATTTTTTTTTCCTGTGGCATACAAGTAGCTGCTTCAGTACCATTGTGATTAATATTAGGAAAGTGAAGCACCTGGCAGGGTGAATGGTTCTTGATTTTTTTACTGTTGTGGTCTGTAGCTTCATGACTTCCATGCATTGGCACTGGCAGAAGCAGTTCCTCTTGAAGCACATCCTCTCTGTTTATTCCTATGCTTGGCATTCATTTGTGTATTTGCAAAAGTGAAATGGATGAGCAATAACCAATTTTTATATGATTAATTTTAAACTGCATCAGTCCTACAGTTAAGTTCACTCTGTTGACCAGTTGCTTGCAGTGGTGCAAGTGGAGCTACTAGGACGATTTAGCAGAACTGACTTAGTAGTTGAAAATCTTGATAAAAGATCGCCCTTCAAATGTGCTTGTTAGGCCTGAAAAAACCTTCCTTTTTGGTGGACTTTTGCTCTTGAGAAGTAGTTTCCATATGCCTGTCTTGTCATGTTCTCTGCTATTGTCCTCCTGTTCCTTATGGAAGCAGAGACCAAAAACAATCAGTGCAGAGAAATTTTTAAATCTCTTGGACTTGTAACCTCATCAATCCTATGTCATCTTGCATTTGGATAGCACAGTTTTTGTTTTTCAGAATGAGCAGGAAAAAGCTGTTTCATAAGAGTTCTTTAAAAGCTTCTCGTTCTGCTTGAATCATGCATTTTTTGTAGCTCCAACACTGGCAGCTGTCTCTGCAATAAATTTATCTCACTGACCAGTTTCAGGCATTAATAAAAATATATCTGTGGTTTTAGCTTGCCTTAAAGGAATCATATGAAATATTATTTTGGAAATTTGTCCTTTCTCCTCAGAGCCTCTGAAAAAGAGGAGTTGATAACAAATGAGGAAGCAGCTAGATTCTTGGCATTGAATTTGCTTGTTTTCTCAAAAAATAAGCACGTTGTTAAACAGAAATGAAGGCAAGAGTAACAGTTAACCGGGAAAGGCCAAGTTGGTTTTGAAGCCATGTGATTTTCAGAAAACAAACTGAAGGAAATCCAGTCTTGGCAGAAGCTTAGAAGAACCTAATTTAGCTGGTGTAAAAGTAAAACTAGGAGGGTTTAAGGAAGTTCTTGAGAGTAACAAGAGTGTAAAACAAAACAGTGGCATAGTTCAGCTCAATGTAGCATAAATAAAGTGGAATTGCATTGCAGATCTTTCTAAGTGGTACAAAAAGTACACTATGCAGTTCACTCTCCTAATTTCTTTTTGAGGATGATTCCCAGGAGTATCCAAATGGAAGTTGTTCTCTAAGACAAAGGAGGCCACAGTATTGCTCCCAGTGTGTGTCAGTGCATTGGACCAACGTACCTGCTAAAGTCTGGGTCTAAGTTTGCACCCAGCTGTTGACAGCTGTTGACAGTGTGCTCATTAATTGTAAATGTATGTTACCAAATCAGTTCTGAGTAAAATTAACAGTTTAATTCTGATTTGTGGTAAGGTTGCACTTACCACTAACTAAAAGTTACAGAACCAGTTTTAGACTTCTTTGAAGGTATAAGAGAGAGGGGCAAATAGTTGGAAAGCACTGAATTCTTCTTATGCAACAGCTTCAAGTTATATGTACTTCATCCAGGTAAGGACTGTGGATGTTTTTTTAATAATCTAATAATGATAAAAACCCAGAATGTGGTGTTTTCAAGTAGTCTCGGTTGTGCTGGCCTTACTGTGTACAGTCAGGCATTCAACACTTGTGCTGCACAAGCTGAGGTGGGAAGTGCCATGAACATATTGTGCCTTTACGGATGACTGGTTATCAGTGTCTAGTTCTTCTCTATATGGTCTTCACCTTCAAAGGCTTAGTTTCCTACATCACCTACTGTTAAGAACTTAGGCTCTTTGGCTTAGATTCAAAGACTGCTGGCTCATAAATACAAACACATTAAACTTGAACAGCTGGAGTATTTCCAATTATCTGCTATGCATTCCCAAATAGATTATAGTACCGATGATATGAATGCATGAACTGCATTTGAAACTGCTCCTAAACAATGGCAGTTCATAGCCTGGAGTATGACAGTAACCAGAAATAAATATTAATTTACTACAGAACACTTGAGTCCTGCACTGCCAAGGTTTGCCATTGTGTGGCTTGGCCAGTCTTGCTCTGAGTAGATCAGGTGATAACTATTGGCTGTGAGTTAGATCCAGTGGCTGTTTGCCTGTTCATGTGCAACTTGCATTTGTGCATCTGTCAGTGTTTCCTTTATTACGAGTATTGCATTAATTTTACAACTTGCAGTGTTCACCTTCTAGTGGTCATAGAGTATGAACAGAGTTGTGTATCGTGTTCCTCAGACTTTGAGAATTATGTTGAGTGAGTGTCTGCAACAACACTTGGGAGCTACAGGTGAAGTATTTCCATATTTATGGTAGATGTTGTAGATTCTCTTTTTGACAGGGAGTTCCAGTGCTGATTAAAACATTTAGGGTATCTTCACTTTTTAGTGAATTTCAGACTTTGTTGATTTGCTTTATGAAACTATACTGTTTTTGTAATAATGTTCCTGTATTGTCTATCTACAACTTTTGTATTATGACCAGCACTGAAAGGAATAGCCATTTCAGTTTCACTGTACTTAAAAAGAGATTATTTCAATTTAGTGGAAATGTTCCACAGAACACCTTTCTTCTGACAAAAAAATAACACTTCTCTGTTCCATTGGAAATTGCTTTATCAGTTGTCCCAGGAAACACTTAAAAACAGGAAAAAATACTTTATTGGTAACAAAGCATATATTTTAAATAAATTGCATATTAATTGGAATACTTAGTTCAGAACTGAAAAAATCCAGTGTACTGTAATTGCCACATCTGAAACAGTGTGACTAGAAAATGTGGTAAATGTGCCGGGTGGGGGGGGAAATTAAAATCGTTCTGCTCAGTTCTGATTCTTAAAAACAAACACAAAACTCTTCAGCATGCTTCATAACTTTTACTAGCTCAGCTACAACCTTATGGATCTCTGGGTAATTATATTCTAATACATTTCTACACCAGCTGCATCGCTCTATCTGAGGTTTTTCCAGTAGTGCATTAAGTGATATGCTAACATCTGTTGTATATTCTTTGTTCTTTCCTCTTCACCCCAGGGCTGCATTGGAATGTTCCAGAATTTTCCCCGTTTTAGCATATTGTACATCTTGGGCACTTATATTTGCTCTTACCTGATAACTTCTGAATTGGATGGCTGATTTGACAGATAGGAAAGAAATACGATAGTAATTTTTACAAGTCTGAAATTGTCAGGCAGGAGATATGTTTTAAGGACTTTGGGAAATAATAAAGAATAAATTTATCTCACAGTAGCCACCAAAGAATGGACATGGTGAGTACTCATAAATGTCTCAATGGCAGGAAAAGTTTAAATAGTAGCTTGCATCTTCTTGAAGAGTCACTCAGATGTGAAGCTCTAATCTATATAAAATAGGGCTTTATTGCTCCAGCTGTTTGAAAGATGTTTGTTTTTCAAGTGCACCTGCTGTCTTCATATTGGAGAAGGCAGAATCAAAGCCTTTCATGCATTAGGATTGGGCAATAGTTTTATGGCCTTTTAGGTTCTGTAAATTCATTCCTTGGTCTTTGGCAAAACCTGGTTCCTGGGGAGACATTGGTGTGGGAAGACCCAGGTGAGGAAGGAATGCACACCTGCTCTGCTGTGCTGAACCTGCTGGGAAAACAGTGTTATGGCAGCCTTGAGTTGGCAGCTGTAATATGACACAGGCTGAAGCATGTATGAAACTAAACTGCACTACTGACAAAGAAATCATGGAGTAGCCCTGGTTTTGTCCCTTCGTATGTACTAGCAATATGCAGCTTGGAAACATCTAGTATTGATTTCATTAATAAGCCTCTTTCTTACACTGTGCCTTTCTGTGTTAGGTGCTTTTGTTTTGTCCCTGCTTAAACTTCTGTCCTTGGGTTGGATAGGATCAAGGCTCCTGTGTACAGCTTGCAGTAATAATAAAAGGTTGTGTCTGTTGTTCACCAGATTTGACAGAATAAGGACGTGAAAGAGTATTAAGTTGCTCTACAGGTTGTGATAATAAGTAGGTAAGTAGAGAAAGCAGCACTCTGTAAATCACAAACACAGAGGAAAAAGCCAGCAATGCAAGTTTCTCCTTCAGGAGGCACCAGAGATACCACTGTGAAGTGTGGCCTATTAAGTCTTCCATTTGTGGGAAAACAATTAATTATACTTAGTATCAAATTCAACAACCAGAAGCAGTGAATCCCTAGAAAAGGAGTGGTCTGTAGGTTTTTCTTGTACACAGCATTGATAGCTATCACTGCATTTATCAAAGTAGTTCCTGCAACCCGACTAAAATGGAAAACCTTTCTGTGTAGGATGTTTAATACAGAAATATAACTTTTTAATTAATAATTGTCCTCTAATGCAGCCTTCTTCCTCTTCTAAGAAGAAAGGCCACATTATAAAGTAATTCTCTTATGGACAGAGTTATGGGTATGTCTTTCAGAGTTCAAGCCTTAAGTGTCTGATTTTTAATTTTGGTTAATGTTGTTATTGTTACTTTGAAATTTGAAATGGGAGTCTGACAGCTTGCAGAGCTTGGAGGCAAACTAGTGTCCTTTTTCTGGGTTCTGACCTACTGAAAAGCATTTAACTTTGGCATTATGTGTTGTATTTTGATTGACTAATATTCTGGAATTTGCAGAAGAATTCCACTTGGCAGGTCTTTCTTCAGTCCTTTGTCAGGACCTTGTGTGGTCAAGGTTTGATTTTTTACAGCACAGACCTCCAAACTTTTTTTTTGCACATGTATCTCGTCAATAAGGACGTTTGGAGCATGCACTTCAAATATATGTAAATTTTTTAATTGTGTGCATATGCTATTCTACTAATATATGTATACTGTAAAGCATACACAGAGAGGAAAAAAAAAGGACAAGATAAAGATGAAAACCACTATTTTAAAAGGTGGGGTTTTTTTCAGGGACAAAAAATATTTTTTTCTCTTACCCCAAGGATTTGACTTGTGCTGGAGTGCATTTACCCCTCTTTGGAGACTGCTGATCTATGGGATTAAGATTTTTGTGGGCTCTCAGGGCAATGTGTGCCAGCACTACACTATTCTCATTGTGAAAGGGTCTTTTCCCTGCCCCCCCCCTTCCCCCTTATGGCTAGGCAGAATTTTCAGTTGTGCAGCATGTATCCCTCATAGAATTGTAGGATGTGCTGAGTTGGGATCCATCATGTTCAGAGTCCAACTCCTGGGTCTGCACAGGACACTCCAAGAATCACAGCATGTGCCTGAGAGTGTTATCCAAACACTTATTGTACTTTCTCAGCATTGCCTCCAAGGACAGCTTGATTTAAGGCTCTCCACCAGCATCCTTCAGGTAGTGGGCTCCAGCTAGTAGGTGACCCCTGGCTACTCTGGTGCTATTAGCTTCTCCTCATCTTTCACCGCCTCTGCTGATTTAAAGGTAAACCTGCAGGAGAAAGGAACCCAACTGAAAAGAGATTGCAAGTCAGAGTTACAATTTACTAAAAAATACTACAGTAAATACAATGATACAGAGACAAAAATGTTTCTAACCCACAAGACCTAGATGTATAAACCAGCACCCTGGGGCACAAACAGAATGGTGTTCGTTGGCCCTTGTGCTGAGCACCACAGGGGCCCTGGGTCCAAAGTAAAAGGAAAGGAAAACCTGTTGGTGCGGATGATGGTCACAGTCTGGTCGAGAGTGGCAGCCGCAGTCCTGTTGAGATTTCTGGTCCTCCTCTGCATCCAACGAGTCTCCAAACCCCAAGACTGTATACACTCAGGTTTAGATGGGAATGCACAGTACCTTCCCCCAGGGCAGGGAGTTTCACAATGGGTGATTTAACTCTTTGGAATCCTTGATGGCTCATTAGCAGACATGACCGATCAGGCTTGGTGTGAAGGTGCTAATGACTCTCCTGAGGGGAGTTATTGTGGCTGAGTCATTGGTGTGAAGACAGAGACTCTTCCCTATCTCACAGAGTTCTTAAACACTCAGCTTACAGCCTGAGGGGTCAGGTGTGCCCTGGGCAGCTGCTGCAAATGGTCCAATATTAACAGTTCATGAGAAATGAGACAGAGGGTGTAGAATACACAGTTTTGTTTACACCCACACAGTAATAAACTGCTCCTGGCCACTGTAACTAGAACACTGCCCTGTAACAGCCTTTGGGGCATCTCTCATACTGCAGAGGAGGAGGTTGGTGGGAAGAGCAAAACTGAATGTGGTATTCCAGATTGCACCTAAATACTGCTGAGTAGCAGGGAATAATTGCCTCCCTCAGCCCATCAGCTATGCTAAAACAGCCCCTATGCTGTTGGCCTTCATTGCTATCAGGACACGTGCTGCTGACTCGTGGTGATTCACCTGGGTGATCCAGCTGATTTGATGCTGATGTGTGTTTCAGAGACTATCCTGAAGATCAGCCGATACTCTCTTAAAGATGGCAACACTGATCCTTTGCACTGAATGCAGAATGCAGAGGAAATGCACTGAATGCACTGCCCAATGATCTCAGCCTTACAATACTCCTTAACCCTTAATGAACAACTGACTAGGTAGAAAGCAGAGTTGTATTGTGCTTTACAACATGAGAGTAATGCCACAGAAACATTAAAGGACCAAATCTGAAGGCATTTAAATATTGAGTTAAATTGTTATTGCAATTCAAGAAGGCAAACTTGCTTACTGAACTATGAAGTGGAACAGCTTTTGAGCCTTAACATCATTTAGCCTTTTGCCTTGTTAGTGCTATCCATTCCTTAAAGGTTCCTTAGGCATAAGCACTGGACTCTAAACAAATCTCATCCAGTGCATTTAGATGCGCTCACTTTGTTTCAGTTTTGATAGCCTTCAGAAAAATCTTTCAAAGTATTTTCATACTCATATGATGACAAGGAAAATTAATAGCATTTCAGTAGAGGTGGTGGGGAATATGTCGTTTGCAACTTCAGTTTCATACAGAGCATTAACCTACATAGTTTGGCTGAGATCTTAGGAGACCCTGTACTTCCCTTGCAGCAGTTGTTCCTGTGCATGAATCAGGATAGATTTCTAAATAACCACGCATTTAATGCACCACCAGTAGGAAATTACTTCTCGGCTGCTTCTGTGCTTAGCAACTGTGCTGTGAATTACCTGTCAGTTCACCTAATGTGTCCTTTTCCTTATCTGGTGCCTTTTAATATGTCCACAAGAACGGTGCATTCAGTAGGCTTTAAATAGGCCTTTACCCCTTCTGAAATCTGCTGCATCCATTGGTTTTCAGTGGTGCAGGAAATCTCACAAGTTGCTTTTCTTGTGCCCTTTTCAGGACCTCACAAAATCCTGAGTATATCTGGAAACTGGTGGAGTTGGTGACAGTTACGTTACCCAGTACAGTTTTGTGAGGAGTAAGGCTCAAATTATGGTATAGACATTTTGCTTTTGGTATTTTTAATATGGAACGATATTTGCAAGAAGTTGCCACTCATACTACACTTTCAAAAATTACCAACAATTTTAAGTCAGCAAATTGTAGAGAAAAGCTTGGTAAGTTATTCCAGTGGAGATTGTAGGTATTTGCAGCCAGAGGCAGGGAAAACATCCTCTGCGTTTCTACGGGAGGTAGGACCTGTTGATATAACTGATAAAGCGTTTTGGTGAGCTTGTATTTGGCTGTCTACTTTTATTATTCTATCCTTGTCAGAATCAACCTTTCACAGGATTGAGTTAATTCTTTTTAGTGGAGTGAAAGTACTTGGTCTCTTATCACTGTCATGGTTTGTCATTTCCAGACTTCCTTTTGGCTCCCTTTTTTTCTTTTTTTTTTTTTTTATTTTTCTCTTTTTCCTTTTTTTGTTCCCCCTCCCTCTTTTTTTTTTCTCTGAGAGCTGGGTTTAAAACACATTCTGTAATGAGAAGCCAAGAGCTGATACCTTCCCTTCCTATTGGAAACTCACATGCTCAACAACTGTTAATATTTGAGGACTGTCTGTCCAGTTTTAATCCATGTAATATCCGTTTAGTGTTTTTATTGAAGAGAATTGTTGTGTAATGCTAAATAAGGTTTTAAGATTGTTTTTCCAGCTCACTTATTACTACCTTTTTCAGCAATGTCCATCACCAGAACATTCGCTTCAAGTGAATTGGACAAACTTCTTAATCAATCTTACTTACATTTTAATTCTTTACAAATAATGTCTAGCGTTGACTGTTCATTTTTATTTGGCCTCAGATCACTGTTTGCTGACAGGCCTAGATTGTCCTGTTTACCCTTTTACAATAATTTACCCTTTTAGAATACAGTATTTAATGCAAAACTTCCAGGTTTCTTCCAGACCTCTGGGACTTTCTCTTAACCCAAGGGGTTGCAAGGCTTTTTCGGAGATCTAGGTAGATCTCTTCCAGAAGCTTTGACTGCAAGCTACTGGTATGTGCTGATCTAAAGGTTCTGTCTGCACCCATTTGAGGTCATTGTGTTGAATGTGATATAACTTATTTCCAAGATGTATTTATTGACCATTTCTGCTTATCTTGATGCCTACCTTTTGTCCATTCTAGCTGACTTCTTCTGTCATGCCGTAATTCTCTCTTTTCAAGTCGCTGTCTTACTTTGTTCTCATAGTAAAAAAGAAAAAAATAAAAAAGAGCCCTGCAATGGGTGGACATACCACGTCCTCCTGTCTGACCGTATTATGTGCACTGACTTGTACAGATTGCTGCCTCTTGACTACTGTTGACAAAAAGCCTGTTGATGAACGTGCAATATAGACCCACATTGGTGTGAAGTTTAAACCTTTAGTCTTTGAGACTAGTTCAGTGACATTGTAGAGGAATCTAATATTGTATTGTCAAGAAAACATTGATTTATTTTTTCTCCTAGATTGATTACACAGTCTGACAGGTAGCACTTTTATTATTGTTGTAGAGGTTGTCAGAAATAACACTATACCTGGTACCTCTTGTCAGGGTTTATCGATGAGCAGCATCCTTTGTCTCCAGAATAAATCAAACACTTGGGATCCAGACATGGAATTTAGCTGTGTCCCAGTTAAGGCATTGAAGGCTGTGTGCCACAGGTGGACTACCCACCTAAGCACTTGGGTGCCTGTGGAAACCTAATTTTCATCCAAATCAAATCATTAAACACCTGTGCAAAAGAAAGGAAAGCTTCCTGATGGAAAAGAACCTGAGGGTGGTCTGAACATGAGCCAGCAATGTGCCAAGGTGGCCAAGAAGGCCAGTGGCATCCTGACCTGCATCAGAAACTGTGTGACCAGCAGGACCAGGGACGTGAGCCTCCCCCTGTATTTGGCACTGATGAGGCTGCACATGGAATCTTGCATCCAGTTCTGGGCCACTCACTACCACAAAGACATTAAGGGGCTAGAGTGTGTCCAGAGAAGGGCAACGAAGCCCTTGGGGGTTGCTCATTACTGCTGCCTGGAAGGAGGTTGTACTGAGGTGGGTGTGTCGGCTTCTTCACTCAGGTAACAAGTGATAGGACAAGGGGAAATGGCCCCAAGTTGCACCAAGGGAAGTTCAGATTGGACAGCAGGAAAAAATTCTTCACCAAAAGAGTTATCAATTATTGGAACAGGCTGCCCAGGGAAGTGGCTGAGTCCCCACCCCTGGAGGTATTTAAAAGATGTGTAGACATGGTGCTTTGGTACATGGTTTAGTGCTAGACTGGGCACTGCTGGGTTAATGTTTGGTCTTGATAACCTCAAAGGTCTTTTCCGGTAATGTCTATGAATGAATGAACCTCATAGCAAATGTTAGGCAAGTCCAGAGCAATTCTGTCTTGGAAGGCCTGAACAACTTGTAGTGACGTTTGTATTTTGAGTCAGTTTGGGTTATGTTTAGTACTGATTGGTGTTCAATTTGATAGACGTATTTTGGTTTATGCCCAGTAAATGGTGAGACCACTGAGTGCATCATAATTTGTGAATTCAGTCAAAAGTCATTGTGTGTGATAGAGGCAGTTAGTGCTTTCAGATATAAGAGACTAGCCATTAGGATGGTGGCTTGGGAATAATGAGCTGCATTCAACTTAAACCTGTGGAAATTCAAGGCTGCTTAGTTTAGAAGTGTTGTTGCTTTATTGCATGGAGATTTGTAATTGCCTTCTCTCTGTGATGCTTTAGATAGCAGTGTAAAATATTTGGAGCTGTAAGACCTAGAAATGGTACAAGAGCAAGCCTGGTTTTAGCTATTGTGGGAGAAGGAATCAATGCCTTGATTCCAACCTCTGCTTCCAGGCTGTGCATTCATTTTGCATTGAACAGTCATTGGATAATGTCCTGAGAAGCTTGTCATCAAACTTGCTGGCTTGAAAGATGATCCAAGTAAATTTCATCAGCCCTCTGCCCACCTGCAGAAGCTTTGGGGACTGACTGTAGCCTGGAGGATTTGTTTGATGAGGAGGAAAGCTTTTAAATTAAGGTAGGAATAAAAAACTCTGCTGTTACTGTTTGAGAGACTAATTAGCCCGGCTAAGCAGGATGTTGATGAATTCTTAGTAATCACAAGTATGTTTCAGTCTTTCAACCTAGAGGGACTTTTCTTCCCCAACTTAAATCTTTGCAGACTATACCAGGAAAGGAAATGAATCCTCTAAAATAACAGCAGAATGGGAGAATGTTTTTTTTTTCCAAGTTTAGTTTTACAGTAGGACAACCTTGAGTATGGGAATAGTTAAACTGTCCTGTATATGTACCGTATATGAGCTGTATAGACTGTACAAGAGGCTTACAGTGCTTTGTGTTGGTGCGCGAGTCCACTTGTACCGACAGCCGCTGCTACAGATGTTACCCACAGCAGAGGGACATGGGCCTTAGAGGGGCAAGCAAACACAGTTTGGTGGGATGGAGTTTTAGAAGGCAATTCTGAGTAATCAGCTGAAACAGCAATTCTTTAACCAAATACCTCTTGAGCTCGATATTGCAGTCAGTGTCATTAAGCTGTTTTTTTCACCCCTTTCTTACTTAGTTACGTACTGTAACTAGTAAATATCTCTGTTTATGAGCAGACACTCTTATCTGTGTTAGAAGTTCAAAAGTCTTTGTAGAGAGTTTCATTAGCCAAATTTATCAAGGCAAAACTTGTAATGCCTGTAGCATTACTGACTCAGGCTGTGTAACTGCAAAATTGTACCTACTTATTTTTAACAGGCTACTGTAAGTACTGGCTAAGAGAGGCAGTTCTGCTTTGAAAATACTGTACAAGCTTCTTCTGAGCTTAATATTTATGTCTACATTTGATGTTAAGCACTGTTTTCAGATGCAAAATGTGATTAACTTGTGGGAATTCTGAATGTGCTGTTCACCCCTAGTGAATTTTTTCCATCTGTCTTTCTGTTTTGTTAAGAAATACCAATTTCTCAATTCTTGTTGATCTAATTCTTTTTTTGTTTCAAAAGCTTAAGTCTGTTGAGTCTAGCTCGGATTGAGTAAAAACTGGTACACTAAACCAGTATAACTTAGTGGTTGGAGTTTGGGGTTTTTTAAACAAAATGAAATTCAATTTCAAAAGCAGCTTATCAGACTTGCAGTACATATTTCCAGCATGGAAATATGTTAATCTTCAGCTTTTCTGGTCTTAATTCTTCCACCCAGTCTTCATATAGCATTAACATGCAGAATATCAGAAAATGTGTTACTTATGACTTGTTAATGTAATTGACAGGATTGCTTGGCTGAATCCTGCTTTCTGTTACGTTGCTACATGATACTCATCAGAGTTGAAGTGTATCACTGCTTTCATTGGCCTTTTGCCTCTCTGGCTGTTTTTTTTTTGTCGTCAGGTTTCATGTAACTTTACAATGTGTGCTAGCAAGGGCTTTATTGTAGTATAGTTACAAGGTTATAATTTTGTGTGAGGGCATTACCTCTTCACCCTGTCTCCACATTTTAGCTGCTGATCAAAACTATTAAAGGACCACATTTTCCAGTAACTAATTGGTCCTAAAATAAACATTCATTATAATAATAGGAAAAGCAGGTTGATTATTAAAAAAAGAAAAAGCAACAGCTTCCCTGTTAGTAGGTCTTGGGTTTTTTATCAGTTTCATATAAACAAGAACACTGTATATGTAGGTTCTGAGGCAAACTGCTTTTGCCTTTGCTTTTTTCTTTTTTCCTCAGTAGGCACTTTGTCGACAGTGCCAGTCAAACTTAGACAACAAAACCTTGGTTCGTTATCGGAGTTAAAAGGTTTGGGTTTGTTAGCTCTAGGTCTGTGATGTGTCTTCTTTCTGAGGTCCAGCCGCTAGAGGGGGTCTAAACCACCCTCTCTCTATAACTAAGGCTTGTACTCTGACAAAACACTTCTTTGGGGTTGTATGATTGCTGGATTGTTGTGGAAACATACTTTCTAAAGGTGTTAGTTTCATAATATTCTTTTGTTATCATTGTTGTTTCTGAAGTGAGGCTGGTTTAAGGGTAATTATTCAGAAATATTTAAATAGTTTAACCATTTGAGTAACTTTTCATTGCAGGTGATCTTGTGAATTGGTGTACTATCAATGATGGCAGAACATCCACCATTACTGGATACTACGTCGATTATAAGTAGTGAAATCCCTCTTCTGACTTCCCCTATTGTTAGCGGGGATGGAGCACAACAGGTAAGGAAACTTCAGTTGGGTTTTTTTCTTTTTTTTTTTTTTTTTTTATTTTGCATTTCAACAGCATCACTGACATCTTGACACTGTAACAGATAGTAATCCTTCATCTGGAGTATATTTGTGTAGCTTTGGGTATGCATGTATGTTAGAGATTGAGGTAAAGGTAGAACTGGTACAGAGATGAGATTTGTCAGGAATGTGAAGCAGAAAACCTGTATTGTGAAAGAACTTCTTCATGGAGGAATGGGACTAAGCAGCTGCCAAGTTGTGAAGCCATGATTGCATCTTAATTTGGAAGCTATATATATTTACATTACCATATGATTTTATTAAGATATTAATAAACCTTCACCAGTGGTAGAACAAAGTAGCTGACGCCTAGTGTGTGTTAACAACTACAATCTCTGGACTGATACTTGCTTACAAATGGATACCTTAAATGATGGGACTTGCTTTTGTGTTGTGTCTGCCTGAACACTTCTGAATTTATACTTCTGGATGGCAGTGCAGCCCATCTAGTGCATCAGCTGCTCCTACCAGCCTTGTGTCACTTGATGATGCACTTTGTCCTATAATCCAGGTCTTGAAAGATACAGTAAACACAGTCTGCCCCAGGGTCAGCCACTGAGGTAGGTGACTCGTGGATGGCCTCCTGCAGAACTTTGCTCTGCTGATCACAACACTTTGAGTCCGGCACTTCATCCAGTTTTCAGTCTGCCTCAGTGCCCATGTTCAGTTTGTGCTTCCTCAGTTTCTGTGTGAGTATGTTCTGCAAGACACTGTCAAAAGCCTTGCTAAAGTCACAATAAACAGTATCTACTGATCGCCCCTCATTCACCAAGCTGGTAATTTCAACGTAGAAAGCCATCCAGTTTTGTCTGGCATGATTTCCTCTTTGTGAATCCGTACTGACCACTCCAAATCCTCTTTTTGTCTTTAATGTGTTTGGAAATGGCTTTTTCGAAGATTTGTTCACTCATCTTCCCAGAGCTGAAGGTGATGTTGACCTGCTTGTAGCTCCCTGGATCTTCCTCCTTGCCCTTTTTTGAAGATTGCACTGACATTTGCTTTCTTTTAGTCCTTGGGAACCTCCCCTATTCACCATGACCTTTCAAACGTAGTTGAAACTGAGTTACTTGTTCTGCCCTCCACAAAAATAAGGCTGTCAGGCTGTGCTGTCAAGCTTAGTCTGTAATCATGCAAGATTTTGAGTCAGATAGGAGTTTAAATGTTCTTTTGGATATACCTTTTTTTAAAAAATGTTGTCTCTTTCTCTGGGCAAGTAAGATTAAAACTGGAAAACAAGCAAAGTGTTTCTTCAAAGAAATGTTTGTGGGGGGTTGTTTTATCTTCTTAAGGGAAAAACAATGTATAGACTGTCGATGTCCTTTTTTGTTAAAAACAAAAGGCAACTCATAAAGACTACTGTCCAAAGTGGAACTGGTAGTGATCACATATATTTTAAAAAAGAGAATATTCAGAAAATATTGGGTAGATTCTCAGTCATCAATAAGGAAGGTGTTTTTTCCTCATTTCATGACAACTGACGGTTAGACCACAATGTTGTCTACTGTCCGTGTTCCACAATGTCTAGTGAAAGCTGTGACTACCATTTTCTGTCCTTCTTTCCCATCTGATACATGATTCATGAAAAATCAGCAAATGCATTTGTTCAGTGGCAGGCAACTTTACTGGAAAGCCATCTTGCATCTGGTGATTTCAAAGCCATCACTAAATAGAAAATACTTTGTATATCTGGTATATGGGAAATCCAGAATTACATGGACTGCTTTCTCTGTCAAGGTTGCCCAGTTAAGACTTAGGCCACAGAAAGGTCAGACAGGTGCTTATTTATTTATTTATAAGAGTCTTAAAATTGTTTATTTTATATGGTAGGCTAATGAAAGGGGTAGATATTTTCAAATGAAGTGTGATACATTTAATTGCACAAAACACTGTAATGCTGAGCCTTTTTCATCTTTTTTGAAAAATATTTTTACCCTGAATATTAGTTCATTGTATTTCTTTTTTTTCCCCCTTGTGACTTTGAAACTGCAGGAAGAGAGAAGACTTCTGCCTTCATGATGGAGTTGCTAATTCTTCTGAAAGTGTTTACTTAGCTATAGTACACACATTCTGTAGGGGTTTCTTCCTTAAAATGAGAAGTACTTCTCCAGTTGTTTTCATAACAGCCTTGTGTTGGGTTGCATAAACTGTAACTTTAGTGCTGACAAAATTTAATTGTGTGCCTGCAATCAAAATTCAAAACTGTTTTGTCCATGTAAATAAATGTGTATGTTCTTCTATCTTCATAGTGTATAGTTTGGTATATAGCTATTCTCATTAGTTTTAGTCAGTCCTGACTGAAAAGGTATTGAAGACCAGTAGAAAATTCTTTATTTACCTACTTTGTTTATGTTGGTATTTTCTATGGTAGACTAGTTAACTGTATCCTAAACTTGCAAGTTTTTGTTCAGCTTTAAAACATATGAGGATATTTTTTTAATAAGCTCATTTTACCAGAATTAACTATTATAATTATGGTGACTTAAAAATACTGCATAGCTGAGTTACCAAATGAATACAGACCATTCAGTAGTTCTCTGGAACAGTTCATATCTTGAAGATAATCTATTTCAAATACTTGAAGTTCTGCTAGCAGTGTAAATGTGAAATAGCAGTGCAAATATTTGAACATGTTAAGATGAAAGGTCATACGCTTTAAATAGCGGAAGTGTCTGATCAGGTTAAAGCTGTAACTTTCCACCATGTTTTAAAACAAAACAATCCACAAAGTTAGAGGAATGTGAGTCCAGTCAGAAAACATGGGGAACTTAAACTGGATGTTCATATGTCACTCAGTGCTGCTGTGGGAGATGCCTCGTTCTGTGTCCCACAGGAAAAGGGACTATTAGTGTCATAGGATAAAACCAGTGAAAAGAAAAAGCAAAGACTAAGCCCATTGGCTTCTCCTTTCCTGTTAAGCACAAAAGTACTACTTCTATACCTTCCTATCACTATGTTAGTGTGAATGGGTCATGTACTTCTTACATCTTGATGGTGAGCAAGGTTGTGAATGAAGCATGGAGAAGATCTGTAGGAGTGGATAAAATCCAAGTGACACTGAGAAAACATGGTGTGAGGACAGAAGAGCTTGAGGGTTTTTCATGTAAGGGTAACTGCTTCAGTGATGCTTTACTGATTATTTTTGAGGCTGAATGGGAAAGATGTGCTTGATTATGTGAGTCCTGATTTGGTAGGAGAGGACAAGAGAAGGCAAGAGTTCAAACTACTTTAACACGCTGATGTTATATTGTTTTGGAAAGTTTCTGCAGCACCCAGTGCTATTCCAAAACAAATGAGTAAATTGCTGACACAAGTTGGCAGCAGCCCTGGAGTTCTGGACCTTCACAGCATCTTCCCACTAAAGCTAGCAGCTTGGAAGTGACCTTTGTGTCCTTTATTACCAGCAAAGGTAGATAGCACTCTCAAGGTAGCCTAGTACCTGTTAACCATTTCCCTTTCTCTGGGGAATAGGACACACAGTATTTGACTTTTAGTCAGCTCTATTTCTTGGCAAGCTATAGGCATAAAGTAGTACTTGCAGCTTGGGAAGCTGGTTGTTTGCCCTCCAGACTTTACTGGGAAGTGTTGATGCTTAGTGGGTTTTCCAAAAATCCCATTCTGTCTGTGTGTCTGTGTGTCTGTGTGTGTGTACATATACTGTGTGTAAGTTCAAGCAGATATTTAGCATCAATTCTACAAGTGAGTGTTTCTAAATCTGATTTCTTCTTTAAATATTTAAACCTCTGATCTTGAAGTTATTATTTACCTGTTATCATAAGAGGGAATCTTCAGTCAGCAGAGCAATAGATGGCTATAAAAACAATTGAAACAATCCTTTTTGGCTTTCAGGTTGTTAACATATGTGGCGTCGCAGGAGCGATATAAGGGTGGAGATGTAGACTAGGTTACTAAATGCATTTCCTCAGTTTTCATTCTGACACTTCTGCTTCTGAAAAGCATATGGTACATTATCAAGTTCCAGCTTGCTTTGGTTTTGCCTTGCTGCTGAAAATCAAGCCTAGAACTGCATATGTTTCAGGATTTTTTCCTCTACAAGAAAAAAAGAAATCTATGCTTAAAGTTGTGTAACAACATATACTGTTATAACAGTTCTCACCACTTCCCATATTGTGCTGTTTTCCTTTCTTTGATCTGTTTTCATTTCATAGAATACAGAGTATGTGCATGGCTGCTTCTGCCTTTTTTTGACTGAGTTTTTTGTCTGTTTTTTTCTACTTCCCCTTTGGCTCCACTGAATGAGCAGACATGCCTAACTTCTCATTTTGGAGATTCATTGAAGTTTTAGTTGACAATTATTCTTCCATCCTTCAGTGACTTCATAGCATTGAAGCGCACTTGAAGTGTGTTCACTGGAACCACTGGAACTCTCAGGCATGCCATGCTTCAGTGCCAGTTTATGGAAGCTCATTATCAAGCTGTATTGTTTCCCCAGGATTGATTAGTACTTCTGTGTAGCAACCATCACTGGAAAATACATAAACAACTTACAGGAGACATTCTGTATAAAAAAAAATTCTATAAAAGTTTTTAACTGGTTGTTGGTCATGATTTAAAAAAAAAAACCAAACCCAACATCAGAAAAGAAAAACTACAAGTATATGAGGTTTGATGACTCAAGATTATTAGATCTGTCCTCTATATAACCTAATCATATTTTTTGTATAGGAAGGGTGAAGTTTGGTCTTAGTTAAATGTAAATTTGTTATGCTTTAGAGATCAAAATTTTTTCTAATATGTTTAAACTATATCCCTGATTGCAGATGCATTGAAAACTTGCTTTAAAATTCCTAAAAGAAGCATTATCCTCAGCAGAAAGTGAGGAGTCAAAATTCTTTAGTGTATAGCAATGTTTGAATACTATGCTGGTTTTGGTTAGCAGAAAGCAGCATCAGAGTTAATGCAAAATTTATGCTAGCATTCAGATGCATTTATTTTAATTCTTGCTGTCTGAAAATGGATGTAGAAGCAAGAGTGAGGGCTGTGTAGTTCATAGCCTTTTCTACTTGTATTTAGTATGAAAATTCATGGAATGAAGCATCCTCATAAAACTTCTGAGTAATCCTCCTTTCTCTCTAAAATTGTTTTCATATGCGTGATATAAATCCTAGATTAATTTTGGTCTCTGCTACTGTAGATTCCTCCCAAGATACTCGAGGCAGGATTTCCCCTGCTGAATGAATCTGTTCAGAAACTGACATTTGGGAAAATTGGATGACATGTGCAAATTGGATTTCAAGTCAGTTAGTCACTGTAGGTTGCTAATACAGTCAATGGGGAGAAATAAGCATGTCCAGAAGATGGTCCCTTTCATGTTTTAGGAAGGTGACTCAAGATATGTACTTTTTTTTTTCTCTTTTTTATGAGGTGGGAAGGTGCAAATTGACTGGAGCTAATAAGCATTGGGGTAGCCCAGTTCTTCTCTGCAGTCTGTTGCAAGTGGGCCCAGTTCCTGAGTCTGTGTGCTCCTCTATCAATAAGGTTTGGAAGGGTGCAGTTATGCCTAAGCGGTGTCCTGGACTCAGCTCTCCCCTGCCCTGTGCCATGGGAGACAGTGCTGAGTAAGCCAGAATCTGAATGCCAGAGTTCAAGACCTCTGAAGTCATCCCTAGTGCTTACCTGTGTTTCCTCAGAACACAGGCTACTGTAATCACTCTGTAAGTTATGACAAAAATGTAACTGCTTTGCAAAGTCATACTTTTAATTACAGAAACTCTACTCTTAGAATATAAAAGAATTACATACTTGGCAAACAAGTAGTCTGAAGTACATCCTCTGCTAGCTGAAGCCTGGGTTTTTGCGAGGAAGCATCTCTTTACTGAGAAGGTGGTCAAACACTAGAACAGGCTTTCCAGAGTTGTGGCCAATGCCTCAGACCTGTCAGGAGTTTTAAGAGGCATTTGGACAATGCCCTTAACAACTTGGTCAGCCCTCAATTAATCAGGCGGTTGGACTCCATGATTGTTGTAGGTCCCTTCCAGATAAAATAGTGTATCGTATTTTACTCCATGGTGATTGAAACTTTGCTGTAACTGGGCAAAGTCCATCTAACCCTCTGTGTATTACAGAATTACACACTGTATAGGACAGCCAGAACGACATTCTCTAGAAAGAGATAAACTCAGGTTTACTTACAGTAACAAAAAATGGCCCTTGGCTTTAATCTTTCTCCTTTTCTTTTAGAAGTAGAAGACAAAATATATGGGAAAGGATTGGAGTTGCAGAGATTTCTCCCATGAAGCACTTGGTCTATTGCTGACTGATCTTCCCCAATCTGATCTAATTGAAGATATGTCCTTTAATTTCTTTTCCAGCTCAAGTTTATGTTGCCACAGTGTTTGAAACACAGGGATACCCAAATTTACACAAAACTGGGTGTATAGGGTACTTTATCAGGGTAAAAAAGACTACATTAGAAGTGCTATTGAAACACTTCATGTTCTAATTTTTTTTTAATAAAAAGCTGTTTTGAATAACTAGAGAATACATTTCTTCCTTTGACACTTCCTTTTGTACTCTTTTTAAGGTAAAAATGTTAGACTCATCCAGTGGTTTTAAATATTGTGAGCTTTTAGCTTGTTATATGACCAAACAGGAACCTGAGCTTTCAGAAGCAATGTTTGGAAATAAAAAATTCTCTCCTAGTCCATAATATTTTGTAAACCAATGTTCTTTATATCTTCTAAACTCTTCAGAAACCAAATGTCTGGATTCAATTTCAGCTTACTTATTTATATTTTTCTCTTAAGTGTAACAGTTGCATTGCAGGAAGGGGATTGTTTTTAAAGGATATTTATGAAAAATTTTGATTTTATTTGAGCTGTTGTTCAGCAGAGTTCTTTAAAAATGAAGAAGATGGTACCTTTTTCTCCTGCTTATCCCATTGACCCTTAAAACAACTACAAATTACAGAATGCTACACAGCCAGAGTGAGCTCAGCTATGGCAAGCTTGGTGAAGGTCTCTGCAGGGAAGCTGATGTTGATGGCATCTACTGGTTGCAGGGGAGAGAAAGAAGGATGTCTGTCCTGCTTGCTAGGCTCTCTTTTTGTACTTCAGAAGAGTGAAAGAAGTCAGGACAAGGACTGAAAGGGCTCTGCCTCAGCCTGCAGAGGGGAAATCAGTTGTAGCTCTATGACCTTTCTGAAATAATGTTGTTCAGCTTTTGTCATAGACCACCAAATACGCTGAGTTGGAAGGGACCCACAAGGATCATCATCAACTCCTGGCCCTGCTCAGGACACCCCAAGAGCCACACCACGTGCCTGAGAGTGTTGCCCAAACGCTTCTTGAACTCAGGGTTGGTGCTGTGACCACTTCCCTGGGGAGCCAGCACCCACCCAACCACCCTCTGGGTGAAAAAGGTTGATCTGCTTTATAATGTTGGATATTGTTGCTTGGTGAATGCCTAACTGGTTACACACACTTTCAGATGTGATTAGCAAATCTTTTAACTCTCCACCTCACTTTGTTCATCTTGGCTAGCTTTCATAATGTTTGTAAGATTCTGGTTTTAGTTATAACTAGGTATTACGTGGAAGGAAAATACTAACAGAACTCTTAACAATTACACAACTGTTCAGGTTGTTTCAAACATGAGCTAATCAACAAACTAATTCTTCCCCTCTTCTCAAAGATCTCACAACAGATTCAGAGAGCCTGTAGACAATCTTCAGGAGTATTATTTTTTGCATGGGGAAACTCCAAATAAAAGCTGTTCGACACAGAGGACTCTGCCAACTGCTAGTACAGCCTGGAAAGTATGGGAATTGCAAAGTACATACAGTTGAAGTACAGCTGAAAAGTGTCTTTTGATACTCAATTGAAATGATTGCAAGGGTGTTTTGATTCTGCAAGTGTTGTGAAGAAGGCAAGGTTATTACAGGAAGAGATTTGTAATTTTTTTAATACAGTATGTAAAAAACTGAATCAGATGAAAAATCTTCAAAGTGTGTGGCTTTCTTTGAACAATGCCACACAGTACATTACAACAGTTCTAAGTTTGGTATGGGTTTTTTAGAAATGAGGAGGTTTTATTCTATGTAATACATAGTAGCACCTTAAGCAACTGGGGGTTTGGGGCTTTTAGTTGTATTTTTCACTTCAAACAATCTTTGTTAAATTACTTAGTTTTCAGACATTAAATTGGCAGTTTTATATTGTCAATGCATCTAGATAAAACTTCAGTAAAATTTTACTCCCTGGTTCTGTTTTGGACTGTTGCAAATAGGCAGTTTGATCAGGGAAAATGCCTACTGAGGGGACTATCCCCTCTAAAGTATTAGTTAGTCCTTGCTACCACTTTGCTGTGTAATATGAGCTCTGTTCCTCATCCACTTTTGCTTAGCATTATGCAGCTGAAGTCCTGTGGGCTTCAAACAACAAATCATTAAATGAGAATAATCTGATTGAAGCCTTCCAGTTTTTATTTTTAGTGGTTGATGTGTCTAACTACTGGCAATGACCAGATGCCTCAGAAGTTCTAGAGTTCAGTGACTGCTCCTAGCACTGCTTCCTTCTAATTCCCTGTAAACAAGGATTAGCTTAAAACTTGGAAGCACAAATGTTTGTCTGTTGCATTATCCAAATTCTTTGAAACACTGCTGTTATCCTTATGTTTATACTTTTGCTAATTTAAAGATATAATAGTGATATTACTTTAAGTAGCACATTTTCTGTGCACTATCTGCTAACCACAGATTGTGTCAGTGCTGATGAAGCAGATGGCTTTGCTGTAAATGAGACAAATAAAACTTTGCTTAGCCAACCTGTGAGAACTGAAAATGCAAAAGAGACGAGACAAACAAAGCAAAAGCAAGTAAATTGTAAGTATTTGTGAGTAATAAAGAATGAGACAGACTTATGGACACTGTTATATGTGGACTCTAACAAGTCTTGAATGTTTATCAGTGACATTAGATGCAGTTTTAAACATTTATCGTTCATTGGTTCTTTTCAGAAAACTTTATATTCTTACAAAACAAGGTTCCACATCATTTTTCCTGCCCTTCTTTCCAGCAATCAGCTTTCTGCTGATCATCTTCCACATGAAGAGAGGGGGGAGGAGCACAAGTAAGAATTTTAAAAACTTTTCATAAACAACATCAATTTATTTGGTAAAAAAACCCAAAAAAACCCACAAAGCAACAATTCCAAGCTCTTTCCAACTTTTGCCTTTGCACAATAAGCAATGAAAGCTAATTGAGATCTATAGTTTTTGAATAGTACTGCCTATGAACAGTCTAGTCATCTGGCCAGTCTCCCTGTTTCCAGTTGCTTCTAAGGGTGTTCTGTCGTCTTAGCACATTTAGTGCAGTATCTTGTAGCAGTGGTTAAAGATGAAATGTTTGCTGATTTTATTATCTCTCAGCTGCCTTTTAGAAAAATGATGCAGAGGTACTTGGTCTGTCCTCTGAAAATACAGGCCTTAGGAGCATATCAGCAAAAAGCAGGCTTTTTTCTCTCACGTTTTTGCAGACATATTGCTATTATCTATGTAAGCTGAAAGAAGTTTGCCTTGCATTTGTTTTTTCAAATCCCTAGAATGTAAATTGCTACTGTAAAATATTATGTAACACTTACTTAATTTGTATGAATTTCCTCCCTAGTCCTGAAAACCATGATTTGTTAGTGGCCTTCACTACCTGTATGTTTAGTATTCTTCATTAAGAAAGTGTTAAACTCCATATATAGAGCAGGGAGATCCTTGTAGTCAATATTAGCAGATGCTAGGGTAGAGAATTGTGTAGTAAGTTGGAATTTGTGGAAAATAGAATATTTAGAACTTCAGTGTTGAGTGTAACTTCAGTGTTACATCATGTTATTTGGACAATGATCAAAGTCCACAGGTAGCTTCTATAAATAATGGTGAGTGGCCTGTTTTCATCTGTCATTGATTCTAAAAACAGGAGATAATTTACGGCAAAAAAAGAAAATTCTAACATTGCTTTTCCTTAGAGAAAATGTCGTGTACTGAGTCTTCTGTGAATTGCTGTGGCATAGTACAAAGCTCAGCCTAAAATTTTCAGAACTTTCTTGGTTAGGAGCCAACATAAATGTGGAGAGAGGAAGTTTTTAGGAGGTCTAAAGGAAGATAGGAAATAGAAAGATCTTATGAAAGATGACTTTAAGAAAGAACTATATGGAAGTAATGTTTTTTGCAACTGTGAAATTCATAAGCCTTTGGCAATTTAAAACAATTTAAAGTACTGTTTTAATTTAGTTTATATTACTCATGTCAGGTGTTCCTATTTAATAATCATACTCTCGCTGTAATACATGTTACGTAGATCTTTTGCATTTTTCCATTTAATACGTTTTCTAAGCGTTTAGTGGGCTTGATTGTGGAAAAGAATAGTTCACAGCCTCATTAACCTTGTTATGAGATAAACAGCAGATTTTTAACTCACAATCAATGGAAAAATGACTTGTGCTGTGTTTGTAACTGACATCACCTTAGCTCGACCACAGATGTGATTCCATCTGGCAATTCCTGTGCTGCTAATGAATAACAGCACTCATTTTGTGCGGTATTCTTTGATTAGTAGCATGTAGGAACTTTAAAATGCTGTTGTACTAGTCCCACAAATGGGAACTCTGGCATAGGTGAGGTGACAAATCTACAAATTACAGTAAGTCCATGTTGGAGCCATGGCAGTGTTGGTATCTTGAATCCATGTCTGGTTTTCCATGTTCACTGAACCACCCTGTGTGGAGCCAACCTAGTTGTAATGATTTTCCTCATAACAAAAACTGTATGTGGATGGAAAACCATGTGCTTCAAAAACTAAAAGTAGATGTTTTTAAAAACAAAATTATTCTGGAAATAAATACGGATTTTTTTGGTCTAGAAAGCTTTTACATGGTAAATAATTTGATTCTGATCAAACATACAAATATAACTTGAAGTAGTCTATGGCTTTGAGTCCTTTTATGTGTGTGTGTGTGTGTGTGTATACACTAATTACCTTTGAAGACATGATTGTCTGAGTAACGTTAAAATTTTTTTATGCCTTAGAAAACATTTAATCAGGAATCTCCTGTTGTTGCATTCCAAATACCAAAACAATTTCAAAGCAGTTACATGTATCTTGTCTGCCTATGGGGTAGGACTTAAACCAGAGTGATGCATAAGTGGTATTTGACTAATTTCTCACAAGAAGAGAGGTATGTGTGTTTTGCCCTGTGTAACTGTCTGTCCTCAGGTGAGGATGTGCCAGTGGGTCCCCTGCTGTTGATGGGATTAAGGACCACAGATATGAGATGTGATAGACTTGAGAGATGGGCTGATTTCAGTGGGATGAAGTTCAACAAGGCCAAGTGCCGGGTCCTGCACTTTGGCCACAACAACCCCATGCAGCGCTACAGGC
>JAWWLZ010000001.1:55118414-55132298 GCA_035041345.1 Poliocrania exsul | reverse complement strand
GTGCCTCACCTAAAAAATCCACTGTGCAGGCTGGAAGGGCACAGCCATGTGGGGAGAGCCCTGCCCAAATCTGCGTTTGTGAAGCCTGGCCATGATGATGATGATGAGTATTGGTCAGCTATGTGGAAGTATGACTGCAAAGGAGATGTAATTCTGTTTTGCGTTGCAACAAGATGATGAGAGAATGCGGCCACAAAACGTAGTTGTAGCAGCTTGATTTGGAGTTGTCTCATTCTGAAATAATTTTAAGTAGGAGCTACTCTTTTTATAGTTTAGTATGATAAACAGAGTACATGAATGCCCTTGCAAATATTGTCAAAGATTTAACTCTTCTACCTTTTACAAAAAGCTTTAATTCACATTTCTTTAACAGTGTTGTAGTTTTTCTTCCATTGATTTCTGTTTACAATGTGTTAAATCGATTCAATTTCTTTATATGGACAAAACATAACTAAAACATTTTTGCCTTGACTATTTTCTCATTCTTCTATTAGACATTTTTCTGACTTTTATTCCAAGACATGAATGAGTTCATAACATACTATATTCATCATAAGGTGTTCAGTCAAGTTCTCCTTTTCCTCTTTGATTTTCCTGTATGCTCAGAGCAGTTAATCTTCCCTTGTATCTTTTTTAATCTTCTTCTTTATTCCCCTTCTTCACTACACTGCAAACTCAGCCTGACTTTAGGAAGGTTCTGGAGATATTAGTTTGAAATATCAGTGCTTGAGCTGCTTACTGAAGTCATCTAATTTTAGGTGTCTAAATGTGTGTTTCTATATGTGGCCTTGGATCTAAGCTCCCGTTAAAACTAGTGAAGATTTAGTCACTAGCTGTGGTACATTGAGTGCTTTTCAGCTGACATCAGTTTGCACTCAATGGCTCTCCAAGCTCCCCTGTCTGTACCAACTACGTCTCCACTTGCTATAACGGGAGTTGAAGTCCTAACTTGCATGCAGACACATAATTTTAGATACCTAAACGAGGTGTCTCCATTCTGGAGCTAAAGCCTGACTGTTATAAGCTGAAATAAATAAGGCTACATCCTGAAGACGCCTCATTTAGGTGTGTTGATTCACAGTTGTACCAACAGTGAATGCCTTTGTCTTCAAGCATTTGAACTCTGAGCTTATCCATTTCCATGAGCATCCAACGTCTCATTTTACATGAAGGATACTGGTACTTGGCAGTGCATGTTAAGAATGGAGTGACAGCCCTAAGTAGCAGGTAGAGAATACCCCTAAAACTTGGTTTCCATGGCTGTTGTCAGGCATGTCTAGCTCACAAGGCTGTAAATTATTAACTTAAACTTCTGAGATTCAGGTGCTACTGTTGCCTGAGTCTGGAATCGGTTGAATGAACCTTGTAAGAAGCATGTTAAGCTTGACAGGTTTGCATCTGGCAATATTATGGTAGTCCTGTGGCATTACACTCAGTTAATCTGATTTCTTCCCTGACTTTGCTGTTGATGGGGAAAAACCAGCCCTGTATTACTTGCTGTATGGGGGCAAAAGAGGAGAAAATTTATGTCAGACCTCTTCTTGGTTTCTAGTTTAAGTTTGTCTAATGTAAGCAGTTAGCAGTTTAAACTAAATCAAAAATCAGAGATGCAGGCATTTTACTTAGTATTGTCACTTAATGTCCTAACATTTAGCATAACTTACACTGATAGCATTTTCTTTATCTTAATTGGATACAATCTGCTTGATTGAATGCAACCTAGGTGTTTGAAATAATAAAGATTCATAACTTATTAAGTAGAGAAAGAAGTTTCTTAATTTCATTATCTGATTATTTAAAAACAAATGGTGCTTTTATTTTATAGAAACTCACACTTAATGTTTTTAAGTGGACTTTGTACTGGATTTCATGAAAATGGAATGGCTAGAATTTTGTGCATAAAGGACTTTTGCTATATGCTCTTTCCCCATTGTGTACAGTATGAATACATGCTGTCACCTGTTGGAAAATGCTGAAGATTTTTAGGTGAGACCTCAGGACAGTTCTTTATCATTCCACCCTATGAGATTCAAGTTGTATTGCCACATTCTTGATGTATAGCTGTAGCTGACAAAGTATTCATACCTTTATCACAGAGTTATTGTTAATAAGAAATAGCTTTGAATTAACTTGATTGGCTCTTGTGCTATTTGTACTTCAAAAACTAGTCAGGGCTGCCTTATCTTGTGAGCCACTGTCAGGCACTTGGTAGCATTGAAGGGTAGTAAACAAACTGGGAAGGAAAACAGCATTCATGGTTGTGGAGCAGCTCTCCTGGCCATTGTTTTTCCAGCGTTCCTCAAAACTGAGCAAGTTCCTCAGGGCATTCTCAGGCTGCCACAGCCATGCCAGCAGCTTGCACGGCCTGATGTTACTCTGCCTCTTTGCTTCCTCTGATGCTAAAAGTTGTTGAGTACCCAGAGGGCCAAGGTAGCAATGGAAAGGGACCAGGAGGTTAGTTTCCCTTTCCTTAATTTCACCTCTGCAAGGCTACTGTGTTGTCTGTGTGGGTGCAGGTACACTTTTCTTGCAAGAATGTAGTATCTAACTAAATGTTGCAATTTTGAATCCAGGGATTTTTTAATTCTGTTCTTAAGTTAGATGCTTTTTCTAATAGATGAATCAGCAGCACATGGCTTGATAGATACGGCTGTGCATGTGTTATTAATAGTAAATTAATGGTTGTCTTTTTTTGACTGTCTGTGAAATGACTGAGGTTTTGTCAGCTTGCATGACTTACATGAACATGACACTCTTCAACTTTATTTAAAATCATGGTAATAAAACTTCCTTTCCCCTTCTTCCTTTTGCAGACATGCAGCAATCTGTTTTACATCTAAAACAGTTTATTACCCAAATGAGGGAAAGAAGACCAGAAGATAACAAGGTCATTACAAACATGTAGCCTAGCTGTGCACAAATATAAACAGCTCCTATGTAATGTGAGTTAAAGACCGGTTAAAAGCCATGTAAGTTCAGCCACTTAAAGCCATTAAGAAACAATGTAATCACATGAGGTTTCAAATGGAGTTAGAAGGGCAAAATTCACTCGCGGTGAATACAGCTATCCACAGTGCTGTTCTTTCTTGGTTCTTTTTGCCAAATAGAACCTCTTTTTCACACTTTAAAGAGCTTTTCAGTTGTACTTTTAGAAAACACAGTTGTCTAGAGCCCTAGGACACCATCCCAAGAGCCTCAGAGTTTTTGAAGTGACTGTACAGCACCCAGTAACTTGTAGTTGGGTCTCAGGTTAATGGGTTTGGAGCTATTAGAGAAGCCGACTACACTTTCCTTCCCTTTTGATTAATCAGCTATTCTGTGAGGATGTGGTTCATCTCCTTTCCTATTCTCACTTTGTTCTTCCCATAGCCCATTCTCCAGCAGTTTCACTTATCCTTTCCCCTTTGGTTCCCTGTATGTGGGCCATTTTCATAAATACTGTGTATACTGTGTTTCTCTTGAATAATCTTCACAGTTATATTCAAAAGTAGAATGGATGTGCCTTCCAAGGCAATCAAAGAAAGAGCTGCAGTAAGAACTCTAAATGCCAAACCAATAGTCTACATTAATTATTCTTAAAAAGAGTTGTCATGGAACTGTGGTTTCAATGTAAGTTACCGTGAATGGAACAGTGAGTATTTTCCATGATGAACTCTTCCTAATGAAGTATTTCAACAATCTTAGAAAAATTTTATGGAATACAGACAGATCATTTAACGTTGAAGGATTTTGCTGAACAAAGACCACAACAGAACTGTGGGCTAAGACAAAGTCCCAAAGTAGGGAAAGCTGTAGTCCTAAAACACAGCTTTAGCAGGCTGGTTCCCAAAACAAACAAAAAAACCAAACCAAACAACTAAAGCATGTGGAAACAATTAAATTCTCTATGGTAAGAGACAGGCAAGAAGTGTTAGTTCCAGGAGCTGTATTTAATGATACTGCAGCCTTCTAAGAATGAAGAATGAATCAGAGTGAAAGTTGAAGATAACAAATAGAAGGAGAAAGAAGCATCTACAGAGAGTTGTCAGCCTTTCTCTTTTTCTCACAAGTTTCCTTTAAGACAGTCTCTTCCAAGATAGCGTTCAAGTGAAGTGCTGCTGTGATTCATCCTCACCTGCTTTAGGCTTGAAAAGGTTGGGCTCTGAAAGGCAGCACTCTCGGCAGAGTTAACTCTTACAACTTATGCAGCCAAGAGACATCTCAGTAAAGCTTTTAAGAAGAAGGAAAAGTTTGGAAAGTTACATGAAACATACTTAAGTTTGCATTTATTCTTTTTGTTATGCTTTCCATATATTTTGTATTTTGTTTCTCATTTTGTGGGTCAGAGAATGATTTATCAGATGTACAAAAAAAGAAAAAAAGTCCTTTGACTCTTACCTAGCTATTAAATTCAGTTTAATCTGAAATCTTATCGGACTTTTTACATTTATTTTTTAAATGATAGTACATATAAATAAAGCTGTCTTGCAGGCAGATCCTTGGAGTGCCTAAAGCCAAAGAGGAGTTTGGGAAGTTGAGAAGCTAAACTCTGTTTTTTCTGAAACAGAATTTTTTTCTGCTTTGGAGTCAAAAGCACAGTGACTATCTCCAGTTAGAATGTGATGCTACTGGCAGTGCAGTTTTGAGGAGAGCATTAATGAGTGAAAATATTTAGTAAGTTACACAGGCAGTCTGAGCAACTGGAACCAGTTAAAGTTCTTTCAGAGGGAATGAGTTTTAAAAGTCACCTGCTAAGAGAACTGAAAAATTAAAGTGAATATCAACAAATACTGATCAGAGATACAGAGGACTGGCTAGTGTGAGTCTGACTTCCACTCATTTCCCTAATTTGTATGCAAATGGATACAAGAAGACTGGCAAGCATAAGTTTTTGAGATTGATTACTGACAGTTTGATCCCTTTTTGCTTGAGGACCCAGTGCTTTTCCTCACAGATTGTAAATCTGACATGATATCTATGTAGCCTTTTCAATGAAGCAGTTGTAAAAGATATGTTTTTATGCTTACGTTTCTAATTCTTATGCAAAGGAAGATTTCATAAACAGGAGGAAAACGTGCCTTGGAAATATCCCGTCTTTTCTTTTAATTGCAGCTGTATACCCATTAAAGTTTTTTGGCATACCTTTCCAGAAAAGATGTGACACATAGTAGGCTATTCATATGCCCACACAGCTTTATCTGTGGGTTGATTCCCCAGTTCATCCTCTATCAGGTTTTTTAAATGCCATCCAGAGCACTGACTTGTCCATAATAGCTTTCCAACTGTGCATTATGTTTGTTGAATTTCTGTGTGTTGTCATTTTTTTTCCAGTTACTGAGCCTTGTCCTCTCAACTGAAAAACAGATCCATTATTTTTGATGGGAAAAAGTCTGATCTCATGTTGGTGACAATAGTTAAATAGAAGGGTGTTTGATTTGGAGTTCCTTTCAGAAGCACATAAATGTGTATTGCTGGATCATCATCTTGTGTGGTACTGTTGTGTTTGCTGGGCCTGGACAAGTACACATTTGCAGATAAATGTTTCTGTGCAGCTTCAGAGAGCTGGACAAAGGTCTGAAGTGCCTGGGAACATGCCACAGAGAAAAGGAGGCTTAATGTTTGGTACGGTTACATCTGTATGGGATCTGGCTTTGGGGAGATATGAGGACTGTGGGAAGTGGGTAGAACTAGATAATAGTGCAGGTGTGCAGTGGCGTCTTGAGGGCAGATACCTGCATGTTGCCTTGTCTCCTTGAAAGCATAGCACAGAATGGGTTTTGATCACTATCTCAAAAGCGTTTCAGCAGAGCCACTATAGCCTTCCCTTTTGGGTTTTGTGTTTTTTTTAAGGTTCTAAATAGTGGATTAAATAGGAAAGCATTGAATGCTATGGCATGATGCACAGCTAGCCTAGAATGTAAATGTATCTCTTCTTAATCACTCAGTAACCAATGCACTTGAGTATCTTTCAGCTAATAAGATATTCTAGAAATACTTGGCATTTGAGAAAAATTGATCACCTAGACAACTCTAATGGCACAGGAAATCTGTATTCCAGAAGTGGCAAAAGATTGACAAGAACATGTATTAATTGTCTAAAAGAGTGTTGTTTCATGGTGCCCCTGAACTGGGTGAAATGCAGTTATATACAATGCAAGGTCATGCATAAGATTAATGAATTATAGATGGGGATCTCCTCACTTGACACTTGATAAGGAGGAGGAGGAAGCAGGCAAGCTGTTTAACTCAAAAGATAAAACTTGTCTCCAGTATAATGTATCTGTAACCATTATTCTGATCATAAAATGCATGAGGGCAGTTGTTGCTAGTAGAGCTTGGGATGTTTAGTAGCATTTTAGAGGATCCTGCTGACACTTCAGCTGTAATTTGATAACTCATCTTTACAAAAGATTAAATGAAGATGATTCCAGATGTTGTGAAAAAGAACTATTAGGATATTCAGGAAAATGAATATAAAAAGAAAGTAGAAAAGCTTTGTTTGTTTGTCTAAAAATGAGTTTTATTAGGAATACATAAGAAAACACTGGGGATTTAAAAAAAAAATAGAAAAATTAATGTCAGAGCTAGTTTAGAGTCCAGTTGGCTGTCAGATGGCTGTGAAATAACTTTCATGTAATTAAAAGAAACCTTCTTGCTCCATAGATGAGTGGTGCTGTAGAGGAGCAGTCCAGTGGGAGACATATGGGTAAAAGAACTGTTTTTCTTCATGCTTTTCCATATAATCCATTTCTGATGGATCTCAATGTATGGTAATGGAGGGAGGAAAAAACCCACAACTGCAGGTGAATAGGCTTCATTCATGAGGTGTTTTTCAGTCCCTGAGCCCTCACAGTCCAGCAACAGATAATTCAGATCTGTATCCAGACAGTAGTGAAGCAATAAAAAGGTTGCTGCACAAAGGACACATTTACTTTCCAGCTATTAAGCAATTTTCTTGTCTCAGCTCCTTATAGAAGGATATATTGATCCATACATAATGTTTGGTAAGGAACTTCACCATGTGTATGTGTCTTTTTTCCTTTCTTCTGATTTGTAATAACAACTTTTGTGTGTCTGAGTCTTGGTTGTTTCATCCCTGGCCTCTTGTTTGGCACAGGTATGTAGATTCCTAACATAGTTCTTTCTGGCTCCAAGTTAACTTTGGCTGCCGAAGCAGTGAGTATGTTATTTGCTAAAACATATTTGGTTACAGAGCAAATTGAATTTGAAGAGAACACTGCAATGGTATAGGCTTATCTTTGTGCCTGGTCCCTTCTTACTGATTTTCCAGATAGCTTTCTTTTTGGATGTATTTATTAACATTGTTGAAAGCTTTTTATCAACAAAAATCTTTGTCATAGATGCTCTTAATACTCGAGCTTACATACTTCCCTTGTGTGATAACTTGTTTGAGATTTGGAGAAAAGAATTCCTTGTTGAAGGGATCTCTAAATGGCTCATTGTGAAGAATCAAGGAGCTTTTGTCATATAAAACACCAAAAACCCCGAATTTTAAATTTCAGATGCTAAAACAAGTTTAAGAGAAGTAAATACAATTTTTAAGTCTTTATGAGTTACTCTGAGATTATTTAATTTATTTATTTTTACCTAACACAGACCATGAAAAACACTATCAAGTCACTTTGAATAGCAAAATCTGAGGTTTGCAGTGGAAATTGGTTGTAGTGATTTGTGTGATGGTAGAAACATTTCACTACAGAAGAGGCTGCAGGTGTTTGTAGTAAGCATGGCGCCTTTTTGTGCTGCTAAGTCTGACTAAGAATATCCGTGCGCTTTTTTATGTTGGGATTAATTACTTTGGGATCAAATTCCTGCAAAATTTTTAAACATGGAAGTTCTTGTGTGTGGGCCTTGAGTCATTAGCAGAACCAGAAATCTTAATCTAAATGTTGAAGTATTTATCATGTCAGTTGCAACGTTAAGAATGTTCAAGATCAGTAGTTTTCCAGTCAAACTTTTATTTCCACTGTCTTCAGAGTATCCCCTATTGTAGCTGCATTCATAGGCTTTTCTTGTTATCAGTGAAAAGACATAGGAAAGAGAACAGAGCCAAAAACAAAGTATGTCTATGGGAAGAACTATGCAATGAGTCACGTTCAGGATGTTTGATTCCACCTTAGCTGTAACTCAGATTTGCCTGCAGAAGTCTCAGATGCCGCCCAGGTCACCCCCTGAATCATGATCTAATCCTAGCAAGCATACTGAATCCATTGCTTCTCCTGTTTTGACCATGGAATTCCTTACATTCCTGCAATTGTAGAAAACATGAAGCTGCAGGGGGCAGCCAGAAGCCAGACATCAGAGACAGACAATATAGGCAGTACATGAATGTTGCCTTTCTGTCTCTCCATAAAGAAAGGCTGTTTGTTTACTTGGGCTATATGAAGTTTATCCTCAAATGCAAACACTGTCAGCAACAGGAAATTGGTTAGGGCACTCACTCACAACCAGAGAGATCTGAGCTCTGTATGTACCACAGAATCTGAACTTGTAGCTTCCCAATTCCAGCAGAGTCCCTTAGCCATGAGGTGCTGGGATATTCTAAGCTAGGCTTTTTTCTATATTGTCTTTTAGAGATGGGCATCTTCACCTCAAAAAAATATTCTAGAGAGAAAATACATGGGAAAGCAAGCTGCCCTTTTCTATTGATGTAATGGGGATTACTGTATGATTTAGCTGAAGTCCCATGTTCTGGTTCCTGTTTTAAAGGCTTGCTCTGTATTTTCCATTCAGAAGTTCTTGGATTAAAGGAGTTAGGCATGTGTGTGTTCCATTCCAGTTTCTAGTTGTCCATCTTCGGCAGAGGTGACCCAGGTTATTCCATAGCCCGGCGTTCATCGCACTCTCCTAGGCAGGAGCAAGCTGTGGGTTAGTCTGCTTGGGCATAGCACAGAATATAGCCCACCTACTAATAGAACAGGAAGACCTTTTTCTGACAGTAGGAATTTACTGTGAGAAAACTTGATGTACTCTACTGAAATTGGACAGGAGAGGACTAGAGCAGGCCTAGACTAGAGATCTGCTTGAGGGCACACTGTTTGTGCTTAGTGATTTGTGTCATTCAGTATCAGGTGGCGCTCTGATCACTGTGCAGAAGCAGAGTGTTGTCCTCTGGAGGTAGCAACTGAATCATCCTGGTGAGGCCAAGTGTTTGCTTCAGATGTGTGTAAGGTGGTGAAATCAGAGGTTTTCAATTTGGTCTTATGGCTCTCTTTGTCATGTGACTGTATAATTTGCCTGGGGCTTCTTTCCCACAGATTGTCATGGCAGAAGGATATCACATTGCAAATGTCATCTTTTGACTTGTCAGCTTCAGGGATTGTTTTCTCCACTTGTGATTTGAAACAAAGCTGTGTAATAAAGTGTTACTTCAAAATTTATGTAAGAGTTTAGAAACTTATATCTGAACATTTGTTTGTGGAACTGCAGTGTTGCTAGAAACTTTGTTGGTGAACACCTCAAGTGTAGGCATAAAAATAATTGTATGCAGTTAGTGTGAAGAGACGCAGTCCTGTAGGACTGAACTCTATTGCTTTGTACTATTACAGATGATCTTTTTATCTGACCAGAACAGCAAACTCACCTATTACAAGAATTGCATATAAGAGAGTAAAATTTCAGTGAGACAGAAATGTTGTGTGAGGGGTTTTTTTACAATCAGCAGTTATTATTAACTTTTTAGCTTATACTAAGACCAAGATTTAGCCCTTGTTTTGCACTCTAGAACTCTAGTTGTGGAGCCAGTGTCATTCTAGATTTACCTATTTTTCCATCTTTCTGCTAAATCCTATAGAATCCTGGATTATGGGATTTCTGAAAAGCTGAGACAACTCATGGCCTACTAACTTATTTTTTTTGTCTTCTGTTTAGGAGAGACCACTCCCAAATTTGGCCTTTTAAAGAAAGGTGTGTTTTGTATTTATTTTTAGATACTAAGAAGGATTTCAGCTGCTTATAGTCATCATAATTTTTGTTCTGATTTGGTTTTATTTTAAATGGGCAATCTGAATCTGCATGGTATTAATTTATATAATAAGCTTGAAACTTAAACAACTCAAAGGTTTTCAAAAGAAAGTACTTGTTATTAGTAGATTCCAGGGACTGAGCAGTACACCTTTAGAGGTGTCTGCCTTGGATAGAAATAAAAATTTGAATTTTCCCTTGGTAGCCTTTTCTGATACTAATTTTTTGCTAGGTTTTCTGACTCTATATGTATTGTAATAATCCCAGTTTGCTCAAACAGATTTTTTTTAAATACACAGAGTCTTCTCTCTTATGCATGGTTTTAAATATACCTTAGCCAAGAATTTGGTAAAATTGTTTAAGCAGTTATATGAATGCTATTGATTTGCTTAATCAATACATTATATTTGTGTAAGTACTATTTGTTAAGTCATAGTCTTTATGTGTATATATACACATATACGTGCATGTATGTGTGTATAATAATTTGGGGAGGGGGATATGAAGAAACTTACAGTAAGGAAAGGGAGTTTCTCTGAGTGCAGCAAAATGTGCCATATAATTTTGCATTCTAGTTTCAAGCCAGTGTAGCCAGGTAAGTATGCACAGAAAAAAATAACTCGATAGTGTTGTAAGTTAAACATCAGGATGCCGAAAAGGCCTTTATAAGTGATTATAGTATGTAATTTCATTCTTAGCACAGTCAGATGGTGGCAGGGGAGGAAGTTGAAGTTAATACTTTTTCCTTCCAAGATCTGTCTTCTCTGGATCAACACACTGTTTTGTAGAAGCCACTGTTGACACACCAAGACCTGCCAACTGTTGATAGTGACTTGTGCTTTTCACCTCAGCCACAAGTAGCTGTCAGTAGCAGTGCTTAACTTTATAAACTACCTGGTCTGCAGTGCTATATGGGGACAAAAACCAGAAACACCTGTTTAGAAAAACACAAATTCTAGTAGCAGCAGCTGTTAGATGATTAAATTATAGTTTATTCTGAATGTTGTGAGTCAAATGGAACATGATTAAGCAGTATGCACAAATATTAAGTTATTATTCTGGAAAAGTTGCAGATCAGTGCTGCTTGGCTTCGGTGCTAGGAAATGAGGCTCTCCTTGAAGAAAAAGCTGAGCAAATATGCAATGCAGTTAGATTTGAACGAGTGTGGATTATTTTTCCTGCTAAGAATAAAAACATTTTAATCAAAGCTTGTCTGTGTTAAGAATGGTCTATCACATTAGATTCCCTTTGAAATGCAGGGATTTATGGTTCACCTGATATTTAAATTTGGATGCTATGAGGGAGAGGGCAATTTTTTGACATAAGTTGCACATAGTTACTAAATCATTACCCTAAACTGGTAAACTGAACAGAGCAATTTAACAGTCCAGGCTGCACAGAACAAAGTGTGCGTTGTATTTCCACATCTTTGCATCATTGGTACTTTTTTTTTTAAAAAGTAGGATAGAGTTGGTCACTGTGCCACACAATTGCGTCAGAAATTATATATAACAACTGTTATTGTTGGAGTGTCTCAAACAACTACAGTCATCCTTCTACAAGCTTCCAAGGATAACTTTGTGTTGTGAAGTTTTGCACTGTTCAAAGGCATGGACTTGCAATCTTTAATCACAAAAAAATTGCACCGTGGTCATTGTTTAGAAACAGGTGAAATAGAAGCACATTTAACATTTGAACATTGCAACCATTGTCACCTTTTTCCTTTGAAAGTACATGAGGCCATTGTAAAAGAAAACCGATAGTTGTATTCATGATAAAGTGCTATAGGAACCTGTCATCTCTGCACTTTTCCTATGAGAAGGGATTTCACATCCCTTTTTTTTTGTTCCTCTCCTGAATATGTATGTGTGGTTTCAGGGGAAAGATCAGGATCTCATTAGGATATAGTCTTTAGAAATACTGTAGTTGGGCCTCATAGCTTTTCTGCTCTTTTATCCATTATTACAAAGTCTCTGTGGATGAAACTGATGCTTCTCCCCCCTGCTTTTGAAAGGAACTATGATAATGTTTTATCTTCAGTGTTTCCTTGTGTTTGCCAGCCTGCTGCCTACTGATAGATTTATTTTTTTTTTTAGCCAATTAATATATTTAAATTGATGTTGCTGCTTTGTCAGCTTCTGTTCCTCAGCCTTGATGGCAAAAGTGGACAGATGGATGGGGGAAGGGAAGGGATTGTTTTGTCAGGGTGAATTTAGAGCATAAGGAATATGTTAAATTGACAGCATTGCAAGCTGAAGTCTTCTGATTGCCTGTGTCCTTGCAGCATTCACAGTTCCTTCTTGTGCCTCTTCCCCAGCTCAGACCTAAGAGTAAGTTCTGTGCTTCCTTCTCTTTCTTGTCATTACTTGCTTTTATTCTGTTGCACCTAGTATGTGTAAAGCTGCTGATGTTAACTTAAAGTACTAATTTTAAGTATTTTCCAGGCACAGTTTACAAGACAAATGTAGGCCAGTTGGTGGTGGTGGTTGTTACTGATTTTTGTAATTAGGTGTAGCTGCCAGGAGCCCAGAATAAAACTTTGAAGTCTTGGCCCTTATGTAAAAGACAGAGCAGTGCAACTGTTTGTGGCATCTGGGACTATTGATTTACTGCAGCCCATCAGTGTTGGAGGCTGTGCTGCTACGTCAGCTGCGCTCTATTGTTTCAGCTGCTGTGGCCTTTGTGTCTGATCCTGGCAGTGCTTGCGTCAGTGATGCATATCATCGCCCGTGTGATGTCAAAGTGTGGGTGTTCGGTTATAGAGCCATAGTTAACCTAATGTGCTGCAGTAAATCCTGAATACTATTTCCTCCTGGGGATAGCAGTGATTCATCACCGTTCACATTAGACTAATGCTAAGTATAGCAGCGTTCATGAGCTGCAGTATCCACACAGATGAGTATCAAAGTCACTGCAGCTCTCCAGACGCTGCGCGGAAAGTGTTTGTTTGCGGCCTGATCCATTTGTGCCCCTCTTTCTGAGGTGTAAACTGATTAGCAGGTCAGCTCAAGGAAAATCCTCTGGAAGGAGTGGGCCCAAGCAATTCTTTAGCACTTAATTATGCCAATTAACATAAAAGCTTCCAGCTGACTGGCTCGGACAGCAGTGGGCCATGGCAGTGGGTAGATCACAGCCAGACCCAGGCCAGGCTGGCACAGGGTGCCACTGCCATTACAGCCACACTCGGGCCGGGCTGGCACAGAGTACCTCTGTCATTACCATCAGACCCAGGGCACAGGGTGTGCTGCTGCCATTACCGTCAGACCCAGGGCTGGCACGTGCCGCTGCCATTACAGCCAAATCCGGGCCGGGCTGGCACACGGTGTTGCTGCCATCACAGCCAGACCCAGGCCGGGCTGGCACAGAGTGCCACTGCCATTATAGCCACACTCAAGCTGGGCTGGCACACGGTGCCTCTGCCATTACAGACCCAGGCCGGAGTGGCACAGGGTGTTGCTATCACTACAGCCAGACCTGGAACCGGGCAGGGCTGGCACAGGGTGCCACTATCACTACAGCCAGACCCATGCCGGGCTGGCCCAGGGTGCCGCTGCCATTGCAGCCCCGGGCCAGGGCTGGCACAGGGTGCCGCTGCCATCACAGCCAGACCCAGGCCGGGCTGTCACACAGTGCAGCTGCCCTCCCAGCCAGACCCAGGGCACAGGGTGCCGCTCCCATCACAGCCATACTCGGGCTGGGCTGGCACAGGGTGCCGCTGCCATCACAGCCACACTCGGGCCGGGCTGGTAGAGGGAGCCGCTGCCATCACAGCCACATTCGGGCCGGGCTGGCAGAGGGAGCCGCTGCCATCACAGCCACACTCGGGCCGGGCTGGCAGAGGGTGCCGCTGCCGCGCGGGGCGGAGCGCGGGGCGGAGCGGGCCCAGCGCGCACCTGAGGGGCCGCCCCGCCCCGCCCCGCC
>JAWWLZ010000001.1:55106728-55118314 GCA_035041345.1 Poliocrania exsul | reverse complement strand
CCGCCCCGCCCCGCCCCGCCTGCCGCGGCGCGCCCGGAGCAGCCCCTGCTCGCCCGGCCCGGCCCGGCCCGGCCCGGCCCGAAATGAGCGGTAAGGACCCGCGGCCGCGGTGCCACACAGAGCCGCGGGCGGGTGGCCCCGTCGCGGTGCGGCAGCGGCGGATGGGGAGAGCCGCGATGGCTGGAAGGACAGTGTGCGGGGCAGGAGGCGGGCGCCGCCAGGCCCCTCCGGCCGTGCCGCGCTCGGGGCTCCGCGGAGCGGCCCCGGGCCCAGAGGGGCGCAGCGCCAGAGGCCGCACAGCCGCCCCTGGGAGCGCTGGGCCGGGAGCCGAGTGCCCCGGAAGAGCATTCCCTGCCCAGGCGCTGGGAATCCGGTGTGTGCACCTTTGCCATGCTTAATGGATGGAATAAAAGAAATGATGGATCTGCTGCTAGGCGGGCGGTGTCCTCATGTTTGCAGGTGTTGCTATGTTTAGATCAGCTTGTCACGATCCCAGCGATGATGCAGCGCTGGTAATTTTGCCACACATTTATGGTAGCTGTAATGAGCATAATGAGGTTTTTACAGTCTGCTCAAATAGATACATTGGAGAACTTCACCTGCTGTTGCTAGGAGAAGGAAGTATTCCTCCCGTTGTTGGGATTTTTAGGACAATTATAAACTGAGTGTGGTGAAACATCTGTCTCTTGGGCTGAGTTAAATCAGCCTCTACTGAGTTAGATGTGACACTTTTCAGTAATAAAGTAACATAGCTATGTGTTTGTTTTCTCTCCCACTATACTTCTTTTCCTCTTATTATGTAAGAGAACATAATACAGTATAAGATAATAAGTATAATAAGTATATAAGTATAATAAGTATAATGTAAGTATATAAATATAATGAGTATAATAAGTATATAGAAGATTTGAGACCTCATCTTAAAACATTCGGGTCATTAACATTCATAATACAGTGATTTGAATGAAATCAGTTCCATTTATGCCTAATGTAGAAAATTAGATGTTTGCTTAACATGAATTCTTCATGCTGTTATTTTCTGGTACTTGATAATAATTCTCACCTCGTGGTAAAATGTACTGGTGTTGTCATGCAAGACCCTTGCCAATACCTGAAAACTTGAAAATTCCTCTTGCAGTGTATTGCACTGAAGGAAAGCCAAGATCTTCACATTAGTGAAGGAAAAAAAAAAGTTTTTATAATATGTTAGCATTTTATCTCTAGTTAAAATTTTGCAGGTTGTAATATGCTTTCTGTCAAGCATATTTCTGTCAAGCCAGTAATTTTGCTGTAAACTCTGCTGTTCATTAAAAAAACATATGAAATGTACCAGCTTTTTGTCCCATGCTCTCCATTTTCTTGATGTTCCTCTGCAATCATAACTTTATTTCACAGCCACTTGAAAATCTAATCAGAAGTAAGTCAGTTCTTGAATATTCATAATATGTTTTCATGAGTTCTGGTACTTTAGAGTGCTAAAGATGGGATGCAGTTTTGGGAATTACTGATCTGATTCTTCTAACACTGCAGTATTTTTCTGGATTCATACATTGCCTTTATGTCTCTGTTTTTGTGACTGCTATATTATGGGATAACTGTGGCTTTGTGGATCGACCTTTGTACTGGATAGAAGATAACTGCTTTTTATGTTTGTTAGAGAGATTAAAGTGCTAAGTAAGTGAGCTTTAAAAGGGTTGTTAAACAGTATTCTTTAGATGTTTAAAGCAAAAGAAAAGAGCCAAAAAGATAGCGCTGGATCACAAAGGAACTGGCTGGTCATGTTAGAGTTCCTTCATGCCCCAAGGACAGTGTGTTCTCTAAAATGTTCAAGTAGCTATGTTCTTAATTCTCAATTTGCTTGAAACTTACAGAGTTTACAATTGTGAGTTTGATGACAAAGCTTCAGTGTTTTGTATTCATTATAGAAAAACTGCAAGTAAGCAATGCAAGGTACAAGTCATGTGAAATCCACCTACTTACGTAAGAATCAAAACCATTATTTGTTTGAATGACAACTGACCATAAATGTGCTTCCATTACTGTTTATCTTTTTGAATTTATTGTAAGCTAATGCTGCAAAGCACTTTTTGAGTTTCTCTTTAGCTGCTTTTCATTTCACTTCCGTTTCTTTTTAGCAGTTCATACTCAGGAGAAACTTTTCCTAAAATGTTTTTGAGTTTCAGAAAAGCAAAAACACCAGAGGAATGGTCAGATCTCAATTTATACCTTACTGTAGTCCTTATGTTCTTACACTTCAGTTAATCATTCAGTTAAGACCTTGTTAAAAAAATCTCTTTGCCATCTCCCCCTGTTGTGTGTTAGCATTTGGTTGACAATAATGCTGTGATTCTTTTTAGGTAATATGTTTGAAGACTTCTATGTCTTATCCCAAAGAAGTCCCTATGCTGTATTGCATGCTGCTTTTCTAAGGAGTCCTTTTCATTCCTTTCCCTGCCCTTGGCAGTCAGACATAGGTATCTTTATTTTCTGTCAAATTCATACTTCTCAGAAGGAGGTATGCTAGTCTTATTTTGGATTTACTTAGTGTTTTCCATTTGCAGATCCTAACAGAGCTTAGAAAACATGAAGGTGGAACTATCAAAGTCCTTTCAGAAGTATTACTGAAACTGCACTTCCATGTTTCTAGCTTCCTGAAACAAAAGTGATACTTAATATTACCTCTCTGTCTGAGCCTAATCTTTAGTTTCTGTAGTGTTTGAAAGCAAGGAGTTAGACTATTTAGCTGCACATTTAGTGAGAAATCCCTTTATCTGTTTTAAAACTTACCTGGTGAATTATTTACTATCTCTGGTTCTCTTAAATGAGAAACTATAAATGATCTATCTTTCCATTTTCAGGCAGTTTGAGTGGGAGTTCTTAACAGATCTTTTACTGTTTCTCTGCTGCCAGCTCTTTGAACCATTTTCAGATGGAAGAATCCTGGTCTCTTTAATCTTTCCTGGTAAACAGGTGGAAAGCCACTGTAAACTTCCTTTTTTTTTTTTTTTCAGTGTGTCCTTTCCTAGTTCTCTGTGTTCTTTTTGAAAGGTGTAGGCAAACATATTGCTCAAGGTATTGAGAGTACAGTGTGAATTTATACCACAGCCTAATGATGTTTTCTGCTTGTTCTCTGTTAGTAGTGATTTTTAATGTTCTCTTTCTTTCTGCGAATGCCACTAAACAACTCTTGGCTGGTATTTCTTTAGAAGTATAGGTAGTAGCTGCATTGTATGTTTATTTACATCTAATTTATGGCTTATTGCTGTATATAAATGCTTCTGATTTTGTCCAGGTGCAGCACTACTATTTCTGGTTTATTTGTCATCTGATCATTGAGTGCTATGACATCCTTTGCAGCTCTCTGAGAACATGACAACAGTTTGTCACCTCACTGTTCAGTTCCTTTTGCAGAAGTTTTGTTTAGTACAATGACCAGGTGCTTTGAGTGCCGGTGGGACTTCTTGCATCGCTCAAATCACTTTGAAAGCTGATCATTTACTTCTCTTAGTTTCCTGTTCTTAAATCAGGTATTCATGAAAAGACCATTTGCCTTTTAACCAGAGCATTACTTCTTTAAGAGTCTTTGAGAGGCATTACCAAAAGCTTTTTGAAAATCCAAGTATCCAGCATCTCTATGCTCTTTGAAGGTATCTGATTTTCCAGGCAATACTTATACCTACAAATGCCACCTCAACAAGTTCCCATTGTGTCTCATATTTATCTAAATGTCTCCAAAATTCATTCTTTGTGGTTAGCATGGTACAGGGATCATCATGGTATCGTGACTTTTCCCGTTAGTAGGAGCAGACTCTGTAGTTGGTGACACACTGGCTTTTCCTTGGGACCTTAAGTTAGTGTCCAGTGTGCCACCTCCCTCCCACTGCTGTGCTACTGACACCCCTTTAGGTGATGAGACCATAGTAACAGAACAGCCATTTTGCAGGTAGTTTTCTTTGTAACACTTAACTAAATAGTATCTGGTTCAGCAATTTGTTTCAATTTTTTTTTTATTTGTTTGTGTTTTAGTCTCTTCTATTGTCTCTTCAGCCTGGGGCACTTCTTTTGACTTGTCATCTGTTAAGTTTTGACATGAGCTCTTCTGTGAGCTTATTGACAGAGAAGGGAGAAATATCTGCCAGTGGGGTTTTTTTAGCTTGTTTCTGTTCAACTGATTTTTAGATTTCTAAGAGTGCCCTTTGCTTTAATTTTATCTGTACAGTTCATTGCCTTTGTTTATCCATGTTATCTTGTATATTTTTCACAGAGGCTTTGTTGTTCAGTATGTTCTTTCAACTTCCTCAAATAATTAAATGGTGCTATATTGAATGTTTCTGTAACCCGCTTAGGTCCTGCTCAGGTTCCAATGATGTCCCCAAATGGTTCAGTGCCTCCTATTTATGTGCCTCCTGGATATGCCCCACAGGTATGTCACTTCATTTGATTCCTATTTTATTTCTCTTCATGCAAATTATGCTAGTAGAACAGTAACAGCTAATTCAGTAAAATAATTTGTCAGGTTTCAGAATCACTGTGATCAAGCAGGTAAATGGGAGATGTCCCACAGCACCTCTGAGATGAGACACTTTTCATGCTGTGCATGTGCCTGTTTGGTTATATATTAACTGCGTACATGACAACAACAAGCATAGTTCCTTTTTGAGTTCAGAATCATAATGTACTCGGTGCCCTCAGAATATAAAATACAGTCATAACCCAGATTGCTCCTTGTGCAGGACCTGTACTGATTCCTGCGTTAGTGGATATTTTCTCTTGGCAGCAATACAGTTTTATATATGTACATAGTTCATGTCTGGTAAGTTCCCTTCAGATAAGGAGTAAAACAGGGCAGTTCACAAAGTACAGCAAACAACATGGAAAAATGTCAGCTGTCCACTGGGAATAGGTTATCATAAAGTAAGTGTTTCTACCACTTACCTTAAAATGGAGCTCTCATTTTTTCACTGCTGTGTGATTCCTAATTTAGATGCCTGAAAATTAAATGTGAGCTAGATAACCTGGGCATCCTTTAAAGTAGATTAAAAGGATGATTCTTCCTGGCTGTTTTCAATACATGTATTATAATGAGATGTGTGGCCTTCTAGATGCTGTCTCTTTCCCTCAACTGTAGAACAAGCCTAGGGGTTAGTAGGTCAGACCTGGAAGTTAGAGCGGATCAATACCACTGCCCATATTGTGGGGGCGCAGATCAATACCAGTCCTCTCTCAAGACATCCTGTTGTTGTGATCAGTGCACCTCTGACTTGGCGTGCATCCCATGGTGTACACCAGGAAGAGAGTGCAACATGTGAAATGCAACCAAAAAGTCCACAGCGTCTGGGGTATGTTTGACTCAATATCTGAACAACATTAAAAAAATTGTCCCCTGGCAAAAGAAAAGTCTGTTAGGATAGGCAGCCTACTTTGTGATTTTATCTTTCATCTGTTGCCAGTTGGCTTATAAGTTGATTCTATGTGTCCTTCATAGCCGAGTTCCCAAACAGGCAGAAATAAAAAGAATTATAAACAATCCCAAAAGTCCATTTCTCTTTAGGTCATAGTAAGAAGTCTTCCTTCCTATTAGAATTCATTTTTAAATAACTGACAGAAGTTTTGAGATAAATGAAATTCTGAATATTACCATATTTCTTGAGTATCTGACTTCAGATGATGAAGCACTTCATCTTTAAAAAATTGCGTAATCTGTGTAACCTGAATAATATTTAAAACTAATTTATCCTTCCTTTGAGGACAGCTTGAAACAAAGAGGCTAAAGGGCTGGGCCTTGCTGAGGCTTGTTAATTAGCCTTTCATTGGAGTTTGTTAGTGCAGGCAGGAGCTGTGTTAGTACAGTGCCCTGACTTTTGAACTGAAGGTCCCTCACATCTGTCCAGCTCAGAGTACAGGTGCTGTGAGCTCCAGTCTGCTGTTTTCATCTGAGTAGAAGTACCATAGTCCAGGAAAACCTGTAGTTTATAGGCCTTCTGAAGTGTTTGACAAAATATACCAGTCATTGAGGTGTGTGATGGAAGTTCCTGTTACAAGCCAGAAGATTTGATAGTAGTCTTGCAAAGTCTAGCATTGTTGTGCTAAGAGTTCTCCCAGACATAATGCAGTCCCAGCAAAGTAACTTACATGGTTTCTTCAGGCATAGTGTATTTTTAAATGTCTGCTGCTGCAGCTGTATTTTGCGACAAATTGGAAACCAGTTAGATGTCTAAAGCCATCAGCCTGGAAGAACAACTTCAACATAACCATCTTTTGTCTATCCATTTTCATTTACTTCTATTATGCCTCTGCTTGCTTCAGTTCCTGCTTGGCAGTGATACAGCATACTGTCCTCTGGTAGAAGGTGGGGGTAATTACTGAATTAAAGATTTATTTTTCTCATATCACATAACTAAAAGGCAATTTATAAGCTGATTTTTTTTCCCTTCCTGTTCTTTTGAAACTGCAGTTGTAAAACTTTGAAAGAAAGCACATCTTTATTCATCCTCCCTAAGCTGTCTGTGTTCACTGTCAGTGGTGAGTTTTCCAGTGATGTTTGGTTGATTCACTCAGCCAAACAGGTCTGTACCAGAACCACACATTTTGCTAGCACAGTTAGGATAATAGAGAACTTGTTTACTTTTTTAACTTAAATTTATGTACTTGGCATGATGCACTTACTGCTTTTTGGAGGGTTTTTATCTGTTTACTTGTCCACTAGAGGCTTACCATTGAGCAGATGTTTAATCTAGAAGTGCAGTTACAGCCTTATCAGACTCTTAATTTTACAGTATTAAACTTAAGTTCCCTGCTCTTATGAACTGGATGTCTACTTCTGAGTTACTTAGACTATTAGTAGATCCAAGGAAACAAGTTATAAACTAAGTAGCTTGTTTGTTTTTAATGGCAGCTGCCTCTTACATAATCTGAATTGGCTCATAAAATCATAATAAATTGCAATGTTTGGGGGGGTTTTGTAGGCAAAAAGGACTTAAATAATTAGAACTGTGTTTACAAAATTTCATTGGACGTGAGAAGTTCTAGTTGTATTTAGTGCTGCCAGTAAATTCTGCCTTTAGGATACCATACAGCTGTGGTTACACAGATGTGAATAGTGTTGTCTTTAATGAAATTACTCTTCCACAGTAAGGGACGATTTCTGTATACTGAAAATAACCCATTTCTTAAAGTCACATGATATATATGTGTTTTAAAGCTGTGTTCATTTAGATAATTTATATTAATTTCTTACTCTATTTATTTAAGTAAAGTAGGTTCAACTCCGTTGTGTACCTGCTTCTGTGTCTTCTGAATGTAGCAGCATATGTGGAGATCTTCATTCTACCATTACACCAGAGGCATGCAGCTCGCTCTCAGTACACTGGGGAAGTTTTGAAACTCTCCTAGACCTACTTCACTTTCTGGTTCAGCTAGCAGGGTAGTTTGGGGATATCCAAGTTAGATTGCTGTCAGAGCAAACAAAAGCAGAAGCTCCGTTCCAGTTGTACCAGATGCACGCCAGCCCATAATGGAGACATGTAAAACTGATCCTCCAAGCAGCCTTCTGTCTTGGATTTGGTGGAAGTGTTCACACTGGGGCATGGGACTAAATCTAGCCAAGCATAATATGGTTAAACAGTGGAATTGAAAGCAGCTTAGCAGTCAGTGTTGTGGTATACTGATCTGTTCCTGTTGCACAAGGATGTTCATTGGTGTGTGTGTACATGTCCTCATCTTATTTCAAATGTCAGTGAAAACTTAGGTTGTAGGGTTCCATTGTCCCATGCTGTTGAATATGATCCTGGTATTCTGTTCTTTTTCTCCCCCTTTTCTGGATAAATATTTAATCTAAAAACTTACATTATATTTCTGCTGTGACATTGTTCTACAGCATTCTACTAAGAAATGAAGAAGAATTTACTTGTTGGCATCCCATACCCTAAAGTTACTGACTCTATCATACACACAAGTCAAATTATGCCAAGACTGTCTCTAGGTGTCACCAACAGTCATGTATTTTGTGAATTTACCAGTATTGATCCAAACATTTAGAGAGAATAATGATGTGAAGTGATTCAGGGAAGACCCTTGTTTCTGGTCTAGTTGATGACCCACCCTCATTCAGTGAAAAGCCTTTTGTGCTTCAGCACTCTGTACAGTTTGTGTCTGCTTTCCAGCAGACCCATCACATCTCCCATTTGCTAATTTTTCACAAGCCTGTGCCACAAAGCCCCCCACTTTCTGGGCAGTATGTGGCTTCCTTAAGGGTGCAAAACTTTTCAACAGTCTGGGGGATGGGAGAGAAGAAAACCAAATTTTTTAGGACTACTCTGACTGATGAAGGAGTATGGAGAGAGCTGCCTACCATCCTGCTAGTTTGCTTGCTAGCAGTTTGATGCAGACAATGGCTGCGAGGGCAGTATGGCAAGTGCTTCCTGCATTAGTGTTGGGGACAGGGCAATAACCAGGCACTGCTTGCCTTTTTCCTCACTATTTATGTGGAGTGAGGTGTGTCAACTCACCAGATTGTTTCTAGGGAGTAGTCTAGTTGTTCTGGTGTAGAACAAATCCTAGAAGCAGTGTGGCATACAAGCAATGTGAATGAGGGTGGAAATGGTACCCTGAGGAGGAGCTAGGCTCGTGCCATAAATATGCCTGGTTGTTTATAAGATGTTGTTACAGCATCAGATGTTTTTAACAGTATTTTTCCCCACCACATCAAGAAATTAATGTCATTGCTGCAGTTAATACATTTAACATAGACAGCCCTTTAGTTGTCCTGTATCTGTTTTCTTGGGCTCTCCTGTTTTCCTTTCCTCAGATTAAAGAGGTTTACTGTTCCTGGTTGTTTAAGTTTGTGTAGAAACATTCTGTCATTTCTCTTTTGGTATGTGGTGTCTCTCACTGTACAGGTTATTGAGGATAACGGTGTTCGAAGGGTTGTGGTGGTTCCCCAGGCTCCAGAATTCCATCCTGGTGGCCATGCAGTAATACACAGGCCTCCACACCCCCCACTGCCCGGCTTCCTTCCTCTTCCCACCATGATACCCCCTCCACCACGTCACATGTACTCACCTGTGACCGGAGCCGGTGACATGGCAACGCAGTACATTCCACAGTACCACACTTCACAAGTCTATGGGGATGTGGGTAAGTAGCTCATCGAATTTTGCAACTTCTGTCAAAGGGAATAATGTTCTTTTCATTTCCAGCATCTGTTTTGCTGCTGTGTGGGCTTTGTCAAGCAAGACTTACAGCTTGAATGGGAGCCATACACAAAATTATTAATGAGGATACCAGCCTTGTTTTTACTGAAGCTTATTATTCTGGAAGCTCTTTTTAATTTATTTGACTTGTCTCTTCAGTGAGTCATTAAATATGCAGATTATGTATGTGTATCAGTTATAGATTTGCCCAGGAAAGCCATGCACAACGTGTTTGTAGGGATTCAGCATTTAAATCCATGCCTATGCCCTGTTCTGAGAGCTCCTGTTTTGTAAGTATCCTGTTTGAAGTATGAAATAGGAATTCTTAGTATTGATTAAGGAAAAAAGTGCACCATTTTTCATAAAATTGCATGCAATTAGTTCAATGTCCCTTTGATGTCCAATTGAGTAATCAGGTGCCACTAATGTGAACTTCATACTGTAGTTGACATTGTCTTTGGTAGTGCTGTTAACACCTGTCTTTAATATGGTTTAGTGGCAAAATGTGTCCCAACTCAGGTGTTGGCTTTTTAGATTAATATTTACATTTCTGGTAGACTTGCTTTTCTTTAGATAAGGCAGGTGCTGACCTTGAAAGGCTTTCAAAGAGCAATTCTAGGTTGTTGTTTTTAGAGAAAGCTGGAAGCTGTGGAGTGCAAGGCTAAACACAGCTTCTCAGCATTCTGTGAAACTACTAAAATAACCTAAAAATAGCCTCCACATAGTTGCTGAGCTTAAATAGTCATGATGTACAAAGTGGCTAGAAAAGAGTATACCAATGTCTAGATCTTCCTGGTATTCTTAGTGTTTCTGTATCCCAAAGTTGTACTTTATTTCTTCTTGCACTACTTTGATAACAGTACATTGCTAGATGCATTTTTGGTGCTTATTTGTAGTTTTATTAATTTTCTGATGGCAGTTGTTTGCTTTTAGTTTGCTAAACTGAGAAATTGGAGTATGATAATTAAAGATAAAAAAGAAAAAGGGTACTTCTTAATGGAATAATATCTTTTTAGCTTCCTGCTGGCAGGTTATATCCATTTAAATATGGATTTGGTGATAGTTTGCTAAACTGCTAATGTGAAAAATTGATAAAGTGTGATTCTTTGTGTTTGCTTTGTTTTCAGTATATATGTAAGATGCCATTGGGTTTAGGAAATTAGAAGACTAATACTGTAATTAGTTATTTATTTGCTACAGATGTCACTTTTAATTTTGGATCTTTGACTTTAGCTATGGCTTTCAAAAGTCAAAGCCAACAGTTAGGCTCCTATATGAGGAATCTAAATTTAAGGAAAAAACCAACTGAACAAACAAACCCCCAGCAGCTCATAGAACATGGTAGTTCTCTAACAGGAGCACTGAACTCCCTAATGGTAGTGAAAATCACATTTCTGAATAGTCACAGCTTATCTAGAAGTCCTCTGGCAAGCTTTCTGGGAATGAAGGTGATCTGAAAAAAAACCCCAGAAACTGAGCCATTCTCTAATTTTTTCATTTTTATCCTTCCAATGAAGTTTTTATTTGATCTTGTTTCAGTACTTCCTAGCACATAAAGAATAATAAATAATGAACTTATTCTTCTGACTGACTGATCCAACTTACCAGAAAATGAGCAAATTCTTTACTGTTTTGAAGGATATTTGCTTTTATTTAAGCTTTCACCATTTGTCATAGGTAGGATTACACTGAGGAAAGACTTGGTGCCATGTGGCACATAGTTTAAAAGCCTGGAGTCAGTAACCTGTTTCTAAGCATAAAGCTGAAATGAATACAAGTATTACAATTGGACAGAAAAGTTCATCATTCTGCAGTTTAGTATTTTCATTAGTCTAATACTGACTTTTTTCCAAAGCCACTTTCTGACTTAAAGATGAGTCTTTGGGGATACTGCAGCAATGCCTCAGGTTCCTGTGTGCAGATATAGTGCACTTACCAGACCTAGCCATACTCTCTTTAGTGTCTTTGCATTACTCTGTAGATCACAGAGTCTATGTTTCTGTGCTTTTGTGGGCTTTTTCCCTGTTAATTTCTGCTGAAGCATCATTAAAGTAAAGGGCTCTAGTTGCATTCCAAAACTTGAAACCAATGGATTTTTTTTATTTGGCATTAGATCAAACCTATAGGCAGTTCAAGCCTCCCTGACACTCGATCCCATCAGATCTCGGAAGCTCAGCAGGGTCAGCTCTGGTCAGTACTTGGATGGGAGACCTCCTGGCAATACCAGGGGCTGTAGGTTCTGGTCCCAGGGACTTCACTGTCACTGTCCAAGCTCGCTCGGCCATGGCAGATGGACCTCAGGACTTAAACAGTGGGGTCAGTTCTGTGCATGCTGTGCCTCACCTAAAAAATCCACTGCGCAGGCTGGAAGGGCACGTGGGGAGAGCCCTGCCCA
>JAWWLZ010000001.1:55095543-55106628 GCA_035041345.1 Poliocrania exsul | reverse complement strand
CTGTGCCTCACCTAAAAAATCCACTGTGCAGGCTGGAAGGGCACACCCATGTGGGGAGAGCCCTGCCCAAATCTGCGCTCGGGAAGTCTGGCCATACATACAGATTGAACCTCCTCCAGTGTAATAAAGTATCACATTTTTTCAGTATTGACTTTATCCTGTACCTTACAGGGCAAGGAAGATTATGGAAACATTTGAAGAATAATTTTTAAGTAGAAAAAAGATGGGAGAAGGAAAGATTGCACTTCTCTCCTAACATGTTATTAATTTTTACTTAGTATATATCAGTTTACCTGATGGACATTTGAGTTTTCAAATAGCAGAAGAGATGTTACTTTAAACACAAGTGCACATTTAACACACACAAAGCATTTTTAAGAAGAGTTTTGTGATTCTCTTCTTTGTGATTTCTTTTTTCTTCTTTCATTCAGATACTCTGCCTGCTCATGGAAGATCCAACTTTAGAGATGAACGATCTAGTAAAACGTATGAAAGGTTGCAAAAGAAATTAAAAGATCGACATGGAAGTCAGAAGGATAAGTTAAACAGTCCTCCATCATCTCCTCAGAAATGTCCTTCTCCTACAAGTGAACATAATGGACTTGCAAAAGGACAAGATGCAGCTGGTATAAGCACAGGTTCTACCAAAAGCAAGTCTTTGGGTAAAGGAAAAAGCAGTTCTCAGACGGACACAGAAGTAGAAGGTAAGTTGTTATCAAAGTAATGTCTATACACACACATATAAATACATGATTCAAGTTCAGTGTCTGGCTGAGCACAGCATTTATAGATAAACACCACACTTTGACAGTCTTGAAGTTGAGCAGCAGCCTGTAACTGCTCTGTCTTACATAGGATGGAGTCAAGGGCAATTGACCTGCTCGTCACATTGGAATGATGGGCCTAAGAGGATCAAAATGACTGATATGGAAGTCGCCATGTGAATTTGAGAAAATACTGAGTCATACTTCATAGCACAGATTAAAGAAAAATCTCTGCTTTGCCCAGAGTTACTAGTGCTTACATTTTAAGAAGTCACTGAATATTGATGGCCTGCTTGATATTGTAGAAAACATGGAAAGAGCCAGGTGTCTGATACAGGGAACCTACATTCAGCTTGTTAAAGAAGAATATGATGTAAAAGAGCTACTGCTGTTATATAAAATGCACATAATGCCTGTCCCTACCTACTCTTTAATGAAAGGCCCTTGTAGAAACAGACTTGTCCTCACATGAGTCCATGGGAGTTCATGTTTTCTGGGATACTGTCATAGGAAGTGTGTTTATTGTTAATATCCTTATTTCACTTGTGATCTCACAGAGGGACTGAACTCACTCAGTCTTGGTCGTCTTCACTGTCAAATCTGAAGATGTGTCACTATACAACTTTGAGGGCATTGGCATAGCCCTTCAGATTCTGAACACATCAAAGGCTTTTTATCCCAGCCAAGAACAGGTTTCTCAGAATAGGAAGCTGTAACTGCTGAGGCTGAGGGAAACAAAACATAATTTTTCTCAACTCGGTGAAGTTTGCTTTGAGATGATAATTTTATGCCAATGTATATTAGATTGCTGTAAACCAAAGAGACTGACGAAAGCACATCTAATCAAAACCAGGAAACGTCACCCTATGAGAGCTATTTAAAAATATGTGTAGATGGTACTTTGTAAAAGCTTAATGCTAAAGGTCACCTTTGAGATACAGTCTGAAGTCAGCAACTGGGAACTGTTGCTCCAAACTTCAGTAAATACTTGTCAGTGTAGTTCTAGAGTCACATTTGTCTTGGTTTCAGTTTACGTTCAGTTAGTTGGTATTTATTTGCGAGCTAACTTTACCAAGGCACAGGTGATAAAATGTGCTGTTGCTTACATATGTTACAGAAATTAAGTTAATGGTTTCTTTTGAAGTGTTTGATATGAAAAATGGGGAAGTTCACTTTTCAAAATTGCTTAATTCAGAATACATTGGAGAGAGTTATGTACTGAGACTTCGACTTGTCAAACAGAAGTCAGAGAAGCATTCAGTTAGTTTCAACAGCATAAACCATCTCAGAAACAAAGTTATATATGGATTATTCTGTGTTTTTTGAAGAATTTTATCACTCTTTGGGGGATTTTTTTGTGTTTCATATAAGACAGGTTAAGTGAATTAAAAATCCCTGGCCACACCATCAAAACTTAGTACACTATCAAGATAATAAAATTTTAGTAGTGTGTGAGAGAGAGTACATAAAACACTTCCTATATACTAAGAGTCCTTTATAGAGCTTAGCTATGCCTTCAGCTGAAACAAAGCACCTTAGATTGTTTCCCTTGCCATTGAAAGAGGCCAGCAGTGTTACCAGGGGGTTTCAGCTGATGTGCCGTAACATATTGAAGCTACTGTAACTTGGCTGCATCTACAGCCTAAGAGAAATCTATGGAAGTATCTCATCCAAGGTCTTAAGTTCTGCAGAGCAGTAGTTGGTTTATACATCAATAAAATATAACCAGGATTTCTGTATTCCATAAATCATGAGACACATTAGAAATAGTTTCATATTAACAACATCTTTGTGGGCTTTTTTGGTTGATGAATGCAAGTTAGCAAGGTGTTCTATTTTATAAATACTTTCTTCTGTGTGCAGTTGTAGATTTTGAAGAACTATTTCATTGTCAAGTCACTGCACAATATTCATGGGTACTTCTTGTTTGCTTTGATTTTGTTTTTTAAGAAAAGGATGAAGAAACAAAAGCACTGGAAGCACTTCTTTCTAATATAGCCAAGCCAGTGGTAAGTAACAAAAGCTTTCCATAAAGTCAGAATGTATCTGTTGGTATTTTACTCAGTTACACATCCTTTTCTGTCTCCTAAGTTTAAAGGATCTTTAACTTTTCACACTAAAGCAAATTCACTGCCAGTCCCTGAAATACACACAACCAAAGTAATTTTTAGAATATTAACATTTTTGAAGCTAAAATTGTCTTGATACTTCTTCTTGTCTACTCCGTGAATCTCAGTATTAGCAGAATTATGAAAAATACATATAGAAAGGGATTGTAACGTTGCCAGTATAATCATGGTGCTACTTAATGGAAGATGGTGCTTAACATAATATTTTACTGTAAAATCTGTTCTCAGTTTCTTGTAACTTTGTTTAGTCTTAACTGTTCAGGAAACAGTTTTACAGACCACATATCTCTAGGCACGAGGGACACCTGGTGAGGTTTAGGAAACCTCTCTAAAAATGAGGGTTTGCAAAATCTTATTTGTAAAGTAGATGAAAAATATGACATATTTCTCCTCAAGAAACTGGCACCTCCAGAGAAGAGAGATGTAAAATTCGCCAAGGAAGGTGACTGTCAGCACTGGGCTTCTGACTTATGTACTTCAAAATCTACTGATCTCTTTACCATTTTAAGACTAATTCATAATTTTGTGTAGATACTCTTTAAAGCACGATTGCCAAATTCAGTCGTTTCTTGCATTTTAGAGCAGGCCTGGTTCTTTTCTTTCATCATCTGGATCTTCCCTGGTCCTAACCTTTCTGTGAGGATTTGCAGAGGTTTTCCAGAAATCTGCACTGTAGTCCTCGGTCCACCATCTTGCCTGAGTAAAAACTGTCAGTGTTCCCCATTGTAACATAGTCCATACAACTGAAACTCCAGGAAGAGCTTGCCATGCGTTTGTCCAGTCAATCAGCTACTTCCTCTCTTCATCAGCTACATACCTTGTTCCCTTCACTTCCCAGGCAACCTGGCCCCAGTTTAGTGCCCTAGTCTTGATTCTTCCTTCATGTGTTGCTCTGTAGCCTGAGGAGGAGAGGCTGAGAAAGCTGAGGCTGTTTAGCCTGGAGAAGGGAAGGCTCAGAGGGATCTTACCAATGTATACAGGTATCTGCAAGGCAAGTACAAAGAGGATGGAGTTAGGCTCTTTTCAGTGTGCCTGGCATCAGGACCAGAGGCTATGGGCTTAAACTGGAACACAAGAGGTTCCCTCTGAACATCAGGAAATGTTTTTTGACTGTGAAGATGACAGCTCTGGAACAATTTGCCCAGAGAGTTTGCAGAGACTCCCTCTTTGAAGATACTGAAAAACTGTCTGGATGTAGTTCCAGGCAGCTGTTTTTACATGACCCTGCTTTAACAGGAGGGCTGGAGCAGATGACCTCCAGGGGTCCCTTCCAACTTCAACTATTCTGTGATTCTGTGGTGCTCCAAGGGCTGAGCAGGGATTGTAATTGCAGAGGGAGTCCTGAATGCATGGTCTGCTGCTGTGTCCAAAGCATCAGAACGGGTTGACATGTCTTCAGTGCCCATGTGTCCTTGGTGGCTAAGCAGCATGGAGGTGGAAGCTGGCTGGATCAGAATTACAGAACAGGGTTTAAGAGAGCTGAATTGAAGAAATGGAGAGGAGTTAGCGCATCCTGGCTGTTGCTATAGATGGTAGCTGGGACTGTCAAGTTCAGTAGCACTTAACAAGACAACAGTAGCAATTGGACCTAGTTGAGAGCACAATAAAAAGAGTTTTTGGAGAAGAAACTGAGACAGGAAAAAAAAACTTAAGGATATTAAGGTTCAGGGAGAAAGGAAATGAGTGGATAAGAGAGCTCTGACAAGGAGCACAAGTCCAAAGGGAGATCTAAAATAGATGAGAAGTCTAAGAAGAGAGAATGAGACCAGGAGCAAACAGAATAGTAAGTGTGAACTATTGGAAGATTTTTACAAGTAGACAGATAATGAAATGGTGGTGAAAGTCTTGTTAGTAAGACAGAGTGGTGGGGGGGTAGTGGACAATAGTGTCAAGAGACTAAAACCACCTGAGAAGGATGAAGGTTGGTGAAACAAGGATACCAGAACTTTATTGAGATGCTAAAGGGCTGAAGTATGATGTGAAGTAAACAAAGAGTACTGACTGAAATTAAGAACTGTTGATTGGGACCAGATTTAAAGAGGCTGGAGAAGGGGCCAGAAGAATTTATGGCCTTAAGAAATGAATGTAAGTCTACATCTGAACCGGCAAAGTCCTTCCAGCAGAGGTTTTGTTTTGCTGCCCAGCTGTGCGTCTCACTCCACAGATGTTAGCAAACACCTATTGCTATCACTCTGGTGGATCAGGCAGTAGAAACTTTGGCAGGGGATCTAAAGGCTCAGTCTAGGCTTGCTGTAAGATTATGCCAGAAAGCATTTAAGGGAGTCATTTGCTGTTAAAAATACTATTCATTACTAATGAATAGGTTAGCATAACTAATCCATTACTAATACGTGAAAATCTGGATGACCCTTTCTGTCCTGACTAGAAATACAGGGACCAGTTCTCTAGAAGTGTGCAGTCGTCTGTCAGTGGGCAGGACATACTGGGGTGTTACCAGTGGCTGCATTGCCAAGGGGAACTCTGAGCTTCCTGAATGAGACTCTGAGAATTGTGGATCAACAGGTGTGGTCGTCTGCTGTGTTGTTAATAACAAAGGGAAAAGCAATGGAGTGCCAATACTGTCATGTTTTCTTTCCCGTTCTTCCGCCCCAACTCGACCATCCATGCCTTTTAGGCAAGCACTCTATTTGCCTTCCGTACCATGTCCATGCTTGAATGACATTGTATGTGGCAGTGTGCCTACAAGTGATCTCTGCAGACCTCAGAAGGCATCACAGGCATAGGCAGTGGTGGTCTGCTACAGACTGCGTAGTGTACACAAGGCAAAAAGCCAAACTGCCAGCACTTGGAGAGGCTTTTGCTTTATGAAGGCAAGGGACTGTCAGGGCTGTGAGTGGGTGGAGGGCTAGCTGATGTTGCAGTTTGGGTCAGTGGGGTGTGATTTCATAGGAGTCTGTGTTGCCTACTTAGGCCTTGCAGGATCACAAGCAACCCTCCTACAGTTTTATCAAGGAAATGTTTTCCTCACGTTCCCACAAGCGAACCAGGAGATTATTTTTTTCACACCTTCTGTTTGTAGCTCTCATCAGAAATATTCCTGCAGATTTTTTATTGTTTTGGTTTAAGCACTCACTGTGTGGATTGTGGTTCCTGATGGATTGTCAGCACTCTGTTCTGTGGGTGAACAGTGCTGCCACTGGCAGTACTGGCTGTGATGGTGGTCATATGATCAGATGATCATGCAAGATGCTGTCTAGTATAGTGTCCATTGCACCTTATCCTGCTCCAGAAAGCCTGGAATAATGCTGAAGACCTTTCTGGGCTATCCTGTGTCTCAGTGCCGAGGTCCAGGGCATGCACATCTAAATCAGATGGTGGTCTCCGTTGTATACATCATTCACATGCATCTTTCAGTTCTATACAGTATGGAGTACATACGTTTTGCTACTTCCAGACTCCTATTACATTCTTACTTTCTTGAACTTCTCCCTTTATGGATCCTTTTATACATGACAGTGTTAAGTCAAGTTGGTAACATGATACGACCACCATACGACCCTTCTACTTGATTTTTTTTATTACCCAGATGTAAGTTGGAGTGGTTCTGCAGATTGCACCATGCTGAGTCCCTCAGCATTTGGGCAGTCACCACCAGCTGTCATCTGTGTTAATCAAATAAGCAAACAAAAGAAAAGAAGAGGGGACCTGGAAAGGCAAAAGCAAAATGAAAAATAGCACAAAATTTAAGAAGAGGCAATAGGAACTCATAATTGGAGGGTTGTCTAGATAGCATGTAAGTCCCTTTGGAGGGCACCGTATATTGTGGTTCTGTGTATGTTTGTGGACTTCTAGAATGTGATGCACCTCACTCAGTTGAGTATCCATTGTCACTGTGAATGTAATCCAGATTGCACATGCTAAAACTGCTCTTTTGTTTGACCCAAGTGGCGTGTATAATATAGTTAACAAGGAGATTCACTTTTGCAAGCTGGATTGCTGATGAAGATGTGCCCACCTCTTGTTTGAGTGTGTGTGCATGGACATCTACAAATAATTTGTATTGGATTTGTACACTGTGGCTTTTTATGCACCTTTAGGATGTCCTTAATTTCCAGCCTCTGTGAATACTTTTCACGTTGCATTTCTGGTTCCACTGACTGTTGCTTTTAAGTTTTGGCAAAGCTTCAGCATTTCATAATATATTTAGTCTTCATAGTCTGTTTACACAAAGTAAAACAGCCAGAGCAGCCCACGTCGTCAGTAAAACAACCAGAACAACCTACATAGTCACTGATTTTTAGCTTGGTACTTAAAGCTTCTTTGTTGTTACAGTCACAGTGTTAACAGTTATCATCTGTTATTTTACAAGTCTTCTAGAAGGTTTGCATGAGTTCACCAACAAATCTTGTGCCATGCCAGGGAAGTAATTTGGGATAATTTTCATCCAATCAGAGACTTAAAGACCATTTCACCCTGTTCTCTGTTGATGCTTGTTGATATATAATGATTTGCACTAATACTCCAAGTTTAATTTTACTGGTCAAAGTCCTGTGAGTTGTCTGTTAGTCTGTAGTGTGTAATGTTCTCTTTGATCTCCCTCCCACGCTCCTTGCTCTCTCTGTAGTGAACAGTTGAAACCTCTAATCTTTTAATATTCCAATAAGATCTGTAGTGGGTTAACTCTAGCTGGATGCCAGGTGCCCACCAAAGCCACTCTCTTGCTCTCCTCCTCAGCTGGACAGGGGATAAAAAATAAAACAACAGGCTCACAGGTCGAGATAAGGATGGGGAGAGGTCACTCAGCAATTACTGTCAGGGGAAAAACAGACAGGAGATTAGTTTCATTTACTGCCAGTCAAATGAGAGTAGGGTAATGAGAAATGAAACTGAGTCTTAAAAACACCTTTCCCCACCCCTCCCTTTCTTCCCTGGCTCAGCTTCACTCCCAGATTCTCTACCTTCTCCCCCACTGTGGCACCAGGAGATAGGGAATGGGGGCTGTGGTCAGTTCATCACACTTTGTCTTTGCTGTTCCTTCTTGGTGGGAGGACTCCTTAGATTCTTTCCCTGTTCCAGTGTGAGGTCCCACACACAGGAGACAGTGGGAAGTTCCTCCATGAATTTACCTCCAATATGAGTCCTTCCCACAGGCTGCAGTTCTTCATGAACTGCTTCAGCATGGGTCCCTCCCACAGAATGCCATCCTTCAGGAACAGACTGCTCCAATATGGGTCCCACTCAGAATCGTAATCCTGCCAGCAAACTTGCTCCAGCTTGTGCTCATCCCTCCCTTCACAGGGACACAGGTCCTGCCCCAGGAGCCTGCTCCAGTTCTGGCTTCCCATGGGGTCACAGCCTCCGTCAGGCATCCACCTGCTCCATCATGGGCTCCTGCACAGGCTGCAGGTGCATGTCTGCTCCACTGTGGACCTTCACAGACTGTGGGGAACAGTCTGCCTCACCATGGTCTGCACCACAGGCTGCAGGGGAATATGTGCTCCAGCACCTGGAGCACCTCTCCCACTCCTCCTTCACTGACCTTGGTGTCTGCAGAGCTGTTTCTCTTGTCTGTTCTCACTCCTCTCTCTGTCTACAGTTGTTCTTCTACAGAGTTGGAGTTTTTTCACCCCTTCTTAATTCTGTTATCCCAGAGATGCTCTCCCTGTTCCTGCTGGGCTCAGCCTTGGCCATCTTGAAGCCAGCTGGCATCAGCTCTGTCAGACATGAGGGAAGCTTCTGGCATCTTCTTACAGAAGCCACCCCTGTAGCCCCCACCCAGTCCCCCCTACCAAAACCTTGCCTCGCAAACCCAATAGAAGTTGTAATGCCACCTCTCACTCATACCAACAATGTTACTTATCTGGTGTAAACAAGGTTAGACTAAGATGTGTGAAAGAAATGTCGTCTGTCAGGTGCATAAGGCCATTCAGAAAGCTCTCCACCAGGTCACATGCACACACCCAAACTGTGGGTCTGTGTCTGCTGCACCCCAAGCTGCTGTCCCACCAGCTGAGGTGCAGCTACTCAACAGCATCCATCAGGCCTGCATGGAGGCAACAGTAATGGCAGGGCAGTTTCTTACTGGTCAGATTTTGGTCATTGCTGTGTTCCACTCCAGCATATTTTGCCTTTGTTACCAGTGTTCGTGCTGAAGCTGATTGCTGAGCACTTCTGTGTTTTAGAAGTCTCTTTGTGATTCCCCGTTTCTGTTTAACCCACCTGAGGGTCACTGCCTTTAGCATGATTACTCTGCTGGGGCAAACACTTCTTGAGCAGTTGGAGGTGTTGCATTTACACACACTGCTTATACTCATATTTCTGTCACACCAGCTGTTGCTACCCAGGCCTTTCTGCAAAGGATGGGCTATGCAGGCAAGCACCACCACAGGAATTCTTCAGGGTATTTCTTGTGTATATTTGTGTATATGTACATGGACCTTGTGAGCATGCCTTCATCTCTCTTTCTCTCTAGGTATATTTTTTTATATTTTTTTCCTTAAGAAAAATGAGTTGGCAAAAAGGTATTAAAAAAACCCCTCATATTCCCTTGACTTCAAAGAAATACGTGCCTGAGCATGGTTTAAGGAAGTGCCCGATGTGCCAGGGTGTGCTGTGCTGTGCCATCTCCTCTGCCTCACCATCACTTCAGTCTGTGTTTCAGCAGCCCACTGGGTGGCGTTTGGTACCGAGAGGTGTCTCTGCCCTCAGCCCCATGCCCAGGATTGTGGTTTTCTCTTGGCACTCCCTGTATTTCCAGCCTGATTTCATCTGTAAAAACTAGTTAGTGGTTATTGTATCAGTATAAATAATCTGATTCGCTAATGGTGTATTATTTTTTCCTCTCTTATTTGATCCTTTGTGGCAAAGTAGTGTTTCTATACAATAGCACTTAAATGGCAGAGATCTGAAAAGTCGTGTTTCTGCAGGTATCGGATATTCAGGCAAGAGCAGCACTGCTTATGTGGTCCCCTCCATCCAGTGATACCAGAGAAGACACTGAAAAGAACGACATGCCAGAAGTTTATACTTACGAAGTGATGATTTCAAGTACTGGAAAAGATGGAAAGTACAAAACTGTATACGTGTAGGTGTTCATTATTTTTATTTAATTGCCACTTCATTGAGTAACGTGGCTTAAAACCTCATTTAGAATATGCGTATTGTCCAGAGAGTTAAATAATTTGCAGGTTTGTGCAACTGCTGTTTTGAATTAACTACTTTTTTTCAGTAGAATTACTTCTGTTTTATTACTGAAGTCTCTGCCATCAGTTGGAATGTAAAGACTTTGTTCTTACATGTTGGATGCATGTTGTAATACCACTTTACTATACTTCAACCAGTTTCATTAGAAACCATGAATTCTCAAATACTGAGATATGCAAGTAGTGAGAAGTGCAAATTGTATTTATCATTATTCATGTCAGCATATACTTCTGCTCCTCCTTTCCCTAAAATTGCTCTTCATATTTGTCCTATGATATGAAAAAAGTAAGTAAATTCACACAGAACACAACTCACAGCAGCAGCAAAGCAAACAAAACTCTTCCATTGTTTCATTCCTAACACAGTGGTCTTGAGTCAGTTTTTTGCAACTTGGAGAAACATGACAGTAAAATTTAGCCTTAAAGGTGTAGCGCTCTCTACTAATTATAAACTCTTGCATCTAACTAGTTTATCATAGGCACATTCCTTGGATTTTCTGAAATCACGACTTGGATATCCCTATCCTAAAAACTGGAGGAAAAGAGATGAGCTTTGCTAACATAAGCTGATGTCAGCAAAAGAAAGCTAGTCACTGTTATTTAGGTGCTTTTCCTGTTTACTGGGCTCTAACAAGTAGGTATATGCAGTCAGATACAGTTGTAGATAATTGTTTTTACAAGGCTGAACTGAGCTTCTGTAGGCCCCAGTACTTCAATACACATGCAGCTTGTCTTACTAAGTAGAGGAAAATAATAATTACTTTTAAAAAAACACCAAGCAAACAAGAAGTTGCCCCAAAACCACCAGGGCAAAAGAACAGGAGTAATGCAAAAAGCCTCTAAAATTCGAAGGCATTTACATTTTACTGTATTTAGCAACAGAGTTAAACTGTTAGCAAATACGTTTTGTAGAAAATGTGTTAGGTGAGTGGGTTAGATAATATATGTCTTTTTTATAAATGTGTGGTATTCTGAAATAGTCTTTAACAAAATTGTGTCTCTTTCCAGTGGAGAAGAAAATAAAGTTAC
>JAWWLZ010000001.1:55077097-55095443 GCA_035041345.1 Poliocrania exsul | reverse complement strand
TTTATAAATGTGTGGTATTCTGAAATAGTCTTTAACAAAATTGTGTCTCTTTCCAGTGGAGAAGAAAATAAAGTTACTGTAAATGATCTCAGGCCAGCAACTGATTACCATGCAAAGTAAGTATCTCCTTTTCTCGTCATTAAATTCAGTGGAATTATTTTATAAGTGTCATTGTTTCTGTGTATTTGCATAAGTCTCCAGTGATTGTTTTTACCATTTCTTACCCTCGTTTGGGTGACAAATCCACGTTTTTGGCTTAGTTGGCTACTCAGTCCATTTTGGAATACATAAGAGATGATTAGTGCACCCCTATCCTACTTCCATGCTCTTTTTTTCATGCTGACACAGTGACCTTTTTCTGTCCTTAGAGCCAGGCACAGATGCTGCTTTCTCTCAGTTTTCCACAGGCAGCAGAGGGAAGTACCTTGCACAGGAAGATGCTCACTGCTGGTCTCCTGAGGGCCACATTACATTGCTCTTGCTTTGCTGCAGTAGATCAGTGAACCTGACCCCATGTGTGCTAACAAGTATGACCCTAGCTCAGTGTGATTCTACCCTTCTAGCAGAATTTGCTGCTGCAGGAGGTCAGAAGAAATAAGTTTGGAAAGATATGGTTAGGTGTTCTTCTTCCGTCTTTGTTTTTAAATATTGGAGAGTTATTTGGAGCTGAGCTTGGCAAGGATTGCAAAGACTAATAAGGGCTTCTGTAGCTATGTCAGCCAGAAAGGAAGGTCAGAGAAAGCGTATCTCCCCCCTTAGGAACACAGCTAGCCAACTGGTAGCAATGGACAAGGAGAAGGCTGAGGTATTCAACAACTCTTGCCTCAGTCTTCACTGATCAGCTCTCTTCCCGCTCCTGTCAAGTGGATGGACTGCAAGATGGATACTGGGAAAGCTAAATCCTTCCCACAGTAAGAGAGGAGCAGGTTTGAGACCACCTGAGGAACCTGAACATCAGTCTGTGGGACTTGATGAGGTGCACCCAAGAGTCCTGAGGGAATTGGCTGATGCAGTTGCCAAACCATTCTCCATAATATTTGAAAAGTCATGGCAGCCAGGTGAAGTCCTGGGTGACTGGAAAAAGGGAAACACCCCACCCATTTTTTTTAAATGGTAGAAAGGAAGACTCTGTGAACTACCTGGGAAGACTAGAAAGGAACCTCACCTCTGTGCCTGGGAAGATCATGGAACAGATGCTCGTAGAAACTGTGCTAAGGCACCTGGAGGACAGGAAGGTGATGGGAGACAGCCAGCATGGCTTCACTAAAGGCAAGTCCTGCTTAGCCAGCATAGTGGCCTGTGATGGAGTGACTACATTAGTGGACAAGGGAAGGATTACAGATGCCATTTATCTGGACTTCTGTAATGCCTTTGAGGCAGTCCCACCCAGCATCGTTCTCTCTTAACTGGAGAGATACAGACTTGATAGATGGACTCATGGTGGATGAGGAGTTGACTGGATGGTCGCATTCAGAGAGTACTGGTCAATGGCTGAATGTCCAGATGATGTCTGTCAGGGGTCTGTATTGGACCAGTACTGCCTAATATCTTCATGAGTGACACAGACAATTGGGACCAAGTGCACTCTCAGCAAATAACACCAAGCTGAGTGGTGTGGTTCATGTACCTGAGGGACAGGATGCCATCCAGAGGGACCTGGACAAGCTTGAGTGGTGGGCCCGTGGTTTCTGCATGAGTTCATGAGGTTCAACAAGGCCAAGTGCAAGCTGCTGCACTTGGGTCAGGGGAACCCTGGGTATCAATACAGGCTGGGGTATGAAAGGATTGAGAGCGACCCTGCCAAGAAGGATATGGGGTCCTGGTGGATGGAAGTCTGGAAATGACCTGGCAGTGCACTCCTAGCCCAGAATGCCGACTGTATCCTGGGCTGCATCAAAAGCAGCATGCACAGCAGGTCCAGGGCAGTGATTCTGCCCCTCTGCTCTGCTCTGGTAAGACCCTGCCTGGAGTACTTCATCCTCTGGGGTTCTCAACACAGGAAGGACACTGACCTGTTAGAGTGGGGCCAAAGGAAAGCCACTAAAACAGTCAAAGGGTTGGAGCACCTCTCCTCTGAAGACAGGGTGACACAGTTGGGGTTGTTCAGCCTGGCAAAGGCTCCAAAGAGACATTTTGTGGCCTTTCAGTACTTAAAGGGGGCTTATAAGAAAGATAGGGACAGACTTTAGTAAAGGTCTCTTGTGGTAGGGGAAGGGATAATGATTTTTGAATCTTCATAAGTTGGCGACCTAGGTCTTATAATCTATGACCAGAAGAAAGGGTGGGTTTTGAGATTTTGTTTTTTTTTCTCTCAAAGAAACACATGAATCAGAAAAAAGTAACATGCTGTTAATCCAAGGAAGAGACGAGGTGTAGCTACACAGGTTAGGGGGTGGGGAGAGGCCAGAAGATAATAGCATATTTCCTTTTGGAGACAAGCTGTTTGAAAAATAAACCATTTCTCTTTGAGACAGAAGCAAGAATTCACTCTTATGAAGTAGGTGGAGAGTTAATTCATAGCCTTCCTAAAGGAGAGCACAGGATAAAGGTCTTGAAGGAATGCAGAGGAGACTCTGAAAATGTATCAACAGCTTCATTGTGTTCATCTGACAAAAGCATGTGCAGAAGAATTATTCATAATATCAATATGTCTACACTATATAATGAGTCTGCAAATTGTTACCATTATTTCCCACCCAAAGTACAGCTAATAGCAGACATAATTCAAATATAATTGTGAGACTAAAGCTGACTGATGGTAATGATGTACATCCAAAGTAAAGGATTTTTCTTTCACATTACTTCTATTGACCAAGGTGTTTCCCCAGTTATTTATTTATAACAGTGATATTTTAATAATGAAGCAACAAGGCAGTACCTTCATTCTGAACACTCACTTTTCTTTGGAGACTATATGTACACATTTTGAAGCAAAATGTTATTGACTCTTTTTCCACTTTAGAGTCCAAGTAGAATGCAACTGTGTAAAGGGGAGCCCTTCAGAAGCAGAGAGTTTTACTACAGCAAGTTGTGAACCTGATACTCCAAATCTGCCCAGGATAACAAATCGGACCAAAAATTCTCTTACTCTTCAATGGAAGGTAAGAATTGTGTCACAGCCTTTAAAACAACTATTTTAAACTCTCCAGAACTGTTGTGAATTTATCAATAAAATATCAGTTCACTGAAATGGAAATTTTCTGTCAAACATACTGATTTCAGTCACAGTTCCACGACTGGAATTAGATGCACTGGGTTAATTGTGGGCTTCAGTAAAAAGAGCCTTTGCAGATAAAGTTACTGAGTTCCAGTCCCCTACTGTTGTGTGGAACTGATTCCTTTCTCTGTTATTGAACATAGGCTTGGTTGTACAAAGCAAATCAAGTAGTCTGATAAGACTGATCTGAGCAGACCTGGAGTCCAGCTGCTCAAAAAATACTGTAACATTTTATACAGCTACCTGAATACTTTTTCAAGATCTAAATTAGAAAATAAACCATAAACAAGCAGTCATTGGATGAAGGCTGAACTAGGACTGTCCTGGCAAGTGAAACAATTGTATGAGGGGAGCATCATTTGCCTTTTGCTGTTCTTGTCATGGTTCGGCCCATGCATACGGTTTTTTTTTCCTTAAGTGGTCATGTTTCCAGTTAAGAGTTCTAATTTTCTTGTTTTTCTGTTGCAGGCATCTTGTGATAATGGTTCCAAAATCCACAGTTACCTTTTAGAATGGGATGAAGTAAGCAAGTTTTGCTATTGTATTTTTAATTTTTTAGGGTTTTGAAGTAGTTACGTGTGCTTGTGCACGTCAAGTTGTATGAAAATTACTACCTCTGTTCAGAGGTGTGTGACAGTTATCAAAATACAGCTATTGCTCTTTTTTCTTCCTGGGGGATATAAAATAATAGGATCCTGATTGCATGATTCTGCCACTCTTAGTAGTGGCTTTTTCAGTTGTAGTCCAATACTGCATTCAAGAGCTGACACTGAAGGATCATTTTCCTGTAACAGTTTTTCTTCTGTACAAAGCAGGCGGGTCAGCTATGCCCCTGCAAACATCTTGGACTCTCTACCTGGACAGCTATTCTGAGATGACAGAGCTACAGAAGCTTCATTACTTTGTTTCTTTCAGCCCTGCAGAGCTGTGAAATGAAACAGAAGCAAAAAAGCTGCTAATTTAATATAGATGCAAAGTTTGATATGCTACTACCTCACTATTTAGTAGTCTTAAACTATATTTAATTTCAAAAAATAGTTTACTTCACATTTGTGTGTTACTTTAATTGATGGATGCATATATAGTAGGGTGAATAATGTGATTCATTTATTCCTTTGTAGGGAAAAGGAAATGGAGAGTTTTGCCAGTGTTACTATGGTCAACAGAAGCAGTATAGGATCACTAAACTATCACCAGCAATGGGATACACCTTTAGGCTAGCAGCCAAAAATGACATGGGAATGAGGTAAATACTATGTACATAATAATAGAATGCATATGCATGCATGTGTGTGCTTGTTTGGGAAAAACCTATGATGGCATTTAAAGAAAATAGTCTTTTGTCCAACTGGAATGAACTGAAACATGGAATATAGAATATACACCTAACAGTGTTCATCTAGTCCCAATTGCTTAGTGAATTCACAGTATGTGATTAGATTATTCATTTTACAAATTACCTGTGTGCTATCAATCAGTTGACTCTCCTTGAGCAGAGGAGGTTAGACGAGATGACCTCCAGAGATCCCTTCCAACCTCAGATATTCTGTGATTCCCAGCAAAATGCATTTTGTTCAGGCCTGGCATGACTACATACTACAATTGCTATGTATGTGCATACTTACCATATAAATGCTACAAATCTCAGCCCCACTTAGAAGCAGCATGTGCTGCTGCTGTGCTGACCAGAGGTTACCTCATTACCACGCTCTCTGCTGCTCTTGACTCTGGGCAGGTTTGATGTGGTGCTAGACATAAGGTTGGTTCCTGAAGGTGGTGCAGCAGTTTTCAAGACTTACCATCCCTCCTTAAATTTAGTCGTAGTGATGACAGTATAAAGAGGTGTCAGTAAGTCTGCTGGAGCAGGAAGCCTGGCAGAACAACCACTACCACATGTCAGTGTGTCTGTGGTGCTCTGTACCAAGTCCTCTTATTGGGATATTACCCCTTTATCTAAGGGATCTGTTAGTCTGCTGTTACCCTGGGAAATAAATAGAATATGGCATTACCATATCAGTGAATTCAGTGGAAGTTCTAGAGCTCCTTATAAACACTTAGGATGTGTGGTTCTTGCTTTTAGTTACTACTTTTCAGAAGTTACAGAGCACCAAACTTTGTTTTGAATTTTTGAATGGATGACATGTGCCGTGTGCTCTAGGACACTGCTACTTAAGCAGAGAGGTTGACCAGGTGACCCACTGTGGCCCCTTCCAGCCTGACCCATTTTGTCATTCTGTGACATCTGAATTCAGTAGAGAATATAAGTAACAACACAGCAGAAAAGACCCCAACATTTTCTCAACTTGCACTACTGAGTGCAGTAGTTCTTGGGAATGCTTTTTGGGCTTAGGGTTAGGGTTAGGGTCGCTCATCAGGCAAAGCGCATGAACCTGGCTAACAGTCACGCTGTCAGGGCTTATCATCTCTAGAGCAGACTGCTGGTGTCCATGCTACCTGGTAGCACTTGGATCTTGATGTCCTGTGTGGCATAAAAATAAGGTTTCCCTAGCCATCAGCCTAAAATTGCTATTTTGCATTTGTGTTTTAATTCACTGTTTGAAATACTTTTAAGACTGTGCTGCAGCTTATCAGAGGGGTGTTTTTATAGCGTGAAGTAGAGGATGCGTGTGGTGTGTCCTTCAGCTGGCAGAGGGAAGTGCTTCAAGCACTGCCAGCTTGGACAGTGTGGGAGGACAGCATAAAGAGTAGGGAGCCAGGGCTGGGGTCATAACTCTCACTGGGCAGAAGTAATCTTCTGCAGGCTATTAAGTATGGGGAAAATACAACTTGCTAAGGAGATTGGAGGCTTGTGTTGGGAGGCTTTGGAGTGTACTCAGGAATGCATTGCATATAGTGCTTCTTCCTCTGTCCTTGCTTAAGCACCTGCTTTGGGCCACTGTCAGAACACACTACAGTGGACTAGAATGACTTCTGGTGTCCTCTGACAGACTTTATGACATTACTGCCTTCTGGTTGAAGTTCCTGTAATTAATTATTTTCTTTAGTACCCCTGGACTTTGTCTTGATGAGATTTAGTTGGAACTGTTAAAAATAAAGACAGGGAGGCAGCTGGTGGTTCAGCAGGGTCCAGTGCTCAGGCTCTCTTCCTGTTCCTCTTTTGCATCTGAGTGTAAATGTACCCTCTAGGCATAGCTGCACATACACAGATTCCTCTAGCGTAAGCTTTGAAGACACTGATCAGTTAAGTACCCTCCTTAAACTAATCATGCTGAACAGATTTTTAAATCAATATTTAATAGGCTTGTGAAGATGTGTTTTATTGTCTTCATGATATTATTTAATTAAGAAGTCTCTTGAAATAATATTTATTAGTGTAGAGTGCTTGTTTATTCCATATAAAGAATGTTGAGAACATTAGGCATCTGGAGACAGAATTTTGTCTAAATAATTTTACCAACAACAACAGATATTTTATCTCTGAGTTACTCATTTTTAAATTTAATTCTAACCTCACAAGAAACAGTGGCTAAAGGATACTGGAAAAATAAACCTTATTTTAAAAAATTGGTAGTATTGTACTTCTAAGGAAATTGTTTAATTATCTTTCAAATGTGGGTATCTCTGGAACTCAGTTTATTTCAGTGTATTTTGGAGTGGTTCAAGCAAGTAAAGACATAGAATCTTTTTAAGATGTATGGTATTTTACCTTATATCTGTTTGGAAGGTGCCTCCTTCAATAGTTTGTTGTGAATACAGATAGACCATACTACTTATATCTAGCCTCTCTTGCTTTCTCTAGGCTACCTATAAAATGGTATCCTTTTTTTAGTAAATTTATTAGAGGTATCACCTAATCTGTATTTCAGAGATTTTCTGGCTTCCGACTTCTTACAAGAAAAAAAATTACTTTTCCCACAAATTTAAAGTTTTCTCATTTTGCACTTTTTCACTTCTTGCTTCACAATCATGTCTGCACAGACAGTATGTCTGCTTTGTGTGTTATCAACGCTCTTGATAATGTGTTGTCTGTAAGATTATTTTTTTTACACTCGAAGAGTACTTTAATGCAGACCCAAATCTACATTATGTGCGTGATTATAATGTAGGTGGAGTAAGAGATATCTCTATATTGAGATTTTTCAGGCAAGTCAGGTTTCAACACATGAAATATTTAACTGGTACAGTTGTTTAAGCCATAATGAGGATTTCGTTTTCAGGGCCTCCTGATGCTCACTTAGGTAATCCCTAGCTTTCAGGAGAAAATTACATCTTTGCAATTTAGTTGTAACATTAGTTTCATATGGCTAAAAAAACTAGACTAGCTCTAAGCCTGTAAGTGTTTCTTCAGATCTCACGTAGAAGCAGCAAATGCAGCTTGAGAACTGGTGGGGCTTTTTTTAGTATAGCTGCATACATGTTAGACTATCTGTGCAGGTGTAGTACCTGTTTAATGGCTTTTGCATCTCTCTGTTTCACAATAGGTCTTTTTATATAACTTGTTTGTATTTTCACCACAAGGTGCATCTAATCGTCATTAGATAAGGTTAACAGTTTTGTTAGAAGATTCACTGGTGTACACCACTCCATTTGTTCTGCAATAAGATTTTCATATTATGAACTCTTAAAACAGCTTAACATTGAGTGAAGACTATTACTCTATTATTTTCTGAATCACTAGAGAAACTAGTACTTCAAAGTATTCTTGGAACACAAAAGCAAAATTTGTTTTGAGGTCTTCCCATACATGCTTTTATGCTTTCATGTTTTCATTTTGTATAGGAAGGACACTGTGGTGTTATTATGTTATTGCATATAGAGCTCTACTGTTTCAGAATACTGAGTTAATATGAAAAAGTAAAATATTTTGGTTAGCAAAACATTGTAATTATATCATACAAAGGAATCTTTTGATTATGAACATGTTACCCTTGTTCAGATATTTTGTTACTGACAGACTCAGGCAAGTTAAGTCATCTGCATGTACCTACTAGCTTGCAATTTCCCATTGTGCTTATGTCCAAGAAACTGTCATAACTATGTTTAGTAAGAATTTTGCTTTTCTAGAAATTAATTATTGTGTTTAGTTAGTTTACGTACTGTCTGTTTTAAACAGTGATTTTAGTGAAGAAGTCCTGTATCATACCTCAGGCACTGCCCCAACCACACCAGCAAGTCCTTTGCTGATTAATGCTGGAGTTACTTGGTTATCCCTTCAGTGGACAAAACCCTCAGGAACACCATCAGATGAAGGAATCTCATATATATTAGAGATGGAGGATGAGAACTCAGTAAGTTTAGAATACTTATTCTCAATAAGAAAAGAGACTAAGATGTGTGTGTTTGATACATTATTGTGTTAAGTGTAACAATCATTACTTTTGATAGAATATTCTACAAGGAACTCTATTTTCTGAAATTAAGCTAATGACTTGTCATTGTTGTGACCAAACCACGTGACTTTCCTCTTTTTATTGTGTTTAGTGTTATTAAGTCCTATTCCTGCAAAGACTTCTAAATTACTTCTAGCTTTGTGAATTTGTGTGTGAAAGTTAAGCCTTAAAAGAGCTGAATTATAGTAATTGCATCATGAAGTGTAGTCCCTCTAGATGTCATTTCAGCCTAAGCTCCTTTGTTTTAAAAGTAATACTGTTCTACCCTTTGAAAGTGTTAGATATAATTTATGGTATTAATGTGTATGTTTCTCTTACTGGTCTTTTCTCCTCTTCTGATTGGAAAATGAATAATGAATTCATTCCCCTCAAAAAAAATATTTTGTATTTACACAATGAAGGTGCAGTTATTACTTTGTCAGAGAAACACGACAATTATGGTTTGAAACAGTAATTATTTGTATGAAGTGTGTTACATCCTCTGGTCTGCAAAGATGTTTCAAATAATCCTATTTCATTCTGCAGGGATATGGTTTCAAGCCAAAATATGATGGTGACGATCTTACTTACACGGTGAAGAATTTGAGACGTAGTACAAAATACAAATTTAGGGTAAGATTTTTTCATATGTTTGAGTGGGGGTTTTTTTGAGCCAAAGTAGCTTGAGATTGACTGAAAACTGGGGACGGCCTTTTTTGAGGGAAACTGGATTTGATGCCAGTTTTCTTAGAATTTCAGTCTCTTAAAACTACCAGCTGAATACCTGCTTCATTAGTTGTCTCTGCAGAAGGAATGAGAACTTCTGCAAAGGCATAATACAGTTACAGGTATCTTGAAATTTCAGGTCCTAAGTCCGTGTTCTTAACAGGTGAGTTTTTTTATTTGTCTTTTGTATTTCATATACATGGTAGTATTACTTAGTGTAGCTATGGGGTTCTTTGATAGATCCTGAATATGTCTAAACACATGTTGGGTTTATTAAAAATGTTTTGTTAGTAAATCATTGATATTACTATGGTGCTGAGCCCATTCTAATAAGTCTTGGCTGAACTTGTTAGCTGGGGTTGAAGTCTAGTCTTGGCTGTGGTCAAAAGCTGAAAAGAAACATACTGGCCATGGGAAGGTGACCAAATAGCTATCAAAGACTACAAGAACCTTTCTAGGACATGCAGAGTTGCAGTCAGGAAGGCTGAGGATCAGCTAGAACTGAAATTGGCCCAAGGTGTCAAGAACAACAAAAACAGGTTCTTCAGATAGGTGAGCAGTAATCAGAAACACAAGGAAGACACACAGGAAAGACACATTGCTAAATAGGGCTGGGAAGCAAGTTGCTAATAATGCACGTAAGACTGAGGTTCTTAATGTCTTCTTTGCCTCTGCCTTTGCTGGTATAACTGGACCCCAGATCACAGGACAAGGTAGCTGTGACAAGCCTGGGCTTTGGTCTCTTGGAAGGGTTCAGTCCACTCCTTGATGTTAAGAGAAGTGGCTGACATTGCTGCAAGACCACTTGAAAAGTGATGCAGATCAGGGGATATCCCTGAGGACTGGAAGAGGGCAAGTGTCATGCCCCCATCTACAAGGAGGGTGCAAAAGAGGACCCGGGAAAACTACAAGCCCGTTAATCTTACTTCAGTCCCTGGAAAAGTAATGGAAGAGTTCTCCTACAGACAAGCCAAATGAAGCAGACCAATTGGGAAAAACCTACACCAAAAGTAAATCATACCTGACTAGCCTGATCACATCTTACATCAAAGCAACACTTTCAGTTGTCCAAAAATGATCAGTGGATATTGTTTACCTGAACTTCAGCAAAGCATTCAACAGATTGCCACAGCTTTCTCCCTGGACAAAGTGGCAAGATACAAACTGGATGAGTAGTCTACAAGGTGACTAATAAATCGGTTACCAGGACACCCTCAGAGGGTGGTGATCAATGGTTTTCACTCAGGCTGGCAGCCTGTCTGAAGTAGGAGTTCCTAGGGATTGATAGGAGACCCCATGCTGTTCATTTTCACAACTGATCTTGACAATGGAATTGAAAGCATCCTCACCAGGTTTGCTGGTGACACCAAACTGAGTGGTCAGATGAACACATAGAAGGTAAAGCCATCTTACAGAGAGACCAGGGCAGGCTACAAGTGTGAGCTAGCAAAAGCAGTATGAAGTTTAACAGAGACAAGTGCAAAGTTCTGCACTTGGGACAGAATAACCAGTGAGCCCAGTACAGGCTAGGAGCAGCCTTGCTGAAAAGGACCTTCAGGAAAACTGGCCCCCAGGCTGACTCTGCAGAGGCATTGCTAGTAGAGACGAGAGATAGGATCATCCCACTGTATTCAGCACTTGTCAGATCACACTTGGAGAACCGCGTCTGGTTCTGATCCCCACAATTCATAAAAGACAGACAGACTGGAGGTGGTCCAAAGGAGGAACACAAAAATGATGAAGAGGCTGGAGAACCTGCCCTGTAATGAAAGTCTAAAGAAATTAGGTATTTTCTCCCTGGAGAAAAGGCTCAGAGGGACTTCACAGTTTGCCAGTGCTTAAAGAAAAAGGAGGTTCTCCCTTCACAAAGAGACACCTGGAGAGGACAAGGGATAATAGTTGCCAGTTGCACTGGGAGAGGTTTTATCTTGGTTTTAGAAAGAACTTTTTCACAGTGACATCAAGTAATCACTGGAACAACCTCCCCAGGAATGTGGTGGAGTCCTCATAAGTGGATGGATGCTTTCAAGATATGACTGAACAGGGTACTACATAATCTTATCTAAACTCACTTTTCCCTGAAGGGTTGGACCAGATAATCTTTCAGCTCCCTTCCAGCCTGGACTATTCTATGTTCTATGCCACTCTTGAACAGTTGCTTGGTTATTGGAACAAAGCTGAGGACATGTCCCACAGTGTGAATCACAGAAGCATTTAAGTTGGAAAAGACCTCAAAGATGATTGAGTCCAACTGTTAACCCAGCACTAAACCATGTCCCTAAACACCACTTCTACACATCTTTGAAATACCTTCAGGGGTCGTGACTCAACCCCTTCCCTAGGCAGCCTGTGCCAATGCTTGACCACCCTTTCTGTGTAGGAATTTTTCCTGACATTCAGTTTAAAGTTCCCCTGATGCAGCTTGAGGCACAGTCAGAATAACCTCATCTCTGCCTAGAAGGGAAAAATGTTGGTAGCTGTTGTCATGCATACACCTGAAATACTATTTCTTAAGGAATAATTAGGAACTGTTGAAGAACAGTTTCTCTTTGCAATCTGAAAGGTAACAGTTTAAGGGTTGGTTTGTTTTGAGTTAACACTATAGCATGCAGGTACTCCTTTTCAGATGATATTTTGCACTTCCAAATATGATATTGTTGGAGTTTTTACATAATTTACTATTTAAATAATTTAAAATATACAGTATGTCCTAGGGCTACTATGGCCACACATTAATAGCTAATTACCATTAAACTAGCTTTTGCAGGCCTTGGTCACAGTCTTCCTTTGGAAGTCATCCTACACCTTAATCATAGTCCTTACTAGTAAATGTATAGTTACTTAAAGGTCCTAAGTTTCCCATTAAATAAAAAACCCAAATGTTTATTCCCTCTTTTTATTAGCAGAACAGTAAACAGAAGTCTCTGTTCACTCATTCACAAGACATAAAGGAGAAACAAATGTTGTGTTAATCAGGTCTTTAATTTTTATTATACAGAGAAAGACTTAATTAGTAGTAGTATTCCTTAAAGCTTTTGAAAGAAGCTTTATAACCATTGGAAACCTTATTATAATACGTAAATGCTAACTGCCTGTTTAGCTTCATTTGTAAGGGCACAAAGACAACCAGATGATTATTAATCTTGTAAAATGTATCAGGAGACTTACTGTCTGAGAGACATGTTGGCTTGCATTTCCTCTTCTCAGTCTGTACTAACGCCACTGCTCTCATTTTGATTCTGCTAGTTTTTAAAACAAGTATAAAAGTCAAAAAAACCTTTAAGGTTGTTTAGCTTTTGGCTGAACTAAAACTAAAAAGTAAAGAATAGCAGGAATTTGGTTTCCTAGAATCACAGAAACATCTAGGTTAGAAAGGACTTTTGGCAGTCATCTGGGTCAAATTTTTGTAGAAAGCAGGACCTTAGATTAGGCAATTCAAGCCTGTCCCAGCCCTGTTGAGCTGAGATTTCAGCATTTCTAGCAAGGGAGATTCAACCGTTTCTCTGGGCAGCCTGTTTTATTGGTGATTATTGTCTTTTCTTATATCCAGCTGGAATTTTCCCTAATCCACTTTGTGTCTACTGACTCTTGTCCTGTCATCACAGATCTTTTGAAGGCATTATCTTCATTTCTTCTGTAACTATCCTTTGGGTATTGGAAGGCTGTGATTAGGTCCTTCTCAATGAAACTTTTTTCTTAGGCAGTGTAAAACCAAACTTTTTTTCCTGTGTCAGATTGTCCAATCCTCTAATTATCATGCTGTCTGTCTTCTGAACTCTTTCGAGTTTCCCAGTGTCTCTTGAAGTGGAAGGACCAAAACCAGACACAGTATTCCAAGCATGCTGTAAAAAAATGCTGGGTAAAGTGGCATAATCACATCTCTTGTTCTTCTGGCTAAATTCTTGCTGATGCAGCCCATGAAACAATTTGATTTTGCTACTGCCAAGATGCTTTGCTGATTCATTTGGCTTGTTCCCTCCAGAGTCCCAAGGTCCTTCTCAGCAGAGCTTTTCAAAGGAAAAGCTGGCTAGCCAGTTAGACCCCAGACTGTACTGGGGCTGGCATGATTCCATCCCAGGTGCAAGATGGTCTTTGTCCAAAGCTCATACAGTTCTTGTTGATCCAGTATTTCAGTCTGTCAAAATCTGCATGGTGGCTCCTCCCTCCCATCTCTGTTTTCTCCTCGTTTGGTGCCATATGCAAACCTGGGAGCATCATTCTAGATCACTTCTAAAGATATTGAATAGCATCTGACATTTGATTGGCTGCTGAGGAAATCCCCTTGTGAGCAGCTGCTAATTTGCCTTCAAACCATTAACCAGCATCCTTCCAGCCAGGCATTCTGTCAGGTTTTCTACACCCATCTTGTGGTCCATCTGTTCTGTCTGTGTCTTTCCAGCTTGTCTACATGGATGTTGTGGGAGATCATGTCAAACTCAAATTAGGGTAGATGATGTCTGCAGCTCTCCCCCATCTGTTAAGCAAGTTGTTTCACTGTGCAAGGCTTTGTCAAGTGTGATTTACCCTTGATAACTCTCATTGGTTTCTTGTCCTTCACATACCTGTAATAACTTTCACAACAGCCTTTTCCATAATTTTTTGTGGAACTGAAGAGTTTATATCTCCTTTGCTGTCATTAGTATAATTTACCCATATAAACCTTTCTTTATCTCTGAATGTATTTCTGTAAAAGAAGGTACTTATACGAGTATGAGAGGGATTTTTTTTTTAAGGATTTTTTTTCCTGGCAATTTGCGTGCATTTTTATTTTCAGTGAAGTGATGTCTGTGAGACTACTGAAAATATAAAATGAAGGTATATAATAACTTTAGTTCTTGAGATAATTTATTATGTATCTATCTGTCTAAATACATATATAAATTATTTTGTCCTTAAATTAAACAGTGAATAGCATACCACTATCCAGTATGTTTATAGTATTTTTTATATATTTGCAGGTCATTGCCTATAACTCAGAAGGGAAAAGCAGTCCAAGTGAAACGGTGGAATACATTACTTGTCCAGACAAACCTGGAGCACCTTCAAAACCCACAGTGAAAGGAAAAATTCATGCACAGAGTTTTAAAATAATCTGGGGTAAGAATGTTGTCCAGCTCTGTTTACAGTATGTCTTCTGTATTTTGAATATATAAATAAAATATTTTATGTATAGAAGGTCAGGCTTTACTTCAGTAACACTTCAGTCAGCTGAGCCATTATGATCCTTTTCATGGAATGAAAAAAACTATTGATTCAAAATACTTAGTGTGGCATTATAAGGAATTATATGGGGGAAAATATACTAATTGTAATAGGAATTGTTATTGTAGAGGACTATAATAATTAAAAACCCAGTGTTGTTAATGGTGTACTAAGAAGTTCTGTTTCTCTCCACAAAAAAAAGATGCCATGACATTCTGGGTTCCTATGGTAAGAGAAGATCAGAGTTCAGCCCATCTTTTCAAAGTTTTTGGGTTTGATAGATAAATGTTTTTATTCGCTAAGGATCTCGAGAAAGTTTTTCTTAGGCTTAGGATTTTTTACCCTTATGCTGTAAAATAGGAGAAGGTTAAACAATACTGTGTGATGCAATATGTTAACATAAAATAACACAGTTAAAAAGTTCATTTACTGTCACTTCTCACCTATTTCCATTTAATAGTGTGTTTAATTCTTTAGCATCCATAATAAGAAAGCTACTTGTAGAGTATTAGTAGGTCTCAGGAGGTCCAGTCTTGCATCTTTCCAGGCTGCTTTTGTACATCAGAATCTTCTACTTGATCTTCTGTGGATGATACATGCATAATATATGAAGTTATTAAAAATACTTGATTTGTAAATCAAAAGCTCCCTAAAAAATCTATTTATATATAAAACCTTTCGTAGTCATTATGTTGCACAGTAATACTCTCTTTATGTGATAAGTAATGTGATAATTTTGTTTTTCTTTTGGAGTAATTTGATAGCTTTCAACCAAACAAGTGTGATGTGCCTTATAATGTCTCATTTCATTTAGCAGGCATGATATGAAATGTACCCCTTGCCTAAGAGCCAACATCATTTGATCCAGCACATACATAATGTGATGTTTTGGCAGGCGTACCCTTCTGTGCTGAAGTGTCATGCTGTCTTTTTATTTGTTCAAAATGTTGGTTTTCCACATTAATTTTGCTGTTCTCTGAGTCATTTTTGAGAAACAGTATTAGGATTATATGTCAACGAAAGGTTGGTAGGTTCATATCTTGTACATGAATATTGTACCAGGGAGGATAGTGCACTCAATTTCTCTTGATATATTTGAAGTTTAAGAAATAAGTTTTCAGTGCAGAATTCCTGACTTCTATCGCAAAATATTTAGGTTTTTGAAATTCTGTCCTTAAATGATTTTATATTTTTATATACAAATCAGTATGATAATCTTTTCCTACCTGCAGTCCAAATTACAGGACCATTATAGTCTGAGTCACTGAATCCATAATCAGGCCACCTTCCGTGGCAGTTGAGACTGAACTGTTTGCTGTGGCACCCCCCAGGTGGGATTCACTGTCACTGTTCATCTGCAGTGTGAGTGGTGGGGTTGGGAGCTGGCAGCTTCACATAGCCGAGACTTGGAGTGATTGGCCACTGACCTCAGCTAGGATGCTGTCTGTCTAAATAAGCACCTATCTTCAGTCAGCTGTTGATTCTCCCTTTGTAAAACCTTCCCAAAAGCTATAAAACCATTTCATTTACCTTGCTGAGTTGGAATATGGCTGTTTTTTATAGATCCACCAAAAGACAGTGGAGGAGCAGCAATAAATACATACGTTGTGGAAATGTCAGAAGGCTTAAATGGTAAGTATTAGGAGTGTATCTTGGCGTTCAGCTCTGAGGGTTTTTTCCTGTCTATGTGTGCCTGTGGGAAGAATAAAATGTATATTATGACTGCAAAAGTTATCGCCAGGGACTGCCGTCAAAAAATAGAGGCACATTGTTGCTGGTACACAGGAAGTTCTTTTTTCCTGGCTTAGAAAGACGATGCCACAAAACTCTGTGTCAAAAAAGAGATGCTTCTTGTTTAACTTACTAATTAGGTATATTCTGTTTTGGAGATGAAATTACAAATTTCAGACATTTTAGGGCAAGAGGACAGGGACATGTAGCTTTGTTGCCTGTTTACATGAAAGAAAAAACAGTGCTCCATTTGTCACTATTAAAGGAGAATAATGATGCAGCTGGGATAACTATTTTTGCTATTTGCTGTTCTGTCCTTCCGTATAGAAAGGAAATTAACAGTGTTTCTAAACTGGATATAAAGCTATCATGCTAAATTATTTAAAAATCTTGACCTCCTAAGTAGCCTTTTGAAGTTCAAGAACAGCGTTACACTGAGAGTGAAAGTTGATACTTCTCCAGTGCTGTGTCAGATTAAGACAGAGCACTGTCCCCTGATGTGATGGGAGCCCTCTCAAGGCCCTCAGCTGTGGTTCTTTTGATACGTTGTTTGTCTCTTTCCTTACTCCATCATGTGTCCATGCTAAGTCACTTTTGGAATGATGCACCCAAGCCTTTCATGCAGATTTAGTGAGCTAAGTTTAGTGTATTACCTTTCATTCCCAGTCCTCCAAATTCTGTGATGAACTAAGTTGTTGGAGACTTAATTAAAAGTACCCAAGTTCCCTGCTTAATCTCTTAGAGAGAAAATGCAAAAGAGTTTCTGATTTAAGACTAGCAAATTAAATCAGTATTTCAGATGCTGCTGGGCCACGTAAAAATGCAATAACAAACTTTATCAATTGTAAACTGCAGTTACAGCCTCCAAAATGATGTTGTAATTAAAAGTTTCTTTTCCGTGGAAAATGCTGCTTTTGTATCTTTCCTGTTTATTTGGTTATGATGTTGAATGTGTTTGCTGGCCCAGTAATAACTACTTCATTAAAAATAAATTTTCTTCTAGTTAAAGTCAATACCAAATAAGGAATCTATTTCACTTCAGCGGATTTACACATATTTACCTAGGAAACTATGAAATTTATGAAATTCTTCTACGAAACTCGAAGCAAGTCCTAATTTCTTTTCCTATAAACATCAGGTGCACACTTGCTTAGTGAAGTGAGGACACTTGCTGTGGCTGGTACTGAAGTGTGACAGATTACACCTTGGTTCATTGCACACCTATTTTTGACTTTCAGGAAACAAATGGGACACGATATACAGTGGAGCTGCGAGGGAACATGTGTGTGACCGGCTGAATCCTGGCTCTTCCTATCGGTTACGTGTGTATTGCGTTGGAGAAGGGGGACAAAGCACGGTAACAGCAGCTAATATTTTTATTAAACAAAACTTCTCTCTCTTTAAGAAAATCTGGTTCAGTAGATAGATAGAAGCAAATATTGTGCAGAAGTGCCTAACAAAATAGCCATAATTAGAACCTCAAAGAAATTCCAGTGTTAATGCACAGTATTTCAAGTTTCTGCTCACTTCTTGAAGAAATAAATGCGAATATTCTTTTCTGATGCTATATTTTGTTTAACATGATTGTTCTATTTACAGAAGCAGATCCTATTTCTTTTCCTCTGTGATATGTTGATAGAATGTCATTTATTAAGGCCTAACCCAATACAGCAATATAAGCAGGGCACTGAAACAGGCTGCCCAGGGAATTGGTCACAGCACCAATCCTAACAGTGTTCAGGATGCATTTGGACAACACTCTCTCACATGGTGTGGTTCTTGGGGTTGTCCTGTGCAGGGTCAGGAGTTAGCCTTCGATGATGCTTGTGTATCCCTTCCAGCTTGGGACATTCTGTGGTTCTGTGCACTGGAGTACCTTGTCTCAGTAGCCAAGTCAGCCCAGCAGGCAGGGGAGGAGACTTTACAGGGTTGTGCTCTGTAGTCTCTTCCCATGCTATCTCAAGCACAATTAAAATATTTACACTGCCTTATATTTTAATATTCCCAAGCAATTTTCTGTGCCATACTATGCTCCCACATATATTCACACACACTTGCACTTCCCCCTCAGTTCAGAAAGGATATTGAGGTGCTGGAGCGGGTCCAGAGAAGAGCAACAAGGCTGGTGAAGGGACTGGAG
>JAWWLZ010000001.1:55062258-55076062 GCA_035041345.1 Poliocrania exsul | reverse complement strand
GCCACTCCCACATACACTGGATTTTACCCCTTTTGAGATGATGTCGTATAGTATGGAATACAATATTATTGGCTAGGTGAAGTCAGCTGCCAGCCAGCTCGGCCCAGCTCAAGTCACCTGACAACTGTCAGGCCTAGTCTGAACTCAAAACCCAAACCCAGGCCCATCTGGCTGAACCTATGACATAATTGATAGTGCTTTTTTTGGCCTATATGACTTTGTTAATATTGTCTTTCCTTTGTAGGCATCCGATTCTTTACTGGTGCAAACACCAGCAGTGGTTCCTGGTCCATGCCAGCCTCCAAGGCTGCAGGGTAGACCAAGAGCAAGAGAAATCCAGCTGCGTTGGGGTAATTCTATTACAACAGCATATTGTTGTGTTCCAAAGGAGGAGTGCTTTAATCCGTAAGATGAAGACACTGTCACCAGTGTGCTTTTGCATGTTGCCATCCCTGCACTGTCACCCAAAGGGCAAACCCTCGTACCCTCTCAGGAAGACCACCTCTTGCCAGTGACTGCTGGGGCTCCAAAGCCAAATGCTGTTTGTTAAATGATCTCTGTTAGTGATTGTAAGGGATCCAAATACGTTACATGTTAAAATTAAATAAGCTTTTCTTTCTTCCTTATTTTCAGGACCACCTCAGGCAGATGGTGGTTCACCTGTTACCTGTTATGGTCTGGAAATGTTTCAGACAGAAACTGATGAGCACAGAGAGGTTTACCAAGGCTCTGATGTTGAATGCACAGTCGGCAGCCTTCTGCCAGGGAGGACATACAGCTTCAGACTGCGAGCAGCTAACAAGGCTGGGGTAAGGAGGCAGTCTGAAATGAAATTAGTTCCAGGGACTGCAATCACTATTAAGGATCTTTTCTTTCAAATGAGCCTGTAACAGTAATTTTAAAATGAGGATTTCCTAATGTAGAGTTATTTGAGTCATGCAGCTTATTGTTATGTGGAAACAGACAATTGCACATCAGTTTATAATTAGAGGGATTTTTAGATGAAGGAGAAATAGCTAATTATGTCTCTTATCTGAATAATAGTACTGGGAATGATTGGGAAATGTGAAGTATTTTATTAAAGCACTGTTATAACTATAGTATTCTCGTGTAAAGTCAGGTAACAAATCATTTTCTGTATACAGCTTTGTAAATTGAGTGACCTTTATTTTTACAGCACTTGGTGTTTAGAACACAATAATTAGTGTTTCCTGACTCTCGCAATTTTTCTATTTAGTTTAGCTTCTGAGTACATGTTCTATCAGATACAAGACTATTTTCCCTCTTTGAAGTATTAAATGTGTTTAAATCAATTGTTGCTGTAGAACGAACTTTATTTCATTTTGTACCCAAGGTCCTAATTTAAAGACAGAGATAGGGCTGCTTACATTTAATGATCAGTAATGTTCCCTTCATAAAAAACTACCAGGATGAGTTGACACTGTTTGTGGAGAGGTCTGCAGCTTAAGGCTTTAAAGTATTGTTCTAACTTTTATCCTTCCCCCCACAAAGAATGGTTTATAGCTCAGCAGTTTTTGAGTCTTTTATTTCTTTTAGATAGATATAAATAGGCATTGCAGTGCAGCCATTGTGTAACTTCAAAACAAGGCTTTGGATAGCACTTCTCCGTTTTGTCCAAGAGTTTGAAGTGTCAAATTTATTCACATTGCGTTTGCTGTAATGAAGCAATTCATTACAGCAGCTATTCTGGGGAATAGTGGCATAGCGAAATAAATCCTGAATCCATGATCCACAGAAATGTATTTCATAGACAAGTAATATGAAATTTCAGGCTGTTGTTGGTAATTTTGTTTTTACAATTGAGTTGTATCAACTTCCTTTTTAATAGTTTGGACCTTACTCAGAAAAATGTGAAATAACTACAGCACCTGGACCACCAGATCAGTGCAAGCCCCCTCAAGTGACCTGCAGATCTGCTGCATGTGCTCAGGTGTCATGGGAGGTAAGAATGCCATGTTGCACCTATCCCAACATGATTGTCTTTTACATTTTCGAGCTCAGCTTTAAAAGCTTCACACTGTATTTTAGTCCCATTTGTAAGCATTTTATCCATTACCTGGTATGTAAAACGTTAGTCATTCATCATACCATTACATGGCAGCTGCTACTTGGTGGCCTGCAGGTACTTGAGATCTTACTGTGTTCTTTTGTTTAAGAGGTTTGGCACAACTGCTGCTCTGCATTTCTGAGTGATGCAGTCTCTTCTTAAAATTTTTCTTTGATGTAGTTGTATTTCCTCAGAGAGAATATATCAACATAATACAATAAATTGTTGTGCATTTGTTGGTTTTATAACCTGATTTAATTTTATATAATTACATCAGTAATAATGTAGCAAAAGCCTCACAGACTTCCTATAAACCCATAGTATTTAGATATCTGATTAAAAAAAATGCAATAGATAAAAATTAAGTTTATAAAAAGAAAGATTCTTTGTGGGAATACTGTTTAAGTACAGCTTTTCAGAGGCTTGAGATGGAGTGAAGTATCTGAATTACAGAACAATACAGCAAAAGAGCTTATTTTACCTGAGAGGTCGTGTTTGTGCTTCCTACTGGGTATGTCAGAGGAGCACTCCTTAAATATCTACACGGCAAAGCCTTTTGAAAAAAACCTCATACAACATTCAGGTAGAAATAGTGATGCTAAATGTCTGCTTTATAGAATCACACAGTAATTAAAGTACAAGTAGACCTCCAGATGTCATTTAGTTCAACCTTCTGTTCAAATTGAAGGTAATTTCATGTTTAGGTCAGGTTTGGCAGGGCCTTGTCCAGTGAAGTTTTATTTATCTCCAAGGATGATGTTGCAGCCTGGTAGAGCTGTCTGGGTAAACTCTCATGCTGTAGGGGTTTTTTTGTTTGTCTAGTCGAAATATCCTTTATTGCCAGTCACGACTCTTGTATTGTCCCTGTGCCACCTTCAAGAAAAATTTGTCATCATCTCTGTACCCTTCCAGTAAGTAATTTAGGCAGCAGTAAGATCTCCCCTTGGCCTTATCATCTTGCTGTCAAATAAGCCTTACTTTTTCGTTGTATGTTGCACTCCCCCTTCATAATCCTTCCCTCAACTTACTCCCTTATGTCAATGTCCATCTCCTTTTGGGGATCTTAAGGTGGGACACAGTACTGGAGATGTAGCCTCACAAGTGCTGACTAGAGGGGGATCATTACTCCTTTTAGCCTTCTTGCAACTGATTTGCTAATACAGCCAGTATGTAGTTTGCCTTCATTAGACACACACCTTCTTTTTTGGTAAGGTTGCTCCTTAGTCTACACCCTTTTGTCCCTGGTACAGGACTTCGTGCTTGCCACTGTATTTTTAGAACTTCCTGAAGTTTTTATTAGATTCTGGTTGTGGAAATTCCTCTGATAGCCATACCCTCACCCTGTCAAATGCCTCCCCCAATATTTTGTCATCATTACACTCGCTGGCTTGGATTCCCCTGCTTCCGTTAAGGTGAACTTCATCACATCTACAGCAGCAACAGCAGTAACATTGAGAAATTACTCCATCTTCCCTGACAGTGGCAGAGCCAACCACAGCTGCATTAGTCCTCTCACCAAACACATCTCATTGTAAAGGAGAGAAGGGAAGGGGGGTCCTTATCAGTCACAAACCAAGAGCATCAAATGTTATCCTTTGAAATGCTGTTTGTTTCACTTATCCTCACATAGCCTAATGCTGAAAGTAGACAATACTTCTCTTTCAAAAGAAGAGTAAAGGAATAAACATGCTTTGGAGCAATTACCTGCACCTTAGTGTGATTGCTGTCTTGGAATATATACTACAAAAAAGTATTAGGATTTTTCTTCTGTTTTCTTCACAATCTAAGAAATTGGTTGGCTTTTTGGTTGACTTCATTACTTCATTGACTGCTGATACCTTTCTGTAGTCTCATATCTTAGTCTGGCCCTGGTACCTGTTATTTTAGCTGTAGAATTGGGAGGCTAAATTTGAATTCCTAGGGCAGCTAGTGAGAAAAAATAAGGTACTTGAGCAGGCATTTCAGTCCAGCTCTGTGTTGTTACTTACGTGTCTCTCCCATTTGTTTCACAACTCTTAGGAAAAGATGGAGTGTGGAGTTTTCTGTTTCCCACTGTGCTCACAGCCTAGTTTCCATGCACGAGAGCCATGATGAGCTCCAAAGGAGAAGTCCTTTAGTCTGTAAGATGAAGACACTGTCACCAGTGTGCTTTTGCATATTGTGATTGCTGCATATACACCCAGCCAGGGCAAACTCACTACCCTCTCAAGAAGACCATATCTTGCCCCTAACTCTTGAGGATCCAAAGCCAAATGCCATTTGCTAAATGGCAACTGAAATCACAATTGCTTTGTAAAGAGTAGTCTCTGCAACAATAAATAGTGTTTTTGAAGTATAGGTGACCCAAGGCCAGTAATGTATTCTGATTTATTTGTATTATACTGATTCAAAAATCAGCAAAGAAATGGGAGTGTAACATTCCTCTGGGAAAAAAACAGATGTGGTGAGTTTGGTTGGTTCTAATTTTTTTTAAGTCAATGAATTTAAATTTCTAACTATTTATATGCATTTTAAAGGTTCCAGTAAGCAATGGAGCTGATGTCACGGAGTATCGACTAGAGTGGGGCGGTGTGGAAGGATGCATGCAAATCTCCTACTGTGGGCCTGGGCTCAACTGTGAAGTGAAGGGACTTTTGCCTGCCACTATATACTATTGCAGGGTTCAGGTAAAGATGTAAAACTATTGTTTGTGAAATCTGGAAACAGGCATTGACCCTGCCATAAAAACATGCTCTGCTTTGGATTTGCAGGCAGTGAATGTTGCCGGTGCAGGCCCATTCAGTGAAGTGGTGGCATGTATGACTCCAGCCTCTGTACCTGCAGTTGTGACTTGTCTTCGTGGACTAAGTGAAGATGAAGTTGAAAGTCCACACTATTCTCCTTCCACATGCCTTGCTATAAGCTGGGAAGAACCTTGTGATCATGGATCTGAAATCCTTGGCTACAGCATAGACTTCGGAGATAAACAGCCAATAACTGTTGGGAAGGATCTGACCTATTTCATAGAGGGCTTACAGCCAGATACTACCTACAGGTATGCCATGCACAGCTGCTTGACAGCCTGCTGTTTCTTCCACGACAGCAGATGCATTATTTGTTTGTTTCCTGGTACTTCTTTATTGTTTGCATTATCACTCTGAGAGAAGCATTAGTAGTGCACAGTCACAGAGCAAAATGAAGCTTTGTAATGATGATCATCATAAATAGGTGAGCTGCGCTATTTTTATTTTCTTTCAAGAACAATTTGTTTTAGTTTGTTTATTGTAGTATTGTTGTATCTGTCTGGTATGTGTGAGGTTAACTGAATTCACATTATGTATTCAGATGGATAACTGGTTTTTGGACTGGTTGCTTCATAGGTGCCTTCTAATAATCCATCCAAGGAAGGACCATGTCCAGTCTGATCAGTCCCACTGAAGTCAGAGCTTAAGCCCACTCTGATTTTGGTATAGTTAGGATATCATCTGGCTGTGCAGTTTTCTGAATTCTTAATTACTTTTTAATGCTTTATATAAGACCACAATGTTTCTCTGTCTTATAATTATTTAACAATAATGCTGGCAATCTGAAGGACCATTGCTCTCTGTATCAACAGACTGAAAAAAAGAGAAGCTTCTGTTCTAGTATTTCTCTACTTCTACCCACAGAAGTTACTGTACAGAATGTCAGCTCTGCAAATAAAAAATTACGTATATTAGCCTTAGTTCTGGGCTGTAATAAATTAGCATAATATTAAGTATTTCTGTAGTGAAGGAGAAATACTTACTCTTGAGCCTGCACACATTTGTGTTTCCACATTTTGTAGTTGTGTGGTTGATTGTTTCAGAATTTAATTACTGTGATTACTTTTTTCCAGTTACCTAGATACTATTTTGGACAAGCAAATGTTAGTCTGCAAAATGAAATTACACACACTTTGTTCTCTATGGGTACCTGCAAGATATGTAGAGACTCTGTTTTCTGCTTTTTTCTCTTCAGAAATAAGTATCTTATTTAGGTTTTAATTTTTTTTTTAATTTTTACTTGTAAACCTAATGCCAGCATTGTTTTCCATGAAGTATTAAAAAAAAACAAAATGCACCAAAATAAACAGTTATTCCTGAGTATGAAGTTTTACAAACCCCTCAGCTATGTGTCCTTTGAATTCTTCTGGTTTCCCCCTCTCACTTTCCAGGTACACCCAAGATGGCTTGTGTTTGCAGGTGCCCAGAGATGTGTTACTGGTGGAAACAGCAAGAGAAGTGGCTGGGCATCATCACTTTATTTTCACATGAATAGGATCTTTCCAAAGAAGTCCATAAACATTTCCATTAGTCACCCTTGAACTCACCTGATGTAACACTCAAATGTTCCATCTCCCCTCTGTGGGGATGGAGTTTTTTACCTTCCCTGATCTTTCCAATGTGGCTATTAAAAAATTTGGTACAAGGCCTGCAGGGTCAGGAAGATGGACCACTCTTGAAGTTAGCTGATAGGGCTTTTGCATCTTTTCACTAATAGGAATTTATTTTGAGTGTTTTTAATCATTCCAGCTCCTTAAAATGTGGTAAGGAAAGTGACACTCCTGGATGTTCATGACAGTCTATCAAAGCATGATAGTGATAAAAGATTTCATTGTAGAATGTACCATTATTCTCTGTCTTTAATGCGAATGATGGAAATTACCAGTTATTTTTTTAGAATCCAATTTTAATTAATTTATTCTCTCTTTTTCTTTTTTTTACTAGAGTACGAATTCAAGCCCTCAACAGTCTTGGAGCGGGTCCTTTCAGCCACACCATAAAACTGAAAACAAAGCCTCTGCCCCCGGACCCCCCTCGCCTGGAATGTGCTGCATACAGTTCTCAGACTCTCAAGCTGAAGTGGGGAGAGGGAACTGCAAAGGCATTGGCTGACTCCATTCAGTACCACCTTCAAATGGAGGATAAGAATGGAAGGTTGGTTTTGGCATCGCTTTAGTCTGCCCTGTATCGCTGTGGTCTGATGCTTGGGAGGTGACAGCAAAGGGCAGAATTCCGTATGCTTTGCTGAATGTGCAACAGACATAGGAGGTCGTCTCATCTGGCAAGGCAAGAAGGGCTCTGGTGTTCTGTACTGGGAAGTACAAGATTTAAAAACTTCATTGTTTTTCATTTACAGTTCAACATGGAGAGTTTAATGCAATGTTTTGTACCAGCACACTTTTCTTTCTCACTTTTGGTTAACTATTTTGTCCAAGGAGCAAGTCTAATCAGTTTTGTGGATTTATATGTTTAATATTGGAAGGGGGAATTCTTTACTCTCTGTTGCCTTTTATGCAGTTATTTTAGTGGAAGATAGTACAGATTATTATTTTGAGGGATCCCTTGTCTCATATTAAATCCAAATGCGAGCTGAGATGGTACAGCAAGTAGCCTTGCCTGAATGGTGACATGAGCAGTACTTGCTGCACTGTGTACCATGTCTGAATCTCTGAGCAGCTTTAGCTTGACAGTGAGACAAAATAGATCTACTAGGTCACACTGTTATGCTGTAAGGAGGAAAAGAAACATTCACTGCCATTACCAAAGACTAGGTCAGGTGCAGGTACCATCCGTTTTAAATTTAAAAGAAAAGTTGAAGGAGATGACAGCCCCTACAGGAAGAGATAAATCTGTGCTGTGTCCTGGGGATACCAAAACTGAAAATCAAACAAGATCTGCCAGGATCAGTTTGTGCAGGAATTACAATATGAAGGAGAGTGGCCAGTGTACAAAACACTCAGAAAGGGACTTGGTGAGCACTACAAGTGTGACTCTGGCCTCCTGTGCATGTCTGAGTGAGCCCATCTCCAGCAATGCTGTACAAGAGCAGTTGGATCCATGGCACATTTTTTAGGTGTAGAAGAGAGAGTTGCAAAGAAGCAAAAAGCTAAAATCTGTTACCTAATTTTGAAAAGCTAAAGATGTTGGAGGAGTAGGTGGCCAAGAAAAAAGTCAGTGTGTGCAGCTCATTGAGAGACACAACTGCTGTCCTTTGACATTGTTTCAAGTGCAGAAAGGTTTCTTAAAGTGCTTAGGACCACTTTTGGTGAGAGATAATCTATAGTATTCTTTGTGCAAGAGATTTTTATTTCAAAGACATGAGAAATAAAAACCTGGCACTGGAAAATGATCTTACTGTTTCATAGTAGCCAGAACCCTGTTTAACTCCGAAATAAACATTTCTGGGCTTTTCATTGGATTATGAGAAATTATGGGAGCAAATTACAACACAATACTGTAGCTACTTCACAAGTCCTTTTCTCTGTTCAAAATGAGCTACTCATTCCATTTTCAGGTTTGTATCCTTATACAGAGGACCATGTCATACATACAAAGTTCAAAGGCTCAGTGAGTCAACATCATACAAATTTTGTATTCAGGCATGTAATGAAGCTGGTGAAGGTCCCCTTTCTCAAGAATATGTTTTCACTACTCCTAAATCTGTTCCAGCTGCCTTGAAAGGTAAAGGTGCTTCTCTTTTTTCACTGCGGGGATGGGAGGATAGCAAGTTGGTTTTGGTAATATGTTGTATTGGGGGTATTCAGAATGCTAAGCCCTTTTCCAAGTGCAGGTGGGATAGTGAGTGAATGCTCCTTTTATGTAATTGCCTAAAATACACACTCCAAAAGTGAAAGACTCGGGATTTATGCATTGACATAAGAAGGTTTGTACTTAGAATCCCTGCTTACCAGGAGAGAGTGACCAGGCTGTTACAGTAAGTTGAGATGGAAATGCTTCCTAGTATGTTTAGAACAATTTTATATGTTGCAGGTTTAGGGGTTTTTTTTAATATGATGCACTCATTTTCCTTGCTTTCTCTTGGATGGTAACTAAACTAGCAATAGAGACCTGTGTGAATTGTTAGTTGTTGTTCCAGAAAACACTGGAGGAAGAATATATTTAAATCTGAACCTTTTGTTTCTCTGAGACAGAAGAACAGGTAGAATATAGAATTTTACAGGTCACTACACTACAGTGTTACATGATGGGGAAAGCTGAGCTAGCTGTCACCTTTGTGCTTGCTTCCTTCAGCACCAAGAATAGAGAGAATAAACGATCACACTTGTGAAATTACATGGGAGGGTCTGCAGCCCATGAAGGGTGATCCAGTTATCTACTGTCTTCAGGTCATGGTGGGAAAAGACTCGGAATTCAAACAGGTATGATGTGTGTAAGTTGTTGTATTTGTCTTCAATTACTATTTGTGATAACTAGTTCAGTAAAATTAGTTTAGTAAAGATTGTGTTCCAGTACATTTTCAGTCATCATGCTAACTTTCTGTTACTAAATTATGTAAGGTAGTGTCTTCTAAACCCATCATCACTTAGAAAGGCAATTTAAGTGATATAAATTCTGCAGTAAGGTGCAGCCTTTCTGGGATACACCAGTGTTTACTAAATACACCTCTAAGTGGTGAGGAGGTCATGCATTAACGGGAACAATTGACAAAAAGAAACCTTCTACCCAATGGTACGTAATTGAGACTGAGGAGAAAAGGAGCGAAGCATTCTCTTTTCACCAAGAGCTGTTTGAAGGCAGTGAACAATACTATAAAAGCTTTGATTTGTTCAAGTCATACTTCTTTGCAGAGAACTGCATAGAGGAAAGCCCTCCTACTTAGGCAATGCAGACATTCAGTTGTAGAAAACGTCTTTAATACAATTCAGTGATTAGGTTTTACCATAGGACCATTTCAGTAGCAGGGCATGCTGTAACTACCCAGGTGAAACAGTTGAGCTGCTTTCTATCATTTCCCTGCCAAAACTTCACTCTCCTCTTCTCCTCCCTCATCCAGATTGTTCATGTCATTGCTCCCTCCATAAGTTAGTAATCTGCTGTCTAAGCTCTTAAAGGGGTTAGGAAGAAACCATGTAAATACCCCAGCAAACACATTTGAGGGGAAGGCAACTTCTGTCTGGCAAGGCACTGAGAACACAAGCAGCTGAGGACAGTAACCCCTGCCAGCTGGCCCCGCAGTAGCTAGAGTAGGACATGTGTCAGTGGCCTGTTTACTCACTACCAAACACATGGTCCAAATTAGCAGAATTTTGAGGAAGCTGCACTTCCAGTGACCTGCCCTGCCTCAGAAAGAAAAGTCTCTAGGTTGTAGATTCCAGTAAGCCCAGCTGCCTGGCTATCAGAGGACTTCTAACTCCATGAGTAGCCACAAACAGCAGAATCAGAAAGGATCTCCTCCTTCTTTCATTGAACAGTCAGTTGTTTGCATTTGTGACTGTCCAACAGTATGGTAATTGTAGGGAAAGGCCCCGCATGATGTGGTATTTTGGTATCCTGATACCAGTTAACTAAAGCAAATCCAGGTATTGAGAGGTGGGAGCGTGAAGGGGTTTAAAGAGAGAGATCAAATTGTACTGTGCTACCCACTTAAGAGCTCAGCACCTATTGATGTACCTATAATTGCACCCATATGAGTTTTTGTTGGCTTTCACAGGACCTTTATCTAGCTGCAAATTTATTTAATTTGAGAAACCAGCATTTAGATTTCACTGAATTAAGCACTCTGTGCTGAAGAGTTGTGACCTCATGTTACCGAGCCAACTGAGCACATCCTCAGTGCTGTTACCTGTTTTGGAAATATGATGAAATTAAGAGTCACAGTACTCCTTGTGGCCTTCCTGATAGATACAGTGTTTATTGGGTTAAAATATAATACTTTAAATACATGATACCACAACTACAACAAAGTGTGTTGGATTGGATTAGATTTAATGAATTAGCTTGATACAGAGTTAATTGCCTAAAATTCCATTATATGATATTGTATATTGCATCTCATTATAAGTGGTCTCTAAAACACCTGAACACTAGGGCTTCTGACAGATTATTTGGCATGTACTCATCATTCCATAGAAGAAACTAGTTTTTGTGTTTCACCAAAAGGACAGGAGAGTTTATCTGGCATTCAAATTGTGTGTTTGAGCTTTCTGTCCATCTTTCTTTGCATGGGTGAAAACACTGATGAGTTGTCATCATTTTCTCAGTTACCTTCACCATAAACAAAGCCATACTGAGATACATACATATATAGAAGTTTTTAGTTGATGTATGTTCTTTTTCCCCCTTCGTTGCCAGATCTACAGGGGTCCGGACTGGTCGTTCCGGTACGCGGGGCTCCAGCTGAACTGTGAATACCGTTTCCGCGCATGTGCCATTCGACAGTGCCAAGAGCCCACAGGCCACCAGGACCTGGTGGGCCCCTACAGCACACCAGTGCTGTTCATCTCTCAGAGGACTGAACCACCGGCAAGCACCAACAAGGACACTGTGCAAACCACAAGGACACAATGGTCACAGAGCGACCAAGTGTGTGCTGCTGTCATCCTTGCACTTTTTGCTATCTTTTCCATTCTGATTGCTGTTATCATTCAGTACTTCGTCATAAAGTGAAGAAAATAGATCTATTTTATAATGCTGCCCATTACATTTTACTTTCTCATAATCTAAAAGTAATTCTGTTCTCTTGCTTTTACAAAAACAGGCATTTAGCACCGGCATTGGGACTGATGCAAACTTTTTCAGCCACTTTAAAACGCTTACTCATAGGTATAGGCTGACACATGTTATTAAGAATGCAAGCCACAGAAATATAATCTTTTCTTTATATGCCTTCTTGCAGTACAGGCTCGTTATGGGGCAGGCACACAGTGTTTAATGAAAAGGTTTGACCAGTAAATACAAGTGTAAAGCTGATTTCCTGGCCCACACTTTCAAGGGTTGCTATAATAACAGGGAAGAATGTGTAGATCGCATTTAAAACTTACACTAACAAACTTGTGCTGTATACAATATTAATCTGATGCTGTGAAAGCAATTTAGCGCTGTATTTCTACCTCCTCATTTGTCTTAATTATTTGGGAAGCAGGATTTATGCTGAAAAACAGAAGGGGCTTTTCTCAGGCAGCAAATAACAAACTGGATGGAAGAGCATGCATGAAGGAAGCTTCTTATCTGATAAATGTGGAGTTCTTCGCTGCAAGTAGATGTTTTCAAAAGACTACAAGGAGATGGCACAAGTGGTTTATCTTACCCCCAGGATTTGATGTTTACTTACAAAAATGCCTCTTTTACTTCCTATGAGTATAGAAGGGAGGGTGTGAGAGAACTTCTTAGACTTATTTGAATTACAAAACACATTTCTGAAGCTGAACTTTGATTGGATGCAGTTTATACCGATGTCTGTGCCCTCTGATTTTGGCTAGTTAACAGATTTTTGAGATAAAACTCATTATTGAATTTTTGCTGCTTCCCCAGCATTCACTTGCCATATCCACAAGAAACAAGCACTGCCTTTTTTTGTTTTCTTTCTTTCGTTCTTTCTTTGTTTTTCCTTTTTCTTTCTTTCTTTGGGGCACCAAATCAGAAGACGAAGTGTAGTAATTTGCACCAGAAAACTTAAAGCTGCTTTTTTTCTTGAGATCCTAATGTTTAATGTAATGTCTCTTTGGATACTGTACCAAATTGTTGATTGCATGTAGTTAATGTTGCATTAGAGCACTTTGCAATTGCATAACTCATCAATGTTTTGTGAGCTTGCATTTGTGAGTTCTTGAATGACCAGAACTTTAACAAGTATTCCATTGAACATCTTGCTAGATGTCAATGATTGCCAGTGACACAAAGCTTGTAGTGAAACTTATCTTTAAAAAAGAAAAAATCCTTGTCTCATCACACTTATGTTATTTGTTATACACTTTGTAATTAGCTCTTTTAATTTATTTGAGTTACAAGATAGTGGATCATTAATAGCTTCTGGTTGTGTTCAGTTTAGCATTTTTAATGGTATTAAACACTTCTGTCAGTCTTAATAATAATAAAAAAAGGAACCTCTGTCTTGTGCTTTGAAGATCTCTGAAGAATTTCTCTTATCTTAGAACGGGCATGTATTGTAATTGTTTATACGTCCAACGATCTGTGCTGTAGAATAATGTTGCTGAGTTTTGTTTTTTAAAGGAAAAAAAAAAAGAAATGGCGAAGAACTTGGCCCCCACGTGGCAAGAACTATCTGTCTTTAAAATGTACTGTATGTTTACATTTTATTTCAAATTTGTCATTTGTACGTATAGGCTGGTCCCTTCCCACAGGATTCCACAATACCTGATGTTTTCTAGACCCTCCTTAGAAGTGCCATGTTTGGCAGTGCAAATGAGGTTGCGTGTCACAGCCCAGAGATTTCTTATGGTTGAATGTCTAAAACAGTAAGATTTGTTACTGCAGGTAACCTGCAGTGACCTACGTTTTTCATAGTAAAATTCAAATGAGCTCCTATTTTTGATAGTCATTTAATAGTGTATTTGCCATTTGAGCCTCAGTGCATATTACTGCACTGAAGACAGTTTTTAATGTAATCTTAATTTTACCTCATATACTGTACATTCCAAAAATAAATAAAGAAAAAGAGAAACTCTAAAGTTTTTAAAACGCTATAGATACACTACCAAATATATCACTTTATGGTTGTACAAGTCGGGCTCCATGAAGACGAATCTGTGTAGTCTGATAGAAAAAAAAACATAAAACGATGTAGCAAAGTACCTTTAAGAGTCTGTGGACAATAAAAGTACCTTCTTTTTCGCTGCTGGTGTTCAGTCCTGTGCGCGCAGCGGCGCCGCCGGTCCCCCATCCCTCCATCCCTGCTTGCCTGGCTGTCTCGCTGCGGGGCGGGGCGGGGCGGGGCGGGCGGTACCTGCGGGGCCGGGGCGGGGCCGGGCGGCAG
>JAWWLZ010000001.1:55043434-55053912 GCA_035041345.1 Poliocrania exsul | reverse complement strand
AGCATCCGAGATGTGACGGGATGGGATGGCAGGGAGGCTTGAACTGCCAGGCGACGGTCCCACTGAGACTCGAACTCTTGGGATTCCGAGTCCGGAGTGCTCTCCTTTATGCCACGGGACTGTCCCATCTGAATTAGCTTAACCAACTGAATATGGCGTTGGCCATGACCTGGGGCACCCCCTTCTATTTGATTTAGGAACAGGCTTAACTTCACCAAAATAAGCCTGTTCTAGATAAAAGTAGTATCCAGAGGTATGTTTCACTGCTTTATGGAACTATTTACAAACTGGTTGACTGTTGCTATGCGTTCCTGGGTACCTGTGATGCTGCACTTGGACTTTGGTGAGGATTTCCTGGAGCTCAGAAGAAAACGGGGAAAAGACTGCAGCTGGAGACAAGGTTTGCATTTGAGGAGCTAGAGAGGAGATACAAAATTAAAAGTCATGTGCACTTTGTATCAGTAGATCTTAAAATTTTGATTTTCTCATGAGGCAAAGCACAGCATTTTCCACAAGCTCAAGTCCAGTTGTTGTATTATTGTTAATTACTGATGAAGGCTCAGTGCTTCTCATGACAAGACAGATGAGAACCCTCAGCATAAGGCTTCCAGAGCATTTAGAAAAGCCAGCTTTGGGGGAAAAAAAAGGCTGTTCAGCTTGGGAAGTACCTAACAGAGATGAGCTCCAAACCTCCTCCTGCAGCAGCTCCAAGCAGCAACACCCACTGCTCTGTTTGTCCTGGGGCTGGGTGCACCCAAATCAGTGTCCTCAGCCCCCTGCACCCAGGATCAGAGGTTCCCACACATCGCCTCAGTCTCCTTCGAAGAGCCCGGGGGCCCCAAGGCCTCCTTGGACAGCAGAGCTCCAAGGGTATATGCCCAGGGTGGGGGTGGCATATACCCAGGGAGAGGACAGAGAGCAATGGGACTCACAGCTCTGTCCTGCCTTTCAATTGCTTTACCTTCCCATCAGATCACACCCTCTGCATGCCACCCTTTTTCCAAAGTGAGCCCTTACTACTTTTGTCTCCACCTTTGGACTTCTGGTGGCATTTGCCTCCGTTCTCTGTGGAGCACAGATAACACCATCTGCTTTCCCTCCTTTTCCCTTTCCTCCTTCCAGCCAGAACTCACCAAGTGGATTAATTTATTTGTCTTTCAGAAGTTGTCTGTGACAAATATCTGTGCCGGGGCTCATCCAAGCTGCCAGAGGCTGGTGGTGAGCCAGATGCTTCAACCACAGGCTGTCCCTGTCAGCTGTGAGCCTGGAAGAGCTCATATTAAAGTTGTTTGAAGTTTTAACACCAACTCTGTGTGAGCCGATTTTAAAAAATATTAACCCTTACAAACAGCTGTGTAGATTTTTCCCCAAGACATGAAGGTCATGTAAAGCCCTTGCTTTACAGAATCACAGAATCAGCTAGGTTCAAAAAGACCTCTGAGGTAATTGAGTTCACCCTATGACCCAACACCAGCTGGTCAAGTAGACCCTGGCACTAAGCACCACATCCAGCCTCTTCCTAAACACCTCTAGGAACAGTGACTCCATCACCTCCCTGGGCAGTCCATTCCAATGTCCAATCACTCTCTGTAAAAAGAACTTCCTAATGTCTAACCTTAAACGTCCCCTGGTGCAGCTTAAGACTGTGCCCTCTTGTCCTGTCATTAGTGTCCTGGGAGAAGAGACCGGCCCCCACATGGATACAATCTCCTTTGAGGGAGCTGTAGAGAGCGATAAGGTCTCCCCTAAGCCTCCTCTTCTCCAGGCTAAACAACCCCAGCTCCCTCAGCCTCTCCTCACAGGCCTTGTGCTCCAGTCCCTTCACCAGCCTTGTTCCCCTTCTTTGGACATGCTCCAGCACCTCAATATCCTTCCTAAACTGAGGAGCCCAGCACTGATCCTTCAGGGCTGGAGACACTAAACCAAACCTCAGACTCCCAGCAGCCACTACAAATCTCAGTTCAGTCTGGATTAGCAGTTAAAAAGGTGGTAAAATTCACTCTGAAAGAGCAGCCACTGCACTAGCACAGGTTCCCCACAGCCCCATGTGGACACTGTCCCATGGGGTCCTACAGCACAAGCATAGCTCAGGAAAAAAGTCAGAGCAGAAGAGGAAATTCAGTATCTTGCCTTTTCCCTTGGCCTCAGCATGAGCCAGGGACGCACACACAAGGTCAACCTTCAGTGTGGGCTGAAGTCAGGTGTCTTCAACCTGGGACTTCACCAAACACTGCTGTCATTGGCAAAGAGCTCAAATTCAGCACAGTGAAACAGCCTGAGAGGCATCATCTGGAAATCACTAAAACCAGTATGGAGTGACAGAAATGCAAGCCAAATGAGAAGGTGTATTTATCCGGAATAGAAGGAGAACCACCATCAGTGTATTGATGCAACACTAGGCACTCAGAGCCCTCTGGAGGGTGGAGCAGTTGCTGTATCAGACATGACAGCAACACCACCCAGAGTAAGGGATAAATGGTAGCAAAAGAATAAAAGTGGTTTTTCCCACCCAGAACTCATTTAACATATCCTATGTGACAAGGAGCAGCGTGTCACAGCACGCAAAAGCAAGTCAGCTCTGTGTCAGTGCTCTCAGAAACTCAGCTCTGCTGTCACCTCATGGAGCCTGTGACAGCTGCCTGCTGTTGTGCCATGCGCTTCAGGACTCTGCAAGTAGGTTCAATCCCTGTATGGACCATTTACTGAAGAGTTGGACTTGATGATCCTTGTGGGTCCTTTCCAACTCAGAATACTCTGCGTAATTCTGTGTAATGTTTCTGCACTCTGAAGCTCTGCAGAGGTTACAAAGCAATTTCAGGAAACCTTTGAAAGCAACAAAAAAATGTCCTGACTTCTGCTATAAATCAAGGATACCAGCACTGCCCAGACTGTAGCTAAACTGATTATAAAGGGAAGCATATGCCCAACAAACGTGTGGCTCCTTTGCAACAGACTTCCCCCATCTTAACAAGGAAACCAGTTCCCTAATCTGAATATAGATCTGCTTTTTGTCTGTGCTGTGTAAATGGGCCCCAAAGACAAGTTGTGTTTTGACCCTGTGGAAGCAGAAGCTGTCCACAACCACAGAAGAGGAATCTGGTGAGAGGCTGAGTTTCCCCCTGTCCTGAAGCTGCTGAGACAGCTTAGGGAGTATTTTCTTATTCCAGAGTTTCAGTTCTGCTGACACCAAGTTAGGAAGCATTCCCAGCCATGGAATTCATTTGAGGCTTGTAGGCATTACCTCTTTCCAGTGCTTCATGTCAACAGACTTCAACAGAGTCTGCTGGACTGACTCGAACAGGCTGTATCTGTGCCAGGGAGTCACCTCATCCACGGCCCCACAACATCCTGCTCCTCCAGAGCAAGATGGTGTGCTAAGGGAGCTGAGACAAGGGAGGCTGCTCCCATGTGGACTGGCAGGCCAGTTTTTCTGCCTCCAGGAAGTTACCATAAAGATGCAGAAGGGACAGACTCAGAACAGAGAAACGTTTGCTCCTTTCCATGGTGCCTGTTGTGAAGGGAGACCCTTTCCCATCCTTGGGGATGGGAAGGAAGCAGGGAAGGATGGAGTTGGCTTAAAATAGCCCTGGCTGAGACAAGCCTGGGGAAAGGCAAAGGAAAACATGAAACAGCAGCAGGAGATTGTCCCATGGAGCAGAACCCTCCCACTACAGAGACGGGACCCACCCAGACTTATTTCTACGTCATATGGTCTATTCCCTCCTTACATATTTTCTCTTCACTGATTTGGTCTCCGGGGTCTCTTTTGCAGATATTGGTGAGAAATAACAGCTCTTATCAGGAACTTGTAATAGCCAGCACCCTCATTTTCATTTGGTTTCCTTTTTCTCAGACACTTGCTTTGTAAAGTGCATATGTGTGTGTGCTAACCAGTATGTGGAAATGTCAAATGTATTTCATTTTATTCAGCTCTAGGAACACTGCATTTATTTCTAAATACAGAAACAAAATTGAATTCCTGCCTCCTTGACACCAAAACATGGGACAATACTGTCAAAGGAAATATATAACGGTAAGAAAAATTGACAGGTTGTTCTGTTACAGAATGGGAGAAGAAACTAAGCCAGAGCTTTTGCCAGCACACATCACTGCATTACAACTGATGTCCAAAAAGACAGCCTGAGAAGAAACTGTTTCTGTTGGCTTGCAGACTGGAAGAGCAGACAGGGTTCTGGTTTTGTGCTGTGCTATGGGGTATTTACATGTGAGCTTTATTGCATGAATGTCAGGGAGCAGAATCCCACATCTGAGCTCAGAGAAAATGACTGTGAATGAATTCGGGCCACAGACCCACAGGGCAGTCCAGGACCTTACACTCATGTTGAAGCCAGTGGAGCAAACTCCAAGTGGTTACTGAGCACCAAAAGACCCCCCTAATGCTCAGTGCCATTTGGGAGGAACCCAACACAGCCACAGGATGTTCAACACCTCCCAAAACATGTCCACTGAGACTTAGAGGCTAGAAAGTACTGGTGAGAGTTTGACTCCAAGTATCTGTAGGCAACTGCAGAAGCAATAACTTCCAGGCTGTCAGCATAAACCTGGCCCTGTTAGGAGGAAGGAAGAAAGAGGCATCACTAGCTGCTTTCAGTGACCAGCATGGAAAAAGCTGCTCACAAGCCAACTATCAGTGGTGCCATGTGCCACCAGCATGGCATGACACTGACCTGTCCCCTCACAAGATGAGAACTAGCACCTACAACTTGTACAGCAGCAGAGAGGTGGAGGGTTTGCAAAATCATTTTTGCTGCCTCCATGTTGTAGAGTTCACAGATTCTATCTTTATTGTTGTCAAAGTTACTTTTACATGATTCTGATCTTGCTGGTTTTCAAAGCAATGAAAAAGGTAGTGAATGATAATGACAAAGTCTGACATAGAGACTTAAAGCCCAAGCTTTTGGAGGAGGTCTCTGGTTCATCTCCTTGTTACCCTTCCTGCAACTTGTCCAGCAGGACAAGCCACAAAAGTGTCTCACCTTCTCCTGGCATAGTGGGCATTTCAGAAGCTGAAATACCATGAGCCAGAGTGTCCCCAGGAGCTGAGCCCTCAGCCCTGGATCTCCCACTCCCTCCAGTGTTACCATCCTGGGTCTCCACTTGCAGCAAGGTTAAAGCATGAAACCCAGGCTGGGTGAGCTACGGCAGGAGAGAGAGGACAGGAAGATGTCCAAGCCCTGTGCCCTATTGTGGATGTGATGCTTCAGACAAGACACTGTATTGAAAGCCTGTAACAAACATGGCTTGCACTGGACCTGAGGTTCCATTTGTCCAGCAAAACCACCATGTCAATCCCCTGGGCAACACAGCCACCTGCAAAGACTGTATAGAAACAAAAAAAAACAGTGAAGCACACTTCTTACAGGCACTCAAAGATTGCTCTTCTACTACAGTTGCTTCTACTGAAATCTAGACATAGCCAGTGTGCCTGGGCTTGTGCCTTGGCAGATCAGCTGAAATCACACAGTAGTGTACCCAGGGCCAGGCTCTTGGAGGGGCTCCTGCTCGGGGCAGGTTTCCCTGCTCAGCATCTGAGCCATCACAAATCATGCTCCTACCACCACACACTAAATCTTTCCCTTTCCACTGCACATACTTCAGTATCATGGTTTATAAAGCAAGCACATCTGTTCCAAGTTAATTTATACAGGTTTTGTTTGTGTGATACTGAGGTTGCTATCTGTATCAATTATACAAACATGTCCTAAAAGAATTTAAACATGTGGAAAAAGTTTGCCATTTATTCCTGCCTCTTCTGAAAGATGTGTTTTTATCTTTTCCCAAGCCAGGGTTTTTAACATAAAATAGTGTCTTCACATTTTGTTGTGTGGGGCACCACTAAATGTTTGTTGGTAAATAAAAAGTTAATTTGTGTTAATTAGCATTGGAGATTCAAAGCCCAACAGCAATACCTCAATTAAATCGTGTGTTCCTGTCTTAACTGCAAAGGTGTGTGTATGCACATGCAAATATCTGAAAGAAACTTAAACAGTACTGCAGATTAGATGCATAACATGGGTATAAAATGCAGTTGATTAATATGACTTGCTGGAGCAATGGTTCATTACTCAGCTGCTGAATATAAATTTTTATGATCTAAATCAGCAGCTACTCCAGATATATGGGCACCTGGCACGGGCACGGACACAGGATTAGCCTTTTGCACCCTGCAATAACCTTGACGTGGCCGAAACCTGATTGCCTTTCTGTCTTTACTGAGTCTAAATAAAGTCACTCTCACTATACAACATCTACCCTCCACTGCTTCCAACAGGGATACAAACCAGGCACATGGACAGCTTCACAGGAAAGTAGACATGACTGAGGTTGTCACAGGGTGGGAGGGAATTACACTGCTTGAAGAATCACTGCCAAAGGTATTGGACAAAGAGGTTTTGTTGAAGTAAGATGTGAGACAGAATTTGATGGCAAGGTTCACTCTATTACTTACTGCAGAGAATATAATAATGATTCAAAGTTACCAACACACAGTTACCAAAACACAGCAGATTCAGAGAACAAAGCACAGGCAAACTCAGCTCTGTAAGCCTGGAGTGTCAGAGCTCCCAGGTGTACATCCCATCTGAGCACTGAGCTGTGGCTGAGCTGAGGAGCAGCAGATGCCACTCTCCCCAGGCAAGAGCATGTCCTCCAACACGACAATGCAATCTTTTTAATGCCATGCACCAAAAAGAAGAAATTGCCATCTTGCTTATAAATGGATTTATTTTCCTCTCGTTTTCATTAATGTAATTAGTTTCTGGTTCTTTGCTTGCTCAATGTCATTTCAATTACTAGACTACTAGATATTTTTTCATACTTAACAGACTGATGAGGCTGAAGGATGTATCTGGTTTTACCTGGCACCAGGGCAAAAGCTCTACTGAGCTGTCAAAAAACGTAGCCCCAGCAGAAAACTCCTTAAATGTGGCTTGCAGAGATAAAAAGAGCAGCTTGTTGTGTTTTTATGGTACAAACCAACATCAGATATTTCCTACACAAACTGATGGGCTTGGCCAGTGATGCTTAACAGCATCTTCTAAGAAGAGGGGGTTTATTTTTAAATCCAGAAAGTAAACCAATGGTCAGAGTGGAACACCTAGAGATTAATAAAGATCCAAAAATCCAGGAATTATTACAGTAAGCTCTTCTTACTAGTCTTTAAATAGATTATTGGCTTCACTGTTTATCATGATACTCCAGCTAAGATTTTGAGGTAGGTGTAAAGTCATCTGCCTGAAGAGGACTGAGGATAGTGCAGGAAACCATATTCGAAGATCTAAAACCTGTAGTGCACAGACACAAAAATACTGTGAAGAAGGTAACTGCAATGCAGGAGTAAGTTTTCTCAGCAATTCAATCCCCAAAGAGGTGGTGATGGTGAATGAGATTTTCAGTCCACTGATACCATCAAGATAAGGGCATAAAAATGTACTGACAGCAATACAAGAAGCATGAGAAAAGCCCAGCAAAACACCTCAGTAAATTTTGAATGAACACTGCCAACACTGTTATACTGAATGGCTATTAAATTATTCCAGAGGATAAGATCCTTAAATTCATCAGCAGCTTCATAGCACTGAAGGTATCACAAGGTACCTGCACAAGGGGAAACACATTAGCTGACTGAGAACACAGAGGACATGACATCTTCCAAAGGACATTTTGGCAGAGTGAGTTTTAATTTTCTCTAATCTATCAAATCAAAACATAATATATCAGCAATGAGAGCCTTCTGGGATGCTTTGAATGAGACATCCTAGCAAATGGGTCTGCTAAGTCAAAAAGGAGAAGGGGGAAAGGGGTGTTAAGCAGTGAATCACTTGAATAGATTTGGTTTGTAATCAATTTGGTTTTACATGCAGGATGTAGATGCAGGAACAAACTGCACATCTTGAGAGAAGCAGTAGGTTTATCCAGCAGATCTGATTCAAGGACAAAAGGCCCATCCATACATTCCTGCTGACCTGTAAAGTATTCAGAATTGCAGCTCTGAGACTAACGTGCTGGTTAACTGGAAAGGCTGAATTGCCTTGAATTGTATATAAAAGGGACAGCGAGGCTAAGAACCCCATTTACTCATTGCTACCACCCTCTTTTCAGGTGTAACCTTGCCAAAAGAAGCACACTTAGCCTCTAGGTAGAGATGCTTTCTGCATTAGGGTTGGTGCCATTCTCCTTTCAACAGATTTTAGGGAATGACATGGTCTCTTGATCCTGGAGTTAATGAGCACCCTCATGCTCCACAGAGATGCTGTCATGAGCTGCCCTCTAGCTTCTACCTGCAGGTTTTGGTGGGAGGCAAACAGGAGCAGCACATCCTTTAGTGGCAGTCCACTGACAGCTTTCAAATTCAAGATCATAATTAGATGACAAACCAGTGTAGGATGGGACATGTCTATAAATCCTGCTGCCTTCCCTCTTAGGAGGACAACTGTGGCATAAGCTAACTGCGATTTACAGGTGAATGTTGCTGTGAGTTTTATTTCCACTTACTCTGTGCTTACTGACTCCCAAAAACCCCACCTCCATGCCCAGCTGTGAATGAAACCCTAGGGCAGACACATCAAATACAGTAACTGTATACTTGGCCACTACATGAGACAGCCAGAATTGTTTCCCAGTTAACCACAGCTGTTCAGAGCCAACATCAACCAAGCATGTTTTACAGTAGTTCCTAGGAGTGTGGATATGAGGTAGCCAACAGTTTATTTTGCATAGGTATGAAGTGATACGACAGTCCTGGGCTTCCTTTGGCTTCTTTCACACTTCCATAGCAGTACATAAATAGGAATTATCTTTAGAGGGTAAAATACCAAGTTCAATCAAACCACATCTGAGCTAAGCACAAAGAAATTAAACTATATTAACCATGGCACTTGTACAAACACCCACAACCATACTTGTTGGGGGAAGATGACTTTCAGAGGCATATTTTTCCTGCACTGGCAAAAAATCCAAACTTTGGGGACAGCTACTTCAGGAGCACCATCAAATGCATCTTGATTTAATGCTCCTTCAAACATCACAAGTGCAACTCCATCTGCATTTTCAGATCTTCCTCTGAACAGTCATTATTTTTAACAGAGTTCTCAGGGAGGTAAAAACAACCCCTTGTGCTCATATTGATGTCCAGGTGTTAGAGAGATAAATTACTTAATGGTAGAATTTCCCTGTTAAGGTTTGGGGTTTGGTATGCTTCAGTGAATTCAGACCTAGGGAAAGGTTAATAAAGCTTGGGATAGGGATTTACTGCTGATAGTGGGCACAAATAATGCAGAATTTATGGGTCACAAGGACATTTGGCAGAGCTCCCAAGATAACAAAGAAAACTAACACAGCCAACTCAGCAACTGTGCAGAAATCAGCTCTAATTGGGTAGAAGGTAATTCCTGCAGGAGGACATTGTGGCCATGGACTCACAGCCCAGTGAAGAAGAAACCAGTGACTCAAAAGCAGAGAAAGACTGAGCATGCAGAATAACTAGGCTGAGAAGCGAAAGAATCATTTAACCAGTTGAAGGTAGAATACTAATTAATAAGAGAACTAAGTAACTTGTAGACTATGAATTTTTAAACTGAGATTGGACATGGCACTGCTGGCCCCAGAGTGGGGTGGTGAGTGTGAGAAATGCTCACAACATTTTACCAATAAAATTTAGAGGGGCCAAAGTCGTCAAAGCAAAACTAAACTTTTATTTAACAGATTCGGCTGAATCGGGTGTGTCTCTCTCTGGCTCAAGAGACAGACCCAGAACAAAAAGAAACAGAACTTTTTATACCCTTTCCCGGTCAAAAGGTCCCTGTCCCCTTTTCCCATTGGCTGGGAATTGGGGTTCACAGTCTGGCCCCGTTCACCTGCCTGTCCAAGATCCCCCACCCTCTCCAAAGGTGGGAAAAAACATTAGAAACTAATTACCCCTTAACCTCCCTGTTACAATTCTTTTAGCTTCAGCAAAACCCTAATTCTGTTTCTAACATGAGTGTGCCGTGGGGAGGACACCACCGTAGCCTCCTAAGATGTTGTGCTCTTAGAGAGTGTCCCAAGGAGGGCAATGTAGATGGTGAAGGGCCTTGAGGGGAAGCCGAATGAGGAGTAGCTGAGGGCACTTGGTCTGTTCAGCCTGGAGAAGAGGAAACTGAGGGGAGACCTCATTGCAGTTACAGCTTCCTCGCGAGGGGGAGAGGAAGGGCAGGCACTGATCTCTTCTCTGCGGTGACCAGTGACAGGACCCGAGGGAACAGCCTGAGGTTGTGTCAGGGAGGTTCAAGGTGTACCTCAGGCACACCTCCTTCCCTCACAGCCTGGCTGGGCACTGGCACCGGCCGTGCCACACGCACCGCCCCCATGGCAGCCCCGCCCCGCCCCGCGCCGCCCCGCCCCGCACGGACAGGCCCCGCCCCGCGCGGACAGGCCCCGCCCCGCGCGGACAGGCCCCGCCCCTCTCGCTGCCGCTCCCC
>JAWWLZ010000001.1:55012851-55043334 GCA_035041345.1 Poliocrania exsul | reverse complement strand
GAGGCGCGTGCGCGGCCGCGGCCGTTGCGGTGCGGGCGGGGCGGGGCCGCCATGGGGGGCGGGGCCGGGGCCGGGGCGGGGGCGGGGGCGGGGCGGGAGGGGAGGGGCGGGGGGCTCCGGGAGCCGCACCCACATATCCATATCCGTATCCATACCAATACCCATAACCATAACCATAACCGTTACCATACCCGTACCCATGCACGGCGCGGAGCAGGCGGCGGGGCCGCGGGCCAGCGCGGCCAGCATTACAAGCATGGCAAGCACAGCGAGCACGCAGACCGACAGCATGGCCGGTGAGCCGGGCTGCGGGGGCGCGCCGGGGCCTGCCCCGCCGGGAGGGCAGCGGGGGTGAGGGGTGTGCGCTGACAGGCCCCCCGCGGGGCCCTCACCACACGCAGGGTGCGCCCCGGGGTTTAACGACATGCCCGGAGCCCCCCGGGTTGGGCTCCCCTCGGGAGGCTCTGCCCGCCCGCCCGGGGCTGTTCGGAGCCCCCTCCTTCCTTCCCCCTCCTCTGCCGCTTCAGGGAGGGCTCCTGCCCCTCGGACAGCGCAGTGGAGTGGAGATATATACACACATTTACACCTACATACGTATATATAGAGCATACATACATATATACACACTACATATGCATATACAGTGTGTATAAAGTATATGTACTTAGGTATATAAGTATAGTGTGTATATATACCCAGTATATCTATAAAGTGTCTATAAAGGATACATATATAGAGTATAGTATATATAAGCACGTACATACTTATATATGATAATATATACTTTACATATATACATTTTATATGTACTATATATAATGTGTATCTATGAGAATATATACATATGTACAGTTTATATGTACTATATATAATGTGTATGAGAATATATACTTTACATATGTACAGTTCATATGTACTATATATAATGTGTTTCTATATATGCACTATGTATATACTTACATAGTATAGTGTATGTAAGCATATATATAAATGCAATAAAGTATTTCTATCTCTATATATATCTTCTCCCTCTTCCCCCACCCCTGCTTGGCAGCTCCCTTCTCCATAAGGGCCTTTTGATAACTAACATAAACTTGTGTTTTGCTTCCCTGCCTCTGTCACAATGATTTCTTTTTTTGATATATTTGTTACATATAATAAAATGCAATATGCATAAAAATGCTTGCCCTCAGAGGGATGTTCTTACTAAACCCCACAGCAGGGTCCACGTACAGATTTAGTAGAGAGAGACCTCCTCACAAGGCTGGGAGTGCCCAGATGAGGCAGATTCTGATGGACTTCATTGCTGCGGTCCCAGCGAGTGGTGTGTGCACACAGGTGTGCTGTATGCATAGCTCTCACACTGAGCACCGTGGCAGGGCTGCCAGGTCTCTACAATGGGTAAATAGGTTTTGTTTCATCCAAGTTTTATGGAAATTCTGCTTCCAAGCAAGCAAAAATTATGAATTCTGAAAGTAGGTTTCAGTTTCCTTTTCCCGGGCAGCAGAGTGATGTCACTGATGTTTTCCTCCTTGATGGTGTCAGAGCACTTCTTACAAGCCTTTCAGACTTTGGACTAAGAACTCCTGTGTCACAAACGTGGCATAATCCTCTATCTGAGCTATGTCCAGATGGGCAGTGCCCTGCTCCTGTTTGCTTCCAGGTGCAGGAGCAGCAGAGTTTTCATCCCCAGCCTTCCCAGCTTGCTTTCCCTGGAGCATGCTTTGCCTCACTGAAGCAGGATTCCTAACCTGGAGGAATAAAATCCTTCCTTTGTGTGAAGGAAAGAAGCTGTGGACTTAATGCCCTGAAAGGAGCACTCCTTTTATGCATGGTTTTACTTTCTGTAGCAGAGTGCCTGATTCCCTTACTTCCCCAATCTTCTGTAGTTGCTTTCAATTCTGTAAGATGTCTTCTGCCTTTTTTCTGGTCCAGTTGAATCAGCATTCTTTTCACTCTGTTGAACTTCAGGAAGTGTTTAACCACCTAACTGAGTAAAGATACAAACACATAGATATAATAACTGTAACCACATAGCATAATATTCTCCTGCTTCTCGTAAATTCATGTCAGTTCACAACAGTGCTGTGGACTTGTACAGTTTGTTTCCCGTGTGTTTGACAGGTTGTGTTCAGGTTAGGTCCAAGAAAACAAACTTGTTTGTGATTTATTCTGTTTGAAATCTACTCTGTATGTCAAATTGAAGTCCATTAGGGTATATGTGTGAATTGCTATAAATTGCACTGTTTCTTTTACCCTGCCATTTGGAAATTGTGCATGTGTGTGCTGTGACAGGAGTGTGTGCTGCTTCCATGTGTATTTCTAGCACATGGATCTGATTGTTCTGACCAGGTGCTCCTTCCAGTGCTTGTGTGCAGTGGGATAGCAGAGCCAGGCAGCCTAATCAGTAGTGCACAGTGTGGCATCAGATGGTGCTGATAACAGGCCTGTATTTGCTTTCCAAAACCACACTTCTGTGTCAAAAAACTGCTAAAATACTGTCTGGAAATGGTATTTCAGTTATGGATTGCATATGTTTATCTGTTGTCCTCATTGTTTGGGTTCACAGACATGTCTTTAGTCTTCCCCCACCCAAGCAATCTTAGTATGTGATTATATCTCTTCCAAACTGCTGGAACTACTTAAAGAATATTTTTCTCGATTGTATTCTATTCTTGTCTCCGCCTTTTCTTCCTTTGCAAAAACTGTGAAGTTTGTGGGAAAGGACAAAACCAGAAATAATACTATTGTCAGACAGCACATATGAGGCCTGTGTGTTCATTACAGGAATATGTGTTCATTACAGCTCTCTGTAAGCACGCCTGAAACAGGGACTGGAGCTTTATTAAGACTTAGTTACCTTCTTGCCGAGTGTGAGGCAAGACAGCTTCACATTTGGAACATTTCAAGCTTTCCCAAGCAGTGCAGTACTTCCTTCTTTTCCCATGGTGGGACACTCAGTGCTGCTGAGCGCTGGCCCTCACAGCACAGTGCCCAGAGTGTGAGCACAAGCACAGCACTGTGCAAGTTGGTGCTCCAACAAGGGATTTTGTCAGAAGGGACAGCCTGAGCAAAAGGTTTAAATTTTTGTACAATCTGAGCAGGCTGTAAAAGTCCAGAAACAGGATCTCCCAAATGGATGTAGCTGGAAGGTTTCACAATGGCTCTCACACTCTTGCAGCGGGTGTCAGTGTAGGTGTTTCTGCTCTCTTCTGTGGTGATCCTGAAGCTGAATCAGAAGCTATGCCTTAGATTTCTGTAACCATTTGTGAATCATTTGAGCACATTAAGTTATGTGGGATCTGATGATCTGCTCTGTGATTTCTGCTCTTCATCTCTGAGTGGAATTAATTAACTGAATTTCAATGAAAGTTTCATCACTTCCTCTTGTTGCACACATCTGACCTCTGCATCCAGATGTGAGCATCTTGAGTGGCTGCACCTGAAAAGGACAGTGTGGAATTACCTGTTGGAATAGCAGAAGGGGTTGATGAACCAGCTTCTGTAGCAGCTGTGGTGTAAGCTTGAAAAATTGTGTTCAACAATGTGAAGTTTCTTTATAAATATTCTCTAATAAATATTTCTTTTTCTCTTCAAATGACAGGTCAAATGCCAAGACTTTCTAAGGTCAATCTTTTTACTTTATTGAGTCTCTGGATGGAGCTCTTTCCCTCATCTGAGCAATGGAAAAAATCACAGGTAAAATGGCTATGCTTACTGTTAATTGGTCTTTCTGAGCAGCTCCTGCATTGAATTTAACCCAACTGCTCTTGACATGACAGATTATGAAAAAAACAAAAACAAACCCAAAGCTGGTAAACTTTTTTCAAATATTTCTTAGAAGTAGAAAAAATCCAGTGGTGGGAGAAAAGTAGCAAAATGCCTGTTTTTGAAAAACTGAAAAGCAAAGTATACACTAAGAGGTGAAGCCAGCACTAAAAAGTGGCAGGTATTTTGAAGAGCATAAGAAAGGAGGAATGGTGTGTACCATGTTTATACTAACCATGACTTAAAGTCAGTGTGGTCAGTGGTGTAGAGATATCTTCTAGAATTACAGTGTTCAGGATTGTAGATCAGTTCTCTTACACAGTGGAGGTGCACACAACCACCTGAAATGTTTGCTGACCAAGGACTTGCAGGTAACTACTTTAGTGGCAATGAAAAGAAATCACCCTTGAGAAGGGGTCTTCTAAATAGCAGCTGGTTATGCTTCAAAGTCAAGGAGCGTTTTCAGAGTGTCCTGGAACAGGGTGTTTCCTTTTGTGATCAGAGTTCTTACTGTGCTCTTTAAAATGATTACTGCATTTTGCAGAGCATACCCATAAGCTAAAATCCACATCACATGTATCAGCCAGAGCAAGAAAAGAGGGAAAATTACGTGAGTGACAATTAGGCCTAATTTTCAGAGCTTATTATGTCCCGGGCTAGATGAGCAGCACTATATAGACTTCAAAAGCAGTTTCAAATTTAGTAACTCTGGAGAATGGCTCTTGGGTTGTAGCTAGGGCTGTAGTACAGCCTCACTTCTGTAACCACAAAGCAACTGAATAATTTACAGATCTAAGACAACAGTGTTTGGTGGCAGCTGGATTGCATAACGAGATCTCTTTCACCAACTTCATTCAACTAGCTTGTATCCAGTTGCCTCACAATACATGGGAATTCAGATGCACTAGCTCTTGTCTGTGGTATGCAGACTTTTTCCATGGAAGATTCTTTAGGACCAGGATTCGTTTCCATAAATGAATAGGCAGAAATAAAGCTAGAGAAGCTATTTGTTCCCACAATGGTCAAGCTCAAGACAGAAAAATTCATGAGCATTTCCAGATGCTGGCTGATTCAGAGGGCATTTCAGCAATAACTGACAGAATCTTCTGTGCTGCTTCTGGATTTTGTTATGGGCAAAGCAATGACCAGAAAAATCAGGAATTTGTGACAAGTTCCTCTTTGGAGTTTGAGACAAGCACTGTGCTGTTAACAGGCACATGTGAAAGAAATTCAACAACAAAAAAATGCGTAGGAAAGTGTAACAGAGATTGTTTAATGATTCACATCACTACTTGTACTGAAGGACTCTGCTGCTGGTTGATTACTGTTACCCAAGGAAAACCTGTACTATCTCTATGGTCTTCATGTTGAAAAAGGTAAAATAAAAATAATAGTAATGCATTTTTCTGTAGGTGAAGAGGAGTGGTCTAGTTGTGGTGAAAAACATGAAGATTATTGGTCTTCATTGTTCCAGTACCGACTTGCATGCTGGCCAGATTGCACTCATTAAACACGGATCAAGACTTAAAAACTGTGACCTTTATTTTTCCAGAAAACCATGTTCAACTTGTTTAAAAATGATTGTAAATGGTAAGGAAAGACTGTAGCAGAATAGGAGTAAATGTTCTGCTTGTGATGGATGGTATCAGAAAGCCTGTTTTCTCTTTGGACTGTCCCAGTTGTGAACACCAATCCCTAACTTGTGTAGGTTGCACTGAAATTTTTCAAGAGTCAATGTACCCTTGGAGCTGATGGTCAAGAAACCAGGCTTTGCTCCCATGACCCTGCTTGTGCAGCTGTTATTATTGGTGGTGCTTGTCTCTTGGGTGGGATGCTCTAATGAGACTCAGATATACCTGTTGCACTTCGTCAGAGCAGCCCTAAGCCTGAGGAACAGGCCTAGGTTGCTACATTTTTTCTTGCCTTCCCATTGCTTGGCAGTGACAGTAGAGGAAGGGTAGTTTTTAGGCAGAAATCACAGGGGGTACTTAAGGGTTTCCTTTTCTCAAGGAAGATGAAGACAAGCTAGATTGTTCACTTCCCAAAATATGATCTGCTGCTACACCCCTTGTGCAAATATTGATTTTTAATCTCAGCAGCAACATCTATTAGTGCCAACTTTTTTTGTGTGTTGCTGCTGTAGGTAAGATGCAAAATTAGGCTGTCACAAAGATCTTAGAACTTGGTAGACTCCAGTTCATAGTCTGATTATCAAGTCAGATAACCCCTTGATACTTGTATCTACCAGCATTTTTTCTGTCCAGACTTACTGTAAGCAGCACTCAGGCCTCAGAGGAGTAAACCCAGGGTTAGGCAACAGTGTGTTGAGTATGAGCTTTACGTTCCACTGTACTTACATGGTTCCTTCTGCTGCATTATCTTCTCTTCCAGCGGGGGTGAACAGGATTTCTTACTGGCCTGCAGATCCTGAAATCAGCCTGCAGAACGAGGCGTCCAATCCCATGAGTACCGACGATGCCAAGCTGGATGCCAAAGCCGTAGAGAGACTCAAGTCAAACAGTCGTGCTCGTGTGTGTGTGCTGCTTCAGCCTTTGGTGTGCTATATGGTGCAGTTCATTGAAGAAACTTCCACCAGGTTCGATTTTATTCAGAAAATAGCCAAATCACAGCCTGACTGTAATACTGACTTTTACACTGCATGTAGGCAAGAGAGAATAAAAGAGTATGAAAGCTTATTCCTAATTTCAAGTGAGGAAATGCACAAACAAATATTGATGACAATAGGGCTGGAGAACCTCTGTGAGAATCCATACTTCAGCAACCTTAGGCAAAATATGAAAGACCTTGTCTTGGTCTTGGCGACAGTGTCTGCCAGTGTTCCTGTCTTTGGAAGCTTTGGATTTTACAACAGTGAATCCCAAGGAACGAATGCAACAGACGACGAGTGTTTGCCCCAAGACATTGCAAGGCACTGTATGATCCAAGCCAGGCTACTTGCCTACCGCACAGGTGAGTTGTGAACGAGGATGGGGCTCAGGAGTAGAGTAGGTTCTGGATTTCAGTCTTACTCTTCCAAATACTTCCTTCAGCAAGCTGCACAACTCCATTCCTACACCTGTGAAACAGGTGCAGCAGTAACAGTAAAGATGCCACAGGGGTACAGAGTACTGTGTGTGAAAGCTTTCCAAGAGAAAATCAGTGCAGGTATTTCACATGCAGTGCTGGCAAACCCTGCCATGCCAACTTGTCCAGCACCCTACTGAAAATAGAACAGAATGGCATTTAAATTCTTCAAGCTGCTCTGAGGCTCTTTTTACTGAGGTTTCACAAGATGCTTCTGTTATCAAATAAATGCCAATTATGCCAAGCAGATTATGTATACTTCAGGAAAAAGCAGTGAAATAATATCCTTTTACTAGGGCAATAAGTACAGTTATATTAAGTCTCCGAGTTCTAATCTTATTAGTAGAAGTGCTTATATATCCAATGGGTTGTTGGGGTTTTTTTGCACAGATGATAGAGTTTTATGTACAGGCTTCTAGTGTGGAAGGATAATTATTGACTCTCTCTTGACAGAGTTGACTTCTGTTAGCAACTTTATTCTCTCTGGGTAGCAATGCAATAAACTGCTAAGTTCTTCCAGAGAACAGAATATGAAGACATAAAACTTGGTGATACTCCTTAGTGATGGTTTTGTCCCCTAGATATGAGAGTTGCTTTTTCTAAACCATTGTAAACAAATAAAGCTTAAACCAAAAGTAATCCCCCAACACATGCAGACAAACCCAACCTATCAGGTCAGGTACCCTCCACAAATTTGGTCTCCAAAAATTGCAGAGGAGATCTCATCTTTTAGATGCAATTCCAAAGTTTTGTGGAACCAGCTGTGAGTTCTTTGTACAGCTACTGTTGTACAGAGCAAGATGGAACAGCCAAGCTTGAGTATTCATTCTTGGAACAGCAATGTTCAGTCTTACCTATGGTGTTGAGTCTGGACTCAGACCTGTTCTTTGAGCAAACTCTTGTTCCACTTTAATCCCGTAATGAAATTAAAATAAATAGCAGCACACACACATTTAGATGCTTTACATTATTATATAGGTGGATATAAAGGGGAGCAAGATCACAGGATATTGATAATCAATGATTATCATCTTCATCACTTCACCAGTGACTAATAAATATGCAGAATATAAAAAAATGCTTTCATAAAATGTATCTTTGGCAGGAAAGACCACCTTGGAGTGATTGTGTATCATAGTGACAGTAAGGCTGATGGAAATAATAATGGAAACAATGTGTCCTCCAGTATCATCAATGGAAGCCTGAAACACTTTTTTCTCTTTTATATGCTGTTTTAACTGGTCGAGACTCTCATCAGTAGCTACTGTGGAGGATTTCCAAGTTCCATAAAAGCCTTCAAAGTCACATAATGAAAGTTCCATATCAGTTTTTCTATGGTGGTGATAGAAAACACCCTCCAAAATCCAATTGCTAATATTTTGTCTCTGAATTGGGCATAAAATACAACTAATTTTTGTAGGAATTCAGACCCACAGTACCATAAAGAACGGCAGAACTGAAAAATTAAATAGTAACCAACAAGAAGGTTTTTATCAGTTTGCTGTCTCACATCAGTGAACCTGTCCACATATATTCTTGGCACACATTCTCTTACCTGTTGCATCTTTGAACAAATGTACACAACAAAGTCTTAGAATGACTGCCTTGCAGTTAAAGCACACCCAGCTTTTACAGGAGACTCATATGATTTCAAAGCTCTGCATTTCTTTCCTCCTGTCCACAAAGCAACAATGAATGTTATTCCTTACTCTAGGATGTCATGTTGATGTATAGGTAACTTGGAAGTGCTTTATTTGTTATTTACTCCTAAAATGTTATGTATTTTAGAGGATCATAAAACAGGAGTTGGAGCTATTATTTGGGCAGAAGAAAAATCAGTAAGTATTGAAAAAATTACTTTTTCTTGCACTCAGAATTCATACTCTTGGTTTGAGCTTGTTATTTTCCCTTTAAGTTTTTACACTTCTGTTTTTCATACAAACACACAGCTCTATAGAAAGCTTGTGCTTCTCCTGCTTTATTAACTAAGTTAGTGACTGGTTCATTGTTCTGCTTTAAGATAAAGGGGAAGTATAAATGATTTTAGTAACTACCACACTGTCTCCACCTGGATTTCAGTGTGCCTGCTTCCCTAGTCGTTGTCAGTTATTGCAGGTGTCCTGGCTACAAGGTTTTGCCACGGCTGCTGCTCAGACACGTAGTGCCTGCTCTGCACAGTCCCTCTTTGCAGCTCTCTTTTTGGAAAGGTCTCTGCAATTATAGCCTGACAATCTCTTGAGGGTATTCATTGCAGTTGAAATGCTGTACAGGCTTTAGCACATTCCTTTTTGGATCAAAGTAGTATTTTTCTACAGATATTATTACAGTGCTTTTTCCCATCCAGACATAAAGTTTTTATTTCTTCATGTCTCTGATTATGCATGTTACCAATCCCAGGAAGCCTCTTTCTTTATGCAGCTGCCACATGCTCTTCATTTGTTTTTAGCACCTCAGTCATCAGCTGCTTACTGCTGTTTTGTTTCTTGTTCTGGTTCCAATCCCTGATTGGTACTTACCAGCCCACTGGTCACTGAGTCTGTTGAGAGAGACATGAAACACAATCTCTGGCACATCAGGGATGAACTCCAGATGTCTTCCATTTTATACATTGCAGAAAGACTTAGAGTAAGTCCTTCAGACTTGTGTCCATGCTGTCAGTACTACTTGCCAAAAGGGAAGCCTCTAAAACCTGCTGCAGCATGACTGGGGTGTCACAGCTTGGCTGTGTGGCTCCTACAGAGCTCAGTGGAAAAGCTCTGCACAGATACGGAGCAGTCTGCAAAAGCTGAGCTCTCTTCCAACTGCTGTAACTTGGCTGCACTGATAATGTGAATGTATACATTGCACAGCACTTTGATTAGAACTGTTTAAATACATCCAGATTTGGTATTTTGCTTACTTTTGCAGAGAAGCTGTGATGGAACAGGAGCAATGTATTTTGTAGGCTGTGGTTACAATGCCTTTCCTGTTGGATCTGAATATGCTGACTTTCCCCACATGGATGATAAGCAAAAGGATCGGGAAATCAGAAAGTTCAGATACATCATACATGCGGAGCAGAACGCCTTGACATTCAGGTAACGGGCTTGTTTTTACCACTGAAGAGAGTGAGGTGGTTCAGAAACAATTCCATGACAAATACATGTCATGGTTTAAGCCCAGCTGGCATCTGAGCACCACACAGTGACTTGCTCACCCCCTACCTCTGTGGAATGGGGAAGAGACTCAAAAGTAAAACTTGTAGGTTGAGATAAGAACAGTTTAATAATTGAAACAAATCAAATATTGTACTCATAGTAATGATAGTAGTAATAAAGATTAAAACCCAAGTGATGCACAGTACAATTCCTCACCACCCACTGATCAGTGCCAGGTCCCGTCCCCAAACTCCAATCAACCCCCTCTTCCAGGCAATTCCCTCAGCTTACGTACTGGGTATGACACTCTCTGATGTGGAATATCCTTTTGGTCAGCTTGGGTCCCATATCCCACTTCTTGTGCAGCTCCTCACTGACAAGAATATGAGACACAAAAAAGTACTCGACTCAGAGTAAGCACTACTTTGCAATAGTTAGATCATCAATGTGTTCCCAATGTTATACTAAACCCAAAGCACAGCACTGTACCAGCTACTAAGAAGAAATTACCTTTATCCCAGCCAAGACCAGGACAATACATAATGTCACTGGTGAAGTGTGGGATGCAATCATGGTCTTGTTCATGCCTGTGATGTAGTACTTGGATGCATATGGACAACAATCAGCTCCTGGGGTTTCTTCAGACATCTCAAGTAAACTTGTTTTTTAAAGGATACTCACTCCTTCAGTTATTGTTCAGATACAAGCCACAGCCCCTGCTTCCTGCTAGACCTGAAATATGGAAATGTGGCAGCTCATGAGGCTTCCAACAGTGATTGTGTGGAGACATGGGATGTGTGTTTTGTTCACAGGTAGTAAAACCAAACCAGATACCACTGTGTACTTGTGCACTTGATTAGGAATAGGTTGCTTCTGAGAATTGATAACACTTCTTTGCTTGCTCTAGTGAGGTATCAAGATTCAAACCTATCAAGATACAAACTCTGAAATTCTGTTTTCTGCTTGCAGGTGTCGAGAAATAAAGCCAGATGAGAGGAGCATGATATTTGTAACGAAGTGTCCATGTGATGAATGTGTCCCTTTAATTAAGGGAGCTGGTATCAAGCAGATCTATGCAGGAGATGATGATGCTGGAAAAAAGAAAGCAGACATATCCTATATGAAGTTTAATGAAATTGAAGGTGTAAGCAAATTTACAGTAAGTGTCTAAATGTACTATATTTTAAAAACTGTGGGCAGTAGAGTGACTAGTCATCTGCAGCCACCATAGAGGAGTGCTGTGCTATCTAGTGAGGTGAATGGAATTGAGGAGTTTCTCTGTCACAGTACTAGGGAGAAGTGATGTGTCATATGCCACATGGTGGGGCCAAGCATCTTTATTTTCTGTATCTGTAGTGAGGATTTCCCTCTAACTTTTTGCTATTATGTGAGGTGATCTCTTTGCACTCTGAAGTTCTTCAAGCCTCCCCTGTCACAGCATGGCAGCTGATGTGGGAGATCACTGTGTGACTTTGCCAGCCCTTCCAGCAGCTCCTGAAAAAGCTGCACTGTGTTTTGAAGGTAGCCAAGTGCACCTGCACTTGGTGCTTACCATGATGAACTGTGGCACTGTTGGTTGGAGCAGGCTCATTTCCCCTTCTCAAGGGAGTAAATGTCTACACATTCCCTAACAGTTATGTATGCTCACAGCAAGTGTGTATTTGAGGGGGAGCCCTTCATTTCCCACCTCACAGTCATGTCTCAGAGTGAAGGCCTGGAGTGTACTTTTCCTTCCTCCCTTTCCTCCTTATTCTGTCTTCTGAAATAAGTAAACATTTTCTTCTTCTTTTACCAGTGGCAACTAAATCCATTGCACACTAATGCTCACGAATTCCATGACCTTACAGCCAGGGAAAGTAAGTATTTTTTTCATTAATTTCTTTTATGACTGAAGTCAGTAAGTCAGAGCACCTTTTAAAACTTATCTAAGGTTTTTTTAATAGATGAGTTAACTGTAAGTCAAAACCAAACTTGGCATTGACACACGTTACAAAATCTAGTAATGCAATTATCAAGGTCATCAATATGCTCTTTTGCATGTAGAGCATTTCAGACTACTTGATCATGTTTAAAACTTTTTTCTATAAGGACTTTTTATATTGTGTTCTATAAAGAGTGCCATTATTTTTCAGAGAAATTGGGCTCCTCCAAGTCACTTAAATATGTTCTGCAGAACATTTCATTACTTCTTTTGCATTTGTGTCTATATATACACAAATGTAATATAAAGGTCACAAAATCCTTGTCTTTGGGCACCCCTGTAGCAAGGGCACCGTCATCTTCTGAAAACAGAGTTAGGAGAAGTCTTATTTTGAAGCCTTTTTGTGCTCTAAAAGGGACCTACCACAGGCATCTTCTGTCAGCTACCAATCCTTAAAATGTCTCATCCAGAGGGGAAAACAATGTGGAAAAAGCAGCTACATAAGTTTGTGCCTCAAGCAGGAAGATACAGAATGGAAAGAAAGAGAGCTGGCAGTTGCTCAAAGCACTGAGTACAGTGATAGGAACATAGAAAAGACTGAAGGTGTTTGTGTGGCACACAAATAGCCACGTGCTGCAAACTATTTCCTAACACAGAGTGAGGTAGGTTAGAGGAGAAGTCTCTTAGTTAGCTATTTCCTTACAGACTGTGGGGAGGGAAGGGCTCAGAGTAGTGTTTATAGCATTAGTGATCTCTGCAAAATGTTAGGGCCTGTTTGTCCCTCCCTCTGTTAATGGTTTGTAGACCCAACTGGAGAGAGATTCATCCTGGGGTACTTTGTTTGACAACCTTTAACAAGGCTCATTTCTCTGGTAATGTTTTCTTTAAGATGATGCACATTTTCAACACTGAACTGTTTTAAGTTGCTCTCTTTCCCTGTTGTTCTTCTAACATGTTCCTCTGTGAGGGGAAGAAAATAATCTCCACCCTGTTCCCCATCCCCAGTGTTATTCCTGTGTGCCTGTCTGTGTTGAGTATGTAGATTATACTCGCTGTTGTATTAATGTTTGATGCATATTTTTTCTTTAGATGGCGTCCAGAAAACAAAATCACTGGATGACCAACTGCACCAAAACAAGAAACTGTGTCTTGGTCACTACTGAATAATTAAGCACTTCTTCAGTCTTGCTTCATACATTTTAAAATACAGCCTCTTTGCACTTTGAGATAAGAAAGAGTTTTATTTATTGTTTGGAAAGTGAATTTTACAATACTTTTATTTATGATGTCTTTAATAGTTTATGGAATTACCTGAAGGTCTTTTTAATTTAGAAGCTCCTGGCGAAAAAATGCTGCTTTGTATTTTCCGTGAAAGTAACTGAGTGGCTGATCATTGTTAACACATTAAAAAAAATATACTGGAAGTTTATTGATGATAGATCAGAGCAATAGTAAAATGATGTTTCATTTGCTTCAAATACAATCATCATAGGTACCTTCTAGGAAATGGTAGCTAAATAATCACCAGCAACTATTTCTGTACCTGAAAGTGGCTATTGCCTCTCGGTCTGCCTCATAGTGTAACAGACACAAAACCACTGGGATAGCAATCATTGCTAGGTAAATGGAGAGCAATCTTTTCTCTCAGACGCACTGTCTCCCAACTACCATAGCAGCAGAGCTGGCTTGTTGTGTCGTACTTGCCTTGCTGCTCTATGTCCTTCCTCAAGTGCAATCCATCTCATTAATGAAGACAAAGATTAGGTTTGTTTTTCCTCAGCTTATGGATGCAGGCCTAAAATCATGTGGCTGTACCCATCTCACTGGCATCTACATACATGTGAAGATTGCTGGTGTTTAGGCTTTGTTAATCCTCCTTAACAGGCTTCTAGGACTGCAGAAGCCATTGCCAGTGTCCTGTTGTTTCTTAGACAGGCTGATCTGTGCCAGTGCCAATCTCCTCAGTGATTACATGTGGAGCAAGGGTGACGTTAAAACGGCAGTGCAACTGCAGGCTAGTGCTTTTGCTAGTGTTGAGGGGACAGGTAATGGGTAACCAGAACACAGTTGTACCCAGTGTCTTTTGAGAGGGTCTCCTAATTCCCATCTGTTTCCTGCTTTGAATCTGATGTCTAGCTGTTTGTTCTAGCAGATGCCCCAAGACTTTCTGCTCACTCCTCTGCTGAGCTCTCAAGTGCAAAAACCTTACACCTTTTTCTGCTGCTGCTGGTGGGATATATGAACAGCCCTTTCCTAGTTCTTTCATGCATTTTGTCTTTGCTGCCCTCCTTGAAGTCCTGGAAGGGGAATCATATCTTAAGATGCTGCTGTAGGTTCTCTTTTAGGTTTTGGAAAAGCTTGGAACTAGACAGCAAAACTGTGATTGGATAGTGTGCAAAGCACACATGACATTAATTAATCAGTTTGTTCTCCCTGGCAACCGGTCCTGTAATTTAAGGTGCAGTTCTTGATGCTTGGAGCTGCAGGAAGGAGCTGTGCTTCCCCATGGCTCATAGTATAACTTCATTCTGGAGTACCTGGGCTTTGGAAATGCTTATATCCTCTTGCCACCATGAGAATTCACTTCCTGGAGCTGGAGAAGCTGCTGTTTGAGCCTGGGTTAGGCTGAAAGCTACTCCAGGGCTGCTGGTTGAGTGTGGTCCATGCAGGGCTGGCAGCAAAAACCCCACCAGGCAGTTGGCTGACCTCCTTCACCACTGCTGCCTCACCCAGCAGGATGCATACAGCTTCATTTCCCAGCACCAGGCAGAGAAAAATCTGACCCTGTTTGTCAGCTTAAGGGAAGGATGGTGAAAGCCTTGGTTGCTTCACACCTCCAAAGCCTGCTTTCTACAGTAGTTCATAGGGAAGTTGCTGAGCTGCCACTTCACCAGGTCTTGTAATCTGGTGCTGAGGAACGCAGGTCCTGAATTTAGGATGAGCAGATCCAGCTGCAAGGGGATTAAGTTATTGATCTGGGTGCTGTACAAACCTCAGAAAGACCATTTTGTCCTTTTATCAAGGATTCTGTAGTTTCATTTTTTGCATCTTTCATATGAGGCTAAAGTCAAATGTTGGGGTTTTACAATGGGTTTTTAAACATAAATATTTTACTCTCTCATATTTCCTCCTCATTTCTTGTAAGCGTCTTGTGTTAGAATAATTAGTCTTGGCTTTTTTGGCAGGTCAGAAGAATACTGCCCAAATCAGAGTAAAAGTCTGCCCCCCTCCACCTACTTGAACCCTTCTTGTTTCTATAATCCATTGACAATGCTCTTCTACTTGAGGTAGAAGCAAGGGAAAACCAACAGGGCCAGGTTTAAGGTCCCTTCAAGCTTTACCCTGATCAGTCTGCTGGTATCAAAATCAGTATAATCCGTGTCTTTATAAGAACATCTAAAATTGAAAGGTCCCTGAAATATTGTAGGTGACCTGGCTACACAAACAAGTGAGTCAAGATACAAGTCACATATCACGCACATGAAATAACTACACTGGCAGTGAATGCTGCCAGTAATCTGTACTTCAGGAGGAGTTAAAAGTCTACCTTTACTTTTAATCATTTTTCTAAAAAACAGAGGATTTTTGTACAAAACTTGCTGTGAAACTTGGAATTGCTTGTAAGGCTGAAGGCTTGGAAGCCTGGCTTTATTTCTGTCTTGCTGTATTCTACAGATTGCTCCAGAAGCTCACGAATTTCTGTAGGCTGTGATTATCAGTGTAATGCTACTTCTTCAATTTTTACTGGAATTACAAGGTAGGGACTGTATCTTGGCCAACAGGAACAATGTGAGTGGAGCTTCTCTCTCAGCCTATGGACTCTGTAGGTGCTGCAGTGCTTGTCTGCTTACCAGGGAGAGCCATGGAAGATCAGATATCTCCTGCAGTGCTTATTTTGAAAATTACCTCTAGAATGTTTGTTTCTTACAAAAGAACTGCAAAGTATTTACTCAAGAAATGTTAAAGTTATATATTTTATATGTTGTGTGAAATTTCCATGTGAATTTTGTGTCTCTTCCATTAATTTCAGAACAATCATTTTAATTGCAGGTATTAGCTATCAGTAATAATTTGGCCTCTTGACTGAAAATTAGAGAAATTCTCTGTTAATTGTCTGCCTTACAGCAAAACATGTTTTCTGCTAATAAATTAATCTGACAGTAAGTACTGAAGTGTACTTTTAAGTGCTTTGGGTTATTAGGAACATTACAGAGTGCTTTGGAATGCTCACGCCCCTTATGGGCCCAGTGCTGTCCTTGCTGCCCTGCCTGAAGAATTTGTCTCAACATGAGACTGTGCCTCCTGCCAGTCCCTGGAAAGGGCTGGGATGCCCTTCCTTGGCCCTGAGCTTTAATTCCCTCTTCCTCAGGAGAGTAAGAACTGCCTCGGGGAGCACTGCATGAGCTGCCACCTCCACAGCCTGTTCCTTGGTTGGAGAGGATCAGAGTCAATAAGGCTTTGACAATCCAGCTGTAAACCTGGTCCCTGCTGCACCTCGTGCCTTCCTGCCTTGGGTTGCCTGTGTGGGCACACACAGGTGTCCCAATTTCCAGGCACACAGAGCAGAGCAGCCTCCCCGTGGTGATCATGGCCGACAGCTGTGAGTGAGTCTGTAGCATGAAGCAGGTATTGCTGAGGGTCTGACCCACCTCAGGGGTTTTACATCCACCTGGTTCCAGCCTGGGCACATGGACCCAGGGCCTGACAGCCAGTGGAGTGCATTAGGGCTATGCCTACAGTTAATTTTCCTGTTAATCTGAAAGGAATCCCCTCCTTGCACTAGTTTGTGTCACGGAGCCAAGCGCAGTAAGCAGGGAAATGCGTTTTGGAAGTGCTCTTGACCTGAAATGTCGCCGACACATGGTGAGCAGTCAGTGGGACACAGCCAGGCTGGCAAAGGGACATGCTTCCCAGAGCCATGTTTAATGTGGGGACTACTCTGGAAACTATGCAGTCCTCTCAATAGATTTTTGTGTTTCAGTCATTGTGTCTACAAGGCAGACTTCAAATACCTGGCTTTAATTTGTTGGATCCAGAAAGTGACACTGCTTGGAGAATAGGAAACCAAAGAAGGCTGATGGTACCTGTTGATTTCCAATAGATGTGGATTACTCTTGTATTGGAGCTGCGTATCAAGGCATTGGTAGTGGGTGGCTTCAGGGGTGGGTTCTGCGCTGGATCAGGTTACTGTGGGAACCAGTGGAGAGAGGAGCCCGCACTGGATGTAGCACGTTTGCTGGCAGGACTTGTGACCCTGTGGGGACCCATCTTGGAGCAGCCTGTTCCTGAAGGACTGCACCCCGTGGATGGGGCTCACACTGGAATACTTGGTGAAGAACTGCAGGCCATGGGAAGGACTCACATTGAAGTTCGTGGAGGACTGTTACCCGTGGGAAGGGCTCACACTGGAGCAGGGGAAGTGTAAGGCGTCCTCCCGCTGAAGTGGAAGGAGTGACCGGGAGAAATGCGATGAACTGAGCGCAGCCTCCAGTCCCCGTCCCGCGGCACCAGAGAGCAGGTAGGGAAATTGGGAGTGAAATTAAGCCCGGAGAGAAGGAAGGGGTGGGAGGTAGTTATTCTAATATGTGTTTCTATTTCTCATTTCCCGGACAATTTGACGGGCAATAAATGAAATTAATTTCCCCGGCGTGCCCGGCCCCGGCCGTCGGCATGGGCGGTGCAGCGCTGCGCTGTGGCCGCGGGGGGGCGATGTTGGCGGGGAAATGTCCCCGGGTTGCCGGGATCCATCCATCAGGACGTCGGGATCCACGGGGATGCCGGGATTCAGCCCCGAGTGAGCAGCTGTGGTCTGCCACACAAAATTAACATTATATTATTTATAAATATTAGTGCATGCCGGTGTCTTAAGGGCGGGTGTCCACAGAATGGTGAGGCCAGACTCCTTCCGTTGGTTCCCAGCGACACGACACGGGACGATGGGTACAAACGAAACACAGGGAGTTCCGTCTGAATATGAGGGAGAAGTTTTTTACTGCCGGGGTGACAGAGCACCAGAACAGGCTGTCCAGATAGGCTGTAGAGTCTCCTTCCCTGGAGGCACTCCAGACCCACTGGGATGCAACCTTGTGCAATCTGGTCCAGGTGGACCTACTGCAGAGGGATTGGACAGGACGTTCTCCAGGGTACGTTCCCACCCCAGCCACTCCATGATTCTGTGACTGGCACACAGAGCTCTGCTGCTGCAGACAGCAACAGGCAAAGGTGTGCTGATGCTCGTTGTAAATGTCAGAACACTCGAGACAGCTCCAAGCTCGTCAATGGGAAGAGGAAAAATCGGGGCTGGCGTGTCTGTCATGTAGGGGAAGGGCCTCCTCACTGGGCTGGCAGCAGCACAGCCTTCACCATGCTTGGGCTGGGAACAGACATGTAGAGGAAAATGCTGAGCATGGTTTTTTCCCCCGGGGTATTTTGCAGTGCGACATTTATCTTCTGCACTCCAAGTATCAGCTGTTTGTACAGGAAATTTTCCACTTTTCTGGGGAGCCAAGCTCTGCCTCAGCAGTGGCAGCTTCCTGTAGCTACAGGACCACTGTGCATTCCCACCACTACTGAAGGGATGGGCTCTGTTCCAGCTTCAATGTACTCCTGCAGTGTATTCCCAGGGGCACTAGACAGGTATGTTAACAACAATGAAGCCTTTGCAGTTTGCCTGCGTCTTCCCTCCTCCTTCGCCCACATTGCTTAACTATCTTTACTTTGGCTCCAGTGAGGTCACTTCACTGCATTGCCAGTAAATTTTCCTCCAGGGCAGCTAAATTTCTAACTTGGAGGAAAAATAAGGGGTTGCAGAAGCTGGGGGAAACCATGAAATATTTGAACAATAACTTCAGCAAAAGCCAGGCCTTAGGGACATGTCACACAAATGTCAGCATAGACACATTCCCTCCTTTCCCTACAATGTCATTTCAGAAATACCTGAAAGACAATATGTAAGGTAGGTGAATACATTCAGCTGCAGTTAATCTTTCATTCCTATTGTGGGGCAAGATTTACCTGGAGAAAACAAAAGCCAGCAGAAGCAGAGGAGCTTAACTGTATGGCTAGAGGTGGTATTTATTAGCAGGAGAGCTGGGTCTTTCATTGGAATGAACATATGTCTCTCCTCCCTCTGCAATGCCTGCTATCCCCCAACACATCCTGCTTTCTTGCCTGCTAGTCCCCAGTGTCCCTTTCCTTTGAGCCTTGGACAGGAAGCACAAGCCATAGCTGTCAGCCCACAGCAAGAACCTGCTCTGTGCCATGAGCTAATTGTGGCTCTGCCCTTGACAGTCCTTGGGGCACAAGGCGAGTCAATCTGTGAATATAATTTTTCCCCCACACCCAGCTTTGAAATGGGGAGGAGATGCCTTTCTCCACTTTCCCCTTGGGATTTTGAGAGCCCTGCCCTCTGCAGGCTCCTGCTTGTTCCATGCACATAGAGCCTGTTGGGCATCTGACCATCTGCCTGAGCACATGCCGGGTCTGTTTGCTCCCCGCTGGCTGCCGGGGCAGGGCTGTGCCGGGGTGTGCCGCCTGCTGAGAAGCCAACCCTGACTGCGTGTTTGCACAAACAGATGCAGTGGGCTCTGCTTTGACAGGGGTATTTTTAAATCCACTCCAGACGCCTGTCAAAGCCAGCTGTTGTACAAGCAGGTTGAAGGGCATTGCCAAAGCTGAGCGTTAGTACAGGCAACATACCTTGCAAATTGGAAATACAGGGCGTCTATTCATAAGAGTTGAGCAAGGCACTGCATGGCCCAAAAGACATGGTCCTGTCTTCTCTGTGCCCTCAGAAGAAATAATTCCCTTCATAAGTGGAGTGGTAGCTCTTCCCCAGGAGAGCTGCAGTGGGGATTTGGGTGGGTTTTGTTCCTTTAACCGTGAGGAGCTGGGCGATGGTGCCATGACTGGGCTGGTGTCTGTCTTGCAGCCAAAGACTCTTCGTACCTGTCAGCTCAGTGGTCAGGTGCTTGTTGTGCCCAACTATTTGTCAAACCCCAACCTGCTGGAGGTGCCTGCGGGCACAGCGTGGCAGGTAAAACACACAGGTTACAAGTTTGGCCATGGGACACTGAGGCTTCATTTCCAAATCTGCACTTGGGGGAGAGGCTCTGAAGAAAAGCACACCCCATCCCACAGCTCTGCAGGCACCACTACCAAGGATCAAACCAGGCACTCCAAAGGAGGGAGGAGGTTGTGGTGGCATGGGACACACACAGGGCCATGCCCCATGTGCTGCACCACAGCAGGTATCTGCAGTCTCACAGACGGTGAGGGCAGTGCAGGGCTTTCCTGGGGCCAAGGCTCAGCAGCAAAGCCCTCCCAGCTGGTGCCAGTGGTGACAACAGCCACAGGATTCTTGTAGCAATGGGGAATTACGGTGTTCAGTTGCACAATGCAAAGTGGCCACTGTCCCCCAGGATGTGCTGGCACACCAGTCACTGAGCCAGACAGGGGGAGCTGCCTCCCCTCCGTGGCATGGCTGCCCATGGCTGCACCCCCAGCACAGGCTGTCCACTTGCTGCGACACAGCCTGAGCTGGAAAAGGTTATTTTTACCATGGCTTTGGAAAGCCACTCACAAACAATGCCATAGGAACGGGGTGGGTTGTTTGATTGTTTTTCCTCCTCTCCCATTCCTGGAAAGAGGGGCCAGCTCAAAGCAGGGGCTGTGGAGCAGGACCATGAGTCAGGAGGGCTGGGCTCACCGCCTGCCTCTCCCTGGGGCTCCTGGGGGAGCTGGGCCAAGTCACAGCCCTGTGAGGCACTTGGCTTAAAGCTGAACCACATGTCCAGAACTGCTAACTTTGTCCTAGGTTTCCCCTTAGCCTTGTTCCACATTCCCTGCCCAGCCCCAGCTGTGCTCAGAGCTGGCTTGGTCTGCTGATGCCTTGTGGCTGATGCACCAGAGCCCAAGGGACTGGAGCCTTTGCTGGAGGCAGGGCTGCCCTTCAGCATGGGCTGGGGTGACAGGGACTTCAGCTCCTTCTCTTCCTCCAGCCACAGCAGCTCTCGCCCACAGGATTGCCTCTTACCAAGGGGCTGAACCTCCCACTGGAGGCTCCAGGACACCTTATACCCAGTCCATGTTTTTATGCAAGAAAGGGGAGAATTAAGGCACAATTACCTTTCATGTCACACTGCCTCATAATGACTATCACGACCAAGTATAAGATGTTCTGCAACAAGGGGCTTCCAGCCAAAATGTGGAAGTGCTTCTTCTTCAGACAGAAAAATGAAGCACTTGTTGGCCCAGAGAAAGAGCCTCTACTGACCAAACACTGCTGCACCTTTGGAAAGAGGCCCAAGTTCTCTTAGTCCTACTCCAATTTCACAGACAAGAGCAAAGCACGTGCTACAGAACAAATGGGATCTGGATCTCCTCTCCCTCATGCGAGTGCTGTTATCATTAGATTACAAGGTCCAAGTAATTCTTTCCTTCTCATCTGATCTTCCCTCTGGAGAATGCAGATTAAGAGGCTCAAGTGGTCTTAACGCCCACATTTGCTGAAGGCCAAAGTCCTGCAGCCTCCCTGGGTTCACACCTGCTGGCGCACATGACAGTGCACTCTGGGGATCCTGTTGCCACCTCCCATCAGATTTTCCTTATTTCAGCACAGGCTGCCCAAATCTCAGGCCAGAAGTTTATGGTTCAAAGATTCCTGGCACTCCGCTGTATCCAGTGAGGTTTGACATTGCAGGATTGTACATCACATGTTGGCAGAGATTCATTCATAGGATCCAAACCACCCTGAGTGCTGGGCAGGGATGAAATGAAGAGGCTGCAGAACAGGCATCCTCCAGCTTCCTTCTCTCTCCACATTACAATCTTCTCTCCTGTCCTCACTCTGATCAATGTGTCCTGCAATCACACAGCTCCACCAGATACTAATTTCAGATAAATTGTGTGTTCCTGGTGGGAGCACTCCCTTAGGCAGAAGAACAACCTTTACTGAATGCACCAAAGGAAATTGGAAGTTCTGTGGTTATTTCAAAGTCACACTAGAAAAGATCTAATTTTCATTTAATTAGGGATGTGTCCCCCCCTGCTGTGAAATATTATTATGGTGCTTAATTTCATCTTCACCACTTCTTTTGCTTTTTATTCATTCAAACACCTAAGCAAGTTGAGCTTAGGGAAGACTCAGTTACTTGGATATGTGTTGGCAATATCTGCTTCAGGACTGGCTTCTTGCAAGATAAGCTGCAAGGCGCCTGGCAATTGTCAAAGACCACTGCTTTCCCCCCCCTTCTCTTGCAGACACACACACAGACCCCTTTTTCACAAGCTCTTCTTACCACTTACTCATGTGGTCCAATGACTGCTCTCCCTGGAAAAGGCTGCCCTCACAGGGACAGGGCCCATCACCCTGTTCCCTGTTGGCCTGACACATCTCTGCCTACACAAACACCGGGGTGTGACTTCACTCCTCAGTACAGCCAGGTTTGGATGCCTTCAAGTGCTTCTCTGTGTCCAGACCACGCAGACAAGAGCAGCTCACAGTGCTGCCCCCCTCATAGGCTCTCTGGGCACCTCAGTGTGGGTCACACTCACTTTGCCAAGGACAGGCACTTTCCAGCGATGCTCCATTAGACGCTTTTTCCGAGCACTGGCTGGAAGCCCAATATTCTCATGTGACTCCGGGGACTTCCAGGGGCTGAGGCAATGGACACGTGTCTCAGTGTTAATGCAGCCCTGGAGACCAGCCCCACCCCACAAACTCAGAGCACAGCCAAGCACCCTTTGGATTCAGGCTCCAAATCTCTTAGGATCAGACTTAAATGACTGGCTCCAAGGACTGTGATTCCAGAGATGATCCCTCACGGACCTGCAGGTGACCACTGACAGTGAGCACCACCCACAGGGCTGGAGGTGCAGCTTGTGGTCAGGCTAAGCTGGGCTGGGGTCGCCAGCCCCCTGCCAGCCAGGGCTGCAGAGGTGATCCTTCCAAGTGCATTAAGCTCCAAAGGCAGTGTTCATCTCTCTCCATCTGCTGAAACCAGTTGGCAAAGGAGGGAAGGAATTTAGCACTGTGTGGAGTCTGGCTACCCAGAAAGGCAAGAGGAAAAGAATCCACAGGGATAGAAATAAAGGGTGATCAGTAATCATGCCTTTAATAGCTTGTAAATATTTCTTTTTTTAATTCCAGGCAACTAAGATGTGTATTTGTTGTGTGTATCTGACATCTGAAAAAAACATGAGTCCACAGTTTGTTCCATTTCTTCCCTTCTCTAAAGCACATAAATTAAAGTATCAGTCACCCCAATATACAAGAGTTTAATGAAAGAAAAGGGCTTGTTCTGTTTTTACAATTCAGTGTCACCTTTTATGTGAAGCATTAGTCAGAGTTTTAGCTAGAGAACTGTCTCACAACAAATAGGCAAACTCAGAACTTAGGCTGTCCAGAAAAATTCAAGAAATTTCCACTCCCTGCTCTCAAACTTCACCTCCTAATAAAGCCTCACAGTAACACTTTCCTGATAGAAAACAAAAGACCAAAAAACTCTTCAAACACACCAGGGAAACACTGTCTGAACCACAGAGCTTATTAAACTTAAATCATTAACAGTGCAACAATTTCCCATTCTACAACTTTACCTCAGAACCTGAATTCATGTCAGGATGAGCAAGGACAGAAAACGTCAGACTACAAGTAGCCTTTGCTGCCTGGGGCTGTGAAATGGCCTCCCACCCTTGACTGGGATATCAAATAAATGCTCTCAGCTTTGAAAGCACCTGCAGGCTTGAGGACCTCAGCCCACTCAGCAGTTCAGGCTGGGGTCTTTTCAGCATGTGCTTGCTAAACCCAGCTCAACCTTGCCTTGCACAGCTGGGAGCGGAATTCTGATGGGAAGACACTGAGGACTCTCCTCTCTCATGAGTGCTGGGGGTCAACACTTGACACGATTCAGACAAGCAGCTCTGGCCACCACCCAGGACTCTCAGCTCTTGCTGGTTTCTGTACATGTCGGATCTTTACTGGCAATAGAGCACTGGCCTTGATGGAAGGGGTTGCTCTTGTCTTCTTTCCATTGTGGGGTGTATGGGCACCATGTGCCTGGGGCTGCTCCTCCTGAGACTGCTTGGGAGCTGGTGGGATTAGCCTGTGCACTAACACAAGATAAATCACACACGGGGAAATGGGAGCCAGGCAGAAACAGCTCATCTGGTTGATGTATCCATCCATTCCCTAGCACTGAATAGAAAACCTCTGATCTAGGGACAAAGAAAACTTAAAGATTAAAGAACACAAAATGAAGCAAAAATGTGACCTCTACTGCATTTTAACTCCCGCTGTTTTTACTAAAGGACTTGACCTATAGGTGCAGCTAACTCCAGAGATAAAGGTACTCTTTCACAGTCTGGTGTGTGTGTGCAGCGCTAGAACCAAGTCACTACGAGAGGTGCAAGGGAACAACGTTACAGTCCTCAGAAGACCTGCCCTGTGCACTCACCAGCAGCTTGAGTTTGCTGATAGAGTTAAGCAAAGACATCCATTCCTCTTGAGCACAAATCAAGATCTGTCAAGCCAGCTTCTATTACAAAGAGATCCTAAACTGACATAAATAGTTATTGTCTTGATTAAAAATAATATATTATTCTAGATTTTTGGTTTTTAAGTTCTCATGTAAAACCCCTATACTCTTCAACATCTAGGAACAAAGACAAAATACAAACCAAGCACTTGCTGTGCCTTCTCAAGCACTATTGTGGTATTTAAGGGACACAGAGGAAGTTACAACTGCATTGAAGGTCTACAGTGGAAAACAAGAGGAGGTCTTCATGCTGTCGGCTTTTTCAAGTCTCGGATTTGCTTAATCAGGTAGTTCTTCTCATCAGTGAATTGTTCGTCATCCGTCCTCTCTTTCTGGAAATTGCTCAGAAACTCAATTAGCTTGGGTTGGTTTTTCAACAGGATCTCCACAATAGGCTGTGTTTTGTTTGGACTGGCCACAAAAACCTAACATGCAAACAAAAATCAGGCACAGAGAGACAGTGAGGGGGTGGGAATGGAGAGAGAGAGGAACATCAGTCACAACATCCCTGTAAGTTATTTTCTAACAAGTCAGCTGAAGGCTGGTAGGCAGATACTCTGCTGCTACACACCTTGTCCCAAGGCAGACACAGAGAAGTTCAAACATGTTGGTTCAACAGTAAATTGAAGCAAAGCTATGCCCATGTGTGGTATCACTTCCCTCTCATTTTGCTCTTTGTTGATAAAAACTTCAGACAGTAAACCCAGCTATCAGAGTGAGCTATCAGTCCTCAGCCTCTTTCACCCGCAAGACAAATACACAGAAATTAATTACCAGGAGAACAGAAAAGCTTTGTGTCAGTATCAATATCATTTCCATATTAAACCAGGCCTAAAATTAGACTTGCCAGCTTTGTTTTGGTTTGGAAAAATATGTCAGAGGCCCCACTTCCCTCTGCCTAATCCATTCATGGGAGCATGGAAACTTACAGCAGCAGGAGCAGGATGGTGTGACCGACACCTTCACAGCCCTCGCTGAGCAGAGGAGGGTGGTGAGGGAGGGAGGTGACATGAGACACAGATACTCACCTGGTGCAGCCAGCCCAGCACTGGGGGCTTGCTGGTCTTCTCCAATAGCAGGTTTTAAGAATAAACCTATCCATGCTCTGATTTTTGTTTCTGTAATTCCTAAAGCTGCAGTTTCCCAGCTCTGAACATGACCCCTTATGCCACAACACTGTTTCTTTAACATTTTCCCTGCTTCAAGCGCTGGCTGAGGACAATAAACCTAAGGCTGGTTGCAAAGGCCAGCAGTGACAAGCTCAGGAAGTCACAGAGATGCAGAACATCAGTCAGGAGGGGTAGATGGGGTGGGAGGCTTGCAGTGGGAACACACAGGTGCAGCACACCCTAGGAGGAGCTCCCACATCTGGCTCGCACCGAGGTTACCATGGCTGGTCAACAAAACAGCACTTGTGCAATGACAGAAATAACTGCAGTTGTTCTCTACCCGATGAGAAGAAACTAAGGATGGACAGAACTGGAAAGTGTCCAGTTTCCCTCCAAGCCTGTCCAAGCCAGAATGAAAACAAACATCTGCTGCCAGTACAGAATGGCATGTTGTCTGTCTGAGCACAGGCAGCACCACCGCTGGCCCAGCCTCGGAGCCGATGGCTCAGACCTGGGGCTCTTCTGCAGGTTCATTTATCTCCACTGGGGCTGTGCCTACGTGGGAACCTGGGACACATCCCGCTGCACAGGGAGAAGCTGTGCCACACGATGAGGAACACGCACACTCTGTCCTGGGGGGTTGCATTACAGCCCCTTGTCCCCAGAAACAACACCTGGTAAAGCCTGGGGCAGGGTTCAGACTGGACCCTCTGCCAGGCTTCATAAGTCACAGTAACAGCATGTTCCACACCATTTGTACAAAATGCCACATGAGAGGAACATGTGGAGGGAGTGGGGCTCAACACACATCGACAGTGCCACACTGAGTGTTTCTGCCCAAACAGGAAGAAGGTCAGAGTACTTTTTTATTCCATTAAGGTGAAGCAAAGCATCTACTGTGAAACCCTGGTATCCTGATGCTGCAACAGCCCTAACCTCTGCCCACACTTTTGTCTCCTCTGGATCCCACTTCCTCAGGCTGCTCCCAGGAGCCCTTGCTTCAAGGTACTTTTCCCTCTGCCCTGCAGAAAGAACTGCAACCTCTGCCAAGTTGGGTGAATGCTTCCAGTCCCTAAGTGTATTACAAAGTTCTCCTTGATCCAGTGGCCAGGCTGTGATCCCTGTGACAGCACAGTATCTACAGTTATTCACACAGGCCTCCATATCACCCTTCTCCGATTACCCTGAGCTATAATCCTAAAAAACTCCTTTTTACTCCGACTTGCCACCTAAAACTTCTCAAGAGCAGTACCAACAGCCTCCACTCTCAAGGACCCTTTCAGAGCAGCCACTTCAAACTAACAGCTTTCTCCTGCATGATGCCTGAAGTGCTCAAAGGGCAGTTTTGTACCAGGGACAACAATTATCCCTGGGTGGGACAGCCAGTTCACAGCTCTCACTACACTCAATGACTGTCAACAGGAAGGGATGAGGAAAGTAATTGTTTACAGATCCTCATTAAAATTTTTTAATTTTGGAGTTCAGTTCCCCCTTGGTAACCAGGACAAGAAAACCATCAAGTACACTGGCAGGACCCACATGTTCAGAAATAATCTGATGATGATGCAAATGGAAGCCACTAAGGAAGGCCTGACCTTGAAGTCCTGAACATCTTCCTTCAATGACTACTAGGTCTTCCTAATATTTGTCCCTAAAGAAAGGTGAAGGTTGACTCAAAATGAAGAAATCTAAGTAATTCCTCCTGTAAAAGCCATCTGCTCTGCAAACAGAACTGGAAGGTTAGCAGTAAACCTAGCAAATAGCATTTCATATTGGTTCTACCACTGGTATTACCATAGCAAATAATTAAAGAACTTAGTTTAATAGAAGCCATCACATCCTGTTTATCTTCCTGCTCGATTATTTATAGATTATAATCTTTCCCTTGCAAAACTGGCAAACTGAACATTCAAACAAAGATCATCTCGACTGCCAGTCTTGCTCAGTGTCAACAGGGACTTGTAAAGAGAGAATGTTCAAGGACCAGAAAATTCCTGAAATGTTATTCAATATTTTAGCTAAGCAAACAAAATCAATTCTACCAGAATCAACTGATCAGCTTCACACAGCCCAGGAGTAGGACCATCATGAGACTTGACTTTAAAAAGAGCTCCCCCCCTCATTCAGAACTCAGCATTGTCATTTCAGGGGGAGATCAATCCCTGAAAACAGAAACCATTATTAATACTGTCTGGAACATTTCTACCAAAATGAAGTTGAACCAAACCACAGATAACTTAGTTTCACCTGTGGCTTTATTATGAAAGGCTGCATGTTCTAGAGCACTAAATTCAGATGGCCAGTAAAGACAGAGACCCAAAAAAAAGACAGACTCATACAAGAATTCCTACTCTAAATATAGCTGTTTCAGCACAGTTCTGTTTTGTGAGTATCTGCAAAAGGCCTGGAATGAAAATCAACTCTGAAGCTTCAAAAGTTGTCCAAAGTGGAACTATTGCTATCTTCTCCATTAAATGTCATACTGTATTTCTTCACACAAACATCAAAATTACATGATTAGAGAATCTGACCTTATTCCCTTACAATTAATAACCAGACATTACCACCCTCTGGGACTACAGCAGAGCAAAATGATGACAAAGGCTGCATGCCCTGGACTGAGTATTTTAAGACATACTCTGGGGTCATGCACAATCTTACTGTCAGGAAGCTGCACACAGAAGTGCCCTACAGTTCATGTTGCTTACAGCACAATGCTCCACATAGTAATTCTTGCCCTTTAAACTCTCCAGCTAAGAAAGGGAGGACACATCCCCACAAATGTGGTTTCAGCCCCATACCAAGAGGAAACTGCCAGCACAGTCAAATTAAGTGAGGCCATTTGCAGAGCAAGCTGCAGGAGGTAGCTCGTAATGTGCATGGAAGAGAATGGAAAAATGAAACTAAGGTCACAAAACACAGTGTACCCATTCTATTTTTAGATTGAAACAGTAAAATATATCTTGCTAAATGTCTGCTGAAGAATGAGAAAGTTGCATAATCCCAGTTCACTGCTACAGGGTGTTTTCCTCAAAATAATCTAATTGTTTACGTGAAAGCCAAGAGACCTTGTTAGTAACCTTTATTTGTAAACATGTAAGGTCAAAGAATACCTGCACTGAATTCACCTATGACTGAAAGATTTGGTCTCCCCTACAAAGAGGCAAACTCAAAGTAGGCTCCACTAATAAAACACATTACAAACCCATCAGGGCTGGAGAGCCCTTCCCAATACTTGGCCCTCGAAGAGTGTGTGCTCAAGACTGACATCTCTCCACTGAAATCACTGTGGAGAACTGGTGACTCTCAAAGCCTACAACTCCTGCCGACCCCTTGGACTATTTACAGAGGAGGAGGCAAGGGGTGAGGTGTGTTAGCTTTTCACAAGGATTAAATACTGGGTAATCCTCATGCATACATTGCCTGGGACATCCAGCTCTACAAAGCAGCTGCAGACCTTTAGGGTGGTGCTGCAAGGTAGAAGCTTCATTTTGCTCAGGAAAAAGGAAGAGAAGGAGCTGGAGTTAGTAAGATCAAGCATCTCCTCAATGGAGAATGGAAAGAGGCACTAGAAGTGGGCACTCTATCTTCATTTTCCCACCCAAAGCACCCTGGATGAATTAAATATTCTCAGAGCTTGGGGGTATTGGCATGTTCAGCCACAAAATGTTCCTGCAAAATAAGTTTGCACTAGAAGTACTCATCATTTTAATCTCTCCCTTATAGTTTTGAATCTCCAATAATTAGAAATTGCCTCAGGGAGTAAGAGTCATAAGCCTTTTTTTGGGTTAGCTGGAGCACGGGAGCATTGGAATCTGGATGCTTACAAAACAAACACTTTTTCATTTCTACTGTGTCTAACTGTTGAAACATCTAAATCAGGTAATTTAAACCCAAATCTTTTGGCAGCTCAGACAGAGCAGCAAGTATCCACTTCTCCGCAGACCTTTGATTCCAAATTGCTGTGGTTTATCTACTGTAATTTCAGCCAGGACTGCACAGGTATTTTGGAAGCATAATTTAAAAATGCAGGCACAGTTTAAAATTTATGAGATTAAAAGCTGAGGACAAGATTCCTCTCCCAGTTACATCGGCATGGAACTATTACAGTTGACAAGAGAACTGGGCTGAGGGACACAAACCCAGAAACTGGAGGCAGGGACATTGTAGAACAGGGCACAAACAGTCAGTCTCTTAAATATTTAAGGATTTCCTTCAGTAGTTCTCAGGAAGATTGAACTCAATTTAAGAAGTGAAATCAGAGGGAAAAGATCTTCTCTGACCCTCTCTACAAAGCTAATTCATAATGCAATTTTCTGTAACATATCCTGGAACAACCCTGCCCTCTGGGGAGAAGTTGAATGCTTTTACATCCAGGGAACCCAGATCCTCAGCAAGGAGGATCCTAAAAGGGGAGCTCTGCTGCACCTCCACAGTTACTCTCACGTGAGGCTGGTGGTTACCAACAAGCAGTTTGCACCTGATCAGGTTCTGCCCCAAGTGTGCAGTTTCCCCACAATGAGCACTGAACATGAGGCAGCGTGAGCAGTGCCATGGCACCGCTGAAATGCTGCTGACAGACTGGTACCACTGCAAAAAACAACAACATCCCATGGAGGTGAGTACCTGAGGACAGGGCTTGGCCCTTTGAACTGAAGAGACACAATGTCACCATTGCTCCCTGTTTGTTTTGGTGGGCACTACAAAGTCCAAGCATTATGTCCACCCAGCAGCAACTGCAAGTGGTAGAGACTGCAATATCCCCACTCTGACTGGAAATGGGATGCAACACACTGAAAAAGGAAAGGAAGGGAGGAATGGGAAGGCAGAATGATGATGGCTAGGCTTCATGAATGAAGATTTGGGAAGGGCTCTCCCCACGTGGGTGTGCCCTTCCAGCCTGCGCAGTGGATTTTTTAGGTGAGGCA